>OU795043.1:45086294-45806294 GCA_917208275.1 Patella pellucida | reverse complement strand
GAAACTACCAAGGTGTAGTAAATATATTTACTGATATTAACAAGGTGTAAAAATGTTGCTGTAAGTGTATTAAAGTTTAAGGTACGACGTATCAAGTTTTATTGACAGTCTGTCTAATATTACATATATAATTAGAGTTTATTTATTTTACGCTGCGACATATCTTCGTATCACTGTCACAAGAAAGGTGAGGTAGCTTTCATTCATTGCGGTCCTATTAGTATTATAACAGACAAGAACGCGCATTATCACCCGAAATATTATATAAAGATATATTAGATATAAACATGTATATTTTGCACATCGAAATTTTAAAAATTTCATAAAAAGAAATGGACAAACAAATCATGACATATTGTTAAATTTACATATCCGATAAAATTTCTACACAAAATAATTTTTAATATTTTCTGAATTTCCACTACGAAAATGATCAACAGTTTGTTGTACTATATTTCTATATTTTTGAGGGACAGTTTCGCTTATTGATTTTTGTACGATTTATTATAATGTAGGAAATAAATAATTTGTAAAAGTATTTTCCATTTTTTAAAAATGAAAAATACGAATAGAAAAAAAACCCATCCAAGGATGAATATGTGGTTCGGCAATCTTGAATTGAACCTTCCCTTTGATAAGTATCCATTTTGTTGACAAAACTATCGAATTTCTCCGGTTCATGTTTAAACATCAATTAGTCGCATTACTGACCCCTGACCTCTCTAATCAGCTGGACAACGGATTAAAATGAAAGAACAAATAAATTCGATCTTCAACCAACAAGAAATTAAATAGTCTTTATCGTCTAATTTATATTCGTTTCAGTTTAGTTTAAATGGTGGTTTTAATTCAACCCTTGGTAGTCACATCACGTGGTAAGAGGTCGACTGTAGTTTATGTCGATTGGTTATAATTAAATCCGTTTCTCACGAGGGATTGTCGAATTTAAACTTTGAAAGTCTCGTCAGTGTTCACATTTACAAATAGGCATTGAGTGCACATTCTACATATATTGGCACAATTTCAGTGATTTCTTAAAACCGTGGATGAATTATGGATATTTAAAAGCATGGACAGTTTTTTTATCAAGTCATATACATTTTGGATTTCACTTTTGTCGGTCACTTTGTGTCCACCAGCTCCACTATCACCATGCTGCATTCGGGAATATTATAGAAAAGTTCGAGAACATGCAATACTTTGATTTTGCCATTTCAGAGTTTGAGGGGTGACGATTAAAAATAAATAATTCTCTATAAATAATAATATTACAATTACCTATTCATGATTGGTCTCAGACAGCAATTATTTGCCCATTGACATCACAGGCTGTGGCTTTTTTGATCAACATTCCGTTGGTTAAAATCTTGATAGGCGCAATGGTAACCATCTTTGGTAATCTCCTCATCATACATCTCTAGGGGGTATACCGTTTAGATTTTCACTACGGAGATTTGAAGTTGACAGGGGTGAAAATTACACAATGATTGCTCTGCAGAAAGACTCTATACACCCCCTATCTATCCGCTGTAATGTCATCAGTATAACCCAAAACTGTTATGAAATTGCATATTTGATTCCTTTTCTCCAATTCTAGACCCCAAAGTTAACAAAAAATGCAGGAAGAGGGGAGAAAAAAATTAAGGCATTACTAGTCCATTTTAATAATAATAATAAACTTTATTCACGAAAACCATCAGGTCACAAGAATTCATTAAATTTCATTTTTACATTTTCATTATATTCACAATTCATTTTACATCAAACTATAAACGATTTAAATTTAACATTAATCAATAGTAATCTTATATATACATTTTATTAAACATCAGGCTATTTCTTAACAGTTTTAACATTTGCGGGACCGAGAAAAATGACAATATATTTCCAATGAATTTACATAATTTTAATAGTTCGTTATCCTTAACATGCAGCAGCTCATTCATTTTACGTGTGGATGGAAATTGGAAATAATAACGCTTCACATATTCAGACCTGTTTTCTCCAAAAAATAGACATTCTAACAAATAGTGGAATTCGTCTCCTATATTTAGTTTACATGGATGACATTAATTTTCCTTTCCTGTCTTGGTATATTGGTATATGATAAAGTCCCAATAGGCGATCTATGGCTTCTACATCACAATTTCGAATGTCACTTCAGATATTTGGGGGAAAACTTAAACTAACATGTAGTCGTCTAATTCAAATTGTGTCTTTGAAATTCTATAATTGATACAATTACTACTTTCTGATATGTTTATATTCCAGTTCTGCATAAACTCATCTTTAAGCTTTTCTAATAACGTTTGCTTCAACCATTTGCTATAAACATTTTGACCCTGTTGGTGCCATATATAAGAAAGACCAGCATTATCTTGGATCGATTTAACGTTATTAATCCAACCAAAATTTAAAATATACAGTACTATTAAACAACATAATGCTAAATCAAAGTGTTACCCACAATGGAGTTATCTCCCTTTGACTGCAAATACACAACGGAAACGACATGTAATAAATTGGGCTTTACTGTCCTACATCGACTGTGTTATGGGGTGATAGTTTTGGCGTTACGGCCTACTCTAATTTTGAATTCCAAATGTGGTTGCATAGGTTCTTTTATGTGCACTCTACTGTGACCACGGGACATCGTGTTTTCGTGTTCTCCACAACTAGACGCTGTTCCTTGATAGCCCCTCCGTCTTCCACCACACCAGGAAATCCAAATGAAATTTCTTGCCAAACACCAGAATCGAACTCCAACGTGTACACGGGATCTCGTGTTTACTGTACCATCTCAACAACTAGACACTGTTTTTGATACCCCCCCCCCGTCCTCCATACCCAGATGGGTAAAACACGCCGGGGAAGCCCAAGGGACTGTCTCTGCAAATATCGGGAATATATATGTCACTGAAGCTCCACACGAATCATATGTTGCATGTATTTAACCATATACGACGTGCCGTGCGTGAAAACAATTGACAATATATTGGACGGAATAAACACCCATGAGGTTTAGCAGTAAACGGAAGCTCGGAAATGAACATGTACCAATTAACATTTCCCGAGGAGAAAGCGCCACTCTACTTCTATTAGTTTTAAGTTGTTGAAACGCGTTATTACAACCAAGGAGCATCACTGGGGAATTACCGCGAACACATTTAAGTAATAGAACCCAATAACATGTGCATGGTGCCACGAAATATATTGTCAATTTTAAAACCACTGAATGAAACGTTAAAGTGTGAGTTCCAGATTTCACACGAAACTGTGAAATAACTTGGAGCTACGGCCTACTCTTAATTCGAATTCGAACTGTCACGGGTTCTTTAACGTGAACGCCACAGTGTACACATAAATGAAATGGGGTTTAATACCCTACTGGGCGAATTAGGACGGCCATACGCCATACATTGTGCTATGTGGGAAATTGTACCCGGATTGTGGCGCTACGACCTACGATCTGCCAAGGGATCTTTAACGCGCAATGTGTACACGGGACATCAGTTTGCCTTTGTCAGGCCCTCTATTCTACACCAACCACGCTTGAAAATCACGATTAACTTTCTCGGCCGACGCAGGGATCGAACACAGGACCTCCAGGTTAGCGAGCCAACGTCATGAGTCAGCTTGGCTCCCACCGTGTATATTGGACGTCGGATTTCACCTAGTCCGAAATACTAGATGTTGTTTCAAGACGAAAAATGCCGAAGAACTTTTTCGGCCAACACCGAGATGGAGCCCGGGGCCTGCACACTAGCGAACCAGCGCCTTGCTCAGTAAGTCATCGCTGCTGACCAGATTTGCATTACGGGGTAACTTAACTGATATACGAAATTGTATTCCTAACAGAGATTGTGTCACTTGGTAATCGCGACGATATATTCAAGACTATACAGGCATTAATATTCAGACTACGGTCAACTCAATAACTTGGAAACTATGTGTTCGTATTTCTGTTCGTAAAAGTTCATCGCCCCCCCCCCCTCGCCGTTACCAGTGGTGAAGGACGGGGGTCAACGTATATTCGTTAGGATGGAATAGGCGTTACCATTTACGTAAAAGACCCCTTAGCAGTTTATTTAATTAGCCCAACCGGAGAGCAGAATAGTATGACATTAAACTCTATTTCATTTCATATAGATGGCCGGATCGTCACCTTTAAGGCATCCAGTGGCGATGCCAATATCTCAAGACCAGAGATACATGTATATGTAATTCCGATTAAAACCCACTGCCAGTAATCCCACTGCGACATCTGTTATTGTTAGGACGTGTAATTAAGGAGGAACAAATACCTGATTAAAACTAATAAATTGCGAGAAAGATATATAACTGTTATTATCTGGTACCAACTGTGATTCTAATGTTTCATTTAATATTGCTATAGAATAAACTCACCATGAAGCTAAAGATGTCAAATCAATCATAGCTATTCTGGTTTGTCTTGATACAAGTTGTCGCTACACCGTGCTACAATCTGGGAATAGGGTTGTAGAATGGAGGGGCTGGATGGCTGGATGGTAGGCAGAACTATAAGGCAACCAAATCTGACTGCACGGACGACTTAGCTACTGGGAGGAGATTTAGTGGTCGAATTGTTAGCGCATGCGCGCTGTATCATAAAGCCTGTCATTTAGTCAGCTGGCTTCGTTTCGATTCCTCGGTTGTACATGACAAGTAGTAGGGTAGCCTGTCCAACGTCGTGTGTTTTCTCCGGGTCCTCCGGTTTCCACCCACTGCTAAAGACTCCTACGCGAAAGCGAATTAATGGAATAAAAGTAAACCCTATGTTAGTTCCGAAATCATCTAATTTGTGTAGAGGGACGTTAAACCCCATTCTCACTCTCTCTGTAAAATGGTTTTCAACGCAGTAAATCGGGCAGAATGCTAGGATTTCATTTGTTTTTGATCATTCCATCAAAGAATAATACTTGGTTCACAGTTATCCAAGGTTTTCCCTTGTCAGTGGTGCAGAACGGAGGGCTTGACAAGGGCAGCACGTATAAGATCCCTTGGCAGTTGGAATTCGATATAAGAGTAAGCCGTAGCGCCGCTGCCTGGGCAAAATTTCCCTCATAGCACACCATTAGCGCAGGTTAGGTGCAGAAGAGTAGGGCGTTAAACCCCATTTCATTTCATTTCCAAGAATAATACTTGGTTCACAATTATCCACAGTCCCTCGGATTGTCGACGATGCTGCGGGCTGAAAACATCTCGCCCCAATAAACAACGTAGGCGGGTGTCGTATACGAGGCAGTTATGCATATACTCTATGATCTTTATTATATGTATTTCTTTAAATCATGCGACTTATCAGAAACAAATAAACATATAATTAAACACGTGACAAGGAGTGAGGTCACCTGTTCAGCCTAGTGGGTTTTCTCCGAGTCCTCTTGTTTCCACCCACTGCTAAAGACCCCTACGCGCAAGCGAATTTTTGAAATGAAAGTAAACCATATGTTAATCCCGAAATCACCTAATTTGTGTCGAGGGACGTTAAACCCCATTTCTCCTCTCTTTCTCACTTTCAACGCAGTAAACCGGGGAAAATGCTAGGAATTTATTTGTTGTTGATCATTCCATCCAAGAAAAATACTTGGTTCACAGTTATCCACAACCTTCTGGATTGTCGACGATGCTGTGGGCTGAAACCCTCTCGCCCCAATAAACCTAATGGTACTATGCAGTTATGCTTATGCTTTATGAACTTTATTATATATATTTCGTTAAATCATACGACTAATCATATGCAAATAAACATATCAGTAAATACAATAAGTTAATATAACATACATATATATATATGCATTTGTGTAGTATGTATTGTTGTTTAGAAAGGGGATCACGGTGGCTAAGTGGATAAGGCGCTGGTTCGCTAGCCTGGAGGTCGAGTGTTCGATCCCTGCATTGGCCGTGAAAGTTCATCTCGATTTTTCCGAAGTGATTTCCCCTTGTCAGTGATGCAGAAGGAGGGCCTGACAAGGACAGCTGCCTAGTCGTTCGGACAGCTGCCTAGTCGTTCGGATGGGACGAAAAACCGAGGTCCCGTGTTTACATTGGAATGCACGTAAAAGATCCCTTGGCAGTTGGAATTCGATATAAGAGTAGGCCGTAGCGCCGCTGCTCGGGCAAAATTTCCTTCATAGCACACTGTATGGCGTATGCCCGTCTTCAATTAGCTCAGGTTAAGTGCATAACAGTAGGACGTTAAACCCCATTTCATTCATTCATTGTTTAGAAAGATCTAAAATGTACATTCGGAGAGTGAAAGATATAAACATAAACTAACTTAATTGCATACTGTGTAATGACTCCACATAAGGCTCATTGTAAAATACTGATCTACTCTACTAATAAAATGTAAACAAATCTATAAAAGTTATATATTATAATATAATTTCATTTTGAAAGAGAACAAATGCCTTCATTACATTTTTATCGGTAGGCTAAGAGAAAGATATAAGCCAAGATCATTCAGTTCTTTGATATTTTGTACAGATAATGGTTGGAATAGTTTAAAGACATTTAGATTTACAAAATAACAAGATTTTATATATATTTTTTTCTGTAATTATATAAGTATGGGTGTATAATAATACGATGGTATTCATCTTTTATTTCTTTCAAATTACATAATCAACGAATTCTATTTACACGCTCTGTTTTCTGAAAAAGAACCAATTTCTATTTGACAAATTTTGCTAAGATATAGAGAATCTCCTACGAGTGATTTTTGATATCAAAAAATATCAACACAAGTTGATAAAGTAAACAAAAACGAGGCTCTGCCGAGTTTTTTTACTTTATCAACGAGTGTTGATATTTTTTGGTATCAAAAAACACGAGTTGGAGATTTTATTTATCACCCAATCCTTTCTTACATGCATAAATAAATAAATATAATTCTTTGGTACAGATTTCACTTTTACATCATTTTTTGAAAGCAGTTTAGCTAGTGTACAGTCCAATATACTGACCCAGTTTTTTCCTTCAAGGTCAATTAAATAAAAGCAGTTTCCTTTTTTTAAAAAAAAAAGTCACTCTTTACCTAAACTAAGTGGTTTCTTTAAAATAAAAGAAAGTAGTTCCTTTTTGATTGACCAATCAAATTTATGTAAAGCAATATCACCACTGTGTATATATCACAGTAGATTATGTAATTTAATACACAAGCGATATCTACTGTCAAATGTATTATTGGGTGATAAAAACGTATTCTACATATTAATCTTTGATAATTATAATATATACACACATTGCATGTATTTTGTGCTATTCATTGATAATTGGATTTGGATTTTTCACCTACTGATAAATTGTCATTGCGCTGAAGTGGCCTAAACACGATCAAAATTTTTGACAAAAAAGTTGACGTTAAATTTTTTGACATGTTTTTTGATCGTCTGGTGGTCATATTGACGGCAAAAAAAAGACTGACATCCAATTTTGATGAAATCAAATTCAGTAGATTTTTTTTGCGCAAACTGAGGGTTGCACAACCTGTTTTGAGTCGTGTGTGGCAACATGTCAAAATATTGCGCAACTTTTCAATCTCCGTCCGGACGTCTTCGCGGGCACATCAACATGGTCCCAACAAAAGGAGAAAAAAATAGTTCCTATTGGAGATCATTGATCGCTACAGACATCTCCCCGAACTTTGGAATTTAAAAAGCGATGATTTACAGCAGAAATCACAAGCGTAGCGTATTTTGACACTCACCCAACCCCCACCATTATCTTTAATTCCCTCAGTGAAGACTACCAAACTTGTATCAATTTCCATTATATTATATTTCAAATATTTATATATGCATTCCGCCGAAATTATTATAAATACATTTCAAGAGAGGATTAACTTTACTTTTCAGTATAGACATACGGAATTTTGGATCAAGCCCCGCATTGCTTTTTCCGGTTCCTAAGCTAGTGCAAGGGTCAAGGCTGTGGGTTCGTCTATGGCGAAAGTTGGGCTTACACTGAATATTGCATCAATAAGTTTGCATCGTCAACTTTTTTGTCCGAAATTTTGATCGTGTGTAGGCCACTTTAAACCAATCAGATTTGTATACCTGCCATTGAAATGATGAAATAAAAATCGTTTATTTGTGCAAAGTTATATTTAAAGTTATCTATTCAAAGATTTAGTTTACGTTATTTGTTCAAGTTTATGTTTCAAATAAATTGCTCAAGAGTTACGTTTCAAGTTAGTTATTCAAAGTTATTTGTTTAAAGGAGCTAACTCGCTAATATGTGGGACCTGGAAATTGGCACAAATGTGTCACAACACAATTATAATGTAATTATGAATGTATGTATATACACTGATATACATTTAATCGTTTGTTTTTACTCTTATACTCTAATTTTAAATTAGTTATGTTCGGAGATGTCTCAATCGAATGGCAATCTATAGCGCCTGGTTATTCCAGTCTACATAGTATTTATTGCGCATGCTCTCTATATAGTCATTTATTCAAAGTGTGTTTAAAGTTAAGTTTAAAGTTATGTGTTCAAAGTTATGTTTAACGTTATTTGTACCCATTAAAAACTGCAGGCTGAGAGTACATTCAACACTATCGAGCAACTGCTGGCAAATAAACATTATATAAATATTAGTCTACATAATTCAATATTTTATGATGTTTGTTCACCCGATTATATTTACTTAGCAGAGTTTCAGGGGTCAATAGGACCATGTTATTGAGTCAAGATTCCAGCGTTATCCAATTATTACTTGAAACGGCTTGTGTGTGCGTTTTAATCAACCTAATTATGCCGATGGCGTTTCTACCTGGCAATGTCAGATAACAAAAGAATAAAAAGCGGGGTAGGTGTTTGAGTTTATTATTTATCGGTGCTCCATGTTTGATACGCAAATAAAAATCTGTTTGAGGTGTAACCCACAAAGGATTCGAGTTTGATCTTATATCAAGTTGGCGGATATCTATATATACACAATACAAATACAAACGACATAGGAATATTTCTGTAAATATTTAAAGGTATATTGAATATAAGAGGTCAGCATGGTCAAACGAATACCCGAGGGCCCCTGTACATCAAGGATACCTTGGCAGTTGGAATTCGACGAAGATTGTGAGGAGACCCCGTATTTTTGCCTCATATCTCGCCGCATTGCGTCTTACGTCAAAGGGGGGTTAGGATGGCCTAGTGTCCTGGAGAGCCGCGCTTCGACCTCTACCTGGCCGGCCACCTCTGGCTTGCGGCTGTGGTTTCGAGCCCACTGCTAAAGACCCCATACGCGCAAGCGATTTATTGAAATAAAATTAAACCATATGTTAGTCCCGAAATGACCTAGTTGTGTTGAGTGGACGTTAAACCCCATTTCTCTCCCTCTTTCTCTCCCTCTCCGTCTCATACGTCAAAGCACGCTATATGGCGTCTTTTCTCACAGCACGCGGCATGGTGTCTTCCGTCATAGTCATAGCGTCTTCCGTCATAGCAAGCTGTGAGTGAAATAACTTTATTTAACGCCCGCTTTCACCTAAATGATATCGCGTAGCACGTTTCATGGGACATGTCAGTCTCCATTAGTCTGGCTGGTGCTGAGAAATAGGCCATTAAAATAATTGTGTTTATCGCATTAAGTACATTTTAAATGAAAATACTAGTTTGAAACTAATGACCAACGTACTTAGATCACGAAAATCAACTTGATAAAATTTGAATAGATTTTGTTTTGATAGTACCATAATAAACTGGCTTTGAAATTTATTTCTAGTTTAATGCTGTTTTAACCCTATCTGTATTGATATTTAACTCCCCATGTAATGATTTCCCAATTCGTCATGTAATGATGCCTTAACTCATGTGGAGGGGTTGACAAGAACCGCTGTCTAGTCGGGGGATGGGACGAAAACCCGAGGTACCGTGCACACATTGGCGTGCACGTTAATTATCCCTTGACAGATGAAATCTGATATAAGAATAGGCCGTAGTGCCGCTGTCCGGACAAAATTTACCTCATATCACTGTATGGCGTATGCCCGTCTTCATTAGCCCAGATCGGAGCAGAATAGTAGGACGGTAAACCCTATTTTATTTCCTTATGCAATTATATAACACAACACAGTTCTATGGATAACAATCACTATATTATACAATAACAACAAAACACGCGACGTTTCATAGAACATATATTATAAACACACGTCGTTTCGACAAGAATTCACTGGTCGTTATTAAGTATACAATTACAAATGAGGAAAATGATGTTGCATCTCTTTGTGTTATGATGATGTTTCATTTCAATTTTTTTAACTGATCATGTAATGATGTTTAACGCCTTGTGCGATGATAGTTTTACTCATTATGTAACCATATTTTAACACTTCGACCTCTAGCTGGCCGGTCATCTCTGGCTTGCAGCCGTGGTTTCGAGCCCTGGTGTGAGCATATGTGAAATGGAGATAGGGGCGCCTTCTCAACCTCAAGGGTTTCCTCCGGGCACTCCGGTTTCCTCCCAGTGCTAAAGACCCCTACGCGCAAGCGAATTATTGAAATAAAAATTGAACCATACTTTAGTCCAAAATGACCTAGTTTGTGTCGAGTGGACGTTAAACCCCATTTCTCTTTCCCTCTCTCTCCCTCTCCCCCCTCTCTCTCTCTCTTTTAACTCACATATTTAAAGATGTTTCGCGTTCTTATGTAATAATGTTTTAACTCCTTGTGTAATGTGGATTTAGGATGAATATTGAAAACTATCATTTCGGAACTAATATATGGTTTAATTTTGGGACTTTGGCAGATGTAGGAAACCGGAGAAAACCGGCGAGGTTGGACAGGCGAACCTACTCTTTGTCACGTACAACCGGGGATTTGAAACCAATGACAGGCTTTACAATACAACGCGCACGTGCTAACCATTCGGCCATCCAACCCCCCAGATTTTTTACAGACTTACAAACTGGGCAGATCATTTCCTCATGAGAAAGTCTCACATTAAAGTAATTCCCTCGAGATGTAATCAATATAAAAAAAATAAACGCATAAAATAAACAATAAAAGGGACAATAAATTAGAACCATAAAAGATAAATTTATATCATTCTAGGCGCTTGAATAGATGGGTATCATCACTGCATGAAAAGGTTGCTATGCACCATGTCTCTAGTTATAAAGCGAGAACTTTCTCTCTGTAAAGCCGACATATTGATCTTTAAAGAATAACTAAATTGTTTCTTTGATGTAAAACCTCAGCCTCTCGGCGCATTGATGTGACTAATAGCGTGCCATTGGTTTTAACTGCGGGTCTTACCCTTAATCATCGATTTTCAGATACCAGTCAATAAAAGTACGTACCGTGAAAGCTATTGATCATGCTTATAGCCACAGTTACGTATCTAAACACATTTTGTTTGAAGCGCCATCTAAAGATAACATGACCTTATCTGTTTTACGGTTTAGTTTAAATTAAATATGATTTCATAAAGAAGAGTTCGCATGTAGCATGCCATTGCCAGTTATCTGAATTGATTTTGATATTTCTTCAATGACTTAATTTTTATGTGGATTTTTATAAAAAAGTATGGTTAAAATTATCAATATATCTGTTACCCCTATTATTTATCTGTTTTTGTCTATATTTTTTTTATTATCTATCTTACCTTTGACATATGCATTACATGAGTATCCGAATCAAATAAAAATCTTCCGAAGATTGCACAGTAGGTCTAAATTGAAATTAGCTTTAAAGGACGTACAGCTTTAACTCAACGCTGTCCATAATGTTCAAAATTAAAAATACGAATTATTACAAAATATTGTGTAATTACAAATATTAAAGACACAATGGACATTTAAAATCAGTACACGACGTAATGAACAAGAGAAACATACCCCATAAGTATACCCCATAAGTCAAAGAGGAAACGTTCCACAAACGACAAAAAGTAGAAATACGTGTAGGCTGGCTATCCATTAAATTTGGACTGCTTACGTATTTTACCTAATGTACATGCAATTAGAAATTACAATAATAAGTTACAAAAGACTATGTTATTTTTCTATTTATTTATTATTGTAAGAAATGGATATATTCATGCCAATTACAACGTCACGAAGGTTCTTCTGGATCAAGTAGTGAGCAACTGTCGGACTGTGTATAGACGGAATTCTCTAACCCGGAGGAAGTAGAACAGTAGGACGATAGATAACTAGATTCCATTTATTTGTCTCGCTAGCAAAAAGCCACCTTTTCAAACTATATTACACAAATTAACAACAACTTGAGAGCTCTATGTCGCCATAGAAATGGATGTTTCATTACTAATACCGCTATGGAAAATGTGCGTGATAATTTTCAGTGATATGCACCGAACAGGACCACATGCAACAAGAAGAGACAATTGAATCGATTTCTAAATACAGTGACTTCAATATCATTGCATATTTGAATCTGCTCTGCTGGTTGACTTGTAAGCAATATCAGTTCAATTGACCTATCATTTGTCACTACGTTAGGCTATGTAATGGTTGGCGTACGCTAAATCTATATAATGGTATAGTCGTAAATAAATTGAAATAGTTCTACTTTCCACCATTATCACTGATTAATATTTGTTTATATAATTAGGTCAGATATATAATTATTCGCCTCCGTGATAGCCAGCGGCAACGATATCTTTGATAAGCTAAAATACCTTTACCATAAGCATATAATTTCAAAAGTAGCATAGTTACCAGGGGATGTTTTAGCCCCTTCGATGAAAATAGTTTCTGGAAACATTGTAGAATTTGACATTCCATGCCTCTGCACATATTCAAATTCGAAGAGCATGGATTCTGATTATTGATTGGAATATATTAAAACAAACCTTGCTATCAGTGGCGCGGATTTACCGTACCGACATCCATTCCTCGTCCTTGGTAAATCTGTGTGTCATTATCTAGTACATCTGTCTTCTTGAGTCGACATCTTCACTACCAATACTGAGGAAGCAGGTCGGCAATTATCGTTGGGAGATGGTGAATCTAAGGATGTCAAGTAACTACTAATGAATAAGATGAGTACAGGTCGTCAGAAAAGTGTGGATGGCAAAGTATACCTTTTCAGACTATATGTAAAAAAAAAATTGTCAGCGAAAGCCGACCTGGTTCCCCCGCGCATTATGTGTCTTCGACCTAGATTGTTTGCATATACGTAATAGGGTAAACCAGGCATAGGCAACACACCACTTCGGTCATTGGTAAGGCCATCATACGTTTTTGTATGTGGTATATTTGCGTAATGATAGAGAGGGTAACGTCACCAGGAAGCAAGGTTCAATGTCTGTCAAGGCTTATGTGAACTCACAATTTGTACGCGGAATGACCTGGGTTTTCCGTCCCGTCCCTTCATTTCTTTGTCAGCACCACATGCAACACACCAATATAAACCAAAATGTTTTTAACCATTTTTTGTTGTTTAACGAAGACTCATTATTCTTTTGAATTACAGGTAATGGCTTCTACATATGGATTGTTATTTTACCTTCCAGACGAAGTATTATTCATTATCAATCAATTCATTCTAATCTAAATCCTATTATATTCCGCTCATAAATCAATGTTTAATAACTTAATAGCTACATTTGCCAAAAAATCATAATCTTAAGATAATTGTAGAATGTCTAAAATTGATTTCATATTCCATAGTTCCTGCAGATAAAAATAGAAAGAGTGTTTGTTACCTGTCGCCTTCTGACTCCGGTCATCGTGAACAAGACGTCATTGTTGACTTTGGGGTCGTATAACTGAAAACGACCGATTGAACTGTTAATATTGTTCAGGGAGGGATTTGGCGCAACGGTTAGAGAGTAGGATTTGTAACCTAGCGGTTGCAGGTTCGAGACCCGAATAATTGTGCGCCGAGTTCTTGTGTCCTTGAATAAGACACTTCATCACTGCATTCCACTCTACTCAGCTGTAAATGGGTACCGGTAGGATAGTGTATGTATTACACAAAAAACTGTTGCGCTCCTTGAAACTTCAAATTGAAGCTGCATATGTTGGAGCTCTTTCTAAGAGACCGGGATGGTAATTGTGTCGCGCTTTGAGCATAAACTTGGTTTGTGGATATAGCGCATTATAAATGTACTCATTATTGTTATTAATTTTAAGCCGAACAGATAGCATGGTTATCAGGTTGGTTATGATGACATGTACTGTTCTCAACTATAACATGTTCAAAAACTGTCACATGTTCTACTAACAATCTCGGTGGGAAGAATGTAAATATGATATGCACTTTGTGTTGTGATGATTTGGACCACCTATAAAGTTTTGTGGTCCGATCGACCCCTTTGTCTCGACCATCCTATTCCTACAGCTACTGGGGGGTTGGTTGGTCGAATGGTTAGCACGTGCGCGCTGTATCATAAAGCCTTGTCATTGAGTAAACTGGCGTGGTTCGAATCCAATCTCTAAAGACCCCTACGCACAAGCGAATTATTGAAATAAAATTAAAACCATATATTGGTCCCGAAAGTACCTGGTTTGGATCGAGTGAACATTAAACCCCATTCCCCTCTCTCTCCCTACAGCTATACTTTAACGGCATATTCCCCAGACCTAAGAATAGGGTGTTCGATGAGATAAGAATACTGTGCATGATTACATGCTTATTAGTTATATTATTTTCACTTTCCATGATTAACCCCAAAAAGCTTCGGATAGACATTGCTTCTTCTGTGGCGCTGAGTCGGTTTATGAACTAATATTAAATGAAAATACGACTGTCACGATACTGAGCGAAGTTTATTACGCCGACAGTATCCCAATGACATTTTAAAAACACAATAATATGACTCGTAAGTGAATATAGGCAGAAAGACAACTTGAAACATTTATCAAAGGCCATATATACATGTCATGCAAGATTGTCTGGATGCAAATTCGCTCAAATTTCTAAATGTCTATATACAAATTCGCTCAAATTTCAAAATGTTCCATGGTTAACCCAATTGTCTGGCGACATCAATATTTATAAACGAGATATGACTGTACAAATAACATCAACTAATTTATAATCAACACCACTCAAGATTAATAAAATAAATCAGGTCCAAGTCTAGACGAAATTTCTCTCCTCTTGCAGCATAATTGAATTATGATTAAGTCAGTTGGAATAAATGAGCGTTCTTAGTTTTCAGCAACAGGTTTGGAAGTCTGATAGTGACATTTAGAATAATTGAACATCACTTCTAGAGGATGCACGAGTCATAAACATATTGATCATTTTGAAATATGAACAGCACTCAACTGTAAAGTATTTCGTCTCAAGTGGTTTGAAGATAGTTTATAAAGTCTTCCGTGTTAATTTCTTTCGTTTCGAAATCCAACACAAATGTATACTCTGCTCGATTTGAATATAGATTTCAGTTGGTATTTACGTTCCCTCCCCGCCCCTCACATAAATAGATAATACTTAAAGGGACATTAGATAAGACTAGATATAAAGACCTTTCAGATATCGATTGTTACAAAATAGATAATGAAAACAAAATATACTGAAAATTTCAGTCAAATTGCCTCACTCTGAATTTTAGCCTAGACTCGGTCGTCATTACGGACATTGGTATGATAACAAAGTCTCGATTATCCATTTTCTCGTTAAATTATTCACCATAAACGTTAATTCAAATCTAGTAAATATCACAGGGTAACAACAGATGATTATGTTCTAGATAAGTTTACACCTAGATAACATTTCAGGCCCAAAGAATGACATGCACTAGGCAGATTTAGCGATTGCATAATGCATGTATAATAATTAAGTTTTAAAAAGCATCGACTAGAAATTGCGTATCACTGTGCTGAGCCGGAGCAGAAAATGCTCCCTATCGATGTATTATGGACCCACAAACATAATATTCTAATTTAAAGCACCAACAATTCAATTATTCTTTCATCTCAGTTAAGACATTCGCTGATTGCACCTCTACAAAGTTGTCGTGTTTCAAAGTCTCGGATAATTGAACAGGAAATGCCTTAGTCAGGGTAATGATGTAATTGAACTAAACGTCAAGTGTTGTCACTCTCACTCAACTAAAGCACCAGTGAATCAATTGGCCTGTCTCTGCAAAAGAAAAGACATTCGCACTTTGAATTTGAACATCTACACCAAATGTTAATTACAAGTCGAGTCATTTTGTTCTCAAAGGTATGACGGCCAAACAAGCTCATCGACAAATTGGTTGGGGGTGGGGAACCAAAGAAAAAACAAGTATCAGAATCGTTTTTCTACCTCGTCCTGGATTGTTCGTACTGGGTTTTATTTCATTTCCTCGTCCGATAAAAATTGAAATGGAATAAAATTGGTTTTAACGCCCTACTGTTCTGCTTCGACTGGGATAAGGAAGACGTGCATACACCATACAGTATGCGACAAGGGAAGTTTTACCCGGACAGAGGCGCTACGGCCTACTCTTACATCAAATTCTAACTGTCAAGGGATCTTTTACACGAGACCTCGGATTTTCGTCACATCCGAAGGACTAGACAGCTTGTCTGCACGACTAACAAAGAGGAACCACACCGGAAAATCCTGAAGAACTTTTTGGCCCTCTGCGACCTCCAGTTTAGCGAGTCAGCCTCTTACCCCCGTCCATAAAAAAGATCACCTGTTTATTCGATTTATGCCTATAACATTTGACAGGGTATCAGTAACTGGTTATTTGTTAGGCTACACCCGGATCAATTGTAACTTACTTAGCGGGGGGGGGGGCGTCAAAAAGTAGTGCTTTATACTAAAGATACGTTGCGAATACTTTATTAATTATGATAAGAGTTATATTTGATTCAAACATAACGTTAACCTACATATTTCCAGTACATCCAACAACTAATGATGGGTGGCATTCCGATGACTGCAACTTATCAGAAGAATCGGACCGTGCTCTTGTTTCACAATCTGATTATAAAAAGATCTACCTTCTTTTTTTAGGGGTTAACCGTTTAACGTCCACTTCCATCTAGGGTGATACAGTAGACATAAGATCTATATTTCGTTTCGTTTTTATACTTTCGATGACTTACACTACATGAAGATCTGATAAGTTATAGTGGGAGTTCACGTCAGGGGGAAAATGAGCGGCTGTGATCAAATGACGTCAGCTATGGATTAATCAATCAGCGTTGCTGTTTCCAGTAGTTTACCTACAGTTCTGTCAAGGCTAAGCATCCGTCGTGACAGACCGTTTCATTAGCTAATCCCTCACTTCATCTAAAACACCCGTAATATTACAACTCTTCCAGATCCTAGTGTAGTAAAGACAAGTTAGAGAGAGGGGGAAGAGAGAGAGAGAGACTCGCTGAAAGAAATCCTTCGATCTGGGAGTCCTGTGTTCTTTTACCAAAGTTTATCTTGCCCCAACAAGGCCATTGACTTGCTTGAAAGTTATTCCACACATAAATATCAATTTCAATAACCAGTTTGACACTTCGTTGACAGGGTTGGTTTCTTCAACTCTTGATATTTTCAAAGTGAATAATGAATGCGACCTCTTGGGAATTGTCAGAACAACGTGGTTTAATTAAACTGATGTCGAATAATAAATAATATTCGCAATTTACACACCTGACTGTAGAAACATATAACCTATGTTCGAGTTAGATCTTCAAGTTTGGTTAAATGTCACGAGGTGTTAACAGGGCCAGCGCTAATCCCAACTCTAACCAGAAATCACCTTATTTATATCTCAGCCACCTTGACGAAAATGTTAGCTGGCCTTATCAAATAGACCTAGCCATATGTTAGCTTTATTCCTCATTCATTTCTTTTTCCAGGGGAATGTAAAACGCAAGCCATTGAAAAGCAGATTGTCTCCCTTTTTAATCTTGATTTCAGACGCAATTTGCATCAAATATTCTAAGACAACTCGGCCATTTCATGATTTGTTGAACATTGATTTACATATTGCTTCATGGGAATCACCGAAGCGTTAAGTTACTACTTCTTTGGATATTGATCAAAGGATAACATGAGACGTGGTAATTGGCAGGCCGTGTTAAATTTCGCTTCATTTACTGCCTTTATTAATCGACATGCAAGATGTCTGACTCCTTATTAAATTAATTGAACATCCATCTTAGCAACGTCTCTTTATAAAGAACTATTTTTGATATGAAATAATAATTGCCTATACTCATTGGCGATTGATATATTTCACGCTAAGAATTATTAAAAAAAAAATTGTCCTTAAGTCGGCGAACCTACTTAGTATTATGGTATTATAAAGAGTTATATTGCGCTCTACTCAGTTTACATGGCGATTCATATGTTTTATGCTAAATGATTTAATAAATTTGATTTGATAATTAGTATAAATTTGTGTTATTCTATCATTGAAATGGCGGATACCACAACCAGCTTAGTAATAATTACGGTATCCTGTCCATGATTTTATAATTTTTATTTGGTAATTCATATTAATTTATGTATTTAACCGTAATTCTATCATTGAAGTAGCGGATGTCACATGGGGTGACTTGTCTCTTCAAATCAAAGAACGATATTGTAAGAGATGGCTTTGTGTACGCCTTCTTTCATCTGTCGTCTACGGTTCATGTCAAGACTATAAAAGGCCTAACTCTTATGAAAACTGTTACGTTTTACCCAAGGCTGCAATCGTTAAATCCTATCAGAACCGACAGGTATAGTTTAAAAGTCAGCCACCAGAATTCAGGCACAAACGATTTACAATGAGCGAGGGATATGCATAGAATTTTACTTCAGCAGTCAATTTCTTTTGTTGCGTATCATATAGTGCCACTGATCTCGGATCGACTGCTGTCGCCGCCACCTAGACAATGTTACATATAGATTATTCACTCTTTGTTGTTTCCATCGTCACATGAAATTAATTGGCATGTTTTTCCAAGAAGAAACTAATTGGTATGTTTTTGTGGATAATTTATAATGTTTATCGGGATAAATAGCGTTACGGAATGTTATATAATTATAAACATGGTATTAAAGCTTTCAAGGACAGAGACCCCTTGATATGGAAATGAGATATTGTTTAACGTCCCACTTTCATGCACCGACTGAGGTAAGGAAGGCGGTTCCCTTGATTTGTATCAACAACACTGTTAAAAATAATTCCGGCAGCAGATTTTTCTGTAATTTTCATTCAGATAATTTCTGTTTAGTCACAGAAGCATGTTTCTGTAAAATTACAGAAAAAAATCTGGTAAATCTGCTGCCACAATTATTCTGTTTTTTTTTACAATTTTTTTTAACAGTGAATGCTCCGTACTCTGACGTATTTTCTATTTTTAACGTAATTATTTAGTTTAAATATAAAACAAAAACATCTGTAAAAAATCATTTATTTTCTGTAAATGTAATTTTTCAGTCATAGATGTACAAAAATATTAATTTACTGAAATGACAACAGTTATTTATCTCAAATCACAGATATGTCTGTGATAACAGTGAATACGGATAATTTCCTTCAAATAACAAAAAATAGGGATTTTAAAAACATATATTTTTTTTACAGTGTATTTCATTTGACCGGAGTAAATATTAAAGTTTTGCAAATTATTTAACACTTAAACCACAGCTGTATTTTTTAAAGGTTTACTATTTAAACATTGGCTGAAAATGAAAAGACAAACCAAGATTAATTGGTTCGCCTATATCTCCAGGAACATCTTAATCCACGTCTCGATTTGTCTGGCTAGCAAACATATAGTTAGCTACTTCGTGACCACTTCATCAGTGAGTAACTCAATTTATTTAAGTAAGTTGAACCATTGATACAGTTCCCATATATCAATCATACTAAGCCGGATAATACCCATAGATCCGGGATAACTTCATCTATCGCCATTTGAACTGTACAAAGCCAGAGTGACATAATCCAGTGCCATTAGCCACCATTTTAATAACGAACGATTAAAGTGACTTAATGAACAATACGAGTGTCTAGAAAGCTGTATTAGTTGTAACTTGTTGATATGGTAATTCGTAAAACCATCCTGTCAAATACTAATTTAATTTCAAACTAGAAATTTCAAGCAAAAAACAAATACTGAGATAACCTATATTCATACAGAAATAAATTAAAAACCATTAAAGATAAATGGTGTACGAGCTAAATCTTCCTATTGGAGGTCTTTCTTTTGGCCTCACATGTTATATAAACTTTTATTTAGACACAAGGTACAATTACAGGGATACACAATTACCGAGTTTGATACTAAGGAACGTTTCGACGAGGATACTCTCGTCTTTTTCTCGTCTTGATAAACGTCCCCAACCTGGCTTTCTGTGCTGTACCACTGACAAGGAGAAGAACCACACCGAAACATATTGTGAATTATTACGCATGCGTTGGCACACCAGGTTAAGCGTAACCCATTTGGTGTAGCGAATTTTAGCATGTGCCTTCGACTTCCCTTAATATTACGCATGCGTTGGCACATCAGGTTAGGTGCGACATAAACCATGTGGTGCAGACGTGCCATGTAAAAAAAAATGCTTTCATCAATTCATTATACACACTTCATTATCCCAGAGCTGAACAATAAGACGTTAAACCCCATTTTATTCGATTTAATTTATTATACACCTAAAACGTTTGCATCATACTTTACGAATACAAGCAAATCTGGTCGTATTCGCATAAGTTAAATTGGACTGGATGAATAATTAACAGAAGTAAACATAAAGGTAGTTTAATTACACAAGCCATCAGAGTTAATATAAATCTCGATACATGAATTATTAACAGATTGTAAACAATACATACGGTTTGTTATTAGATGATGAACTGGATTGATAAAAATTTAGGCCCATTAGAAGCGTTAGTTGCTTATCGCATCATCTTCCTCATTACAGTCTACCAATATAGAATTATCTTCAAGCACATCTATATCTTTATATCGACTACTATATATGTTGTTAATTCTCTTTCCGCAAATTTATCACATTTTTTTTTACATAATATTCTTTCAATATAATTCGTTAAATGAAATGGAGTTAAACGTCCTACTGTTCTACTCCACCCGAGAATATCATTTGTGTTGCGGTAGACATAATGTGTACTGGTGCTGAGGTCAATGCGTAAAGATGCCCAAATTAGCGAATCCCTATGATACTGGGCAAGACATCGGTAACTCCATGCTTCGTCTTGGTCACTGTTGAAACCGGAGAACAACTAATCACAATATTACCACTTTAATCAAAACACTGGATCGATGAATATTCGCAGGCGAAACGTTGTTCAAGCTTATATTATGATCAGACATAGCTTAAATAGTGGCAATGACAAATAAGCACCATGTCTATACGCCAACATTCAATCTTGCCTATATATTATCGTCAACTTTGTCTAGAATTTCTTGTGAACACTCTGCAGGTCGGTCTATATAAATTATTTGTCCATTTAAATTTGTGAGTCCCCCCCCACCCAACGGCGATTTGTGGGATTGTTTGTGTGGGCCAAGGGGGAACCATAAGACGTTACTCTCCCGTCGATATGTCTCAGTGCGAACATCTCATTGGGGTATAATTAATTTAAAGAAATAGATCGATTTGCTAGAGTTCATAGTGTTTTGTTAAGCGGCTTCAACATACCACGATAAACTTTAACAAGCGTAGATGTACCAATGTCTCTGGCAAATCCATTTACAGTCCAACTTCCCCTAATTGTATGTTTGTATACGTTCTAAAATGTACTACTATGGTTCACCCATTGATTGAGATGATCAAGGTCAATGCGGACAAAGACTGTTTTTTTACCAATTATTCAGAAGAATTAACAATCTTGATAACGACTAAATTCATATGTATTATCCAGAATAATTTAAAAAAACCCTTAGTAACTGAATTAATATCGTGTCAGATTTAAATCGAACGGGATTGACTTTCTATTAAAATTCATTTTACAATAATACCAACAAATATAACCGTATTTTTATGGTAAATGCTGCAGCCACAACATGTTTTATACAAATATCGTCTACGTCTGATTCAATCAAAATGGTCGATTGATGTGTTTTTCAACATTCAGAGATCTGAATAAACAAGACAGAATTTTGAACATGCAGTCGGTAATGGCTTACTGGTGCATGTGTTTATTCAGTGAAAAGTGATTGATCTTGAGATATGTATTCTGGTCGCTTGCTTCATGATCTAAAAGGAATGATTAGTCTTCTGCATGACACATTAAAGAAGAAGTCCTACAATGTCGGTCGCGGCTTATCGGTTGCAAATATTTTCTTTGGCTACTACAGGAGGGAACCTGGATTTATCTCAAAGACTTTGTGAGGTACGACTCCATAAACATGGATTTAATTATATACAAATCAAGCATCATTTGTCCTGTCTGGAAGTTTCTGTTCAAGAAAAAGTCGTGCGGGATATACCGCTAAAAGTATTGTATGCGGTTACGTAACTAAAACCCGGATTGTGTGTTACTTTGCATGACCTGTTAAAGTAACGTCGACTGGGGAGCATTATACCTTTTTAATGTATGGCATCTAACCCTGTTTTATCCAGACAAAATTAAGAATACTGGTCTCCAACCACAAATAACAACTGACTGTTTATATTACCGGTAAATGAATTTCTCGATGAATAACATATCATATTTTGAATTGCAGCTTGTTTGCATATATACTTATTCTCCATTCCTTCGTCTGGTGGTGTAAGAATTATGATTAATAATTTTAAGACCATTGACGGGAGCACAACGGAGCAGCAAGTAGATGCCATTCACAAATGATCCTGGATGTCTTATTGGAAACATCTCTCTACATCTTAGTGTTAACTGTACCGTTAAATAATTAAGTAGCCATTAACAGCAGCAAACATCAAAGATTTCCTTTGCAGCTAAATCCAGTATTAATTGGCTTTATGACTTTATATGCAACGATAGACGTTCGACTAAATTAAATTTCCTAAGTATCACTGATTTGATTAATTTCAGTAAATTGAGTACATGACACTCCGCTAGCCTATTTTTAATCAAAATCTTCTTTTTCGGTAAAGAATCTTAATCAAGATCCCACCACAAAGAATGGACCAACAATTAAACGGTAAGCATTTCCATCTGGCCAAAAGGTGTTTGATAAAGTCTAACGATGCGATCAAATCAATTTTCTAACGCTTTATGTCTTTGAACTTATACACCAGCTCGGGACAAAAGTAGAATCGTAGATAATAAAAAGAAGAAACGATATTTAATAGGCTTATAAGATAAACCAGAAACGGCACGTTATCAGACGCCGATGATAGGCAAGGGAGTTGTAAATCTGTAACTGAACCTTTCTGACGAATTGCTTACAGCGGTGTGATAATCATCAATCTTTTAGAAGCTCCCACCCCGATTCCTTTTTTATCTGTCTATTACCGAGATTAACTTCCACAGCATCGTCTTCTAATTGTATTGATGTCTTTACCTTAGAGGGAGGTGGTAACACGTACGCTAGCTTAATTAATCTCCGTTATGTAGTCGATAGCTCGTTTTCCGATGCAGCATACAGGAATGTAGAAATCGGTGGGATTATATTTTAATCATTGGATGGATTTCTAGGGGAATAATGTCATTGGAGTACAATGTAAGTAACTTACAGAAAGATTGATTTTCTGTTTCCAGTGACATATTTGGAACATACAGATGCCGACCACAGCTTGACAAGTCGTAGACAACTCACGGGTTTTAATTGTGCTCGCTTGATCAATCTGCTCCATAATTAATGGACTTGACAATTTATTTCAATAAAATGTGAAAACATATCCCAATTATATACCAAGTCTGAAAGTTTCGAATCGGAATGTTGCGCCATTGGACATAAAACATCAGACTAGGCTTTAGATATCTTGTTCAACGAACATGCATGCTTTGATGGAGCAACCAATGTCATCTGAAGATCATTTCGATCTGACCCCGATCTGTAAAGCTGTAGGATTGAAGTTCAATGACCAGATAAATATTGTAATTATATTATACTTGACATAAGCGATCTCCTCTAGTGTTGGCTCTTAACTAAATAAACTAACGGTTAACGACAATAATCCGATTACTTAAAGTTCCCGTGTCTTCATCCTAGGTTGAGAATGATGTAGGTGGACAGCTGTTCTATTATACTATTATGATCCAAAGGGGTTAATAGCACTAATCCAATTTATTCATGCATATTATACAACACTGGGTCGTACGCAGTAACCATGACCGTCTCTAGGCAATGGGAGTTGTATTAGGTTTTAATATAACTGATATTGCAATATGATAAAGCACATATGTGTATAACTAGAAATACTACACATGTATGGGTTTTCAGGTACCATTACTCGCAATCTGATTAAAATCGTATCTATATTTCGTTTCGTTTTTGATACTTTCGTTGGCCTACTCTACATGCAGATCAGACCGGTTCCAGTGGAAGGTCGCGTCAGGGGTTAGCCATTGATCAATCTATCAGCGTTGGTGTTTTTAGTGGTGTACCTACAGTTCCGTGCATCGCACGCTAAGAACTCACCGTAACAGGCCGTTCATTGGCTAATCCATCACTGCAGCCAGAACACTAGTTATATAACAACACACCCAGATCCTAGTGTTGTTTACACATTAAATCAAAATTTTGAACTCTAAAAAACGAAACGAAATAGGATCTGTGTTTTTATCAGATTATATTACCCAACCAATCCCACGGACGTCTCAAATGTCTTCAAATCGACGTGATATTCCTCTCCCATTTCAAGGAGCAACAACAGTACTGGTGGGATCAAATGGACTTGTTTCTATCGAGATCGTTCTCCAGATAATAGAATAAAGAGCGATTGTGTTAGTACAATAATCATGCGAAGTCGACGTGATATTCCTCTGCCAATAGCAGATTAAATGACATTTAAACGAGCAACAATAATACTGGTGTGGTCGCAGAGAGCTGTATTGTGTAACTCTGTGATATAACCTTTTGTAATCCGAGAAAAGGCTATTCTATCCTTTATTGAGGTTGGGGCGTCATAGAAAGAAAATAAAGTTTGTTGGATTTGTAATCAAGTGGGTTATTAAATAAAGAATTGAGAATTTCATATTATTCTGATTCATTACAGAATGATCTGCTTAATTCCTTTTGAAGTTTCGCCCAAGATTAAATAGATCGCAGAAGGTCCTTCAAGTAACATTTACTTCTATTTTGTCATATTCCGCAGCTGACATCAATGAATGAATACGAATATGTAACAAGAAGCGCATATCTTCCGTCTTGGGTTTGATAAATACATACCAACACCTCATCTTGCGTCAACCTACTGGAGTCGTGCCGCGTCTCACTAGCAATACAATTATGTATTAGTTACGGTCTCTGAAATCCAAGCGCGATGACTATTGAGTGTTGGCTACTGTACATAGAGCGTCTGGCAATTGTTTAAAGCCATGACTTTCTTAACAAGTACTATGGACCAGATACTAAATATGACGTTATCGCACCAGGAATTGTGACACCATACCAAGAATGTAAGAGTGTGCAATCGCCCAAAGACAAAAACATGACAAGTTCGATATCGGTTGTACATGAAGCGGTGGAAAAGCATCCACCCAAAGAACAAGATAAGTAATGGCTGAACCCCAGTTCCTGGTCCCAAAATCCAATTATTAGGGGAACCCAAATGTATGAGATCCGTATTCAGAACTTTGGTAAGCTAGATGTTTTCAAAATGTTTGGGTTTTAAAATCGGAGAAAATTATCAACAAAATGATAATAAACATCACAGATAGTCCATTAATTCGCAGTATAGTACTGTAACATTAAAGGGGTCTATTGGTGTGTGCTTGTTTCGTTTTCTGGTAACAGGTTTTCCGATAGCTAATTAACGGGTATTTCAAGGAACCGTCCCAGTTATAATTTAGCAAATAAAACCGGAAAATAGGGTGTGAAGGCGTACAACTGTCCGAAGTTCTGATACTGTTTTGAAAATTGTCTAGGAGTCACATAATATTTACATAATGATTTTGTAAAGAAAGTAAAAGGGACTATCGATCATCGGGATTATCAATATCAAGACACCCATATAATTGAATACCAGAATTCCATAAACGATCATACCATAAAGATCAATATTTTGATATGAATTCAGACGTGATAATTGGCAGAGCCACCTTTGTCGACGACTATAAGACTTTATATAACGTCGTATTATGTCATCCGCAATAAACTGGTTAATTCCATATTCTTAATTGATTTATATGTAAACAAGAACTGAAGGCTTCATTGTTCTCTCAATGACAGATCGTTAATGGGCGTAAAATGAAATGTGTATTTCTATAGTTAGTTGAATAAGTGTTTTTTTTTTAATTATGAAAAAAAAACATATTTCATTTCAAATTAAAATTTCGAAAATAATTAGATTGCATTAATAATTTAGGTAATGATGGCATCTAACTCCGGGAACTGAAGTATAACTTCACCTAATAGTTAAATCGATATTTTATTTTAATTTCGAAATCCCGAACTTAAAGAGAAAGGGAGAGAGATTCGAGTCAACCCTGGTTCAATTACATAACTTGTAGGATCAAATTGGCAACAAGCAAATCGTGGTATTACGTTCGTTGGAATGATAGCTGAACGTATAATTTCATTTCAATTTTGAACTAAAAGACAACTCGACATTCTGGTAATGGAGGAAGACCACCATTAATTTCCCCATTGACTTCAAATGTTAATTCTAGCCTCTTAGCCCACCTCCAACAATTAAAATTGTCTCCTCTGTCATGTATCCGTCAAGAACAACGTTCAATTGTCTCCATACATAATCAGAGATTTGTATTAAAAACTCGTTTTACTGTGCTCATGGTTCAATTAAGTTTACCCCTGAAAAGTTATTTGGAAAAAAACCCCCTACGATCAGTTATCTATTCCTTCATTCTATTATAACAGTACGTGACCTGTATTATAGTTTGTCCCGAGTATAGCTCGCTCTTCCATGTAGGAAATCGTTGAAGAGATATCACCAACAAAAATCCCATTTATTACTATCGACTTTATCACTCACAGAAGGAAATTATTATGCAACCATATAACCAGAATCGAATTTTCTAATTTCCGTACATGTTCTTTTTCTGCTAGACTTAGCATTTCTCATCAAAACTCGTATTTTCGATTTCTTGAAGAAAAGCCACGTTAAGTTAGGAGATTGGTCCGCAGTGATGAATGTAAAAACATGTTTGATATTCCGTGTCACGCGTCCAGTATAATACTACAGACTAGTAGAAGTGTTTACTGTCTCGCCAGAAAAAGCATCAACAATTTATAGACTAAAGGCCGCAACAGGATACCCATAATTGACACGAAAAGAGATAAATAATCGAAATTTTGTAAATGGTGTTAGTACTGCTGCAAACTACTGGAGGCAATAAAACTTCTACGTGCCTTAATTAAATAAATATCTCAAAGTGTAATTTCCTTTGTAATCTTTAACAATACCTAACATACTTCAGTCAAAGAGCTGTAGCTCTAATGGTCTTGCGAAGCTCAAGATCTAAACGTCCATGAGGTTTTGACGAAACTACACAACGATGACCTCAACAATACGAACATGCAGGAGAGGTGAAGGGGGGGGGGAAGGCAAATTTCAAAATTCAATGTCCAAATTTAGGTGATAAAACAATCACACAATCGACTCAGGAATAGTAATTAAATAATTAGGCACAAAAGGGTATAAATAATGAAAAATTTGATAGAGGGGTATCACAAATCTTATTTATACTGCTATGTTAAGTCTGTCTTAGTAGGCCTAGTATTTATATATTTGTAATCAGCCCTTGTTTATTTATTTAGCATATTGACTGTCTAAGGACTTGCAGCAATGCATGAGGAATTTGACCTCTCCTTCACTTCACCCTATTCTGTCTGAATTCTTCCTAAAATTGGTCAATAGTTTGAGCCCTCATATATAACTTGCGGGAAGAAGAAATGTTTTCACAATTACTGGCTTCACAAAATATCAGCAAATTCGTCGCCACAGCTTTGGGTATAAATGGAGATAAAACAAGGAGATCACAGCTTCCACAAAACCTGACTCAGACCATACTAACGTGATCTGGTAAAATTAATCATTAGTCGAATTTTTTTTTTTTATTATAGCCTGACATCAAAATTTGACTCTTTAAAAAAAAAGAAAGACACTGACATCTTTTTATTTATTTCGACCGACATCATAAACTATATGTCCTAAAAATCAGTGAACCTAATAATCAAAAATGGGTCGCCTCATTTAATTTCAAACTAGAAATTTCAAGCAAATAAGTTAAACATGAATAATATACGAGCTAAATCGGACCATTGCAGGTCTTTCCTTTGACCTCACATGATATATAAACTATTATTTAGACACTAGGTACAATTTTATGGATACACAATTACTGAGTTTGATACTAAGGGACGTTTCGACGAGGATACTCTCGTCTTTATCTCGTCTTAATAAACATCCCCAGCCTGGCCTTCTGTCCTGTACCACTGACAATGAGAAGAACCATACCGAAAAATATTGTGAATTATTACGCTGGCACAGCAGGTTACGCGCAACGCATTTGGGGTAGCGACTTTTAACATGTGCCTACGAATTTCCTTGATATTATTATATATGTGTTGGCACACCAGGTTCGGTGCAACATCACTCATGAGGTGCAGACGTGCCATAAAAAAACATCATTTCATCCAATCATAATACCCACTTCATTATCCCAGAGCTGAACAATAAGACGTTAAACCCCATTTTATTCGATTTCATTTATTATACACCTAAAACATACCGCACACAAACGTGTGCATCATACTTCGGAGATAAACACTTCATGTTTTGCATTTAGAGGGGTGTTATTGTCCAATAGACATGTCCTGAGATCATTAGGACCCAAGACGCGTAGCGTCGCGGGTTCTAATGTAAAATCTCAGGACATGTCTATTGGACAATAACACCCCTCTAAATGCAAAACATGAAGTGTTTATCGACATTGTAACATTCTATTTACGATTTTAAAAGAAAATACTCAAACAGAGGGGTGTTATTGTCCAATAGATGGTGTCTAATTGACCAATCAAAACGCGAGGTTCACTCTTAGCATGTTACAATTTACGAGTACAAGCAAATCTCGTCGCATTCATCGTCGGGCATAAGTTAAATTAATGAAAATTGGACTGAGTGAATAATTAACCAAAGTAAACATAAACAGCCAAGGTAGTTTAATTACACAAGCCATCCGAGTTGAGATAAATCTCGATACATGAATTATTAACAGATTGTAAACAATACATACGGTTTGTTATTAGATGATGAACTGGATTGATAAGAATTTAGGTCCATTAGAACCGTTAGTTGCTCATCGCATCATCTTCCTCATTACAGTCTACCAATATAGAATTATCTTCAAGCACATCTACATCTTTATATCGACTACTATGTATGTTGTTAATTCTCTTTCCGCAAAATCATCAGAGTATTGTTTTTACATAATATTCAATGAATTTAACGTCCTACTGTTCTACTCTACCGAGGAATATAATTTGTGTTGCGGTAGACATGATGGGTACTGGTGCCCAGGACAATGTGAAAGGTTGCTATGGTACTGGGCAAGACATCGGTAACTCCATGCTTCTTCTTGGTCACTGTTGGAACCGGAGAACAATTAAGCACAACATTACACTTTAATCTAAACACCTGATCGATGAAGAATCGCGGGCGAAACGTTGTTCAAGCTTATATTATGATCTAGTTCCTTCATGTACTGTCTCTGAGCGAACGATGTCTCGCTAACAGTTCCTCGCGGGCCTTATTATCAACTAGTATGAAAATAAGGCTTTTCTCCATCTCGGTTCTAAGGCTATTTTAGATCCTTACCGTCTACTTTGCACCGTGATTCTTCTTTGATCGCCAAAAGAAAACATTTCCTGACACAACCGACAAAATTTATAATAATTCAACACTATTTTCATGTAGAATTCGACGTTAGAAAAAGATAAACAAAATCGTTCAAATCTGGCCGCCATGTTTGTTAACTGACGTCAGCGCAGACCGGTCTTTTTCTAACATCGAATTCTACACGAAAATAGTGTTGGATTATTATAAATTTGTCTCGTTTGTGTCAGGAAATGATTTCTTTTGGTGATCAAAAAAGTTTCACGGTGCAAAATAGACGGTAAGGATCTAAAATAGCCTTAGAACCGAAATGGGGTAAAGCTTTATTTTCATACTAGTTAATAATAAGGCCCGTGAGGAACTGTTAGCGAGACATCGTTCGCTCAGAGACAGTTCATAAAGGAACTAATTATGATCCAACATGCTCAAATAGGGGGAGTGACTAATAAGCACCATGTCTATAGGCCAACATTCAATCTGGCCTATATATTATCGTCAACTTTGTCTAGAATTTCTCGAAAGCACTCTGTAGTCCGGTCTTTATAAATTATTTGTCCATTTAAATTTGTGAGTCCCCCCACCCACCGGCGATTTGTGGGATTGTTTGTGTGGGCCAAGATGGAACCATACGACGTTACTCTCCCGTCGATATGTCTTAGTGCGAACATCTCATTGGGGTATAATTAATTTAAAGAAATGGATCGATTTGCTAGAGTTCATAGTGTTTTTTAAGCGGCTTTAACATACAACGATAAACTTTAACAAGCGTAGATGTACCAATGTCTCTAGCAAATCCATTTACAGTCCAAGTTCCCTTAATTGTATGTTTGTATACGTCCTTAAATGTACTATTATGGGGCACCTATTAATTGAGATGATCAAGGTAAATGCGGACAAAGACTATTCTTCTACCAATTATCCAGAAGAAATAACAACTTTGATAACAACTAAATTCATATCGGGTCAGAACAAAATTGAACGGGATTGAATTTCCGTGCTGATGCATTTTGTCATACCAATTATCCAGAAAAATTAAAACAAAACCCCTTAGTAACTGGATTAATATCAAGTCAGATATAAATCGAACGGGATTGAATTTCTTTATAAATTCATTTTACAATAATACCAACAAATATAACCGTACTTTTATGGTAAATGCTGCAGCCACAACATGTTTAATACAAATAACGTCCACGCCTGATTCAATCAAAATGGTCGATTGATGTGTTTTGTCAACGTTCAGAGATCTGAATAAACAAGACAGAACTTTGAACATGCAGTTGGTAATGGCTTACTGGTGCATGTGTTTATTCAGTGAAAAGTGATTGATCTTGAGATATGTATTCTGGTCGCTTGCTTCGTGATCTAAAGGGAATGATTAGTCTTCTGCATGACACATTAGAGAAGAAGTCCTACAATGTCGGTAGCCGCTTATCGGTTGCAAATATTTTCTTTGGCTACTACAGGAGGGAACCTGGATTTATCTCAAAGACTTTGTGAGGTACGACTCCATAATCATGGATTTAATTATATACAAAGCAAGCGCCATTTGACCTGTCTGGAAGTTTCTGTTCACAAAATAGTCGTGCGGGATATATCGCTAAAAGTATTGTATGCGGTTACGTAACTCAAATCCGGATTGTGTGTTACTTGCATGACCTGTTAAACTAAAGGCGACTGGGGAGCATTATACCTTTTTTAATGACATATAACCCTGTTTTATCCAGACGAAATTAAGAATACTGGTCTCCAACCACAAATGACAACTGACCGTGTATATTACAGGTATATGAATTTCTTGATGAATAACATATCATATTTTGAATTGCAGCTTGTTTGCATATATACTTATTCTCCATTCTTTTGTCTGGTGGTGTAAGAATTATGATTAATAATTTTAAGACCTTTGAAGAGATCACAACGGAGCAGCAAGTAGATGCCATGAACAAATGATCCTGGATGTCTTATTGGAAACAGTTCTCTATATTGTGGTGTTCACTGCACCGTTAAATAATTAAGTAGCCATAAACAGCAGCAAACATCAAATATATCCTTTGAAGCTAAATCGCTCCAGTAATAATTGCCTATATGACTTTATATGCAACGATAGACGTTCGACTTAATTAAATTTCCTCAGTATCCGTGTTTGATTAATTTCAGTAATTTGAGTTCGTGCCTCTCTGCTGGCCTATTTTTAATCAAAATGTTCTTTTTCGGTAACGAATCTTAATCAAGATCCCACCACAAAGAATGGACCAACAATTAAACGGTAAGCATTTCCATCTGGCCAAAAGGTGTTTGATAAAGTCTAACGATTCGATCAAATCAATTTTCTAACGCTTTATGTCTTTGAACTTATATACCAGCTCGAGACAAAAGTAGAATCGTAGATAATAAAAAGAAGAAACGATATTTAATAGGCTTATAAGATAAACCAGAAACGGCACGTTATCAGACGCCGATGATAGACAAGGGAGTTGTAAATCTGTAACTGAACCTTTCTGACGAATTGCTTACAGCGATGTGATAATCATCAATCTTTTAGAAGCTCACACCCCGATTCCTTTTTTATCTGTCTATTACCGAGATTAACTTCCACCGCATCGTCTTCTAATTGTATTGATGTCTTTACCTCAGAGGGAGATGGTAACATGTACGCTAGCTTAATAAATTTCCTTTACGTAGCCGATAGCTCGTTTTCCGCTGCAGCATACAGGAATGTAAAAATCGGTGGGAGTGGATTTTAATTATTGGTTGGATTTCTGCGGGAATAATGTCATTGCAGTACAATGTATGTAATTTACAGAAAGATTGATTTTCTGTTTCCAGTGACATATTTGGTACATTCAGATGCCGAACACAGCTTGACAAGTCGTAGAAAACCTACGGGTATTAATTGTGCTCGCTTGATCAATCTGCTCCATAATTTATGGACTTGACAATTCATTTCGATAAAATGTGAAAACATATCCCAATTATATACCAAGTTGGAATGTTTCGTTTCGGAATGTTGAGCCATTGGACATAAAACATTAGACTAGGCTTTAGATATCTTGTTCAACGAACATGCATGCTTTGATGGAGCAACCAATGTCATCTGAAGATCATTTCGATCTGACCCCGATCTAAAGCTGTAGGAACGAAGATCAATGACCAGATAAATATTGTAATTATATTATACTTGACATAAGCGATCTCCTCTAGTGTTGGCTCTTAACTAAATAAACTAACTGTTAACGACAATAATCCGATTACTTAAAGTTCCCGTGTCTTAAAACCTCCTAGGTTCAGAATGATGTAGATGGGCAGCTATTCTATTGTACTATTATGATCCAAAGGGGTTAATATCACTAATCCAATTTATTCATGCATATTATAAAACACTGGGTAGTAAGCAGTAACCATGACCGTCTATTTGCAATGGGAGTTGTATTAGACTTTAATATAACTGATATGGCAATATGCTAAAGCACTTTTGTGTATAACTAGAAATACTACACATATATGGGTTTTCAGGTACCATTACTCGCAATCTAATTAAAATACAGATCTATATTTCGTTTCGTTTTTGATACTTTCGATGGCCTACTCTACATGAAGATCAGACCGGTTCCAGTGGATGGTCGCGTCAGGGGTTAGCCATTGATCAATCAATCAGCGTTGGTGTTTTAGTGGTGTACCCACAATTCCGTGCATCGCACGCTAATAACTCGCCGTAACAGGCCGTTCATTGGCTAATCCATCACTGCAGCCAGAACACGAGTTATATAACAACATACCCAGATCCTAGTGTTGTTTACACATTAAATCGAAATTTTGAACTCTAAAAAACGAAACGAAATAGGATCTGTGTTTTTATCAGATTATATTACCCAACCAATAACACGGACGTCTCAAATGTCTTCAAAAAAACGTGATATTCCTCTCCCATTTCACGGAGCGACAACAGTACTGGTGGGATTAAATGGACTTGTTTCTATCAAGATCGTTCTCCAGATAATAGAATAAAGAGCGATTGTGATAGTACAATAATCATGAGAAGTCAACCTGTTATTAAATGACATTTCAACGAGCAACAACAATACTGGTGTGATCGCGGAGAGCTGTATTGTGTTACTATGTGATACAACTTTTGTAAACCGAGAAAAGGCTGTTTTAATTAAATATCGGACCTTTAGTGTGGTTGGGGCGTCATGGAAAGAAAATAATGTTTGCTGGATTTGTAATGAAGTGGGTTATTAAATAAAGAATCGAGAATTTCATATTATTCTGATTCATTACAGAATGATCTACTAAATTCCTTTTGAAGTTTCGCCCAGGATTAAATAGATCGCAGAAGGTCCTTCAATTAACATTTACTTCTATGTTGTCATATTCCGCAGCTGACATCAATGAATAAAATAGATTATGTAACACGAAGCACATCTTCCGTCTTGGGTTGGACTAATACATACAAACACCCCATCTTGCGCCAAGCTACTGGGGTCGTGCAGCGTCTCACTAGCAATACAATTATGTATTAGTTACGGTCTCTGAAATCCAAGTGCGGGATTCCTATTGAATGTTGCCTACTGTCCATAGATCGTCGGATACCATTTCTTAAAAGAGCAGACAAGATGCCCGTTTTAGCTTTCGCTATATAGATAACCATATTTGCCAGAATATATGATAATCTTATAGCAGAAAACAGTTCGGCAATTGTATAAAGCCATGGCATTCTTAACACGTACTATAATGGACCTGATAATGAATATGACGTTGTCGCACCAGGAATTGTGACGTCATATCAAGAATGTAAGTGTGCGCAATTGCCCAAGGAAAAACATGACAAGTTTGATATCGGTCGTACATGAAGCGGTGGAACCATGGGTTCTTTTTTCGAAAAGCGTCAACCAAAAGAACAAGATGGCTGAACCCCAGTTCCTGGGCCCGATTCCTAGAAAATTCTTAAGCACGTTCTCATGCTTAGATTTTAGTCGACTTTGCATTTAAGTAAACTTACCTTATTTTGTGTTCCCAGAAAATTCTTAAGAACGGCCTTGTGCTTCGATTTTAAGTAGACTTCATTGTAAGCACAAGAACGTTATTATGCGTTCCAAGAAAAAACTTAAGCACAACTTCGTTCTTAAACATAGTCAGTCTAAGCACAAGTCCCAAGCAAGGTATAGGGCTTGCTTACCAACCTTAAGTCTGTTTCTGCTTCAAAAAGATGGCTGACCGTAGAGTTATTCGACGGCATTTCCGACACCTTTTGATACCAAAGAAATAATTACAAGACAGGGAAAATTCTTCTCAAAAAGAAATTAAGAATGCTATAGAAAATTTTGCATCTTGGGCCTTATAGGTCTACCCTGAAGCCAATTTATGTATTTGCCAATTAGTAAACAATAGGCTACAAACACACAGGCTGATCAGGCGCTCTCACAATTATTCAGTTAGTTTGTAGGCCTATGTGTCTGCGTTTTTTTAAAATATATTTTGGCACATTTTATAATTATGTAGGCCTATACAGGGGACATGTCAATCAAAACCAACCACAATGAAGCAGACGACAAATTTATGACGTAATTCGCATACCAAAGTTATTTTAAGACGTTAAAGAGCATCGTAGTCTCAGTGTATGGTAAGCTTTACCAGTCACAATGTGCTTAGACTTGTACTTGACTTGTGCTTACGTAAGAATGGTCTTGAGAATTTTCTAGGGACGGTATTTTTATAAGATTCTTACGTAAGTAAAAGTGAAGTATGACTTTGTGCTTACTTTAAGAATTTTCTAGGAACCGGGCCCTGGTCCCAAAATCCAATTATTAGGGGAACCCAAATGTATGAGATCCGTATTCAGAACATTGCTAAGCTAGATGTTTTCAAAATGTTTGGGTTTTAAAATCGGAGTAAAATATCAACAAATTGATAATAAACATCACAGATAGTCCATTAATTCGCAGTACAGTACTGTAACATTAAACGGGTCTATTGGTGTGTGTTTGTTTTGTTTCCAGGTAACATGTTTTCCGAATGTAACTCTTGTTTTAAATATTAAAAAAAACCAACAGCTGTGCATTATGCAAAATATTTATTGTATTTTAACTGACCTTTCTGAATACGTCATCAAATTGTGTACAATGACAAGATAGCTAATTAACGGGTATTTAAAGGAACTGTCCTAGTTATATTTTAGCAAATAAAAACGGCAAATAGTGTGTGGAGGCGTACAACTGTCCGAAGTTCTGATACTGTTTTGAAAATTGTTCAGGAGTCACATAATTTCAACATGATGATTTTGTAAAGAAAGTAAAAGGGACTATCGATCATCGGGATTATCAAGACACCCATATAATTGAATACCAGAATTCCATAAACGAAGATACCGTAGAGATCAATATTTTGATACGAATTCAGACGTGATAATTGGCATAGCCACCTTTGTCGACGACTTTAAGACTTTATATAACGTCGTATTATGTCATCCGCAATAAACTGGTTAATTCCATATTCTTAATTGATTTATATCTAAACAAGAACTGAAGGCTTCATTGTTCTCTCAATGACAGATCGTTAATGGGCGTAAAAATGAAATGGCATTTCTATAGTTAGTTGAATAAGTGTTGTTTTTAATTATGAAAAAAATCAATATTTCATTTCAAATTAAAATTTCGGAAATAGTTAGATTGCATTAATAATTTAGGTAATGATGGCATCGAGCTCCGTGAACTGACGAATAACTTCACCTAATAGTTAAATCGATATTTTATTTTAATTTCGAAATCCCGAACTTAAAGAGAAAGGGAGAGAGACTCAAGTCAACCCTGGTTCAATTACATAATTTGTAGGATCAAATTGGCAACAAGCAAATCGTGCTTTTGCGTTCGTTGGAATGATAGCTGAACGTATAATTTCATTTCAATTTCGAACTAAAAGACAACTCGACATTCTGGTAATGGCTAAGTTAAATAATCTGCATTAAAATTGTCTCCCTTGTCCTGTATCGAAGAGAGAACAACGTTCAATTGTCTCCATACATAATCAGAGATTTATATTAAAAACTCGTTTTACTGTGCTCATGGTTCAATTAAGTTTACCCCTGAAAAGTTATTTGGAAAAAAAACCCTAAGATCAGTTTTCTATTCCTTCATTCTATTATAACAGTACGTGACCTGTATTATAGTTTGTCCCGAGTATAGCTCGCACTTCCATGTAGGAAATCGTTGAAGAGATATCACCAAGAACAATCCCATTTATTACTATCGACTTTATCACTCACAGAAGGAAATTATTATGCAACCATATAACCAGAATCGAATTTTCTAATTTCCGTACATTTTCCTCTTCTGCTAGACTGAGCATTTCTCATCAAAACTCGTATTTTCGATTTCTTGAAGAAAAGCCACGTTAAGTTAGGAGATTGGGACGCAGTGATGAATGTAAAAACATGTTTGATATTCCGTGTCACGCGTCCAGTATAATACTACAGACTAGTAGAAGTGTTTACTGTCTCGCCAGAAAAAAAGCATCAACAAATTATAGACTAAAGGCCGCAACAGGATACCCATAATTGACACGAAAAGAGATAAATAATCGAAATTTTGTTAATGGTGTTAGTACTGCTGCAAACTACTGGAGGCAATAAAGCTTCTACGTGTCTTAATTAAATAAATATCACAAAGTGTAATGTCCTTTGTAATCTTTAACAATTCTAAACATACTTCAGTCCAAGAGCTGTAGCTCTAACAGTCTTGCGAAGCTCAAGATCTAAACGTCCATGAGGTTTTGACGAAACTACACAGAGATGACCTAGAGTAGTAAAGGGGGGGGGGTCAAAATTCAATGTCCAAAATAAGTCTTGTACTTTTTCTATTTGGAGCCAGGTTTGTCAAGTGTGATTTAATATGCCAGAGTTTCGAGAGCCATTTCGATTTATATAAAGCCAAGCCTTCACTTGTCTTCGCGCAAAGATGTCTTAAAGATAGAAATGAAATAAAGTAGACGTAAAAGTATGTTACCGAAACATTGTGAAGATAAACTCATTTCATTATAATAAGTAACAAGAGTCGTGAATTAATCTAATAAGTACGTGTAGGCGGTTAATATTGGTAATTATGCTCTGGGCATTAAGCCCCGGGGTTACCGTGTCTCCAGTCTATAAAATGTCTTTCAACGAGCTTAGTGTCTGGTCTCAAGCAAAGCTAGTTACAGACGGACAGCGTATGGTTAGTTTCAGTTGCCCGAAGAATAGTTTCTGTTTGCTAGCATTAGCTTCTGAAATTGAAATACATTGTTACAGTGGCAGATGTCGTGCACGAGATATCGTATGAGCGATCTTTCTAGAACAACTGAAACATTCAGACTAATTTATAATAGACTATGAAATATTGGTTAAAGAAAGAATCAATTTTTTCAGCTCAGCACTGAATTGGGAAGACTCCGCCATTTGCGGATGTCGTGGGCATAAGACATCGTTTGCGCGATCGTTTTAGAGCCAATGTAACGTTCATGTAGTGTATATGTTTCTATTTTTGTACAAATACGACTTATTTATAATATAATAGACTATATAATATTGATTGGAGATAGAGCACTGAATTGGGAAGACTCCGCCATTTTTACGTTATAGAGAAGTGTCTTATTCATTACCATAGCTTCTGAAGAACCTGACTTTAAATCTTCCACATCTGATCATGCATTCATCACCCCATTGTTATTCACAAGGCTCCCGGTTTGAATTGGCTATTATTCTGAAATAGAAATACAATCCTTTGAATTTACCTTTATTCTGATATCGTTGGGTAGCTCTCAGTTTTCAAGTCCTCGGGTAATGCTGGTGTGACCAGACATATTCGGGCAATATCAATTGCTCTGATCACACAAACCATCCCAGTATTGATACGCAGTATTAAATCCCGACAGTAAAACTATTCGCCTTGGAAACGTGGAAGTTTCAAAGGAAATTATTTAAATATCCTTTTAAATTTTATAGATACTTAACATTCGCAAATATTTCAATAGTTATAGATCCGTGAACATTAACGGGTGTCGGATGTCTCATAAATATTTGTTACCCGGTTTGATTACAGAAGCAAACAAAAAACGTAATGGGGTTCCACCTCAAAGAGAACTTTATTTACTCTACAGCTATTGCATACAGAAGGCCACATTACAACAACTTGATTCTTTAGCATTACCTGGTAGAAACGCCACCAGCATAATTGGTTGGTTACAAAAGTACACACTAACAGTGTTGACCAATAATTGTTTCTCATATAAAACCAGGGAATTCTAATTGATTACATGGCTGACGAATTATATATTCCCAGCAAGTCTGAAAATACATTAAAGATATGTCGCCAGGAATGAAATCATACGCTATCGGCCAAAATACATTTAAACTCTGATCAGGAGGAATAACCCATTAAATTATCTCGAAAAATGAACACATTTTTTATTGGTTTCTCTAATTGATTACATGGCTGGCGAATTATATATTCCCAGGAAGTTTGAAAATACATTAAAGATAGGTTGCCAGGAAATAAAGCATACGCTATCGGCCTAAAGTCACTTAAACACTGAACAGTAGGAATAATCTATGACTAAATTATCTGGAAAAATGAACATATTTTTATTGGTTTCTCTTTTTATAGACCAATTCGTCTCATGCACATACGCACTACAAATTTAATGTAAAAGGCGGTAGATGGTCTTTGATGACTGGGATTGACTGTCCCTACCTAAAAATTTAAACATGGTTCTTTTCAATAGAGACGTTGCACAGACGTACCTGAAGCCAAAACTTGTTACAGATCATGGCCTTTATCTTGGCCCATGTTTTCGTTACATACAACTAGATTTCACTATGTGCTATATATTCTACCCTACATTATAGCATAACAACAAAACAAATTTACCGTAAAATAATTGAAAAATAATATATTTCTACACTGCGATGACTAATTACAAATTATTGTTCTATCCAAATAAATAGTTCGTACTTGAAATCCCGACAAATATTTCTTAATTGACATCCAAACTTGTTTGTGTACAAAAAAAACCCAAATAAGAAGTGATTCAAGAGACAATCAGCCAAATTTTCACTAAAATCTGAACAATAAAAATTGGCCTAAACTAATGTCATAATGTTCAAGTGCCAACAATGCATCACTTTGCGAATTGACTGCGATTTAACGTTTCACTAAAAAATAAGAAATGTACTGGGCAAGACATCGGTAACTACATGCTTTTTCTTGGTCACTGTTGGAACCGGAGAACACTTAATCACAGTATTACCACTTTAATCTAAACACCCGATCGATGAATTATCGCGGGTGAAACGTTGTTCAAGCTTTTTTTATGATCAAACATAGCTTAAATAGTGGCAGTGACAAATAAGCACTACGTCTATACGCCAACATTCAATCTATATATTATCGTCAACTTTGTCTAGAATTTCTTGTGAACACTCTGCAGTCCGGTCTATATAAATTATTTGTGGGATTGTTTGTGTGGGCCAAGAGGAAACCATAAGACGTTACTCTCCCGTCGATATGTCTCAGTGCGAACATCTTATTGGGGTATAATTAATTTAAAGAAATACATCGATCTGCCAGAGTTCATAGTGTTATGTTAAGCGGCTTTAACATACCATGATAAACTTTAACAAGCGTAGATGTACCGATGTCTATGGCAAATCCATTTACAGTCCAAGTTCCCGTAATTGTATGTTTGTAAACGTTCTAAAATGTACTATTATGGGGCACCCATTGATTGAGATGATCAAGGCCAATGCGGCCAAAGACTGTTTTTCTACCAATTATCCAGAAGAAATAACAACCTTGATAACGACTAAATTCATATCGGGTCAGAACAAAATTGAACGGGATCGATTTCTGTGCGGATGCATTTTGTCCTACCAAATATCCAGAAGAATTAAAAAAAAAACCTTAGTGACTGGATTAATATCGGGTCAGATATAAATCTAACGATATTGAATTTCTATATAAATTAATTTTACAATAATACCAATAAATATAACCGTACTTTTATGGTAAATGCTGCAGCCACAACATGATTTATACAAATAACGTCCACGCCTGATTCAATCATAATGTTCGATTGATGTGTTTTTCAACATTCAGAGATCTGAAAAAACAAGACAGAACTTTGAACATGCAGTCGGTAATGGGTTACTGATGCATGTGTTTATTCAGTGAAAAGTAATTGATCTTGAGATATGTAATCTGGTCGCTGGCTTCGTGATCTAAAAGGAATGATTCGTCTTCTGCGTGACACATTAAAAGAAGAAGTCCTACATTGTCGGTCACCGCTCATCGGTAGCAAATATTTTCTTTGGTTACTACAGGAGGGAACCTGGATTTATCTCAAAGACTTTGTGAGGTACGACTCCATAAACATGGATTTAATTATATACAAAGCAAGCGCCATTTGTCCTGTCTGGAAGTTTCTGTTCAACAAAGAGTCGTGCGGGATATAACGCTAAAAGTATTGTATGCGGTTATGTAACTCAATTTCGGATTGTGTGTAACTTGCATGACCTGTTAAACTAAAGTCGACTGGAGGGCATTATACCTTTTTAATGTATGGCATCTAACCCTGTTTTATCCAGACAAAATTAAGAATACTGGTCTCCAACCACAAATGACAACTGACCGTGTATATTACAGGTATATGAATTTCTCGATGAATATCAAATCATATTTTGAATTGCAGCTTGTTTGCATATATACTTATTCTCCATTCTTTTGTCTGGAATTATGATTAATAATTTTAAGACCATTGAAGAGAACACAACGGAGCAGCAAGTAGATGCCATGAACAAATGAACCTGGATGTCTTATTGGAAACAGTTCTCTATATTGTGGTGTTCACTGCACCGTTAAATAATTAAGTAGCCATTAACAGCAGCAAACATCAAATATATCCTTTGCAGCTAAATCGCTCCAGTATTAATTGCCTTTATGACTTTATATGCAACGATAGACGTTCGACTTAATTAAATTTCCTCAGAATCACTCATTGATTAATTTCAGTAATTTGAGTTCATGCCACTCTGCTGGCCTATTTTTAATCAAAATGTTCTTTTTCGGTAACGAATCTTAATCAAGATCCCACCACAAAGAATGGACCAACAATTAAACGGTAAGCATTTTCATCTGGCCAAAAGGTGTTTGATAAAAGTCTAACGATTCGATCAAATCAATTTTCTAACGCTTTATGTCTTTGAACTTATACACCAGCTCGGGACAAAAGTAGAATCGTAGAAAATAAAAAGAAGAAACGATATTTAATAGGCTTATAAGATGCCGATGATAGGCAAGGGAGTTGTAAATCTGTAACTGAACCTTTCTGACGAATTGCTTACAGCGGTGTGATAATCATCAATCTTTTAGAAGCTCACACCCCGATTCCTTTTTTATCTGTCTATTACCGAGATTAACTTCCACCGCATCGTCTTCTAATTGTATTGATGTCTTTACCTTGGAGGGAGGTGGTAACACGTACGCTAGCTTAATTAATCTCCGTTATGTAGTCGATAGCTCGTTTTCCGATGCAGCATACAGGAATGTAGAAATCGGTGGGATTATATTTTAATCATTGGATGGATTTCTAGGGGAATAATGTCATTGGAGTACAATGTAAGTAACTTACAGAAAGATTGATTGTCTGTTTCCAGTGACATATTTGGAACATACAGATGCCGACCACAGCTTGACAAGTCGTAGACAACTCACGGGTTTTAATTGTGCTCGCTTGATCAATCTAATTAATGGACTTGACAATTTATTTCGATAAAATGTGAAAACATATCCCAATTATATACCAAGTCTGAAAGTTTCGAATCGGAATGTTGCGCCATTGGACATAAAACATCAGACTAGGCTTTAGATATCTTGTTCAACGAACATGCATGCTTTGATGGAGCAACCAATGTCATTTCGATCTGACCCCGATCTATAAAGCTGTAGGATTGAAGTTCAATGACCAGATAAATATTGTAATTATATTATACTTGACATAAGCGATCTCCTCAAGTGTTGGCTCTTAACTAAATAAACTAACGGTTAACGACAATAATCCGATTACTTAAAGTTCCCGTGTCTTCATCCTAGGTTGAGAATGATGTAGGTGGACAGCTGTTCTATTATACTATTATGATCCAAAGGGGTTAATATCACTAATCCAATTTATGTATGCATATTATACAACACTGGGTCGTACGCAGTAACCATGACCGTCTCTAGGCAATGGGAGTTGTATTAGGTTTTAATATAACTGATATTGCAATATGATAAAGCACATATGTGTATAACTAGAAATACTACACATGTATGGGTTTTCAGGTACCATTACTCGCAATCTGATTAAAATACAGATCTATATTTCGTTTCGTTTTTGATACTTTCGTTGGCCTACTCTACATGCAGATCAGACCGGTTCCAGTGGAAGGTCGCGTCAGGGGTTAGCCATTGATCAATCTATCAGCGTTGGTGTTTTTAGTGGTGTACCCACAGTTCCGTGCATCGCACGCTAAGAACTCACCGTAACAGGCCGTTCATTGGCTAATCCATCACTGCAGCCAGAACACTAGTTATATAACAACACACCCAGATCCTAGTGTTGTTTACACATTAAAAAACGAAACGAAATAGGATCTGTGTTTTTATCTGATTATATTACCCAACCAATCCCACGGACGTCTCAAATGTCTTCAAATCGACGTGATATTCCTCTCCCATTTCAAGGAGTAACAACAGTACTGGTGGGATCAAATGGACTTGTTTCTATCGAGATCGTTCTTCAGATAATAGAATAAAGAGCGATTGTGTTAGTACAATAATCATGCGAAGTCGACGTGATATTCCTCTGCCAATAGCAGATTAAATGACATTTAAACGAGCAACAATAATACTGGTGTGGTCGCAGAGAGCTGTATTGTGTAACTCTGTGATATAACCTTTTGTAATCCGAGAAAAGGCTATTCTATCCTTTAATGAGGTTGGGGCGTCATAGAAAGAAAATAAAGTTTGTTGGATTTGTAATCAAGTGGGTTATTAAATAAAGAATTGAGAATTTCATATTATTCTGATTCATTACAGAATGATCTACTTAATTCCTTTTGAAGTTTCGCCCAAGATTAAATACATCGCAGAAGGTCCTTCAATTAACATTTACTTCTATTTTGTCATATTCCGCAGCTGACATCAATGAATAAATACGATTACGTAACAAGAAGCGCATATCTTCCGTCTTGGGTTGGATAAATACTTACCAACACCTCATCTTGCGTCAACCTACTGGAGTCGTGCCGCGATTCACTAGCAATACAATTATGTATTAGTTACGGTCTCTGAAATCCAAGCGAAATGACTATTGAATGTTGCCTACTGTACATAGAGCGTCTGGCAATTGTATAAAGCCATGACTTTCTTAACAAGTACTATGGACCAGATACTAAATATGACGTTATCGCACCAGGAATTGTGACGCCATACCAAGAATGTAAGTGTGCGCAATTGCCCAAAGACAAAAACATGACAAGTTCGATATCGGTTGTACATGAAGCGGTGGAACCATGGGTCCTTTTTTCGAAAAGCATCCACCCAAAGAACAAGATAAGTAATGACTGAACCCCAGTTCCTGGTCCCAAAATCCAATTATTAGGGGAACCCAAATGTATGAGATCCGTATTCAGAACATTGGCAAGCTAGATGTTTTCAAAATGTTTGGGTTTTAAAATCGGAGAAAAATATCAACAAAATGATAATAAACATTACAGATAGTCCATTAATTCGCAGTATAGTACTGTAACATTAAAGGGGTCTATTGGTGTGTGTTTGTTTTGTTTCCTGGTAACATGTTTTCCGAATGTAACTCTTGTTTTAAATATTTAAAAAACCCAACAAGCTGTGCATTATGCAAAATATTTATTGTATTTTAACTGACCTTTCTGAATACGACATGATATCTAATTAACGGGTATTTTAAGGAACCGTCCCACTTATATTTAGCGAATAAAACCGGCAAATTGTGTGTGAAGGCGTACAACTGTCCGAAGTTCTGATACTGTTTTGAAAATTGTCTAAGAGTCACATAATATTTACATGATGATTTTGTAAAGAAAGTAAAAGGGACTATCGATCATCGGGATTATCAATATCAAGACTGCCATATAATTGAATACCAGAATTCCATAAACGAAGATACCATAGAGATCAATATTTTGATATGAATTCAGACGTGATAATTGGCATAGCCACCTTTGTCGACGACTATAAGACTTTATATAACGTCGTATTATGTCATCCACAATAAACTGGTTAATTCCATATTCTTAATTGATTTATGTCTAAACAAGAACTGAAGGCTTTATTGTTCTCTCAATGACAGATCGTTAATGGGCGTAAAAATGAAATGGCATTTCTATAGTTAGTTGAATAAGTGTTGTTTTTAATTATGAAAAAATATAATATTTCATTTCAAATTAAAATTTCGGAAATAGTTAGATTGCATTAATAATTTAGGTAATGATGGCATCGAGCTCCGTGAACTGACGAATAACTTCACCTAATAGTTAAATCGATATTTTATTTTAATTTCGAAATCCCGAACTTAAAGAGAAAGGGAGAGAGACTCCAGTCAACCCTGGTTCAATTACTTGTAGAATCAAATTGGCAACAAGCAAATCGTGCTTTTACGTTCGTTGGAATGATAGCTGAACGTATAATTTCATTTCAATTTCGAACTAAAAGACAACTCGACATTCTGGTAATGGCTTGGTTAAAGTTTCTGCATTAAAATTGTCTCCTCTGTCCTGTATCCGTCAAGAACAACGTTCAATTGTCTCCATACATAATCAGAGATTTATAATAGAAACTCGTTTTACTGTGCTCATGGTTCAATTAAGTTTACCCCTGAAAAGTTATTTGAAAAAACCCCTCTAAGATCAGTTTTCTATTCCTTCATTCTATTATAACAGTACGTGACCTGTATTATAGTTTGTCCCGAGTATAGCTCGCTCTTCCATGTAGGAAATCGTTGAAGAGATATCACCAACAAAAATCCCATTTATTACTATCGACTTTATCACTCACAGAAGGAAATTATTATGCAACCATATAACCAGAATCGAATTTTCTAATTTCCGTACATGTTCCTTTTCTGCTAGACTTAGCATTTCTCATCAAAACTCGTATTTTCGATTTCTTCAAGAAAAGCCACGTTAAATTAGGAGATTGGGACGCAGTGATGAATTTAAAAACATGTTTGATATTCCGTGTCACGTAACCAGTATAATACTACAGACTGGTAGAAGTGTTTACTGTCTCGCCAGAAAAAAGCATCAGTAATTTATAGACTAAAGGCCGCAACAGGGTACCCATAGTTGACAGGAAAAGTGATAAATAATCGAAATTTCGTAAATGGTGTTAGTACTGCTGCAAACTACGGAAGGCAATACAACTTCTACGTGTCTTAATTAAATAAATATCACAAAGTGTAATGTCCTTTGTAATCTTTAACAATTCTAAACATACTTCAGTCCAAAAGCTGTAGCTCTAAAGGTCTTTCGTAGCTAAAGATCTACCCGACCATGAAGTTTTGACGAAACTACACAACGATGACCTTGACAATACGAACATCGTGAATGGGGGGGGGGGCAAGTTTCAATGTCCAAAATTAGTCTATTTTTTATATTTGGAGCCAGGTTTGTCAAGTGTGATTTAATATGCCAGAGTTTCGAGAGCCATTTCGATTCATATAAAGCCAAGCCTTTACTTGTCTTCGCGCAAAGATGTCTTAAAGATAGAAGTGAAATAATAGTAGACGTAAAAGTATGCGAAACATTGTGCAGATAAACACATTTTATTACCTTTATGTTTAAATCACTGACCTTTTTTATACTCTTGTCCAGACTATCGCTATATTTAGCTACACGTTGTAACACTTTTGAAGAGCTGACTTTATCTTGATCACGGTCCCCACAGTATTATGTATTTAAACATACGGGAAGATGACACTGCGGTGGATCCCAAACTAGCGTTTCATATAATTATAATAAGTAACAAGAGTCGTGAATTAATCTAATAAGTACGTGTAGGCAGTTAATATTGGTAATTATGCTCTGGGCATTAAGCCCCGGGGTTACCGTGTCTCCAGTCTATAAAATGTCTATCAACGAACTTAGTGTCTGGTCTCAAGCGAAGCTAATTTCCGACGGACAACGTAAGGTTAGTATGAGTTGCCCAAAGAATAGTTTCTGGTTGCTAGCATCAGCTTCTGAAATTGAAATACAAGGTATTGTTACAGTGGCGGATGTCGTGCACGAGACATCGCATGCGCGATCTTTCTAGAACAACTGAAACATTCAGACTAATTTATAATAGACTATGAAATATTGGTTAAAGAAAGAATCAACTTTTTCAGCTCAGCACTGAATTGGGAAGGCTACGCCATTTACGGATGTCGTGGGTATAAGACATCGTTTGCGCCATCGTTTTAGAACCAATGTAACGTTCATGTAGTGTATATGTTTCCTTTTTGTTGTACAAATACGACTAATTTATAATATAATAGACTATATAATATTGATTGGAGATAGAGCATTGAATTGGGAAGACTCCGCCATTTATTACGTTACGGGAAGCGTCTTATTCATTAGCCATAGCTTCTAAAGAACCTGTATTTAATTGGTCCACATCTGATCATGCATTCATCACCCCATTGTTATTCACAAGGCTCGGGGTTTGAATTAACTATTATTCTGAAATAGAAATACAATGCTTTGAATTTACCTTTATTCTGATATTGTTGGGTAGCGCCCAGCTTTCAATGATTCAAAGGCCACCAAGTCCTCGGGTAATGTTGGTGTGACCAGACATATTCGGGCAATATCAATTCCTCTGATCACACAAACCAGCCCAGTGTTTATACGCAGTGTCAAATCCCAACAGTAAAACTATTCGCCTTGGAAAAGAGGAAGTTTCAAAGGAAATTATTTAAATATCCTTTAAAATTTTATAGATACTTAACATTCGCAAATGTTTCAATAGTTATAGATCCGTAAACATTAACGGGTGTCGGATGTCTCATAAATATTTGTTTCCCGGTTTGATTACAGAAGCAAACAAAAAATCGTAATGGGGTTCCACCTCAAAGAGAACTTTATTTACTCAACAGCTATTGCATACAGAAGGCCACATTACAACAACTTGATTCTTTAGCATTACCTGGTAGAAACGCCACCAGCATAATTGGTTGGTTACAAAAGTACACACAGTGTTGACCAATAATTGTTTCTCATATAAAACCAGGGAATTCTAATTGATTACACGGCTGGCGAATTATATATTCCAAGCAAGTCTGAAAATACATTAAAGATATGTCGCCAGGAATGAAATCATACGCTATCGGCCAAAATACATTTAAACTCTGATCAGGGGGAATAACCCATTAAATTATCTGGAAAAATGAACACATTTTTTAGTGGTTTCTCTTTCTATAGACCCATTTATCTACTACACATAAACACTATAAATAAATGTAAAGTTGTAATCGGGTGGTAGATGGTCTTTGATGACTGTGATTGACTGTCCCTACTTAAATTTAAATGTGGTTCTTGTCGATAGAGGCGTTGTACAGGCGTACCTGAAGCCAAAACTTGTTACAGACCATGGCGTTAATCTTGGCCCATGTTTTTGTTGCATACAACTAGATTCCCCTATTTGTTATATATTCTGCCCTATATTATAAGATAACAACAAAACAAATTTACCGTAAAACAATCGCAAAATAATGGATTTCTACACCGCGATGGCTAATAAACAATTATTGTTCTATCCAAATAAATAGTTCGTATTTGACATCCCGACAAATAGTTCTTAATTGACATCCAGACTTGTTTGTGTACGAAAAAAACAAATACGAAGTGATTCAATCAGCCAAAATTTTCACTTAAATCTGAACAGTAAAAATTGTCCTAAACTAATGTTATATTGTTCAAGTCATTTTGCGAATTGACTGCGATTAAACGTTTCGCTAAAAAACAGAAATGTACTTCCTGATTTATTGGAACGAATTCAATTGATTATATTCACTTATTGGAGCACATTATATGTAATCTAATGCAAGCAATAAAACTAATGGGAAAACATATTCCTGATTATAAATTCTATTTCGTTCTAATAAATGATGTCGCACATTTCTGATTGTTAATGAAATCAATACAAATGATTGAAAGCTTGGTATATATCGATTTCTATAATTTTTGACAACGCTTTATTGTTAAACATACATTCTACAAGAGCTAAAACTGCCTATTGCAGGTCTATCTTTAGGTCTTAAATGTTTTATAAACTATTAATTAGACATTAATTAACTTATCCATATCATAATCATCCCTCGTTGCCATCGCTAGCCTGCGGTATTCAGCGGATTGGACTTCGTGAAGGATGATTAAACGTAAGAATGCATAATCGTGACTTTGTTTTTCATCGCATCGACTTTAGTAATGATGATCGAGGCTAGCCTAGAATTCAAAAGCTAATATCTTGGTTCGGAGTGGGGCAATTGGACTGATATTTTGAGAATATTGTACTTACGTTATCTATTTTGAAACTATTTTAACGAGAACTGTAGAGCGAAAGGGGATAATATGGTTTAACGTCCAATCGACTACAAAACCCCACAAGTTGTGTGGCTGTTGGTATATTAAACTTTTATCCTGGCGTGTCTTTAAATGAACAAAGATTTTCATATTTACCAAACAATTTTGCCCACCAAGCAGCCAGACTACGACTATTTTGAAACCCATTTACCCGGTAAATCAAATCATAATTACAAACACCGTTTAAAGCAGCAACAAAAATATTCTAGACAGTTTAGATATATAATATTTCATAGTTGATGGTCAAATAATTGGTGTCTGAATTACAACAGAAATATAACTGTAAGCCGAAAATGGTTTTAAAATTCGCCAAAAACGGTTCTAAAGATGATTCGGAAAACCAACGTAAGGGGATACGGAAATATAAAAAACACCTATCCCATTCATTATGTTATGTTGTGCTAACATGAGCAAGGAATACAAATCGACTTGGTGGTCTTTTTTACAAACAAAATAATAATTTGTTTTACTTCTGTATATAACACCAAGCCGTTAAAACATTAACTAACCTCGAACAACAAAGGTCAATTCATATCTCTCAAGGATTAATAGATTTTGAGACATCTTGTCCATGAATAGAGGTTCGACTCCACCTGTTCCCGACATTTTTGATTAAAGATGCATTATGTAAAATTGAGATAAAGAGCCGACAATGCACAATATACTAGTTTCAAAATAGGAATTTATCGAATATTTAAGGTAAAATTTTTCTTCCCAAGAAGTATTTGAAATAGTCTTGACTTCCATTGCCGCCGTTGCTACGATAATAAACAGTATAGATTATCCAATTTTAATAATAAAATGACGGTAGTGTTTCAATCCGATCGAATGGTTTACATCAGCGTTTCTCAACCTGGGGTGAATTCAACCCAAAGGGGGGAAGGGCTCGCGTCCCGGGGGTGAATGGCCACACTACCAGTAACATCAAAAATGGTCATATAGCCTAAGGGTTGTGGAGCCCTATGAAAGGTGAAGTTGCGTTTCAAGCTTTCAGTTGTCAACTTTTTTGCTGGCTATTTCCAGTTTCATGCCGTTCGTTACAACACACCTTTGTGAATCTGAATTTTCAACGCTGGTTGTGATAAAAACCAAATAGGCCTACCGGAACAGATTGAATGTCCGAAATGACACGAGATTAGCATTCTCAAACAATGTCCCGAGAATAAAAAAAATGGTTTGTGACAATCACCAGGAGCAAATTTCGCACTGAACTGGAAACAACGTTTTTGGTTATTATTAAATCTCAACTTCGATCCGTATGCATTCCATATTCAATGTGGTCAGCGGTTGCAGGCCCGTGCAAGAATCCGTTGTTCATGTCGAGTGGCTTCTATAGAAAAGGGCCATTTTCAAGTTCCTCTGAAACGCCTGGAAGAGTGCCTGAAATGACTGGAAATCACGTTTCCGGGCTCCAATTTCGAAAATATTTCTGGGGGGAGAACCCCAACCTGACTGACACAAGTAACTAGAACTTATTAGGCAGTATTATTGCACACATATGAATTTAACTACATCAAGCCTAATTTGAAGTCTTGTCGGTAATAAAAAACTAGGAGACCTTAATACTTCGAATCATTTTAGTAACCGACCAGAGTCGATTTTTGACGAACATTGTAAGAACCATACAAAAATACGAAAATCAATCAAGGAATCAGACTTGTCCATGTGATCATAATGTGATACATACACGGACACATTATACGGGATGCTGGACCATTCAGTATTCTTCACTTCAGAATTTTCAGCCGCAACACGAGGCCCAATGTCCATGACTTATTGATGACCTCGGCCCAATCACTAACACTAGCAAATTAAGTCGTCTGTCCGACCCTGTTTGCGCAACCCCCTGATGTCGACAGCCCTTGTGTCTGGGTCTAACCGCGCCCCGTGGTTCATCCGACATTGTTTCTACAGTATTGCAATCAATAGAAGCAACACAATACATTTCCCCTGGGAAAGGTAAGCTGATAGGGTTTCTTTCAATCTAGAGCGGCTTCCGGTTTCTGCCAAGCTTTAAGGTTTTATACTGTTCCCTTTGGCTCACAAGCACACTATTTAATTGCAATGACAGAATGTCAGCTTCTATACTGTCAAAGTCCGCAATGGAGGTCATTCCAACACATCTTATTTTCTGTAAAATTCCAGTCTGCCTGAAAGTAATTCATTGTTATTTTAAAGATCTGTGTCGCCTTGATTCATTTCATTTACCGTATTTCGTTATGACTATGATGCAAGTGAAAATAATGCGAAGTAAGACGACCATCATCAAGATGGTTATCAGCAAAAATACAACAACTTGGTAAAACCTTCCCGATTTTATTCATTCATCAAAGTCTAAGCAACATCAGCTTAATGTAATATCTGTTTTATTACACTTTGATCATTACGAGTAATATCTAAACGACTTCATCATTCTTTTCAATCACATCAGTATTACTGTTGCCCTTTAAGGAAATCACATTTAGCCCGCCACGGAGAAGCCAATCACAGGTTGACTGCTAGGTTATTTGAATAACAAGTCTGAAGACACATGATATCTCTGGTTTTATCCCAATTCCATTATCTGGCAAACCATCTGGATAGAAAACAAGTCAAGACAACTAAAGACATTTGATTCGTCACAGTTATTGATTCAACAATAAAGGCATCAACATTACTTCTAATATAAAAAATGGAACGACGGAAAAAACGCACATGTATAGTAAAGCTTTAGTTTTCAATGGTTTAACCTTGTGGTTTCCAAATGAATAACTTGCATCCAATAAATTTGATTATCGAATTCATCAACAGCGTTCATATCGTGTTTTTGTCATTTGGTTGGTGTAGTATAATAAAACAGGTCGCTTATGTCATAAGTAATAGAATTGGGATGCTTCAATAATCAATGTCTAGAACCAAATCGTGAAGAATCAGATCAGATTGCTCAGCGGTTGATATTGATTGGTATTGTGAATGAATTAACGGAAATCTGAAACAGGGGTGGAAAGGGTGCATTATCTCTCAGACCATTGGTCAATAATCCATTCTCGAATAGTTCCGTACCTGACACAGTGTTTCTGTTTCAGGCCTTGTTAAGAGAAAATAATCTATTTTACTGATTTGTATCATTTCATACATGGAGAATTCCGCCAATGATGTCGCGTCGGCTTCATTGAATTAATGACTGTTAAACCATGCATAAACACACGGTCCTCCACAAACCTGCATGATTTTAATTTATCATGTAAGGTATTGGACGTGTCCTGTTTTGTGTGATTACTAATATTTTAGATTAACGGTACTTGTGTTGGAAACTTAAAATATGAAATAGGGGTTAAAAGCACATATTAATGTAATATGAATGTACATAAGGCGGTTTAAGTTCAATTTTTTAAATGCTTTATTGTGATTTGTAATCAATTATGTACGACGAAATACGTAATCTTCAGTCGTCTGTCCCTATTTAGTCCGTTCTAAACGTTTTTTTAAAATTATTATTCTGTTTTTTCTGAATCAGCCTTTACTAATTACTTCTCAATTGACTTGTAGGATATAATTTTCTTTGTTTATTTCGAATGGCGCCCAAACGATAGAATACCCGACAATATTAGGATCCCATATTTTCACGGCAAGATAACAACGTCTATATTGATTAAAATGGACCAACTTTATGTAATATATATAGAGTTAGAGGTTTAGCTCCTTGCAATAAGGACGTAGGCCCGTTGGCAAACATGCATTTTCGCAGGCAATTCAAGTGTTGAAGAACACGGAAAACAGACTAAAGGTTTGATAAACTTTTATAATTGACCGTTGGATTTAAGAAAACACCCTGGCTACAAAACATTCTCAGACTTAAGTTGGGAGTTTACTCGAAATTGTTCCCCTTTTTTAACAAAAATATAGCTCTTTATTAAACGTTAGTTGTCTTAATATATTAAATACACCAATAAAATGATATGTGCAAAGTTTTGTGTTTCTTAATCAAAGTTATTTCTAATGATGAGTGGTTAAAAGTTGAGTAAAATCTCAACGTAAGTCTGAGAAAACTTTGTGAACTTGGGGCCAGGACTTCCTATCAGCAACTCTACCAGGCGTGGGAGTCTATATAATATGAATAGCATTGTGTTATACCGGCCAGACGACTGCACTATTTACCAAGTTAATGCAGTACAATCTCATCAATATAAAGTTCAGATACTGACTGTTATCAGTGAAGCGCAGTGTAATAAAATGTCAATGACCTCTAAAAAGCAGCGTAATGTTTTGTACATCTGGGATTTCAGCTGAACAGGTGGCATAGAGGCATATTTCTTGTAATATCCGGTCTTAAAATAGTGGAAAATCAGTACCATTTGAATTTAACATCTTTTGATAGTTCGGCCAAGTAATTGATCTTTCGGTGTACTGCAAATTACCCAGAACAGGGCAAGATCATTTTTCATTACATTTGGATGTGACTCAAAACCGAGATCTCGTCCTTTTGTATCCAATAGCTACGGAATATTTTACTTGCACGCTAATGTGTACACGGGACCTCGGGTTTTCCCCCTATTCGAACGACTTTGTCGACAGCTGTCCGTGTCAGGCCACGCACCGCACTACTGACAAGGAGAACCCGGACCGGACAAAAAATCTGATAAGTCTCACGGAAAACACCGGGACCGAACCCGCGACCTCTAGGGCAGTGAGCCAGTATCTTACTGACTTAGCCACCGTGACCCCCTCGACCTTCATAGAACACAGCATGACATATGTCTTTCATTATCTAGGTTTGTGCAGAAACCCGTATTCATCTCCTAATTTATTCAACCCCAAATGGATCAATAAACACACCAGCTTATAAACAAAATCATAAAATACCCCCCCCCCCTTCCATTTCTTTTTAACAGTTGTCCGTTAATGAAGTGTGGAGCAATTTCTCAATGACTCGTTAAATAGATGGCCCTATATATCGAACAATGAGATATCATTATCCTTGATATAATTCAGTGTCTGGTAGTTTGTAGCTTGTGATTCTTCGGGTTACTTATCTTAAGCGTTCGTTAATAAGATTGTGGCTAATAGCCCTGGAAGTAGATTATGTCACTAACGCTTGTACAACACAAATGGCGATAGAAGCTGTCATCCGAGATATGTGGGTATTAGCCGGCTTAACATGATATATGGAACCGTGTCAATGGTTTCACTACATTCACCCATATAATTGGGTTTATACGGGGCTCTAGAATTCACGATCAAATTTGTGATCCTTTACAAATGAACTAAACATGAAGAAGGTAGTTGGGGTATCTATTTTAATGGGTTATTCCCATTCGCGTAAAATGAGCATTTTAAAAGTCATTTAAGGGGGTGGCTAGACCACATAGGTTAGCGAGCCAACGTCGAACATACTGCGGAAATATGAATGAGTGTGTATCGGGGAGGATGTGACGTGACGGTATCTGAGAAACAGTGTATTTGTCATGTCCGGCCCATCTGGATTTACGAGACATCTTCATCACGTTTCAATTAAAGAAAATCGGGATGTACAAATAATACAAGTTTGCAGACAAAACTTAAAAACTCAATTTCCAAGAGTTGTGTTAAGTTACAATAATTAAGTTAAACATTTCTTATATAGTATGATCATACAATTTTTACAAATAGAACACACACCTCAAAATGGAAGTCGTACAAAGTACACAAGCGACCATTTGAGGAAATAGGGGCACTGTAACACAGAACAGTACAGTAAGACATTACATTTCATTTCCGTTCATTTCTAATTCTCAAGATATTTGACCTTAAGTATATAAATGTTATTCTGAAAATCTAAATGTGAGAGTTTTATATAACTGCGGACTGAAATTCTTGTACAGGATTCTTCTGTATTTCACCATCGCTAAGTAATATATAATTCCAAGTTTGGTAATCAATTCTTGAGTCGTACCTGATCTCATATCTTCAAGAAAGTCAATAACTGTAAATGACAGGCAAGCTATGAAGACATCTATACCACTGACTAAGACACTCGAGGATGTGTGAAGCTATGAAAGCTGTAAAGACAAGCTGCCAATAACTTGTCGATGTGATTGACAGTATTAACCCGATTAAAACTAAGATATTCTATGAAACATACAGGAAGAGGGATAGCATTATTGCTTTGGTTAAAAGCGGACGTAAATCACAAGTATACCAAGTAGCCATGATAAAAAGAAGAACTTGGGGCGGTAGCGTTTGTCTTATAAATAAGAAAATACAAATTCACTCGTATTTTGAGGGACAATAACACTCTTGCTGTCTTGACAGGTCCAGAAAAAATTGCCTTATTCTAACTATTAGATGTTTAAGTGTCCTACCTGTTGTGTAAATTATCCATTACATCCTATTTTACTTGTCCAGAGGGTTCGAAAATATTTTAAAATCTATGTTACATTTGAAAAGGTTTACGTAAAGCTTTTCAAACCATGTAGTTTATAAAAATTCGGTATGTTTAGATGAAATTTGTATCATCAATTAATTGGAATATTGTAAAATAGTACAAGTTGTTGACCAGAATAATGATTGGGACATATTATTCAGTTACAACAAGAGTGTTATTGGGCCTTTAAAACATTATAACTAAGATATTCTATGAAACATACAGGGAAGAGGGGATATCATAATTTCCTAAGTAGCAGTAGCCATGATGAAAAGAAGACCTTGGGGTGGTAGCGTGTTTTATCTAAATATATGAAGATACAAATTCACCCGGATTTAAAACATTTCCCCTAAAGAATTCTAGGAAATTTGAAATGAATTATAAATGAACAAACCTCTGCCTATTCATCTTAAATGACATTTATTTCTCTCGAATGAATTTCTTTTTTCATTAAATTGATAGGATCGGAATGAATTACGATAGTGATTGTAATGACAGAATTGTTGAAATGGGTCTTCGTGACTATAAGTAATGATAGTTAGATTAATTAGATCATTGATCGTTCTCTAATTACCAACCGCTAGAGGCTACAGATAGATCACCCATTCGGCAAACCTCGACAGATTCTAAGCATCTAATCTCGCTGTATGACCATTTCCGCCATATTTGAACTATTTTAAAGGTTCCGAATGAAAAACGGCTTCCCCCAAGGAGATTTCTGTGGAGAGTGTATTATATCAACAAACGTCACATTTGGCATTGGGTTTGGGGAATTACCAGGGAATTTTTTTTATCAAACCAACAGCCCTGAGACAACATCTCTGCTCATTTAGGTATATACACTCTACAAAAGACGCAATATGGGACTTTTTTTTTTAAAAGCGACACGATTTCCTGTTAAAAGTAATCCGGTAGCCGCATCGCAAATGTATGGGCGTAGAAGTAGGTACATATCACTTACTGTCATGCAGCCGAGATTGTATGTAGGGTACAAGAGTCTGTCGAGATTTGCCGAGTGACACCTTACCGGAAGTGTGACGCATCTTTCCATTCTATATGCAGGTGAAAATCCCACCTACCAGATACCGTTTACTACTGTTGGTATCATCATATGTGTTGTGCATAATTAGATCATAATTGACCGTTCTCTAATTAACAACCGCTAGAGGCTACAGATACCTCACCGGAAGTGTGACGCATCTTTTCATTCTATATGCAGGTGAAAAACCCACCTACCAGATACCGTTTACTACTGCTGGTATCATCATACGTGTTGTGCATAATTGTTATTCTTAAATAATTATTGGGTTGATATCGCACAATTGTTATTCTTAAATAATTATTGGGTTGATATCGCACAATTGTTGTTCTTAAATAATTATTGGGTTGATATCGCACAATTGTTGTTCTTAAATAATTATTGGGTTGATATCGCACAATTGTTATTCTTATATAATTATTGGGTTGATATCGCACAATTGTTGTTCTTAAATAATTATTGGGTTAATATCGCACAATTGTTGGTCTTAAATAATTATTGGGTTGATATCGAATTATCTTCGCACTCAATGTAAAGTCCAAATAACCACAGTCATGTGTTCATTTGGTTTTAGATGTTATTATTCTAAAATATATTCCAAGTAAAATTTGTATTTCGTTTCAAATTAATAATACTTGTTCGATTCTGCTTTTGGCTTAAAAAGTTCAAGAAGTGCTGCCAAGTAAAACAGTCTTATGTCGGATTGGACGAGAACCCGAGGTCCGCGAGAGCACTTAAAGATACATTCACTGTGTGAATTCGATGAAAAGTAAATGTAATTAAACGCCACTGTGAGGGTCAAGATTTCCTTCATAACACAATACATGCAATGAATGAATGAATGAAATGGTGTTCAACGTCCTACTGTTATGCACTTAACCTGAGCTATTGAAGACGGGCATACCCCATACAGTGTATTATGAAGGAAATTTTGCCCGGGCAGCGGCGCTACGGTCTACTCTTAGATCGAAATCCAACTACCAAGGGATCTTTTACGTGCACTCCAATGTGTACACTGGACCTCGGTTTTTCGTCTTATCCGAACGACTAGGCAGCTGTCCTTGTCAGGCCCTCCTTCTGCATCACTGACAAGGCCCATTTTAAATAGCCCGTGTGGTGCAGCAAATCGGGAAGTTCAATTGCATTTCACGTCTCTCCGATTTTAATAAAGAGTTCTCTTGACATCCAGAACGACAAAAATCGTGATTAATTCGATTTTAGTTTCGGGCATCTTGTACAAAAACAATATGCCATTACTTCCCCTATTAACGATATTGAAAGTGTTAATCGAGTCATATTTCGTAATTAAAATATGTTTTAAAGTGGAGTAATCGTGGCTCTTAAAACTATATACAAGGATGTGATTTCGTTTAAGAGGTGTCATTGTTTATCTACGGCCATCTTGTGCGAAACTAATGCGTCTTTACGATGTCTATTAAAAGATAAGCTAAATATATTGAAAGTGATAATCGTGTCATATATTGTCTCTAGAATCTGTTTTAAAGGGGAGTAATCGTACCCCGTAAACTATAAACAACGCCTTGATAGCGTTTAACTGCTTTTTATAGTACCTGATGAACTACAAGCAACGATTTGATTCAGGTTAAAAGGGATGACATTGCTTATCTAGCGGTGAAATGACAATTCTTAGAACAGTGGCAAGAATAGATAAGTCCAAATTAGGTCAATGGATTGTCCATAATGGCTAGTGATGATAAGTCAATACATTACCCATAATAGCTACATAACTACTAATTTCAAGAGAGTTACCCTTCTAGATATTGATCAATTTTTGTTTGAGAATTAATGCTAATAAATGACATTAGACGCGCCCCAATTAATCACACGTCCACGAAGTGTCTATATATCCATTAATCAGTGTCTGACGTTGTTGAGTGGTCAATTTTGAAGTCGTTAACTTCCATATCCAATATGAACGGTAAACATATTCTGGCCGTGGTGAACCGCAGATTGTGAGAGACAAAACTAAAATAAGTACCTAGCTGTCATATCGCAACACTTTTTGCAATCTGTGTTCCAAGATGCCGGTCATTCCAATGAAGCATAAAACGAAGTTTTCTTCAAATTTATGTTTTAACTGGTAAAAGCTCTACACATTGGTTACTGTGCCCTACAAAGTCTATTTGAGCATTCGGAAAATGACAAAGTATGACGTGAAATGTTTTTTGGGGAACAGAATCTGATCCCCAAGACCTACTGGTTTTTCTTAGGTGCAACATACTTCTATTTAAAACTTTGCTCTCGTGTTCCTTGGACAATAGCGCAATTCTTTTGACCGATGTCACAATTCCAAGATGGCCGCGATAACACCATGCTTGGTTACGTGAAATGTTTTTGGGAACATAATTTGATTCCCGAGAACTTGTCCATCTGTCCGTCCGTCCGTCCGTCCAGCCACAATTGTTTGTGAACACACTTCAGGTCACAATTTCAATGAATTTGGAAATATAGGTTTATCACCATAAGATCTCGGTTCCTTTCTATATTGGCATATATCGGACCGCTATTTCATGGATCATGGCCCCTGATTGTACGTAAAATCACGTTTTAAGCTTGTGAACATGGTAGAGGTCACATTTTTAAATCGATTTTGATGAAACTAATAATGTGTGTTAATAAGTAAAAGATTATGATTCCTTTCGATATTTGCGCATATCGGATTGCAACTTCCTGAATTATGGCCTCCGATAATACAAAAAAAGACCATTTTTAGCTTGTGGTCCCTTTGAAGTTCACAATAATTATCCGATTTACAAAACCGTTTGATTATATCACCGTTACACCGTAATGAAGGTAAAATTCGAATTTCGTTAAAATCTGAACAAAACTGTCGGACAAAATGGCCACCGCTTGTACGCGAATAGTGTAAACATATTGTATATCAAGGCTGTTGACCATGTAGAGGTCACAATTTTAATCCGATTTTGATGTAACTTGAAATGAAGGTTTATTTCCCAGCGACCTTGGTTCCGTTTGATATTAGCGCGTATCGATTTGTAACTTCATGAATTATGGCCCTTGATTGTAGGATAAATCAAATTATTTTTAGCTTGTTCTCTATCCAACTCTTGTATGTGTGCATTATACTTGGTTGCCGAATTACACCAGTCATGTAAGCGAGGATGTTCAAGAAAGTTGGCATAGCCTGTACTGTGTACAACTGAATTGGCGGCTTGATTCTGGCTTGTCGAGGCAGAAGGTACCGGATATCTTCATATCCTATCAAATTAACCGAAGAACGGTTTTACAGGGTGGTTGTACAATCCTTAATTATTGCCCTGTAGACGATACCCGTAATTATTTGTAGTCAACTGGATATGTTCTCAAAATGTAAAATTAACCCAACTACGGCCCGATATGGTGACTGTGCAATCAATAATTACCAGTTCATATTGTTTTTGTGATAATCAAGTTTTACTGTGTCTGGTCATGAGATATATTCAATATAGTAATTACGTTCTGGGTCTGCTGATTTTATTTCTTCGTGAATCAGAAAAATAGAAAATTATGACGAGACAATTTGTCTACAATGATATTTATTTAGTTCAATTAAAGCAGATGGGCTGCCTTTGTTCTTTACGCTCCTAGCTCTACCGTTACAATTTTGGCTTTTTTCGTCTGGAGATTCTAAAAATATCGACAGCTAATTGAGGTTTGTAAAAACATATTTTGATAATACAATTCAGTTGGGACTAGGATGAAAAAGTTTATTGTTTAGTCACTTGCCTTGGTTTCGATCACATAAACTTGTATTTATCAAGGAGTAGGGTTGCCTATCCAACATCATGGGATTTCTCGATGTCCCGAAGTTTCCTCACACTGTTAACAACAACCAGTCGCATAGGAACTATTGAAATGAAATCGTAGCATATTATGTAAAATAACATAGATGTGCGAGTAGACGTCAAGCCCCAATAATGGTTCTATAAAGAAACCGACCCGATACTTTCTTTGAATATCCCGATAGCTAACTGTGTGCGACCAAAAGACCTGTAACTCTTAAGCTGCGTTCAAACTAGGGTTTTAACCTGCATTGAATTCACAATAAAGTCTTATTCCGGACTTTGGCGTCACACACAATTCGATAAAAACCGAACTGAATCTGAATTAAAAAATCCGTATATCTTTCCGAATTCAACCAGGAACAATTATTCCGAATGGGTTATTCGCAGTCAAGATTTGAGTGTGACAAGCTTGATTCCGATATACAGTTTTACCAGGAACGATAACTTTGCGCGCATGTTCATTTCTACTTCCGTCTTATCGCGGGAAATCGTGTATTTATTAAACTGATGTTATGTCAAACAACCAAGGTGCAGTTTGGGCTAAAGAAGAGAGCCCCTCCCCCTTCTACAACTTTGGAGAGATCATAATATTGAGGCACAACTGCAGGCCTCCAATAGCAGCCAGCCTGTACATAGACGGTTGGGTGAACTTTTATCAGACCAGGGATACCAGAGAACAGCCGATCAATGTCGTAATAAGCTCAGTTTCCAAAGTGTAACACCCACTCGCTCATGGTGAGGCACTGGTCTTCGGATCTTGTATCTTGTTTGTCAATGGCTTGTCTCAACAAATTGTAAATTATCTCGAACGTAGCCCTTGACATGCGAAGGTTATCTCGCCAATCGCTTTCTCTCTAGTGTGTTACGAGGGGAAATTTTGCCCGGGTAGCGGCACTACGTTCAACTCTTATATCGAATTCCAACTGCCAAGGGATCTTTTACGTGCACGTCAATATGTACACAGTACCTCGGTTTTTCGTCCCATCCAAACGACTAGATTGCTGTACTTGTCAGGACCTCAGAACAGTAGGGAAGTTTATCCCCATTGCATTACATTTCAATTATGTAGAGTCAAGAATGGAATACATGTATATACCTGTTGCGCTACCGAAAGAGTAATCATCCTCAATCGCCTTTGGTTTTCGCGCTTACGAAATCGTTCCCGGCTCTGCATGGCAAGATGTCGAAGATGTAAGGCCCGGCGTCACTGGTGTAGCCTTGCTTTCCTCAGGAAATTAAACACCTATACGATTGCCTGGCGCATCCATCTTTGATATGAATGACCTTCACTGCGCATTCAGTGTGGCGCTTTTCATTCTGAATTCAATCCGAATAAACTGTAATGTGACGCACCACTTTTAATGCGGGAAAAACCAATCCGAATTTCAGAGGCCGGTCTCCGGAATTCGCATCGAATGCGCATGTAGTGTGAACGTAGATTATGACAAGCAATTAGAGAATAACATCTGAGGAAGCCTGTCACTCATGGTGCGAATCATTCAGTAATTCGAATCGCCTCTGTCGAGGGTTAACTGAGGTAGATGACAATGTGTAGGAAATATCCAGTTGCGGATCCACGTAAGGGGTCAATCCCCTCTACCCCGCATTTTAATTACAGTATACGAAATTGAATTGAATGTTAGCCTAGGATCTAAATAGGCGCCACAAATCACCGTAATCACCATGACACCCCGATTTTTCGAAGTTTGTTTGGAGCCCCCCTCTTAATATTCTGCGCCCTCCACTGCAGTTGACAATATGAAATGCGGGACAGCCATACTAAACGCAAAACAAACTCGACAAGATAAACCAGCGTAATGTGATAGGTCTTGACGGTGGTCGTAGCGATAATCTTCTGTCAGTTGATGTCTTGATTTAGACCGTCAAAGTTCGTAACAATCATAAGGGCGATAATTTTGAGAGAAGAGAGAGAAATGGGGTTAAACGTCAACTCGACACAAACTAGGACGTTTCGGGACTAACATATGATTTTTTTCAATAATTCGCTCACGCGTAGGGGTCTTTTGCAGTGGGAGGGAACCCGAGGACCCGGAGAAAACCCACGAAGTTGGACACGCGACCCTAAACTTGTCATGTACAAACGTGGATTCGAAATCACACCAGTTGACTCAATTACAGGCTTTATGATTCAGCGTCATTTCGGCCGTCCAACCCCCCTTTAAACCTTGGAACACGCTGAAAATTAATAGAAAAAAAGAGGAGCAACACAATTGCATTAAGGGAAAGGTTGTTTAGTCTATTTATGGAATACCAATTTCTGCCATCGATATATCATTGTTCCTTTTTCACATAAATCAGATTTTTTTATCCTTAAATACCACGGATCGATGGGAATTCTAAACAAAAAAGAAACTAATTCCATTGACCACTCGTAAAGGGAGGGGTTATTGATTTTATAGTTATCTTTATGATAGTAGAACATAATTATAACAATAGTGGTTTCCTGTAACACCCTTATAATCGATGGTCCTTAATGTCACCGATGTCCACAAATTCAGATTAGTCCATTATTGTTTGTCTAATGGTGAGACATACCTTGGTGTGAACAAACTTCTGTAAAATTAACCCGAGTATGTGTATACAGGCGCGTGTACACGGTGCTTAAGGTGTTGGGTGTGTGTGTGCAGGATGCACTCCACATTGCGGCGTATTTTACTTGGAAAGCTCAGAAGAAAGAGTGCAAAATATGAGTGATATACAAATACTACACATTCGTACACATTTGAAAGTATTTGGACCGAACGTATAGCCCAATGTTTGGAACCACGGTGGTTCAGTGACTGAGGTGTCGGCTCGCTAAACTGGAGGTCACATGTTCGATCCTTAAGTTAACAGAGAAAGTTCATCGGGATTTTTCACTTCACTGTGGCCCCTATTATCCGTAGTATGGTCTTTTGTTCTACAGGGACTACGTATAGTTGTTAGGGTAAAGCGAAAAACCAAGATCACGTGTACATTTTTGTGTGTACGTAAAATAACCCTTGATAGTTGTTATTCGATGGATAAGTAGGCCGTAACGTCGGGCAAATTTTCCCTCGCAGCAAACTGCATGGCGTGCCGATCGGTGCAGAGCACAGAGCAGTAGGACGGTAAACCCCATTTCATTTCATTTGTAGGTTAATTTAGGAACCTTTTCTAACATATTGCCACATACCATGTTAAACCGTTCGTGTTTCTGCGGATAAGATGATGGTAAAGCATCAAGATATCGATGCCATTATCTATTTATTTGTCATCAATAACTATTAACTATCTCTGACCAACATTTACCAACATTAACACAATTCACCAAGCTGCATTACTTTTGTAACAACTATTGGTGATCTATGGGGAATCGAAGAATTAGATAAAGAGTTGATCGTTCTTCATATAGTAGCTATATTATGGAAAATATATATAATGATACATTCATTCATATTTTTCTAACCACACGGATATCAATATGACACAAGTCTCCGGCACATATCACTTTTGGGGGGGGGGCATGTGTTAAACTTTTACTCGACAGAAACTAGGCCAATTCGAGACCGAGGCATGGTTCCATTTTATTTCAATGGTTCAATACACCGAGAGGTCTTTAGCAGTGGCGAGTTCGAAAACAAACCCCACGAAGATGGGCAGGAACCACACTCCTTGCCACAAGCATCTAATTGAAACCATGCCTAATACCTCAAGGACGGATCCTAAAACAGATAAGATAACTGATTTACCTTTAAACAACACGCTCCACATTCGCCTACAAGGAATTTGTGCCAAACAGCTATTGCCCTAGTCCATATCTTGCATACTAATTATCTTATCAACTATAGCCGTTGGTGGTGATGATGACCACATCAACTATACAGATGACTCGAACATAATTTAATAACAAGCTATTAACTAGAGTAAATGGCAGAAACGGAACGGTTTAAACCTATTTACGTTAACGAATGCAAGGTAGCAAGAGAAATGGAGTTTGTCGGACTAGGAATTGGGTTACGCTAATCATTTCTGGAGTCTGTATGGTGTTATTACTTCCTTAATCCCACTTAGAAATTAAAAAGGGGGTTATCTATTGTATACCTAAGAAATTTACTAAAATGAAATTAGTCACGTACACTTTAAGTACGACACGTGCTCACTGATCAGACTCTTATTTCGAATTCCAACTGACCAACTGATCACCCAGTTAGTTGGTCAATACCCTACTAATTGAGCCATCGCGGTTCGCATAATTCGGTTCATTATCTTACGACCGCGACGTTTCGACGGATGTGATGTTACTGAAATGTTGACAGCCATATTTTGGTCTCCATGTACTTTTCTATCCACTTGATCTGAAATGTGGATTTATTCTTTGTGATGTTTGTATTTTGTGTCTTGTCTGTATGTTTGTCTTGTGTAATTGTTTGCGTGTCATACAGGGGGTTGGGTGTATCATAAAGCTTGTCAATGGGTCAACTGGCAAGGTTTCGAATCACCTACGTGACAAGGAGTAGGTTTGCCTATCCAACCTTGTGGGTTTTCTCCGGGACCTCCGGTTTCCTTCACTACTAAAGACCTCCTACGCACAAGCGAATAATTAAATTAATATTAAAACCATATGTTAGTTCCGAAATGACCTAGTTTGTGTCGAGTTGTCGTTAAACCCCATCTCTCTCTCTCTCTCTCTCTCTCTCTCTCTCTCTCTCTCTACTCTTTGTCTGCCATACAGCTCCCCCCCCCTCCCCACACTTACTATTTCAATACAATAAAATTGAATTGTATTTAGCGATTAGGCTCAATAAATACAAACACAAAGCCATTTACATGAAAAAGAAAATACTGGTTTGTGCACAAAGAGTATAAAGTTTTACCAGTTTTCAAGTATAACTGTTAGTTTGTAAATGTCGTACATACCAATGACTGTTTTTCACATAAATTGTGCTGTGTTTTTCTAAATTGAATAGCATTTTTTTTACTTCCAGAAGACCGTGCAGAATTCGTGCCGTGTCTTGGCACCAACTTGCTATTCAAATTGAAATTGCAGGAATAATTGTGGTTATAAAAAAGCTATTTTCGGTTGTTTTGGGTTTTTTATATATAATAAATTGACAAATTTTGTGACCACCCACCAATTTAAAATATAAACTGTTACATCACATGCATTTTGTTTAAAACCCCAAGAACCTTGGTGTTTACACATATATCAGTAATATCTAATTATATACTTGTATGTTATTACGTGGTGTAACTCGAAAGCAAAATGTAGCAATTGAAGTATATTGTTTTACACATAAAATTATTGGAATTGTTCTGTTAATCAGGATGTTACATACATACACAACAAAGTCCGGTTTTGCAAGATCTCTCACCCCCTTCTTCGACATTTGTATGAAATGAAATGCAATGGAGTTTAACTTCCTACTTTTCTGCTGCGGCTGGTCCAATGAAGATGGGCATACGCCATATCAAATTGCAATTGTATATCGAATTGCAACTGCCAAGGGATCGTCTACGTACACGTCAATTTTTTGTTTTCGTACCACCCGAACGACTACACAGCTGCCCTTGCATGGACCCCCGTTCTACATCACTGACAAGGAGTACCACTCAGGAAAATCTGGATGAACTTTATCTGCCATTGTACACATCGAACACCCGACCTCCAGGCTACTAAGCCAGTGTATTACCCACTAAGCCAACTTGACCACCCCCTTGACATTTGTATAACGCATCGATTATTTTCCCAGTTACCTAATTAAATATGCATATATTATATCAGTAATAAGAAAGGCGCTGGTTTAAAAACCAGGAAGATCCGGGTTTTGATCACCGGGATCGTCCATAGTCTAGTCGTTCGGATGAGATAAAACTATAGGATCTGTGTACAAAATGTCAGGTATGTTAAAGGACCCTTGATAGTTGGAATCCTTAATAATTGTAGACTTTAGGGCAAATTGTTTAGACCCATTTCATTTCATTTCCATAATCCAAGTACATATTACTGACTGAGTTCAGTAGTGCAGAATTAGACCTGCAAGCCTTGGATAACTACATCAAAGGGGGAATTTAGTAGTATCTGGGGTGCAATAATTTCGTGAAGATTGTTTTATACAGCTTTATTGAGCAATATCATCGAATCTAACCAGGCGAATTCTCTCCTTTTGAATTTTATATTTCTATCTATTCATGTTCATAGAATTATTACCAGTTCTCCATTTATGCTTCCGATTTATGGCCACGATGTGCTTCCATGTCGGTGTGTGTTTGTATATCGATCACCTATCTAGATGATCCTTGCTTTTATCTTTGACGTTGTCACGGGAAAATCACCGAGAATGAATATATCTCTAGACAGTTCTAAGTAGTTTAAGCGTTTACCCGGATTTTAACAATCTCACCACAAGTAGACGAGTGATCTAACTGTTCAATAATCGGGATTCTGGAAGTTGACGACTGGTGGGGTTATCAATCAGTAAGATGAATTGAATTTTGTCAATTTTTCACCAAATAAAATGAATTTAAAGTTATACTTTTCTGCTGCGCGACTAGGTCAATAAAGACGTGTATTTTGGTGCCATACAGTGTGATTTGGAATAGATCTAGTCCAGACAACGACGCTATTCTTATTTCGAATTACAAATACCAAGGGTTCTTTTACGTGCACTCTAATGTCCTTAAAAATGATAGATTAGTTGGCATCGGGGAAAACTGTTCGTCCGAAAACACGGCATAGCTGATATAAATCTTTCACATTTATTGACTTGTTACATGTTAGCCGGCACCGGTAAATACCAGTAATAATAGCACCAACATTCTTTTCATTAGAAATATGATTTATAACGAGTTTGGCTATAAAAATCGACCTAATTATATTATAGCAAAACAACGACAGGGATCTTTTAAATTCTCCTTACGGTCACGTGTATTTACTGTTATTCGTTATTTACTAGATTTTCATTGGCTGAAAGCTCGCCGTCTCACTACTTTATTATTGCGAGGACAAAAAAATACTGTCGTTTAGATTATTTGTTTTAAACGTTTCTGGCACATAATTTGGAGTGTGGCAGTTGTGTTAACAAAACATAAGGGTTATTTCTCGAGAAATAAATATTGAAACTTCCCACAGCGGTGAGTTGCAACGACTTTAGAAAACTAAGCTAGTTTGAACTTAACAGTCCTCCGCCTACAAGTACATGACTGTCTGAGGGAGATCAGTAGTGCAGAATTAGAATTGCAAGCCTTGGATAACTACATCAAAGGTGGCATTTAGTAGTATCTGGGGTGCAATAACATTCGTGAAGATTGTTTTATACAGCTTTATTGAGCAATATCATCGAATATAACCAGGCGAATTATCTCCTTTTGAATTTTATATTTCTATCTATTCATGTTCATAGAAAGATTACCAGTCCTCCATTTATGCTTCCGATTTATGGCCACGATGTGCTTCCATGTCGGTGTGTGTTTGTATATCGATCACCTATCTAGATGATCCTTGCTTTTATCTTTGACGTTGTCACGGGAAAATCACCGAGAATGAATATATCTCTAGACAGTTCTAAGTAGTTTAAGCGTTTACCCGGATTTTAACAATCTCACCACAAGTAGACGAGTGATCTAACTGTTCAATAATCGGGTTCTGGAAGTTGACGACTGGTGAGGTTATCAATCAGTAAGATGAATTGAATTTTGTCATCTTTTCACCAAATAAAATTAATTTAAAGTCATACTTTTCTGCTGCGCGACTAGGTTAACAAAGACGTGTATTTTGGTGCCATACAGTGTGATATGGCAGAGATCTATTCCAGACAACGACGCTATTCTTATTTCGAATTAAAACTACAAAGGGTTCTTTTACGTGCACTCCAATGTCCTTGAAAATAATAGTTTATTTGGTTACGGTGTGTGTGTTAATGTAATTTCAGAATGGCAACAAAAAAACGAAAACAATGTCGTACTTCACGCCGTAGAGAGAAACCCCCACAAAAGACTTCATTTACGCTTACATGGAAAGCGGGTCTCATGCCAATTGTGTGGCTACAACCGTTTACTTTGGATAGCGGCCACACCCTTTTCGACAACAGGATAGGGGTTACGACAAGGTACTTTTTACTAAAGGGACCCTTCGCTGGTCTCACCGGAAGCGGAAGTTAAATAAACCCATTTTTCACACACAATCTCGCATGGTCTCGCCGGAAACGGAAGTTAAATAAACCTTATTTCACGCACATGGTCATTTACGTCAATCTGTTACATAACAAATTGATTTGTATAGCTTACTGATGGTCAGATAACAAATGACTCAAGATCCACCCTGGGAGAGGATATCAAATTTCAAATGATCTGGTGATAATGAACGTCATTTGAAATAAGATCCCTAGCTGTATTATAGGAACTACATAATTATAGTGTTTCTAATTTTAGACATGTCTCTTGATATCGCTTTAAATAAGATGGACACGAATTGATTAAAACACAATGTGACGTGTTAATAGCGATTCTAGAATAAAATCGATATCGTATTTCACCAATAATATGTTTAAATACGTCACAAGTTACACGTTTTCTGAGATATTGATAACAGAACAACACCCAACAATCACTGGCGTATCTTTCCATCAATCATCGCAGATGTAACATCGTTTGCATGTCCAATCACCGTCAACACGTAAAAAAGAATTGTCATGTCGATACGTCATGAAACCGATTCTACACCATAATACCCCGTGTTGTTATAAAAGCATCTGTATGTTTTCCACGTTATCAAATTTCTAGCAGCTAGGAAACACCATACATGTATCTATCCATTTCAAGTCACGTCACAAATTTGTTATTCCATGGTTTGTAATCAACGTAATACTAAATCAAAGTTCCTACTGAAATCTGTCAAATGGAATACACACAGAGGACACAATTAAAGATACATTATGTAAGAGCGAAATTGCCCATTGTCGGTCTTTTTTAATTGAAATTTTACATAAATTATTAACCAGCCGGAATCAACCCAGAAGATCATAGGATTGCCGTGATATTGAATGGGGTAAAACTCAATCATTATTTAGTAATTCAATATCGTCGTAGCAATGGCAATTGACAGTCAAGACGACATTGTCACAACTCCTAACAATCTAGGTAGATGTCAATGTCAGTTCGCAGTTAACCAAAATGGAGTATCTCATAAGGGAGGTAGATTTTGGTGCATTTTTTCCAACGCATTCAAAATATTTTCACGAAACTTTATAAAATGTCGTTTTCGAACATGCATCATTCATTCTTCTGGATTTCGGAATATAACATTTTATTTTTTTTATAGTTTGCTGGTATAATTTTAAAGTTCGGTATACAACATGTTTTCATCCTTTTGATAATTTGATAGTGTAATTTTAAAGTTCGGTATATAACATTTCATCCTTTTGATAGTTTGATAGTGTCTTTTGATAGTTTGATAGTGTAATTTTAAAGTTCGGTATATAACATTTCAATCTTTCGATAGTTTGATAGTGTAATTTTAAAGTTCGGAATATAATATTTCATCCTTTTGATAGTTTGATAGTGTAATTAAGTTCAGAATATAACATTTCAATCTTTCGATAGTTTGTTTGTGTAATTTTAAAGTTCGGTATATAATATTTCATCCTTTTGATAGTTTGGTAGTGTAATTTTAAAGTTCGGTATATAACATTTCAATCTTTCCATAGTTTGTGGTGTAATTTTAAAGTTCGGTATATAACATTTCAATCTTTCCATAGTTTGATAGTGTAATTTTAAAGTTCGGTATATCACATTTCAATCTTTTGATAGTTTGATAGTGTAATTTTGAAGACCGTAATATAACATTTCATCCTTTAGATAGTTTGATATTTAAAAAAACTTTGGCTGTAGTTTATAATTAATGTACGATATAACCAGGCAGCATAACCTTGATGATATTTGCTATATCATCTACAGCATTTACCAATAACACAGAGGCTGTCTATCGTGTAAGTTCATAAATATATCAAGGCATATAGATGATAGATAACGCAAAACAGTTTCAAAATTGGCAAGCTTTGTCGGATGTAAGTCATTTCTTCATTTCGCTAATGAAACTAAAAGTAATCAAATAATGTCCACAACAGACCTCCATACAAAATGTATACAAAAGGGAAAATGTTCTTGTAAAATGTAGCTATCAATAATTATCAAAAGAAATATATTTGTTTCATATAATTGGTGGCTCTTATCAAAAACACCACTATCAGCAGAAAAAACGCTAGAATCACAATTTTAATCAATGACTCACTTCAGTTGTGTCAATAGACGCTGTTTTCCTTTCCATTAAAACAAATTAAATTCATAGAAATGGTAATTGTCAGTTGTCAAAGGAAAAACATTATGCCGAATTACGAGTAGTATGTTTAATGTATCTGTAACAGGAGGAAGAAACCGTCGATATCTGATGTATGGAGGTTGGGTAGCCGAAAATGGTTAACGCGTTGGTTCATAAGGTCTAAATTTGCTAAATCAAGTGTCGTAGTTTCAAATCTCTGCTTGAACATGAGAAGGAGTTGGATCGCCTGTCCATTCCGAAATGATCTAGTGTGTGTCCAATAGACCCCATCTCCCCCCTCTCTCTCTCTCAACAAGTAAATGGATGACAGGGGGTGCTAAAACATACGGGAATGTGGCAATAACGTTTAAGCCAACATGTTTGCGCATTTGGTCCCAAACGTTTTTAGGCCTTCCAAAAAGGCATAAGGCCCGCTTAACAAGTGCTCGTTTACGAAAAAGTCGGCATAATGCACCGGAAAACAAGTTGCTCAATGAGCGGCGTTTTCGCTGGAACTTGTTCTCGCGTGTGACGTGTGCGCATGAGGATATCTACGTTCTAGAAGTTCTCGTCCACTAAATCAATCAACCTCTTTTGCTTATAGAAATTCAGCTTGCAAATGGCAGACATTTTAGACATTGTGTTATTATTAAAAGGCTGCGACTGAACGTTAACAGTTTCAACTCCATCCTTCAAAGGGAAATACTCGCGCATGAGGTCATTTATAAGGAATTCTTTAAGCTTATCAGGGATTATTCTGTATGCATTGAAATACAGAAAATCGCACATGGAAACGCTGCGTTGTTCAGTTGGCGAAAATACATATATTATTATGGAAGAAAGCGGGCCTGAGAAGTACGATCGACAGGAAATTTGGGATGATTGTTTCTTGGACAATTGTGCATGGATTGACGGACTTTAACTTTTTTGATATGACTTTACAATTCCAAGATGATCCATAGTAAGCTACGGTCGTGCTTGTTATAACTAAGCGAGGTTAAGTTAAATCTAACCTAGATACACATATTAAAGAGAAATTAGGTAGACATTTGTTAACTTATCTTCACAATGCCCATTGCATCGTGCGGCAGTGGTTTCGAGCCCTAGTGGGAGCGTATGTTACATGGAGATAGGGCGCCTGCTCAACCTCGTGGGTTTCCTCCGGGCACTCCAATTTCCTCCCACCGCTAAAGACCCCTACGCGCAAGCGGATTATTGAAATAAAAATTGAAAACCATACGTTAGTCCCAAAATGACCTAGTTTGTGTTGAATGGAAGTTAAACCCCATTCCCCCCCCTCTCCCAGTTTATAACGTTAGCACTCGAGGTATATGATACAATTATCGTGTGTTCTATTTCTACTGTTGTATATTTCTACTGTTGTATATTTCTACTCAATATGTTTCAGAACAAATGTGGGGTTGGGATGGCCTAGTGGTCTAGAATGCCGCGCTTCGACCTCTAGCTGGCCGACCACGTCTTGCTTGCGGCTGTGAATTCGAGCCCTGGTGTGAGCGTATGTGGCATGGAGATAGGGGCGCCTTCTCAACCTCGTGGTTCTCCTCCGGGCACTCCGGTCTCCTCCCACTGCTAAAGATTCCTATGCGCAAGCGAATTATTGACATTGTGTTATTATTAAAAGGCTGCGACTGGACGTTAACAGTTTCGGCTCCATCCTGCAAAGAGAAATACTCGCTTATGACGTCATTTATAAGGAATTCCTCAAATTTATCAGGGATTATTCCGGAAGCATGGAAATACAGAAAATCGTACACGGGAACGCTGCGGTGTTCAGTTGGCGAAAATACATATATGGAAAACGGACCTGAGAAGTACGAGCGTGGCGATAGAGAGGCGGCTTCTCACCAATGCAACGAGGGTTCAATCCCAGCTCTGGGCATAAACTTTATCGTTGTAAGTGAGAGGGATTTTCGGTCTCCCGTCCGATCAGGCAGGTTTCCCCCGAGTTCTTCGGTTTCTTCCTGCAGTAATGATCGAAATCATTCGCACGATCTGTGCCAAGGGCCAAATTGGAAAAAGGCCTCAGGCCTAATTTGCTACCCTTGTAAAATGACGTGATTATTATTATTATTATTATTATTAGGTAATTTCGGATGATTGTTTCTTGGACAATTGTGCATGGATTGACGGACTTTAACTTTTTTGATATGACTTTACAATTCCAAGATGATCCATAGTAAGCTACGGTCGTGCTTGTTATAACTTGTTATAATAGACCCCATCTCCCCCCTCTCTCTCTCTCAACAAGTAAATGGATGACTCTAATTTTTGATATGACTTTACAATTCCAAGATGACGCCATGTTCGATTCCAAGGCTACGGTCGTGCTTGTTATAACTAAGCACGGTCAAGTTAAATCTAACCTAGATACACATATTAAAGAGAAATTAGGTAGACATTTGTTAACTTATCTTCACAATGCCCATTGCATCATGCGGCTGTGGTTTCGAGCCCTAGTGGGTTTTTTTAAACAATATTTTATTGTTTATTAGGATTAGGAAACAGGCAAAGCCTATATAATCCCTCTCCCTAAAATTTAAACATATAACGTAATAAAAGAAAGGAATCATGTACACTATTTACAATATAATATATAAATATAACCATATTTAATCAATCGGTCAATTGCACCTGCATTCAAAGTGGGCTAATAATATTGGTATTTAAAATATATGGTATTTAAATTATACAAATAATAATTATGTATATACATGAATATACATGCACACATCCACATATACGCACACATACTAGTATACACATATAAATAATACTAAATCTATTAAAATTAAAATCGTTTTGTAATTTCTATGAAATTATGGACTATTTTGAATATGGAGTTGTTGGTAGCATTGGCAAGTTCGGAAGATCCAGAAAGTAGTAGTTTTATGTTTCTCTACTGTGTTGGGAGAGTCTCAATTGTTATCCGTCGCTCATCCGAATACAAAGGGCAAACTAGTATATAAATGATAGCTGTCTTCCTTCGAATTGATGTCCACAGTTACAAGAAGGATTTTGATGAATATGTCTGAGAAATTTGTGAGCGTATGTTACATGGAGATAGGGGCGCCTTCTCAACCTATTGGATGTCCTCCAGACATTCCAATTTCCTCTCACTGCTAAAGACCTCTACGCGCAAGCGAATTATTGAAATAAAAATTGAAAACCATACGTTAGTCCCAAAATGACCTAGTTTGTGTTGAGTGGACGTTAAACCCCATTTCTCTCTCTCTCCCATTGTATTATACACCTTGAGTGCTAACGTTATAAACTGGATGTATGGACAGAGTCGATCCATACTTTTTATTGTTCGTTGCAATTTTAGGATGCCCACGAGATAGATAAATTTTTTTGTCAAAATGGTCACCATACTCCTATAGATTTCACGCCCGCCTTAACTTTGTAATACTATAGGGTTAATTTCATTTCTATAAAAGGTGATATTTGTAATATTATAGTGAAGTGGTTAAACAAAGGGCTAATAAGTAGGTTTTTTGCAAGATTCAAGTTTCTTAGACTAAGTCATAAGTCAAATACATTTTGTGCCACCATCAATTGCTGAAAGTAGGGTACTATCGCCCAGCTATCTGGTGCACCATTAAATGGGAAAATTCTGACGTTAAACGGTGCCCATACGAAACATTTAACACTAAAAATGGTAATTGTCCCGCACTATACTAAGAGCTGACGCATTTATACTTTCTATATAAGACAGAGCGAGTTTTATTTCACACCAGCCACCCAAGAGCTGTACGAGAGGGAAACATCATAGCAGCTCCTTGGTTTATAGGCTAGGGGGAAGACATTATTTCAGAGACCCTAGGAAAAACATCATGTCGATTCAGCCGTTAGGTCTGAGTTATATAAGATGTTAAACTCAGTTTGGTTTTTTGTAGCTTTTGTATTATGGATGTTGTATTCGATATATAAACTTAGTAATAACCCAACAATGTATTCCAGGGCCAATTGTTTTTTGCAGTTTTGTGTATAGGATATTAACCTACCTGAGGTTGCTATATTATATAACCCGCGGGCGCAGCCCAAGGGTGATATAAATATAGCAACTGAGGTATGATTGGTTAGTATCTGACATATACAACGCCCACCCTTAAATTTAAATGGACTTTCCCATTAATATTCAACAATGATTGGATAACGGCTCGATAGTTTCCGTCAAATAACGAAGATTACCGAATTAATCTCGTGCAATTACGAGATGGTATTTTTGTAAACACAGCGCTATTTTGAAGAATTGAATTTCATACAAAAACAAAATGGAAAGTAATACGAAGTCAGACGAATAATCAATCCCTTTTAGCCAACATACTGACGATGCAATTGGCGTGAATGCGACTATCGATGAGGATCTATCCAAAGCCCAAAGAAAATTTGGATCGAAAGACATTCTTTCCCGATAATTCTGACAGTGAACTACGATTGAAGGCTTTTGCTATGTTTTATAGACAGAAGGATTTGGCCGACTGTTTTAAGTGCATGGACTGTACCCAAAAAAAGTTTATAATGGAAATCTTGGGCGATAAATACTTTCAAGTCTAGGAGTGTGTGGAGGGAAAGAAGATTCTGAAAGATATGGATAACAGATTTAAATATGCTGATAAGTACGTCGTCTATTTCTGTCTTGAATGTTTTAAACTGTTCCATAATAATTTTTAATTGTCAAAATTATTTCTGTGTTTTTTGTATTATTTTGATCATCAGCGGTTGATATGAGTCGAATACATCGACCTGACATGACGTCATTAGCGGTTGATATGAAATATCAACCTGTCGTGACGTCATCAGCGGTTGATATGAAGAATATATCAACCCATATGACGTCATGACAGGTTGTTATGAGATATAACTGCTATTCACATTAAAGAAAAAAACTACCACCAGTTGTATATATACAGCGTAAAGTCCTGACTAAATAATTGTCACCCTATAGTGATATGGGTCGTATACACAACGTGGAAGTAATGCACAATTCGTTTTTTCAACAACCCCATAGTGTCACACCCTAGTTTCCGCATCTACCATCACTAATTTATATTATTTTGAAATACAAAATAAATACCTTTAAAGCGTTTACGAAGTCACTGACATGATTTCGAATACCCTGTGTTACGTGACAATGAGTAGGGATTATTGAAATAAAATTGAACCATATGTTAGTCCCGAAATGACCTGGTTCGTGTCGAGTGAATGTTAAACCCCATATATCTTTCTTTCCCGGCTCTATGTCATCTGCAACGGGTATCGTTCAAAGAAATGAACAATTAACTATTCTGCTCTGACTTGTCTAATGAAGAAACCTCATGCAGCGTGCTATGAAGGAAATTGTACCAGGACTGCGGCTACGGCTTTCTCTTATTTCGAATTCCAACTACCAATGGTTCTTTTACGTACACACGAATGTGTACACAAGACCTGGGTTTATCGGCCAACCGAATGACTAGAAGCTGTACCTTGTCAGACTCTCCGACTACTCTCCGACTGGCACCACTGAAAATAAAGTTATAATTAATTAAACTATTGTAACATATATCGACTTCAAGCAATCAGAGATAGAGAAATGAGGTTTAATGTCAATTCGAAAGAAACTAGGCCATTTTGGAACTAACATATCGTTTTAATTTGTTTTCAATGATTCGCTTGCGCGTGGGAGGAAGCCGGAGGACCCGGAGTCCCACGGTATTGGACAGGCAACTCTACTCCTTGTCACGTACAACCGGGGATTCGAAACTACAAGAAATCATATCTGTATGTTGTTTAGATGAAACCTATCGTAATAATATTGTTAGAGCACAGTCACCCATCGATCATATGACAATTATCATCGAAATAATGAACCGTTGATGGCTTTGAAAAGATCCAGAACCAACGAAGAATATTATTTTTTTACAGTTTGTAGAAATAATTATGGAAAACAATCTAATTAATAACATTCTCCCTTTTTTATTATTCTCTTAACTTTTATATTAAATTGCTTTTTAGTTGGCTGCAAATAAATAGTTTGCTAAACTGGTGTCCAATTTTCCTTATTTCTATTTGAGGAGGCACATAAGTGGTGGCAATTATCATTAGAAACCACTTAAATGGCCATAGAAAGCGATCGATAAGGTAATTACAAAGAACCGGCCTATTTATCGGTGTGACAAGAGGGTAAAAACGCTAATTATAAGGATATTGAAGAAAGTTTCTCATCCGTTTTAATGTAGACGATGTTATTATGTTTTCGCAGACATATAAAATTATAAATGCATGACTTATAATAACTCTGTTACTGATATCCATATGCCAAAGTTGAGATTATTTAAGGTTGTATTTATTTCAGCGGTTTTTATTTCCAGCACATATCTTCTTATATATGGTAATTCGTTTGATATTTGGTGGTCACGGTGGCTAAGTGGGTAAGACGCTGGCTCGCTAGCCTCGAGGTCGGGTGTTCGATCACTGCATTGGCCGAGAAAATTCATCCTGCATCTAAACAAATTTTCCGGCGTGGTTAACCCCTTGTCGGTGATGCAGGACGGATGGCCCGACAAGGACAGCTGCCTAGTCGTTCGGATTGGACGAAAAACCGAGGTCCCGTGTACACATTGGCGTGCACGTAAACGACCCATTGACAGTTGAAATTCAATATAAGAGTAGACCACAGTGCCACTGTCCGGGCAAAATGTCCCTCATAGCACACTGTATGGCGTATGCCCGTCTTCATTCGCCCAGTTTAGAGAAGAACAGTAAGACGTGAAACTTCATTTCATTTCATTTTTTCGTTTGATATTTCGTGCGATTTACCCAAGCGCAACTTCGCTTCTTCTTGTTCTTCTTTGCGGCGTCGCTCTTCGGAAAATTCCAAAGTCTCAGCCAATTTAAGTACGATCGGGTGGCCGAATGGTTAGCGTGTGTCATTGAGTCAACCGGCGTGGTTTTGATTCTCCAGTTGCACGTGAAATGTTGACGTGAAACTGTCTCTCTCTCTCTCTCTCTTTCTCTCTGAATTTGCATCAACGGTAAATTGGCCATTTAACCGAGCCAAGGTGGTTCAGTGAGTAAGACGCTTGCTCGCTAACCAGTAGGTGTCGGGTTCGTCCCCGGTGCTGGCCAAGAAAGTTACTCGGGATTTTTCAGCGTGGTTCTTCCTTATCAGCGGTGAAGGAAAGGGGGCAGGGCCTATTTTAAGGATTAGTTGACGAAGCACGGTCTCCGTGTCAATGTTGGGACCCCCCCCCCCCGGCTCCGAATTTTTTTTCAAAGTTCGACCGCCATAGAACGCCGTAACCTCCATTTCCGAGTAGAAAGTGATCAGTTCAATGTAGCTCCTTCGCTTTCAGAAATTGTGACCAAACGGATCATGAACTATGAACAAAACAATCGGATAAAACTCACCAGAAGTAAACTTTTTAATTCCAGAATTATTATCACAGTACTTATTACACTTTTAATACCAAAGAATTGACTGTATGAATATCCGACCGCTTGCCAGGGCATCGGATGTTCAAAGAAAAGTCCGAAGTCTATTCAAAGAATCCGCCTAGGGCCCGTATTTTCGATGCTATTTTGGAGAAATGAAGGGTCTGTTACCTCTCTTGTCATATGGATAAAACATACTGTTATATATCGCATAATGAAAATGGGCGGTAACCGCCCATTCCATAGGCGGTAACAGTACAATATGTCTTACTCACTATCAGAAGAGGCGTTAAGACGACTTTATTTTTTTAAATCGCTTCAAAAATCTCTTTGTTACTGTCCGTCTTAGGGTATTCAAGAATCAGCCTTGGGTCCGTATTTTCGAAGAGATTTTCAAAAACGCAAGTCAATGTGAAGGACCGCCGCGAAAGAAACAACCAGTGAACCATGCTTCTGTAACAGAAAGCGAAAGTGAAGAAAAATAACGAGACTGGATAACAAGTCAAATGACGTGAATCACAATGACTGCTGATGTCGCACTTGCTCATTGCATGAGCGCAAATTTTACAAGTACACACTCAAAGATATACACACCTTTTTTTTCACGGATTTTAGATTTTCAAAGCACGGATTTTTCATCCCGAAGCACGTCCGTGCCTGTAGGCACGTTAAAATAGGCCCTGAAAGGGGGTCTGACAATGACAGTGTGCAGTCTCATGGATGGGACGTAAAACCGAGTTTATGCGAACCTATTGGTATGCACGTAAAGGAACACCTGACAGTTGGAATTTGAAATAAGAGTAGGCCATAGCCGTTGTCCGGACAAAACGACAATCATTGCATAATATATATATAGCGTATGTCCGTGTTCACGGTATATTATAAAAATACCCGTAAATATTCAGGCATACATTTTAGCATTTGAATTGCCATTCAGGTTATCAATTCCACGTCAAGCTGTCCTTTAATAAGGTCTGTATATAGGTGAAACGACATACAATCTAATGTTACTAAAGTTTAAAAATGGCTGACACTCATAATATCATAACCTCAGTTATTGCCCTTCAAGATGTACAATTTCTAAACACGTTCACGTATATACTGAAATGTCAAGAGATAGAATATCTTGTGAAGCATGAAGGAAGATCAATTCCTTTCCGTGTAGCAAGATTAGACTGAATTGCCAACCTTCTTTATGCTAAATAACTGTCTACAAAAAAACCCAAACGAAACATATCGATATTTTGTTCTTTGAAGTCTGAATTTGACAGTTATCCTTGGTTTATCAAACTCGGAGTAAATCAAGTTATATAGCTTCATTGATTGTTGAGTATAAAGTTTCAATTTCGGCCAACAATGGTTGTCCATCTCAATTTTTTTATCGTGGCAATTTGTACATATCTGACAATTGTCCATATTGGAGTGTGCTCGTCTGTTGTCGCCACCCTCTCAGTCTGTCGGTCGTCCACAATTTCATCGATTTACTTAAGAAAAAAATGATATATATATACGCGACGAAGTCGCCTTTTGCTTTTCAAAAATTTTAAGATGATTACTGTTGACGCTATGACTTGGTCGATTTGTAAAATCTTGAGGACACTCTATTATCGACTTTGAATTATACACAGTGTTTATGTTTATGATCCGTATTGATTTTCAAGTGGAAACAATGCTGAAAACTCCTCATGACTTTCTCAGTAAAAACAGGTACCCCTTGTCAGCAGCTATACTTACCATGCCTCCGTGAATCCATTGTCGCTAACTAGATGATATTTGTTATTTTTACAGTTGACAACACTTCATTTCATTTCTCATAGGATTTGCTTTGTTATATATGGACGGATATCATGACATTTCCGTAGCATTGTCATGTATCAACTGTCATGTATCAACCGATGAAAGGAGAGTTTTCGTGCAGAAAAATAGATCATGTGATTAGTACACTGGACGTTCAGAACAGACTATTCTAACTCTTAATTTCAATATAGACTTTGGTCAGACCATGTCTTAAACATGCATTATGCTATCTACGAGAACGTAGCTAAAAACGTTGAGATATACTGATGTGCTTGTTTTTAGCTATGACTGGCACTTATCATTTTGACGCTGCAAAGTCAATTTTTTTATTAATACATGTAACATCTTTAAAATAGAACACGTGGATGTCATCATAGAACTGTATATGATCTATGATGTCATTTTGTATGTTTACATTCTGCTCCACTTTCGATTGCCTTTTGGATTTGCTGTTATAAAGACATCATATTTAGCCCCCCCCCCCGCCTTCGTGATGACAGCGGTCAAAATTCGCCTTTTAATAACATGACGGTCTAAGGTAACGGCTCAACGCCTCGATTTTAAATACGACGATTTGTACTCGTTTCAGGTAAGATAAAGTCCTTAATTGTAGTAATGTGTGGCGGAAATATTATAAATAACAATAATCAATCGTTGTTTCCATGAAAAATGCTGCCAGTGTTGTCTAAATGATGCGGTAGTTATTCGCGACCGGCCTTACAACGTTATTTGTAATGGTAGTCAAGCTCATCTCGAAACACAGAGGGTTGAGAGATGATATTTGTTATCTAGCATTATGCAAGAGCTAAGTTTGCCTATTGCAGGTCTTTTTGTTAGGCCTTAAATGTTATCTAAATTATAAATTATTAATTAGACATTTATGAACTTATCCATACCATAATCAACTCTCGATGTCTTCGTTAGCCTGTGATATTTATTGGATGGATAATTTAATGAGTAATCGAGACTTCATTAAGTAATGACGTCCGAGACTAACCTCAAATTTAATTGCTAATATCCCGGTTCAAAGTGAAGCAATTTCTGTGTCGATTATCCACGATTTAAAACTATTTTAGCTAGAATTGCCAGCCCTTTATCTCACCTTACTTTGAGCCTTTGCATTGGTCTGCTATTACGAGACAATTTCAGACCAATCAAAACGTAAATTGTTTATGCTTTTGAAGTGTTGGATTATTATCAATTCAAATCAGATGTTACGTTAAATGGTTCCACTTGGCACACTGAGCAGAATTACGGTGAACATATCCTGAGAAGGAATCATTTAGGTGGGGATACAGCGGTATTTTGGAATTCTTGGGTATTTGTATCTTTAATTAATTAATAGATTTACTCATTGTATATAAGTCATATCTCACGCGCTGAAATGAATGAGTGATGGAATGACACTAAAAAAGATATTTAAAACCAAAACATAGGTTGATATATGTGTAAAAACAAAACATCACCAGATCCCTCGTGGTGGAAAATTACCATTACATCATTTGGCTTAGTAACCAATTATTATACTTTAGAGTAAATTACATCATATTGACCAATTAAAAGATTGAAAGTCAAACTCTAAGGGTAGAAAACCAACAGAGCTGTTGCCGTTTGAGAGACCGCCGCTAAATTCGCGAGGTACCACCGAGGTTGAAGAGACATCAGCTGGGATGAGTAGACCCCACTGAATTGTAGGAGAGGCATGTGATGTAGCCGCCAGTGAACTCATCTGCGAGTTAGGGGTAGGAGAGAAAGACGTGTTAATTTAAAGTATTGTAATGTAACCTATGCTTGTAACTACATGTATATGTATCCAGCTTGATATAAAATGTAGAAGCGAACTGATGATGCATTGTTATTACTGAGACAATAAGAAGAAAATACACAACGTGAAAAGGAATCCAGAGAAGATAATGTGTGAAGTTTTCGGCTTACTGGCTTTCCATATCTAGCCAGCGACTCCCAGAACTGCACCGGAAAACACCGTAAACAACTGGAAACACAGGAAAACAACCGGAAAACACAATTTTATACTGAATACCGAAAACACCAGAAACACACTAAATACCGGAAACACACTCAATACCGGAAAACATCCTAAAAAGGTAACCCGGAGCCTGGTCCTCTGTGTGCGGGGGTTTAGGGTGAGGTTTTTCAGGTGTTAACCAGAGCACCAGCGATCGATTAGGGTTAGGTTTGGGGATAGGGATATGGTTTTCCGGTGTTTATTGTTTTTTCGGTGTTTTTCGGTATTCAGTATAAAATGGTGTTTTCCGGTTGTTTTCTGGTATTTTCCGTTGTTTTCCGGTATATAGTATAGCCCATGCATAGAGCTACATTGCTTGGTGTTACAATTTTCATATTGCAGATTGAGGAAGAAACTAGTACTAAGCCAATTGTTCAATACAATATTGACATTGGTACCGACCATGTTCTACGTCAATTGCTCAATGCGATGTTTACAGTTCCATCCTAACTATCGTAATTAATCTTAGCCTTGACTGATTTCTCCAATAATACCCATAGATCGCCGCAACAATACACTTGCTCCACGATGACCATGATAATCACCACGGCCGGTTGAAGGTTGGTTGATTCAATAAACATATTTAGATCCTCTCTTTGTTTTTCTATGTATAATTAAGACGAACGGAGACTAAATTGGTCTGTATATAAGAGTGTCTGCACGACTGACCACACTCATAATTGATTGTGTGCACGAATTCCCCAAGAGCCAAACTCAACATTCAGTCAGTCAAAAGTAACTGCCAATTTTGTCTTCTTTTTGTTCTAATTCCATTAAGCATGCAACCTTGATCCTAATTTCTATCCGTTGTAAAGGATTGTCCTTTGGGAGTCGTGGTGTCCCAGTGGGTAAGACGTTGGATCGCAAACCTGACGGTCCTGTACTCGACTTCAGTGTTAGCCGAGAAAGGTTATCGAGATTTTCCGGCGTGGTTCACCCTTGCCAGTCATGCAGGACAGAGAACCCGGCAAGGGACAACGTATATATATATATAGTGGTTATAAGATTGTGTCGTAGCGCCGCTGTCCGGGCAAAATTTCCCTCACAGCACACTGTATGGCGTATGCCCGTCTTCACTAGCCCAATCAGAGCAGAACAGTAGAACGTTTAACCCCATTTCATTTCATTTTTTGCCCATTCGGAGCAGACCAGTGGGACGCTAAACCCTATTCCATTCATTGCCTCCCGGGTGTGATGGAGAGATCTAATCGCGCTAGTAATTAAAGACACGCCATTGTAGACCAAGAGTCAAATATTGACGTTCCGTCTATAGGCATATATATATAGTATTACCAGAAAAGAATATTAATTGGTCCTTACATTATTCAAATCGATCAATCGAAATGTACGTTGTGGTCGCCATATATAGCCGTTGCTTTCTATTCTTGTCACGATGTCATTTTGTTCTGTCTTAGAACGTAGTCAGCTAACTCAATACTGATTGTAGCGTATGTCTATTATTGAGAGAGAGAAAGAGAGAGAGAGAAAGAGAGAAATTGGGTTTAACGTCCACTCGACACAAACGAGAGAGAGAGAGAGAGATGGGGTTTAATGTCCACTCGACACAAATTTAACTAGGTCATTTCGGGACTAACATATGGTTTAATTTTATTTCAAAAATTCGCACCTGCTAACCATTCGGCTATCCAACCAACCCCCCGTTATTTCTAGAAGACTAGACACCACTTCTCAATATCAAACGGGATAGGTAGTAAGATGCTATAAAACGATATGCTTACTATTTATAAATACACGATACCACGTTTCATTGGTTTTTGAGGTTAATATTGCTAACATTTGCTAATAGAAATATTGACTGCTTTCTCCATGATCAAACTCTGATTTCGCGCTCTTCTACACATCGAATATGTATTCTTGTATTGCGATTTACGGTTTCTATACTCGACACGAAGGTTTAATTTTACGGTCTAGTGCATAAGGTCAACATGTTCTGATTAAGGAAACCCAAGAGATCGGCCAATCATTCGCCTATATATTTATTTGTGATTAACATCGGTCGATCGAACGTGTGTCGATTTGGGCTAAACTAAGAGTGGTGATATTATTATCCTAAATGTATAACTTGTTTTCTTTAATGGGGTAGATCTCCGCCATCCTGTGGTTCAGTTCTCAGTACCAATTACCATGGGATCTTTTTTATAGTTTAGTAGGTTTCTTTGAGCAATATCCAAGTCGCCTTTCCAACACCAGTTTAGAATTAAGGTCAATCCAAAAACTATTGATCAGTTCGGGAAATGGTATATTTTAATAAGATAATTCAGTAGCGCACGTTGATCATTAACAGTGGGAAAAACCATGAATCCTGTTATCGAACCCACAAGAATTTACTCAATGGCAGAACGTTTGATGAAATGCGCACTCACCAAGCACCGCCCCCACTCCTACACATGGTGATCTGGTGTGAGAAAATGAAAAATTTCGTCTGGTTCTGAGAATGTACAATGCAGAGTATGCCTACTCAATCCATAACGCATTGAAGAAGACCAATCAGCTAATGCTGAGTGTTTAAACGTATATTTTGACACATATATCAAGCCCAAAGAAACACTAACTACTTAGCTCCAGATAGCAATACTATCTATTTGTTACCAAGCCCCATGTATATGGATTCCGATGTTGGTCCAATATCGAACCCCATATACGTGGGGCTTGGTAAAAGATTTATGGTTACATAAAATTATTATTTTTAGCGTGGTGTATTATTAGAATTTATTGTATTCCCTAAAACCTAATCACTGAATTGAAAACTCGGTAAACTACATTGCTTCCGATCCAGTTTAGACTCATCAGTAAATTTGTGAAGCGTTGGGGAATATCTTCTCTCAGCCTAGATGATCAATCAACTATACTGAATTTGCTCTATAGAAAAGTCACGACACTTATTGCGTTCATCATCGGACTTTTTTAGTGCTATACATATTTCATAAGACGCCATATTAAAGCTGTTATGCGAAACAATCCCGGTTTATAATTCTGTTTCAATCGAGTACGCTAATAAAACAGTGATTTTTATGAAAAGAAATCGATCGATATAAGCTTGTAGATTATTTATAAGCCAGTTTGAGTCTATTCATATTGATCTATTTCCTGCAATAAAAGGTCGGCTTAACGTGTTTGATCGATGAGCTTCATTAACTTAAATTATGCAAGCAGAAAATCACACATAGCAATTGGAATTTTGACAAACTGAGAAGTCTTTGGACCAATGAAAGTTCTTGCCCATGGCGTTTCCTTTAGAAACTCGATAAATAAATAGAATTAAATTGCTTGGAATACTCCCTTGACCAATAATTGACACTATAATTTATCAGATTGGTAAGGGTTGTTAGAATCTTTCGAACAAGCATTACAGGTATCCGTTATTACATTCGAATCGATGAAACTGTGTAGCCCCACCATAAATTATTTTTTTCATTTATAACTGACCTAAATATAGATATTTAACGATTGTTTTATTGTTTATGGATATTGTCGTTGTTCGGATTTCAGGAGAGAGAAGATAATTGTGTAGATAAAACTATGAAATTACTTATCGGCTACATAGAGCGAAAACTACATTATTAAAAAAACCCGGAATAGATTAATCAATTAATGTGATTTTTAGAAACCTTTATTCTAATTAGACTTACCTGGAAGTTCCCATGTTCTACCCTGTGTTGGCCAAGACAGTTCATCTGGATTTTCCGGCGTGGTTCCCCCGTGTCAGCGGTGCAGCATTGAGGGCATACCAAGGGACCACGTATAGTCGTTGGGGGGGGGGGGCGATAATCCGAGGACTTGTGTACCTATTGGCTTGCTTGTAAAAGATCTCTTTGCAATTTAAATTCAATTTAAGAGAAGGCCGTAGCGCCGCTGTCCGAGCAGAATTTCCCTCATAGCAACAGATTAGCCTACATCGAAGCATTTCATTTCATTTCTAATTAGACTGGTTTATAAATAAATATTTTTATTTAACGTCCTACTGTTCTGCTCCGAACTGGGTTAATGAAGACGGGGTGTTGTTTTATGAATGTTTGCACTGAGAAGATATAGCCAATCAAATTGTAATTCTCCGATTACCTGTAAAAGAAAAAAAAATTGGGCTGGTTGAACGGCTTAGCCTTAGTGAACACGTGCCTCATTGTCTGGCAACCTGCCGTATGTATTATTTTCAATATTTATATCGAGGTAAAACAAGACATTATACAAACTTATATTGTTTGTCCTTATACCACTGGTACATTGCTGGTAAACAGACTCTCGGTTCTACCGGACGGCCCCTATTTTAAGTAGATTAGACGGTTCGGCCATTTAATAATTTCATCTAAAAATGGAGAATGAGGATAGTCCTCAAATAACCAGCACCGTCGATACGATAATAAACAATCAACACACACATCTTGTCAAAATCCAAACCATTGATAACTTAATTCGCTCTCAATAAGGTATTTACAATGAAATTTTCAAAATAATATATTATTATGGATCTACATGTACATTTAAACTATTATATAGCAAGAAAGACCAATTCTTTATCTAAATCTTATATAATGGATCTTCACATCCCGGTTAGAACTTTTTTTGACCAGGAACTCATCTTCGTGTTCTTTTTTTTTGATGTTAACGCCTATCGACAAATCGTACGGTTTTGCCAATTCAAGTACGATCGATGTGATAAATGCCATGCATGTCTTTTGGACAATTGAGCATCATCGATCGACTGACAGCGATTATTGATTTGAGAATCCCAGAGTGGCTGGGACATCACAGTCAAAAGAGATCGTACATGCAGTATAACCCTGCCCGGACCGTGAGGAATAGGTAGACAGACATCTTCTTTTTAGGGGTTTGACCCATTTGATAAATAATTATAATATCAGTATATTATTATGTATATCGCATAAACACTCGTTCCACATTTTCTAATGCGATTTGAGTTCACTAGATTTGTTCTCGATGTCAATATCACAAGGGCTTTCAAAATAGAAAGTGTTCAGTTTGTTCTTTAAAACAGAAAGAGATGACTTTAGACGTATGTGTAAGGGGAGCTGATTCCAGTGAAACAGCGCTGATTATAAAAATTCACGTTTCCCAGTCTCAAGTAAAACACAATAAGTATTTATCAGATGAACGTACATTTCGGCTTGAAAAATATAAGGTACACTTATTAAAGGGACAATAACACTCTGGCTGGCTTGACAGGTTCCAAAAAAAAAATAGCCTTAATCTAACTACTAGATGTTTAAGTGTCCTCCCTGTTGTGTAAATTATCCATTATAACCTATCTTACTTGTCCAGAGGGTTCGAAAATATGTTTTAATCCAAGTTACATTTGAAAGTGCTTACGTAAGGCTTTTCAAACCATGTTACGACATGTAGTTGATTTTTTTTCAATTTTTAAAATTAGGTGTGTTAAGATGAAATTTGTATCATTTATTAATTGGAATAGTGTAAAATAGCACAATTTATTGACCAGAATACAGATTGGGACATATTATTCAGTTACAACAACAGTGATATTGGGGCTTTAAACCAATCGAAACCATAATCCGATGTTTATTTTATAAGTGTCAATCTCTACTGTGGACCAATAATGTGTATGTTTGTATACTGGGATCTAACTAGAGCTGATTGATCGGAGAATTGATCTTATTATGGACATATTAACCTCTGACGTAGATACATCGTCAATGTTTCCATTCGGCATCAATACTGGGAAGTGGCTGTGAACCTGATTTATCAAATAAGTATATGTGGGGATAAATATACACGTGCAAATAAAAGTGTAGATTTCTTAATGAGATGTACAACAGTGACCTCTTATCAAAAAGATTAACAAATAAATCACGAGTGAACGCAAATGCTATAACAAAGATTATTAGTAGAAATGCAATGGGGTTTAACGTTCTATTTCATTAAAGATGCATTATGTAAGATTTAAGTAAAGAGCTGAAATATCTCGATTTCATTGTTAAGAAATAGTTCATAAAGAGGGAATATGTTGAAAATTGCTACCTATCTTACGATTATAAGCAAGATCTTGATTATCCATTTTTAAAATTAAATCATTAACTGCCAATCGTATTTAAATCTGTCGCAATTCGATTCCATTGAGAGTTGATTATGGACCTGGTATGTTTAATAATGTCTAATTAAGGATCTGTAGACTTGAATATTGCACTTTTAACAGTTTTTCAGAACTGATCTAGTTCATATTATCATATCTCCTTTCTCTCTTTTGGGGGGCTGCGATGGCCTAGTGGTCTAGAGTGCCGCGCTTCGACCTCTAACTGACCGGTCACCTCTGGCTGGCGACTTTGGTTTCGAGCCCTGGTGTGAGCGTATGTGGCATGGAGATAGGGGCGCCTTCTCAACCTCGTTGGTCTCCTCCGGGCACTCCGGTTTCCTCCCACTGATAAAAGACCCCTACGCGCAAGCAACTTTTTTGAAATAGAATTAAACCATATGTTAGTCCCGAAATCTGAATAATACGTCCCAATCATTATTCTGCTCAACAAAATGTACTATATTACAATATTCAAAGTAATTGATGATACAAATTATATCTTAACACACCGAGTAAAATAGGATGTAATGGATAATTTACATAACAGGTAGGACACTGAAACATCTAGTAGTTAGAATAAGGCTATTATTTTTTTCTGGACCTGTCAAGCCAGCAAGAGTGTTATTGTCCCTTTAAAACGTTTGTCTTTTTCACGAAAATGTCTAAATAAGACCATGCGTCAACATATATTACCTTTCAAAGCGCGGGATTATTGATCTGCAGTTCCTGACATTAATATTCTAAACATCAAACGTCTTTGTCCCATAACATTTATTCTGGGTTTTTTAGTCGTTAGGATTGTTATTTTTAGTTTGTTTGGTGTTGTCGTTAATATAACTATTTCGCCGAGGTAGTTTTAAGGATTTGTTTCTCAGTTACCTTGTCAATAGACTTTGTCGACTTTAGATGTTTATACTACAAACTTGATAAATATTATAATATAATATCGATCGCAATATTATGTTTCTTTAAAGGCTTTGTCCCTCTCACCAAGAAAATGAAGAGAGAGAGGGAGATAGATAGATAGATAGATAGATATATATATATATATATAGAGAGAGAGATGGGGTTTAACGTCCACTAGACACAAACTAGGTCATTTCGAGACCAAAGAAAATAAATATACATGTTATTCATTTTAAATTGGATCGTTTTCACTATCAATATAACGTTAATCCTGGCTCAGAGAAGAAAGGCGATGTCACATGAAACATGATGTCTGGGGTTCGAACCCGGTGTTATGCGAGAAATTTCCTCGGGGATCTTCCAGTGTGGTTTCTCTTAGGCTGTGGTGCAGGACGAACGGCCCGGCAAAGAACACTGTCACAGATCTTACGTAGCGGAAAAACAGCACGTAAAATAACTCTTAAAAGTTAAAGTCTGGTGAGGAGTAGGCGGACATGCCGCTATTTGAGCCAACTATTCCTCATAGAACACTGCATGATGTATCCCCGCCTTCAATAGTCCGGTTAACCTCTAAAGTAATGGTAAATACTAAAAGTTAAAATATGACATCACAGCTATATTATTTCTTGACAGGGTTGTATCAAATTTTGACTAGCTAATTTGAATGTATCTGATGCCAATGAAACACGTCATATTAAAGACCCCCCCCCCCCCCACACACACACACAAAAAACTCAAACAAACAAAACAAACCCAATTACATCCTCCAGTCATTGCATTCGTTAAGTTGTTGACAAAATCAGCCTAGTTGTACAACGTCACAAGCGACTGGTCATACATTATAGTTTTTACCTTATTATTTATCATTTTGGTTAAAATAGCTAATTTGAATGCCTCTGGTGTCAATGGTACAAGTCATATTGAATACCCCCCCCCCCCCCCCCAACAAAACAAACAAAACAAACCCAATTGCATGCTCCACTCGTTGCATTCGTTAAGTTGTTAAAATCAGCCTAATTGTTTGTACAACGTCACAAGCGATTGGTTATACATGATAGTTTTTGCTTTATCATAAAACTCATTTTGGTCTAATAAGTTAAAATAAGTGAAGCTTGTATGATTATGTTATGCACTGAAAGGTTCGCCAATTTATTTATTCATAGAAAATATTATTTTTTATTAAGAAAATGATCAATATTTGTTATTAGTTCAGATAACAGCTGTCCTCGTGTTAATATGCTGATACAGTGGAGGAGCTGCGTTTTCTTTTAATACATCCGACAGCATAGTAAAGTCATCTTCCCGACAAATAAAATGAAATGGGGTTTAACATCCTATGTGTCTCTACCAAGTGAACAATGACGAAGGGCATATGTCAGACATTGTGTTTTGGGCCTTGTAACTTTAACATTGGAAAGCCACGCCGGAAATCTCCAATGAAATTAAAAGTCCCGCGAATTCATTTTCGGTAAATACTAAAATACGATTTAACCGTCATTGCTAGGTCTTACATGTAGTCATAACCCTAACAGTCCATGACATGTTGCAGATTGTTATAACCCTAACAGTTCATGACATCTACATAGTATAGTTCATGATGCTGACACCTTGCATGTAGGCTATTCATAATAATAATAAAATAATACCTAGTACGAACAATCTAAACCATTAGACAAAATTGTAATTCCTACAAAAAACGGTATAGGCAAAATGACATCGTACAGGTAACCGTATTATTACAGATGGTCCATGATATGTTACAGATAGTTATAACCCTGACAGGTAAAGACATCTTTCAAACAGCCATAACCTTATAAGTTCATGACATCTTACAGATAGTCCATAACATCTTACAGATAGGCCATGACATCTTACAGATAGTCCATAACATCTTACAGATAGCCCATGACATCTTACAGATAGTCCATTAGCATCTTACAGATAGCCCATGACATCTTACATGTAGCTGTAGCCCTGAACGTTCATGACATAGTTATAACCCTGACAGTTCAAGATATCTTACAAACAGCCATAACCTTGACAGTTCATGACACATTACAGACAGTCCATAACATCTTGTAGATTACTGTAACCCTGAGAGTTCATGACATTACAGATGGTCCATGACAACTTATATACTAGTAGTATACACTTATAACCCCGACACTTCAAGAAATCTTGCAGATACTGTATAGCCCAGCTTATGTCGCCCTTACGACGCGAAAAAACTATCGGCGACTGGAAATCGGCGACTGGTCTACAATCAAGTGGATACAATCAGTCGTATCTACTTGGGCGACATAAGCGCTCTTACGACTGGTGTGAGTCGGACGCAAGCCAGTCGCCGTCCAGTTGTCTCCAGTTCGTCCGAGTCACACATGTTCTACTCCTACGACTGGATACAACTAGTTGTCTCTAGTCGCAAGCGACATAAGCGCACTTACGACTGGCGCCAAGCCGATGTTTGCAAACAGGATTCGGTTATTTAGTCACGTGGTACCCAGGGGGCGGTAACAACCATGTAACGAGGCCGTTTCGAAGGTCATCACGTGTCAGTCATGAGGTCAGTTGTGGCTCCAAATCTTCAACTGATGCTGGGCGACATAAGCGCTCTCACGACTGCAATCAACTGGTTTCTCGTGGTTGCTACCAGTCGTGGATAAATTTAGTCGTAGCGACATAAGCTGTCAGTTCCCGCTAGTCGCCGACAGTTTTATTCATCACAATTTAGATGTTCATCACATCCACGCCCTTTCTAGAACACCCGGTACAACTTTTGTTGTAAATTTGTATTAATTAATAATCCATTAATTTGACCCCGGTAGGCGCTAAATTGAGAATTATCAGAGGTTAGGGGAAGGCTGGTAACCTACAGATAGCGGTCACGATCGCACTTGATTTCTAACATCCGAACGTCACTTTTCTAGACTGACTGGACTCAATATGTCTAGGTCATACTAACTTTATATAACGTATATATGAATAAATAAATATTACTATAATATAATTTTGTCTATAAAAATTGATTGTGTAGGTATTACGTAATCGCATTTAAAAAAAAAAGAAAAATAAAGAGATTTATTGAATGTTAGGAGAGAGAAGTGGGGTTTAACGTCCACTCAACACAAGTAGGTCATTTCTGGACTAACATATGGTTTGATTTTATTTCAATAATTCGTTTGCGCGCAGGGTCTTTAGCAGTGGGAGGAAACCGGAGTGCCAGGAGGAAACCCACGAAGTTGAGAAGGCGCCCTAACGAATAGTTAATTAGAATGAATGAATGAATGAAATGGGGTTTAACGTCCTACTGTTATGCACTTAGCCTGAGCTAATTGAAGACGGGAATAGGTAATTAGGGCTGCTCTTTGGTAATATGTAATTTAAATTATTGCTGGCATAAAAGAATTACATTTTTATGCTAACGGTTTCAAACATTAATTTAACAATAAGTCAACCAACAATAGTCTATGACGTCACAATTATACAGGCAAGGGTAGTTACTCCATAGCCTACAGACTACCAATATCCAATCCCACCACGATCTCTTTTTTTTAAAATTTAATTATTCTCGTATTAAGAATTAAGTTTCGGGTGGTACTTTTCAATGAAATAGCTTTATTTTATCTCCAAGAGGTTTATAACATCTTCTAAATAAATAGAGGGTTGGGGTAAGGGTTAGCTATATGATTTGCAGTTTGTATAGAGGTTAATTGTATATTAGGAAGGGACAGTGTTTATGTTTATCTACTCGGAGGTCCAGTTATACAATACAATGTATATTATATTCGTCCATCAGATGTGTGGATCTTATATGGAATATGGTTTATTTTTTTGTGTATCTGTTATTGTTAATAATGTCCAGTAAAGAAGTCCTTTAACGTTGTATAATTGCCCCAGCTTATTTATATTTTATCCATAAAATACATTGTGTGTATAAAGGCTTCAGTTTATCCATAATAAGTACTGATTTATGTAAAGGAGTAGAACAATAGGACGTTAAACCCTATTTCATTACATTTGATTTGTTTTGTATAAATGTCTCAGTATCTATAAAAGTACATTGTATGAATATTTATCAAATTTATTCATAAAATATCTTGTTTTGTATCAGTGCTTTAGTATATCCATAAATTGATTGTTTTAGTATACATGAAATGCTGCTTATTGTATAGATGCTTCAGTAGGTCTATAAAATACATTGTTTTATACAAATGCATAATTTTATTAATCCAATGATCACGATATTTCATTACAAATAACATGTGAATATCACATGTTAGCGCTATGCAAACAAAATAATACGTAAAATTACTGAAATATTAATGGCATCGCATGTCGGTGACTCTTTATGTAAAGCTGAACTGTGAATTGTTAGCCACAGCTGGAGACATTTGATAATCGTGTATATTTTATGTCATTGTATTAATATAAATATTTTAATGAGCTGGGTATGATTCATTTGATAAACAAACATTAGTATACAAGATCTCAAACTGCCTATTGCAGGTCTTTCTTTGGTTACATCTCACTGTGCCCACTTTTGATTAATCCAATTAAGGTCTAATTAGGATTAGTGTATTAAGCGGATTAGGCTTAGGTGTTATAGGTAATTAGATGGAAAAAAACAAATATTGAAAGGGACTAAATATTCAGTCTTATAATTGGTGAGATGATCTCACTGTAATCGTTAAAGTGATGAATTTTATTCAAAAAATGACACTTAAATATAATATGAATTATGTTCAGTAAGCCTACACATTACACGGTCTTTATAAGGACACACAGAAGTCAGTCTGTCATATTTCATCATGGCAAGACGTTCAAGTAAACATCCAGTACATTTCCAATGCTCAAGGTGGAGAAAACTTAGTCCATGAAGAATATAAATTCCGACTCAGGTGAGATGATCAGAGAGATTCCAACATTCTATAGTTGCTGTGCTTCCCAGTATAGAGCCCGCGCATGTATGTTATATTTTTATTAAATATATATAAAACATCGAAAAATAAAAAAAAATACATAAATATTTGGGGTTTTTTCCATCTAATTACCTATAACACCTAATCCTAATCCGCTTAATACACTAATCCTAATTATACCTTAATTGGATTAATCAAAAGTGGGCACAGTGAGGACACACCCTTTCTTTAGGCCTGTAATGTTATCTTAGGTATTAATTAGACACCTATTTACATGGCAAGACGATATACAAGCCCCAATGCCACCGGCTAAGTCCGATTTGAAGTAGATTGGAACTGTTTAGATATTTAATGATTTAATTATCTAAAAATCGTGAAGCGCGGAAAAGCTTCGAACAACCAGTCCTGTGGTTACAATCAATGCAAACATGTTATCAAACCTTCAAAGGATAATATTTTTGAATTGTTATAGCAAGAACGACCAGCTCTAAATCTAAATCTTACATAATGTATCTTTAATATTATAGATACGAACTTCAACGACACATTTTACTAGAACATACGAAACCCCTTCGCGCTATTCATTTAGTATAATTTTTTTTATAACCGGACGTTTTATTACACTTTCCCCCGGAAAAAAAGAGAGAGAAATGGGTTTTAACCTCAACTTGGCACAAACTAATCCATGTCGTCCCTTGCTAGACTCTCGAGCTCCTCGCACCACTTACAAGAGGCAAATGCACTGAATTTTGCCCTAGGCTAGCGAGCCAGTGTCTTACTCACCGAGTCACCACGGCACACTTCAAGCCATGAAGAATCGTCTAGTCATTCGAATGCGGGGGTTGGGAAAGACACCAATAATATCTTTGGCGCACACTTAAGGGACAATTCAAGTGGGCGGTTTGTGCAGAACTTCCTTAACATCCATTTTATTTCATTTTGAACACAATTATAGAGTGCATTATTGACGAACAGTCTTTTGGTATATTTGGGGTTTTGCATATTTGGGTGCACGTATAAGCGTGAGATCGAAGACACCATACTTTTCGCAATGACAGACATATTGTACTAGAGAGAGAGAAATGACGTTTAATGTCCATTCGACACAAACTAGGTAATTTCGGGACTAACGTATGATTCGATTTTATTTCAATAAATCGCTTGCGCGTAGGAGTCTTTAGCAGTTAGAGGAAACCGAAGGAGTCGGAGAAAAATCAAAGTTTTCATAATGATTGACATCTGATTGAAGAGAGAGAGAGAGAGAGAGAGAGAGAGAGAGTTAGGTCATTTCGGGACTAACACGGTTTCATTTTATTTCAATAATTCGCCTGCGCGTAGAGGACTTTAGCAGTGGGAGGAAACCGGTGGACCCGGAGAAAACCCACGAGCTTGGATAGGCGACCATACTCCTTGTCACTTACAACCGGGATTCGAAACCACGCCAGTTGACGCAATGACAGGCTTTATGATACAGCAAGCACGTGCTATCTTTCAATAATACAAATTCTGGACTGTAAATTGACTGTCGTTATAGTATTTTAAATTTTAAACCGGGCTAAAGAGGAAGGACGGCTACACACCATGCCACCTTCCAAAGGTTATTTTACGTGCACATGTGTACCAATCGCGTCTTCAGTTAAATATATGCGTTCACATACACCAATTCCAAAATGAACTGCAAAATGGCTGTTTATACCGTAAGATTCTTCGAGTTGTGTGACGTAATTCCGAAAATTAGAAATCGCAGTAAGCAACAGAAAGTGCAATGTATTTTTAAATGCTTACAATTCTTCACCAGTGAAACGTGAGGGAAATTGTGCTCGGGCTACTCTTAATAAGATTTCCAACTCCCATTGAATCTTGAAAGTGGTGCCAATGTTTTTTGCACGTGACCTCCGTCATCACATCCATGGAATGTGGGACCTCCTGGTTAGTCAGCCAGCTCCATACCCGTATATTCGTGACTGTGGTATATAAATCACTAAGGCTATAAATAAATAGGTTATTAATACAGCGCCCCCATCCCTCCTTTAGGTTAATTTGGTAATCTAGCACTTCTATATCAGTGTAATTATCATCATATTATACCACAAAAACGTACACCGAACGTTTATAAAACACTCGCTAACTAGAGGAGCAATTAGCACTATTATTTACGTATATCGGCTAAATATGTTTATGAAACAATTTTATTTAATTACTTTTGCCATAAATTACAATTAACTGTAATTGAAAACATGTATAAATAATAACGCTGGTGGAAAAAATTCCGGATGAACAATTATCTGGTTAGCATTTTGTTGGCGCTGGCAAAACAACTCCTTCGTTACTTATTCTTTTGAAAGTGTAATAAGCGAACCCGACAATTTTATCAAATTATGTTAGTCACGTGTTTTATTGAATGAATTAAAGGGACATGACACTTTCAACAGCAAATAAATATATTTTATCACAATGATGGAATAGAGGCAGGGTTTAACGCATGTGTTATAGATTGTAAAATATGCATTGATTCAAGTGCTGGGATTGTTATAAGCCGAAACCCACGAGAGAGAGAGAGAGAGAGAGAGAGAGAGAGAGATGGCGTTTAACGTTCACTCGACACAAACTAGGTCATTTCGGGACTAACATACAGGTCAGTTTTATTTCAGCAAGTCTCTTTTAGGTGTAGGGGGACTAAAATATGGTTCAAGTTTATTTTTAAAAAATCGTTTGACCCTAGGGGTCTTTAGCAGTAGGACGCAACTGGAGGATCCGGGGGAAAACTGTTGATAGATGCGTAGAAATACAAAGATAAGTGACCTCCTCTGCAAGCTTACCAAATACATGAGATGTTGTCTTGATAGTGTATGCTGGTTTTCAGAAGCAGCAGCTAATTCTAATAACAAATTATCATAATCACATAGATTAAAAAACGAAATTCTCCTCTGAAATCTAATCTATAGATTAAGGGAGTTGGGTTGCCCAGTGGTTTGACACTGCCTAACCAAACACTAGTCTTTACCAGCCTCTGGAATGGAATCATTAAAGATTGTCCTGGAATGACCTAGTTTGTGTTACGTGCGTAGACGTTACCCCCCCCCCCCCTTTTAGTACCCATCCTTCTCTCAATGTTATAACCCGTACAACCAAACTGTCAACACAAATGACACCTTCTTCTTCTCCTTCAATATCCCCGCTGATGTATACCATTCTTCCAGTTAAATGTAGGTGTTTGCAATGTAATTCCAGAATGGGCCTCGTAATTCCAAAAGAAATTTAGATATACACCTTCCAGTTTACTAAATGTCGTTGTTCTTGATAACGGTAAGAGGGTATTTATCTAAACGTTGTGCTTATGTCCAATAATGCAAATATAACCCTTGTGATTGTTGACATTGTTGTCCCATATAATTTAGATATACGCCTTCCCGTTTACTAAATGTCGTTGTGCTTGATAACGGTAAGAGGGTATTTATCTAAACGTTGTGCTTATGTCTTATAATGCAAATATATCCCTTGCGATTGTTGACATTGTTATCCCATATAATTGTGCTAGCTAGTTTTGTTATGATTCCAGTCACCAAATGCCACAAAAGGATTAAGAATTTTGTCGAAAAAAAGAATCGATTAAATATTGATCGAGAAAGCAGGGTTGTCTCTTCAAAATATTTCACTGAAAACTTTATAATCTATTATTAGTTCTTGTTTCCTTAGTAACACGTGTTTTAGATATTCTGAATTTATTTATATTTCGTATAATTACTTTGGTACTTTATTATTAAAATACCACAGACTTACTTAATATCTCACGAGTAAAGATGTGCGGGGCCACCGCTGTGAATATGAATACGAAGCCTACACTAATTATTTTGAACTAATTCTTGTAATTTATTTTTCTCAAAATTTCGCGTTCTTCTAATCTCTGTGTAACATGTTAGTAAAAATTACTAACATATCTGCCATTTTATCTCAATGCCACATGGCTTGAGGTTGAGGCAGCCATTTTTTCCGGCGTGGTTCCCCCTTATCAGTGATTCAGAAAAGATGGCATGACAAGGACAGTTGTCTAGTCGTTCGGATAGGACAACAAACCGTGGTCCCATCCCGTGTACACATTGGCAGTTGGATTTCGATATAAGAGTAGGCCATAGCGCCGCTGCCCGTTCAAAATTTCCATCATAGCACACTGTGTGGCGTATGCCCGTCTTCATTAGCCCAGTGTAGGAGCAGAACAATAGGACGTAAAACTCCATTTCATTTCATTTCGACTTGGGGTAGGCCAACTGATTCTTTAACGTTCGTCCACTTCTCTTCAACATTTGCATTCTTTGGGCGACATGATGGCCGTAACGTTGACGAACCTTTTACTTTGGCCAATGTGGCGTTACGTTTCAAATGTTGGCCAACATGCTACCGAGAAGTTAATAGTATGTACAAATCTTAATTCATAAAATAAAACCAAGTACGAACAATCCAAACCATTAGACAGAATTCTAAGTCCTAAAAAAACGGTATAGGCAAAATAGTGTAATCAGCATAATGGACTGTTCACCGTGTACCAAATACACGATAATGCGCCTAAAATACAACTACTCTTAAAGTTTTCTAGTGGCGCCAATGTAATTTACACAGATGTACATTAAAATCGTATCGCAGCTGGAAAGCAAGAACAAATAATACAATATAGATATAATTAAAACAACACATGTTTTAAATAACGGACGTAAGTAGAATTTTGAAAGAAGAATGTTTATTTCATTTAAAGCGATAATTGCATTTTCTTGAAGTCATAATGTTTAGAATATGTTTAAAATACCTGGCATCTATACATACAACCCTTCCTTAGTTTAAACAATATTTTATTCAATGAGCTGAATTGGATTGAACAACAGACAGTTCTCTCCAGGCATATAAAGTAGTTAAATCTTATGTTTACAATACAATGCTGGACATATGTAGAGGCAGTGGGTAACTAAAACATATATACATTACTTGGAGTGTAATTTGAAGTCTTGCACGTTATAGTGTTAAAATCTCTTGCTGTCTTTTGTTGTATTTTTGCACTATTTCAAATATGCTAGGATTGGTATTGTCTGGAAGAGCAGGGTTGCCATATAGGATCAGGTCAATTGTAACGTTTTGTTCAAGGTGGTGTAGATTATTTTTGAGAATTGTTCTTGGGGCAGAGTATGCTGAACATATGAAAAAATAGTGGTTATCATCTTCCTTGTTCAACAATAATCCTAAATCTTATAATCCACTTGTCTCAGTTGAGAAATTGGCAAATATATCATTTTCATTTTTAATCCAACGTTTGCAGGTTTGAAAAGACGCATTCCATCAGATATCATAATCCGTATCTGTTTCACCACGGTCCTTGACAATCGAAACAACCCCTCTTCCATCGTATAGACGTAGTTTTCTAGTGAAAATAAATGATATAATTTTACGTTCACTTGATCTGATCTTGCTTCTCTCTCGTCTGTATAATTGCTACGACTGACCGACCCCAATATACGATAAAACCTGATAGGACCATCACGATTACTCCACGATTAAAACCACGATTTCAATCGATGTGTAATAGGGATATAATTCGTGCATTTATTCATTTGTTTCTTTATTATTTCATTCATTCATTTAATTTCCAATGTGTCTTTTACTAAGCTTAATCCTTATTATTTCTATTATATGTAATTTTTGTCTTTAATGTTTTATGGTTACCTACGTTCGTTAGTTATGTATATTTAATTTAATCCTTAGATACGAGCTTCTTTAAATACCGAATTGTACATTCATTCAGGATTGTAGGTTTCATCCCGTTTCCAAGACAGTCACTCTGCCTGTCGGACATGCTGTTCTGTGTATATTATATTCTATGTTTTCTGATATTAAACAGTTTAAAGGATATTTCCAGTGTGTATTTATTACTGAAGATTGACACTGCTACAGTAGCACGAATCGGGATAGTGAGAACCTAGCATTACTTATTATTTCTGATTATAAAATGAAAAACTCTTTCCAATTTAATACAAACAATCATATCTAAAAGCCCTTCAATGATCTAAAACGACAAAATAATAAGTTAAGCGCACAGCATTATCCACTTAAGGCGACTGAACAATAATAATAATATAACTACTAGCAGAAGTTATTTTTGTATAATAATTATATCGTTATATTGTCCGATAGGCCGTCATGGCCGGGCGATGTTCTTTTTAATTAAGTTTTTAATTGGATTATGATATGTAAATGTACATCGTGTGACACTTTAATAAACACTACTTCTTCTATATTCCATATAGACAGTAATTTAGCCATAGGGGGTTAATGTGCTCGCTTTTTACCGTTAACGTCTAAATCGCATGTCTGTAGTCAAGGACGCTGCCATGGAGTACACATTTTATTGATAAAAAGATGCTTCTGTTGTTAAATTTCATTCATTTTGTTATGAGATTAAAAAAAATGTTCAAGGTTTTTACGTGAGAGGAAACCAGAGACGAAATGTTTCTATCTATTTACACTCAATAACCTTAACAATTTCCCGAAATCCCAAAAGGTGCATTTGCGTTAGGATATACGTTGACATACACACTTAACCAAAGATAAAACAATCTAACTATAGCTAGTCCATCTTCAAAACGTTCACCGGGAAAGGAAATGTGGTCTACTGTCCTACCGTCCTATACCAACCGAGCTTTTGAATCGCTTAGGAAGTGGATGGAGTACCGTCCTGTAGCTAAACCAAAAGGTAAATTATTTTGTTGTTGAACACATAATGACAAAGATGAAAAGGTTAAAGTATAATAGTAATTACAACCTAGGTAAAGGTAATTTGTTGAATATTTCCGAAAAATTGATCCACTATGAACCGAGATATAAGCTTTGGACATTTCCGCCTAGCCTCGTTAATCATTACTAATCAGTACATCATAGTCTCGATTATCCATTGTTTTGATTTAATTATCAATTAGCTTTAGCAGCATATATGATTCTAATCTACTCAATATCGAAGAATAAACTTGACACCGAGAGTTGTTTATGGTCTGGATAAGTTAATTAATGTCTAATCAATAATTAAGATAAGATTTCAGGTCTAAAGAAAGACCCACAATAGGCAGTTTTAATTTTATTTCAATAATTCGCTTGCGCGTAGGGGTCTTTAGCCGTGGGAGGAAACCGAAGTGCCTGGGGGAAACCCACGAGGTTAAGAAGGCGCCCCTATCTCATGCCACATACGCCCACACCAGGGCTCGAAACCACAGCGGCAAGCCAGAGGTGACAAGCCAGCTAGAGGCCGAAACGCGACACCCTAGACCACTAGGTCATTCCTACCCCCCCCCCCCTGCATGTTTAAGAAAAAGACACCCGTTAATTAAACCACCCAATAACATATTTTCTCTTCGTCGGTTATCTAAATAAATTACTTATTTTACCTTGGACTATTTAGTGGTAATAATCTTAAATTTCACATATTTGATATGACTTCACTGTTACTTCTCTATTACGTCTGTGTTTATTTTGGCCTGGATGAAACGTTAATAATCTTGTATATCAGTTGCATGGCTTCATTAATTCCTCCTTATCCTTGTCATTGAAAATTTGAAGTGCTATTATAAAAATGAAAAATATATGACTTCAAATGTGACAAAGTGCTCCTTAATTTGTATCGTATTAAAACTCGAACCTATTAAAACTCGAACCTGTTGAACTACATGTACATGTGTTATTATTGATATAATAATATTTTACTGTCAACTACGTACATATACACGTCCACTACATATATGCAGGTATTTAATTATAAACTTACTCAATCCCACATGTTTTGACAATGGCGTTTATTAAATAGAATTCGCACAGACAGCTATGCAAAGGTATACTAAGGCTTGGTTAGGTGTGAGCATTGGTTAGAGAGAGATTTGGTTAAGGCTGAGTCACACTAGTGGATTTTTCCTTTAAGACAAATCCTAGCGAACGTCTTAAAAGATAAATCCTCTGGGTTTTTATGATCATACATTAAGTAAATTCCTATAGGTTTTGGTCATGTGATCAGTAATACCAGAAATGTAAATATGAAGGAAACTACAAAGATTATCTTTTCTCTCGTTTATAGTAATCTTCGGACTGAATAGGAAAATATCTATACCAAAGTATGAAATTACGTAATCAATTATTAATCACCCAAAAATGAAACTAAACACTTATTGGGAACTTTTTGTATATACTTTTGTATTATTTTCGTGACTTGTTTATATATTGAAACTACTTTATTTACATAATATATTAATTATTATTCCATATTTTTATTTTTTATATTTCTATTGTAATTATGTTCTCTATATTCCTTATCTTTTGTGCAATAATCACCAAATTTATTCTATGTACCTATGTTGGCTATAGCAAGTGATTTTCTTTGCATTGTAATAAAGTAAAGTAAAATAAAGACCACAGCACGCTTTGGCGATTGGAAAAAAAATATTTCTCTGTCTCGGCCCGGTTGAGTTAGATGTCTGCCATTTTGATTGGTCAATTCACAGTACAAATCCTACGGAAATAGGACTTGTTCTAAACCTAAGGATTTGTCCGTAGGTCAGAAAATCTATAGCCTATAGAACAAATTTTCCCGTTCACATGAAAGGATTTAGCTTATGGATATAAAACCTCAGGATAAATCCACTAGTGTGACTAAGCCTTTAGGAGGGCAGAGACGAGCCTATGGGCTTACCCGTGTTCAGTCGCTGGTGTGGCAGAGGGGAAAAAGAAAAATGAGGTATAACGTCCACTCTATCAAACTAGGTCATTTCGGGACTAACATATGGTTTAGTTTTATTTAAGCTAGGGGAGAAAACCGGGGACCCGGAGACAACCCACGAGGTTGGACAGGCGACCCTACTCCGTGTCACGTACAACCGGTGATTCGAAACCACGCCAGTTGACTCAATGATACTGTGACAGAGGAGCGAAATGACTGTTATTATGTGCCGTGTTAATGCTATTGTTTATATCCCCGTGTATTTATGTTCGTGTTTACGATTTACTAAACGATCTTTTGTTATCACTAATAGAGTTATAATATCAGTTGTGGATGCCGTGACTGTTAACCTGGAAATTTGTTGTCACAACAGCGTGACGTCTTAAAAAATTGGTCAATGGCCAAAGGATGTGGAAATACAAATTTAATGAATACAGATGAACATAGAAACGATTTATATCCCTGTGTATTTATCTTGTTATTCCCTATGTAAATAAATTCTATATTTACTAGTGTTAGATATAAATAATCATCCAGGTTAAAACGGATTAGCTAAATTATAGAGACTGTGGTTAACTAGGTCATCTAACACTTGGTTCAATTTTATTTCAATAATTCGCTTGCGCGTAGGGGTCTTAAGCAGTGGGGGAAAACCGGATGACCCGGAGAAAACTCATGAAATTGGACAGGCGATCATACTCCTTGTCACGTACCAGCGAGGAATCGAAACTAAACTTACTCTTCCGGACACCTGTTACCACTGTTTGTCGAGTATTTTGTACACTGCGAACAGTCCATATGCTGATTACACTATTTTGCCTGATTACACTATTTTGCCTATACCGTTTTTTAAGGACTTAGAGTTTTGTCTAATGGTTTGGATTGTTCGTACTTGGTTTTATTTTAATTTATCTCTACTTGACTGAATGACATACTTTTGATTGTGTGAGGTCTAAAATTCTATATTTAGACTTTATTCTGTCATGTTGAGGTTTATGTAACATGTTGACAAGCCACAAGACATCAAACACAACCCCAGTTCTCTGCTTGTTTGTTTACCAATTGTTTGTGTTGAAGGGGGGGGGGGGCAGGGGTTTATCGCGTGCGATTTAGACCATAAGGTTTGTCATTAAGTATTGCTTTCCCAACCGCGTGGTGTTTCTCCGGTCACCCGATTTCCTCCATTGTTAAAAGATACCAACCCGCTACTAGATAATTATTGAAATAAAATTTAACCACATGTTGCCTAGTTTGTGTCGCGTCGAAGTTAAACATCATCCCCTTTGTTTAATATCAAAACATAGTCCCGAAATGACCTAGTTGTGTTGAGTGGTCGTTAAACCCCAGTTCTCCCCTCTCTCTCTCTCTCTCTCTCTCTCTCTTAATATCAAAACCTAAACCGATTTATATCTTTGGCTGCATTAAAACATCACATTTGTCATGCCCTGTCAATGTTTCCATACAAATACAAAACATGATACAAGATGACGGTCTAGACCCGATCCCATTTAATTTAGAGGAAAACACGTGTGCGCTTCATGAAACTGGTGAACGGATTAACGAGATGAATAGACACCACCGATTGTATCTCAATAAGCAAAAGTATATTTATTTCTTCTCTAACATCAATGCCAGGCGTCAGTTTTCTTGACAACTTGCTTCAATTGTTCGGAGTAGCTTTTAGACGGATTGGGTTGCCATCTTGTTTGCCTGTATATATAAATATGGAAACCGTAATACTACTGTCTCGTATTTAGAAATGGTTAAACGTATTGACGTAATGCTTGTACTTTAGTTAATGTAGTTTTTTTTTATAACTACACAAATCGAGCCAAAGGTTTTCTTAGAAATAACTGTCTGATTCATTTCTAACTTCGGCAGTATTTTGTCCTGCAGGAATCCTCGTTAAACAATTTACCATGCTTCCATGTTATTACATTGAAATATCGTTGCAAACATGGAATCGGTAATTGCTGGAATCAGCTTATTTAAGTGATGCCAAGAATTCCAATATAAGAAAAAAAAACAGGATCTAAATTGGGAAGAACCAAACTAAGCAACTGCTTGTCAACTAATTGGAAAGTTGGTCGGGAAATCAGCGAATTTTTGCTCGTTGCTATGTAAATTGACTTACGCTTCTGGTGTGTTAAATGCAGTGAACATAGCTCGGTGTAATGTTGAGGGATTTTATCCCAATCGATTTCGACATTAATTTAGAAGAAGGGCAAATACCAGGGCATCTAATAAGATTCGAGTTGAGTTACTTTCTTTATATCTTTATTTGTCTACTGGTATCCCGAGTGTCAGCAACTGTATAAACATGTAAAAGTTCAGACCACTTTACCATCTTAATGGTATGTATTATGTCAGTGCGCACAATTGACATGTCATGCTTACAGATGACTCATGACCGTCAACTTGAAAATATACGTCTACGATTGTGTTGTGTATCATTATTGTAAACCTTTAAAGGAACTGATAACGGTTAGAGAGTAGGATTTGTGACCTAACGGTTGCAGGTTCGAGACCCGAATTGTTCGCCGAGTTCTTGTGTCCTTGAATAAGACACTTCATCCCTGCATTCCAGTCTACCCAGCTGTAAATGGGTACCGGTAGGATGGTGTATGTATTACACAAAAAACTGTTGCGCTCCTGAAACTTCAAGTTGTAGCTGCATATGTTGGGTGCTCTTTCAAAGAGTTGTAAAGGGAGGTAATCAGGCTTACCTGTATCCTAGAGACCGGGATAGTAATTCTGTCGCGCTATGAGCACGCTTTGTGGATTTGGCGCTATATAAATGGACATATTATTATTATTATAACGGGTTTCGCTCAGCTAGCTACCCAGAGAGCTGTTTTAAATTATCCCAAGAATTACAGATGATCAATTTCCACGGGTGAGTAACGACCTTAAGCTCTCAAACTAGTAGGTGTAAATAATGTCTAGTTAACCAAGCCTATAACAGGCTTAGGCATGTGTAGTAGTGTTGAGTAATGTAACTCCATTACTCAATTCCTGTTTTTGCAAATAGACTGGATTGCCTTAACTATAGAAGGGTGGGGTGGTAGTGGATGGCCGAATGGTTAGCACGTGCCTAATATATTAATGACTGTCAACTGGCGTGCTTTCGAATCCCCGGCTGTACGTGACAAGGAGAAGGCTCGCCTGTCCAACCTCGTGGGTTTTCTCCGGGTACTCCGGTTTCCTCTCACTGCTAAAGAACCCTACGCGCAAGCGAATAATTGAATCTAAATTAAAACCATATGTTAGTCTCGAAATGACCTAGTTTGGGTCGAGTGTTAGTGAGTATTGCGACTTCGGGTTGGCGGAACGTTGAGTCCTGGACTTTGATCCCACATTACTTTGGCAGCGTGTTTCTAACCTTCTGATATCTGGTCACATATCACTAATTATTTCCCCAGTGGGTGACAGCCCAGGAATATTTAGTGATCTGTGTCCATCTATTGGTAGAGAATCAGTTTCAAACGAGTTATTTGCCCCTAAATTTGATAATCACCCTTATAGACATGAACGTAATATAATTAAAGACATCAGTTTTAGTGGGGTTTTTTCATACTGAATCATGGCTCTGTCCCCCAGGTATTGACGCAAAAATAATGCACGTGCATCTCGAGAAAATATCAACAATCCTGAATTTAGGATTTTTCGTGTCTGCACAATATTCAGCATATCCGGTGTACAAGGTATATTTTGTCAAATGTTTTCTAATAATGTCTAAATTTACTGTAACCTTATTATATAGATAAAACTGTATTTACGTGAGTCAACTTTCTTTTGTATATTAATTATATATACGTTTAATATTACAGCGAATTAAAGATGCATTATGTAAACGGTAAAGGTCTCTTTTTCGCATAAAACGTTATTTACACATTTATGCGCACGACAAGCCTATCAGCAAGTCTCTAGGAGCTATCGGATCGCATAGATATGGTAGTAATAAAATAAGGCTAAATTTATTATCGTAGTCGTGGTACTTGACAATCGAGACTATCTTGCCAAATAACAAACATTCATAACTTCGCACAGAATAAAATAATTTGACTGAAATGTTGTTATATTTATATTCAATTAAATTTTGAACTATTTTAACAGGAACGGCAAACTCTTTATCTAAAAACTCTTTATCTAAACCTTGCATAATGCATCTTTAACTTCGAGCTGCGACAGAAAATTGTTAAAACCATTCCTAATTGCTTAATACGGCATTTAAAAATCAGTTTTATCTGCTGGTTAATCTACATAAAGATCCCATTAGTCCAGGTTATATAAAGTTGCCTTTTCTTAGCCATGCAAGCAGGTGATTATTTATAAGAGAACGGGTCTTGATAGAATAAGACTATCAGTGGTTAAGCATATAAAAACACTTCCTAATAAGGTAAATAGACAACATAATATTATATGCTATTGGCTACCTTTAAGGAGCCAACTGTCCAGAACAAAACAGTCCCCCACACCCTTTCATAAACACCCACCCACTATACCTCACATACCCGAAACATTTATTTTCTTTGAAACTTATTCACACTTTAAAGCAGAAGGTATTTTGCTGGAAATCTAAAGCAGTCTTTCGTACTATACACATCAATAAATGGTTCACACCTAATGCTGAATTTCTCTTCATAAATATAATGGATGTTTTCTTTTCTAACGTCAATACCCGGAAATAAAAATTGTCTGCAACACGTTGTGTCAATTATTCGTGTTGGCTTTTATAATGATGTATTGTCTGGTATTGTTTTAATAGACAAATAGGGAAAACTAAATAATCTTGTCTTAAAGATACATTATGTAAGAATTAGATATACTATAATAGAAAATGATTTTATCACCCAATAATACATTTGACAGTAGATATCGCTTGTGTGATAAATTACATAATCTACTGTGATATATACACAGTGGTGATATCGCTTTACATAAATTTGATTGGTCAATCAAAAAGGAACTACTTTCTTTTATTTTAAAGAAACCACTTTGTTTAAGTAAAGGAAACTGCTTTTATTTAATTGACCTTGAAGGAAAAAACTGGGTCAGTATATAGGACTATACAATAGCTAAACTGCTTTTTTTTTACTTTATCAACTTGTGTTGATATTTTTTGATATCAAAAAACACTCATAGGAGATTCTCTATATATTAAAAGTGTCATTCAAATGACGGTATTTTGAACAAAGTTAACAATGTTTGTAGTTTGACAAGAATGTGCATTGATTGCATCATTACCACGGTACTGGTATATTTTAAAATTAGTAAATGACCGAACCATTCTAATCTACTAATAAAGTCATCGGGTCGAACCGATTGCTTAGAGTGTAGATTATGGTCGTGTAATGCTAATATAACATTTAAGACCTGAATATGCAGTTTCAATTCGTGCCGTCATTTCGCATAAAGTTTTTTGTTATTTTTAGGAATGTTAAGTCAGAGAGTTACTTGAACATAATAAGCAGTGGTGGCTTAGTGAGAAAGACCAGGGGTCCCCGATTCGGTACCGGAGTTGGCCGAGGAAATTTGTCAGTGGTGCAGAACGGAGGGCGTCCCTTACTAAGCCAGTGTCTAGTCCCGTAAAATACTTAGAAATAAGAGTAGGTCGTAACACTGCTGTCCGAGCAAAGTTTTCGTTTTCCGCATAGAACACTGTATCTGTATATAGCGTATGTCATTTTCCATTATAGCATCCGCTTCAGGAACAAGTAGGAAGATAAATTTCATTTAATTTCACAACTGTCTGATTCAATTGTGTTATGTCATCTTCCATGTCAGTCTGTTACATTAAGAAATGTCATTATATAGATATATTACCGTTTTCCAGGCCAACATGAAATAAGAACAGCTGTCTGCGTGCCGCAAAGAATTCCAATAATATTATAACACAGGAAATGAATTGGGAAAAAACAAACTAAGCAATATATACACACATATTGTACGCCCACCAGTATATAAGCTGTAACGAAAAGGCTATATTTAAAAAAAGATAAGCAATTTCTTGTCTTATAAATGGAAAGCGGAACGGGATATCAGGGAATTTTTGCTCGTTGCTATTTAAACTGACTTCCGTTCATGGTGTGTTAAAGGGACAATGCCGATTAAACAGAGGCTCAAAAATAAAAGTCTGAGAATGTATGAAAATAAAACGCCAAAATATAGGGGGAATGGTGTATTTACCTTGTCTCAAAATTTTAACTCAAAACATTGAGTCGTTTGGACGTTAACGCAAAAACTGCTTATCTGGACACTTAACCTTAAGATTTCGAGTCAAATGTTTCGTTGGGTGACCTTATAGCCGATTACGGTTACTTGTGAGGGTTATGCAGTGAATAAGCCATGTGCCGTACTTGATAGAGAAAGGCAAATTTCAACTACACATTATTTTTATAAAAAAAATGTTTGGTTTAATCCAAATACCACAAAATACACCTTGGGGCACCAGTCTCAAATTCCAGATGAAGACTGACGGATTTAAGTCGTTTGAAAACTTATCATTTAACCTTAAGATTTCGAGTCAAATGTTTCGTTGGGTGACCTTATAGCCGATTACGGTTACTTGTGAGGGTTATGCAGTGAATAAGCCATGTGCCGTACTTGATAGAGAAAGGCAAATTTCAACTACACATTATTTTTATAAAAAAAATGTTTGGTTTAATCCAAATACCACAAAATACACCTTGGGGCACCAGTCTCAAATTCCAGATGAAGACTGACGGATTTAAGTCGTTTGAAAACTTATCATTTATACTGAAGTAGTTGCTCGGCCTTGACTTGAATATTTTATAGGATTTTAACACAAAATGAAGCAGTTTTATTCCCAAAACAAATATCGGGATTAGCCCTTTAAAGAAACATTCCTGTGAACGAAATGGGTGATTTGATGATATACTTCGACTGAACACAATTTCAAAGTAATTAATCCATCATAATTTTAAGGTTCAAATCCTTCACAAAACATTGTATTCGTCAGGGAATACCCCTGATATAAAACGATCTATCAAAAGAAGATTCATTGTATATACCTGACCATGTTCCTGTAGCAACGGTATACTAGTTTTATAACTATTATCCGTTGCTTACGCAGCACCATATTCTCGTCACTTATGAGTAATAACCTCCCTTTGCAGAACCTACGTCACTATTCGATTTGTCCAATTAACTACCTCGTAACATATAGAGTAGCGGCAGTGATAACCCCGAATCTCATTAAGTTCATTGTTAACAAGAAAAGCCGGGAAAATAACAATCGTCGGTTTTTTACTCCAATAATTCCAATATTCGACAAAACGTGATACGATCGGCCATGATGATGGAATGTTGACAGCCTTGCCCCTTGTCCCCTTTGACCTTTGTGACTCGGTTAACATAAATAGGGGTTTCTACTGGAGATCAAGCATCTGGTGATTCGAATATTTCGCGGAAAATTTAGTTTCAAGGAATCTCAATGGCTACTGGAATATCCCCTCGACCAATCAAAATTAGTGACGAGAATAGTCGGCTGTGAAAGCAACGGATAATAGTTATAAGACAGTATCCGTTGCACCAGGAACATGATACCTGACAAGACGATGTTGTCTTTAATCGCTCATTATTTTTCATAGATATCGAAGCTCAATAAATTCTCGGATTGTACACTGCCCAAGTGTTTTTATCTCAGAAATGGTTGTACCATTAAGTTTATCAACAAATACATCAAGTGCTCACTATAACGCGACCTTTGACGTAGGCCATAGTGCCGCTGTCCGGGCATAATTTATCACTTTGAGCGAGACAAATCTGGTGCCCGCAATATCACGATGGAATTCGAAATCGGTGTGGCCTTGAAAAGTCCTCGGCATTCCCGGCGTTGTTTCCTGTGTCAGTGGTGTAGCACTGTGGTCTTAACAAGACAGGGTCTGGTTGTTCGGATGGGACAAAAAACCAAGGTCCCGTTTTAGCGTGCACGTAAAAGAATAAGAGTAGACTATAGCGCACTACATGGCGTATGCCTGTCTCCATTATCTTAGTCCGTGCAGTAGGGCTTTAAACCCCATTTTATTTCCCACGTTAGATTCCCTACTCCAACAAGATAGGCTTCTATTGTTATATTTTAAAAGGACTAGAGATTGGCACATTTACCAATACCGTAGTCATATACATATATGTATAGGCAAAAACTACATAAATGCATATTTAAGTTCATTTATTATTGTCTCTCGAAGAAGAGTCAATTACCATATTTTGAACATCCCAAAGTCTCTAAAGCGGCATCTACAAATCTGTTTACATCTATCAGTGGACAATCTTAAACACATCAGCTTCACGTCTTTATATATTTGGTCATGCAAGACGATCATTATTTATAAGACCGTACATTCCTGACCTAATACGTTGGCCAATAATATACAAAATGTCGTAACTATGTCTTATTATTAGCAAATACATCGTGTTCAGAGCAAAGCATCCGGCAATTGGCAGAGGAAATGAAATCCAATGGGGTTTAACGTCCTACTGTTCTGTTGCGACTGGACTAATGAAGACCGGATTAGCATAGGCGAATACCACTTAAAAGAACAAAACGATGATAACAAATGAGAGAGAGAGAGATAGTGAGAGAGAGAAAGGGAGAGGTAGAGAGAGAGGGTTTAACGTCCACTTATGTGTGTCTTCTATGTGAAATTAAATGGTGTTTAATTCCCACTCGATACAAACTAGGTAATTTCAGGACTAAGATGGTTCAATTTTATTTCTATAATTCACCCGCTCGTCAGAAACTAGGTTATTTCGAGACTAAGAATGTTTAAATTTAAATTTGTATTCATTCACTCGCCACAAACTATGTAATTTCGGAACTAAGATGGATAATTTTTATTTCAATAATTCGTAAGGGGGGTGGGGGTCTTTAAGCTGTGGGAGGAAACCGAAGAACTCACAGAAAACACACGACCCTACTCCTTGTCATGAATAGGTGTATAATCAAATAACACTTAAAAAACAAAACGATGATAACAAATGAGAGAGAGAGAGAAAGGGAGAGAGAAAGGGAGATGGAGAGAGAGAGTGAGTTTAACGTCCACTTATAGTAAAAGCGGGAGGACTGTGTGTCTCCTGTGTGAAATTAAATGGAACGTCCTACTCGCTTGCTTCAAAGTAGACGAGTATATTTTAATGTGTGTCGTTTTGTGTTCATCGCCCATTTTAATGTGTAACTTTTCTAGATATCGTCCATTTTAATGTGTGTCATTTTATACATCGTCCATTTTTATGTGTAACTTTTCTAGATATCGCCCATTTTAATGTGTAACGTTTCTAGATATCGTCAATTTTAATGTGTGTCATTTTATACATCGTCCATTTTTATGTGTGTCATTTTATACATCGTCCATTTTAATGTGTGTCATTTTATACATCATCAATTTTAATGTACCGTATGTCATTTTATACATCATCCATTTTAATGTGTTTTTATTTTGTACATCGTCCGTTTTTATGTGTAACTTTTCTAGATATCGTCCATTTTAATGTGTGCCGTTTTTGTACATCATCCATTTTAATGTGTGTCATTTTATACATCGTCCATTTTAATGTGTGTCGTTTTGTACATCGTCCGTTTTAATGTGTAACTTTTCTAGATATCGTCCATTTGAATGTGTCACCTTTAGCTGGCCGGTTACCTCTGGCTTGCGGCTGTGGTTTCGAGCCCTAGTGTGAGCGTATGTGACATGGAGATAGGGGCGCCTTCTCAACCTCGTGGGTTTCCTCCGGGCACTCCGGTTTCCTCCCCTGCTCGCAAGCGAATTATTGAAATAAAATTAAACCATGTGTTAGTCCCGAAATGACCTAGTTGTGTTGAGTGGACGTTAACCCCATTTCTCTCTCTCTCTCCCTCTGTACATCGTCCATTTTAATGTGTACCGTTTTTGTACAACGTCCATTTTAATGCGTACTGTTTTTGTACATCGTCTCTTTTAATGTGAACTTTTCGCGATATCGTCCCATTTTTAAAATGTGTGCCGTTTTTGTACATCGTTACTTTTAATGTATATCCTCCTTTGTAACACACGGACAACTAACTATACATGTATATGGACATTGTTCCTGTAAACGTGTACCTTTTATGTGCATTATCTTTCTGATGTTATCTGAACATTGTACATTTTTAATATTCAAATATAGAATTCCGAAAAATATTTATTTTTGGCCGCCATATTGGAAAAATGGCATGATCTAATCGAAATACCCAATTTGGACAACTGATCTCATTAGATTCGGTTAAAACACACAAAATCACCATAGAAAAACATATGCTTTCATAGTCGATACCAGAATTCCCAACCCAACCAATGGAATTGCTATCGTGTCTTTGTTTTTGGTTCTGTGTTTACAAATTGATTCAAAGCAATACGCCAGTTTATTAAAATAGATTGAGTATACCTTCCCTGGAGTGAAAGCTAATCACAAAATATCGTATTAAAATCGACCTTGATACAAGAGGATGAATGCTTTAAATAAATACAATATGATATTGAAATAGCATGTTGTTTTTAACGTGGGATATTTAATATTGATCATCAATCGTCGGTTCCTTTGATCTTTTCGTGATTTATAGCTTTGTTTATGGTATGACGTCATATAAAGATGCCTACGCTTACATTTTATTTTTAAAACATTAAAAGACATGGAATTTTTTCAGAGTGCTTTCACTTTTATGTAAGTCTATTTATGGAAATTATTAATTCTAAAAACACATAACAACATAATGTTCATATTAGTTACATGTTTACAGTGTCTGAAGTCTGAAATAATATTGAACTGGTTGAAGGGTATTCTACCGATGCTAAAATATAAATAACTTCACAGAAGATGGGCAGTCAAGATCTGTCTGATACCTTGCAATGAATTTATGTCCGCGATTTGCGGTTATTAAAGGCCTAAATCGCTTTTTTTGGCACCTATTAGAAATCGACAGAAATGGGTCGCAACACATATAATATTGTAATATGAATATATATATAAAATAATATGCATTCAATGGCTTCTGTTTTTACTGTTTTTTCTCATCAGTTGTGTTCGGCGAAAAGAATCGAATGACAATCTCTTGCGCCTGGTCATTCCAGCCTATACTATTGCGCATGCTGTCCAGATAACAATATTATGTCGTCCCCATTTGACATGACTAGTCTCGTCCTTCGTGTCCCGTTTTTCAAATGGCGTTGATATGCATTCTTTCTGTGAATTTAGCTTATTATATTTTCGCAGCTATTTTTTAATATTCCAAAAGCCCTGTTCAATCTGATTGGTTGGCGGATAAATTTTTAAATGGAGGTTCATAGCTACCTCAACCTGTTTTATAGTGTACCATATGGACTAGGGATCGAGCATGATGTCGTGGCAGCCATCTTGAAATTGTGACTTCATAATACAAATAACACATAAAACGATGCACAATTGTCCAGGGAAAGGAACAAGCATGCTAAATTCCATGTCGATTGGCATTGGAGGTTACTTAGCCTTTTTTATCTATGTCGTCACCAACATTAACAACAAGATGGATAACGCTTGGGGACGTATGGCTTTACTCACAAAACCTTAACGAAAACATTTTAAGAATGTTGCCTTTTGATTGGCTTAAACCGTATATTTGCACGATGATTTTACTGCTTAGCCTAGTCGTTCGGATGGGACGAAAACCCGAGGTCCCGTGTACACATTGGCGTGAACGTAAAATATCCCTTGGCAGTTGGAATTCGATATAAAAGTAGGCCGTAGCACACTGTATTGCGTATGCCCGTCTTCCATTAGCCTAGCTTAGGCGCATAACAGTAGGACGTTAACCGCATTTCATTACTGCTCGGTAGAATTCTTTAAAGTTTTTACTTTAAGATTTATCTGAATAAGGGCAAAGTTCTTTATCCAACTATTTTATTCCTTCAAATGAACATACATGTGCATCATAAAATTCGTGTACCTGGTATCCATAGTGGAGTTAGCCACGACGGCTAAGTCATCGAGTAAGACGCTGGCTAGCTATAGTCTGTAGTTCACGGGTTCGCTCCCAGTGTCGGCCGAGAAAGTTCATCGGGATTTTCAGACCTGGCTCCCACTTATCAGTGGTCAGGACAGAGGGCCTGACAAGGGCAGTTGTCTAGTCGTTCTGACGGGACGAAAAACTGAGGTCCCGTTTACACGTTGACGTACACGTAAAAATATCCCTTGGCAGTCTTCTCCCACAGGCTGAACAGCACAGTAGGACGTTAAACCCCACTTCATTTGTCCAGAAAGGAAGAAGCAAAACAATTTTGACATTGTTGATTTTACTGTGTATATTAACAATGATATTTTTTTATCATTAATGCCACCTCTGTTCGTTCATTCGCTTTGTATATTATCTTTTATCAGTTTGACATATGTAGATGACGTGTATGACGTCAGACAGAAGAGATAGCAATTCTATATATAGATATGGTATTAATATATTGTATCAAGTTGAAATTAATACACACCTTTTGTCTAATAGGGTATAACGTCATTCTTATCTGTCCCGTCTGGCTAATGAAGACGGGCATACATTGTGCAATGAAAAACAACATTGTCCGGACAGCGGCGCGGTAGTCTATTCTGATTTCGAATTCCAACTTTTAGTGCTCACGGAATCGCGGTTTATCGTCCTATCAGAACTACTAGACACTGCCCGTCCAGGTCAAAAACCCTGCACGACCGACAGCACCCGGAGCGACTCTAGACCTAGTCAGCAGCTACCTCACTGAGCCTCTGCAGCCCATTTTAACACTACACACAGACATTCATAATTAAAGATACATTAGTTAAGAGTTTAATTTTAAAAAAGTTGGCCATAAATAGATTATAAAAAAATGTTGAAAATTTCAGTCAAAATACTTTATTCTGAACGGAGTTGTCACGGTTGGAAGTTTGCACTAGAAATAAGCATCAATTGTGTCCGCACCGTCTATGAGAATTGCCGATCGGACAGAAAAGTAGGACGATCAGCCCTATTTTTTTTCATTTCATTTCATTGATTATACAACGGAATTATTTCAAATTCGGTATGGAGCGTTATGGTCCTAAGATGACAAACCCTATCATTTTCAGTTGTCGGAAACCCCCCACCCCTGTCACTTGCGTTGTTTACCAAATAAAACCACATAATAAACAGCGGAAATATTACAACCTTACATTTGAAATGGTTCAATAAAAGAAGAACCTTTAAAGCTAATGTCTGTTTAATTAAAAAAAGCTTTTCACAATATTGCCTCGATAGTCTGCACCTAAGAATTGTGTACAATTTGAAATGGTTCAATGAAAGAAAAACCTTTAAAACTAATGTGTGTTCAATTAAAAAAAAGCTTTTCACAATATTGCCTCGATAGTCTGCACCTAGTATTATAGAATTCTATACTATTAATATCCACTTTAATCAAAATAGTTAGAGCAGACAAAACATATTATCCAGACATCTTCGAGAAAAATAAACTCGAAGGGGAGGGTCTTTAAAACAACTTTCGATTATTTCTATATCTTACTATAGAATCAATTAACTACAAAAATATACATAGTCTGGTTGTCTCGTGTCTACATAATGACAAGGCATTGTTGGTGTGTTCCTATTTATACGAAGCCCAGCGAGACACTCGTTATTAGCACGACCTTGTTCTTTTCAGAACCCATCTTTACACGAGATTGCTGTATCACAATACACACCAAGATTAACCTCAACGAACCAGATCAATATGGAAATTACCATTAAGGGATGAGACATAAATTCTGGATTTGCAAAATATAATTTCCCCGAAGTACAAGGAAATAGTCGTTCTTGTCATTGTCATTAAGTATATCGCATGAGTGTCTCCCAAGGGCCAAGGCCGTTCGGGAAGATTGAATACCTTCCAGAACGTAAAATATCTAGCATATCAGATCAACGCTGTTCCTTGGTGCCAAGAGGGGTGTTGTGATACTTTTTTCTTCATGAATAAGTGATGGGAAATACAACCGTGATATGGCAACCTACTTGTTTTGTAAGATACCAGTTAATTACCCCAATCACCTAATTACCACCTGTGAGTTACCACGTCCATCCAATTACCACCGCGATATTATTACCACACCGCTCAAATTACAATCGGGTAATTACAACTGTCATTTGTATCCAATTCCAGTCGTTATGTAATGTCCACCACGGTTCTTGCCATACTTATCCAATTTTCATATCTATTTCAGGTTGTTCGATAATGTCCAAAACCGTTCTTGTCAATGCCACCAATGCGTTTAAATAGACGACAATATTGCCAGGATAGTCGCTTATTCGTCGAATTTTTTTTATTGTCAACGGTTTCTTTGGTGAGCCAGCGCCCTATGTTCACAGGGAGGTTGGGATGGCCTAGTTGTCTAGAGTGCCGCGCTTCGACCTCTAGCTAGCCGGCCACCTCTGGCTTGCGGCTGTGGTTTCGAGCCCTGGTGTGAGTGTATGTGGCACGGAGATAGGGGCGCCTTCTCAACCCCGTGGGTTCCCTCCGGGGTCCTCCCACTGCTAATACCCCTAGCGAATTATTGAAATAAAATTAAACCATATGTTAGTCCCGATATGACCTAGTTGTGTTGAGTGGACGTTAAACCCCATTTCTCTCTCTCTCTAGTTGTGTTGAGTGGACGTTGAACCCCATATCTCTCTCTCTCTCCACCCTCTCTCTCTCCTATGTTCACCAAGCAACCGTAGCTCTCTCAGTCGTTACGCTTATTATTTGTGCAACCGGGTTTATATTGTACGACGTCTTATTTCACTTTTATATTTAAATATAAATATGGCTGTAATATGCATAGTTATAATTTTTTTTAAAATTTAAAACACTTTGATTTTGTTATTATTAGCACATAAATTTATTGAATGTGATATAAATTAGCCGGTCTTAATTTGTACCATATTATGTTTGGCGTGACATAGTCCAGTTGGAGCTGACGTGCCATGAAACCTCATTTCATTCGTTATTTAGGTCTAGCAAAATGTACATTTTTAAGACAAATAGTAGAGATATAAGCTTCAATATAGATACGTTTTAACAATATCATAGCCATTTATCGATTGGTGATATCCGCAAACCTTATCAAGCTGCAACAAGACGATATATGCATTGTTATCAGCATTACCAACCTAACATCTAGTGTATTCAGTGGAATAGTTCAAATTTCAAATATACGACTGCAATTTTTAAAATACACATTTTATAACACTATAATCTATAAATGATTCAGTAAACCCACTCATATTAACCTGTGAACAAAACCAACTGTATTACTTACCTGTGAAATAATACTTCAGGGGGGGGGGGGGAATTATTACTTCATTAGCGCACTGTTTGCCATAATAGATACTTCATATTAAATACCTAAAGCTATTCAAATTGGATAAACAATTATCGTTGACAAAAAATAAACCTCAGCGCTACAGATGAATGATGAACAAAGGTAACGTTAATGTCCTTCGGCTTAACGAAGTCTCAAGTGCAATAATACCGCTTCACAAATTCAAGAGGTCGTGAACGGAGTGCAGAGTAAACATAATTCAGTTATATATATAATGTTTAAATGAATGGTGTAAGGACACTCAGTCTAGATTGAAAGTCTGCATACAAACATATTACAAGATTAAATCGGGTGTGTAAGGATAATTCGAGGTCGTATTATCGATCGAAAGCTGGTAGATATAGACGTGGAAACAGAGTCTCGCGTATTGTAGGTTTCTATCGGCTCATTCAAACAATAAACTAGAATTAGATACTTAGCATTATTAAGTCTACTTAAATACATCTTGTGTTAGTACGCCCACTAAATATATAGTTGTTTGAACCGTGTCACGGATAGCCATGTACATCCTTGACGGAGAGAGTTAGAGAGAGAGATAGAGAGAGGGGGGGGGGTAAACCCTACACAAACTAGTTAATTTCGGGACTAACACGTAATATAATTATAATTCAATAATTCGCTTGCACGTATGGGCCTTAAGCAATGGGTAACCGGGACTGGGGAGAAAACCGACGATGTTGAGCAGGCGACCCCACTGGTGATCACATACACGTGGTGGGTCAAATCCGCGCGACCTAAGCGTGAGATCATGCAGCCACCCATCCCCATTCTTGTATGTAGTGTAGCTCTACTGAGAAGCGGACTTAGGCATACCCGATTTATGTCACGGGTGGGACTGGTCATATACAATTTTAAGTGTCGATGTCCCCTGGTATGGTGGTCCAATGATGTTTACATGGTCGTTCAGTTAACATGGTCACCTGGAGCGCTGCCTGACACTGGTCAGAGTTCCTTTATAATAAGACGCACGATCGAGCTAGAAAACTTTAGTCAAAAACCACACCAATATTCCGTACGCCATTTATTTTACGAAATAGTTCCCCATCTCTTGCCTTCCCTTGAGTGGACGTTGAACCCTATTTCTCTCTCCCTCATCTTGCCATTCCCATCATTGGACGAGATAAGCTGATAATCAAACATATAAAAAAGATCAAATGTTTTGATTCTCTAACATTTATTTGGAGTTGACCTTTTTACCTAACTTCACTATTTGAATACTTTTAGAATACGCCAGACAGGCAATATAACGACTACTTCAAAAGATTTCTCTGGTTTCACATCGTTTAAACCATTCATCTGGTTACCGGAAACGCATGTTTATGAAATCCAAAAATTTTCAATCATAAAACTCGATTTACGTAAAAATAAATAAAAAAATAGTCACATAGTAATAAATTAAAATAAAAAACAATTACGAACAATCCAAACGATAAGACAGAATTCGAAGTCCTAAAAACGTTATAGGCAAAATAGTGTATTCAAGCAAAATAGTGTAATCAGCAAATGGACTGCTCCTCATGTACAAAATATGAAATGGGGTTTAACATTCTACTGTCCTGTTCTGACTGGACTATGTAATACAGTGCTATGATGGACATTTTGTTCTAGGAAAAGGGATATGTTACGTGCATGACAATTTGAACACGAGACCCCGGTGTATCATCCGATCCAAACGACACAGCTTTCCTTGCCAGCCCCTCCGTCCTGCACCACTGATAAAGGAATACCAACGTTGGAAAATCCCGATCAGTGCAGAGCTCGAACACGCAACCCTCCAGAATAACGAGCCAGCGCCATACCCACCGTGGCTTCCATAGTTACACTATGGTATAGTCTATTCTTTTAACGGCCACGGAACACAGCTGGTTACAATAGAGCCAATCACATTATACATCTATACAGTATATTTTATATATTATACTTGGTCAAAGTTATAGTTAATTGTGGTTTAATGTCCACTCGACACAATACAGTGGATAGTTCGGACCAAGCGAAAGACAGACCACTTAACACCCATACTCAAATTATTTCAAAATATACACACGCATACATATATTAAGCCGGTGAAGGCCTCGAAGTATATGGGAAACCATTAACTTGCACCACTGTCGAGAGAGGCCCGCGCTGAAAATTCCGATGAACCATCTCCACCAACACGGGGAGCGAACCCGAGTCCTTCTGGCAAGTGAGCCAGTGTCTTGCTCAATTAGCGACTCCTACGTTGTCCTTAAACAAATTAACGTCAGCGTTTGCAGGGATTTTGCCTGACAACCCCATACCTTGTTATTGTACAGGATATATGTTAAGACTTTTTGTCTGCTGATGAACATGAACAAGCTGTTATGTACACGTCAACGCGTTGGAACCGGGCCCTAGGCTTTTGTCTCATCACCACAACTAGAAACGGATTATTGCCAGACACACCGTCTTGTACCATGGAGAAATGCAGAAACCGGGCTGGAACTTTCTAGGCCATCACCTGACGAATCCTCGACCTCTTGGTTAGTGGGACAGCGCCTTACCCTCCGAGCCACCGTGCCTGAGCCATCCCCCCCCCCCCCCCGGCGACGGAGACCCGGGTTACTCAACAAGTGTCCCGTCTGAAACGAATGAATAAAATCGAACCATATTCTAAACACAATATGAACTCTTGAACGACTTGTGTCACCAGTGGAATTAGATTAACCATACGCATTGGCCAAGCGTGAAGAGTTATCTTCACAGTACTACCTATGGGTATTGATAATATGATCGTCGCTCCCGGCTGCTGGCTATAAATCTATATACTATATTATTTCAACCTGTTTGAACCGTTATCATGCACAGCACAAATTAATGAACTTTGGTATAATCAGAACATTTCAATAAAAATAATGCATATTAAGTCAGACAGCGCAGAACGCAATATCAAATAAATAACATTGTAAATACATTGTTTATTAATGATCTTGCGATTGGAATGCAGACGCTTTCAAATAGAATGGAATACAGTGGTGGTTAACGATTCGGCGATATCTTTTCTGGATCTTAATATGGTCACCATATTTTATTACCTACTGTAATATGGGTGTCATGGGTGAAGAGCAGCTCTTATATTTTCTTCTACTCTTCGGATTCCAACCACAAAGAGCATAACGGGTTCTAGTCTGGTGTTGGCCTTGGCCAAGAAAGGTTGACTGCTAGAGGTTTTTGGCATAGTTCACAGGCCCGGATCCAGGATTTTTTCGAGGGGGGGGGGCAATACATTGTAACAAATGGTAATCATTAGAGTGCCGCTGTACATTAGTGGTTTGGTGTAATCCCCAGAGCCTTGACGCATTGCCTTGGCATAGACAATGCGAAAATCATGTTTATATCATCAATTAAAAAGCAGATACACCAGTCTCGCTTGGGCTGAGGGGGGGGGGACGGCCCCCTGCCCCCCCCCCCTGGATCCGCGCCTGGTTCACACTAATGGTGACGAACGGGGAGTGTGGAAAGGAACAGCGTCTAGTCGTTAGCCGCATATATGTTGGTGTGCACATATGTAAAGGAACCCTTGGTGGCTGGACCTCGAAGACGAGAAGGCCCCTTTGTCGCTGTCTTAACCCATTCCGACATGTCACTCTGCATGACGAAGCCTCGTTGATGTAGTAAAGCAGACTATTCGTTTGGTTATTGAACAAAGGCCTTCAATAATGACGAAGTTGAATTAATAAGAAATCGTAAACGTAGACTTCCAATCCAACTGAGATAGTCGTTGCACTAACTCACCCCTCAGGGACCCTTACCAGACGAATATATCCCTTATTATAAGACGTAATAGTTAGCGTCCCCAAAGAGAAATGTGCTTACAAACAACTTAACTTCACTAATATTAATGCTTATTTAATGGCCTTTAAGATATTAAATATTGCGCCGTTTGACATTATGCTAAAAGCTTTATTCAATTCATTTTGTACAGAGTCAAAGTGTTTTATGTTATTTAGACAGGATCTAGGGGTGGGGGACGTACAGCTTATGGAAAGTGTGTGGCTGAAACGAACGGGTGGCTATTAAAAAGTAATTGCAACCATTTTATCACTCTATGAATTCTAAAGCCTGTCATTGAGTCAACTGGCGTGGTTTCGAATTCCGGTTGTGCGTGACAAGGAGTAGGGTCGCCTGTCCAACCTCGTGAGTTTTTTCCGGATCCTCCCACTTTCTCCGGGTCTTCCGGTTTTCTCCCACTGCTAAAGACCCCTACGCGCAAGCAAATTATTAAAATAAAATTAAACCATATGTTAGTCCCGAAAAGATCTAGTTTGTGTCGAGTGGACGTTAAACCCGATCTCTCTCTCTCTCTCTCTCTAACAATTTGAAAACAAAAATGTATCCAACAAATGAGAGAGAGAGATCGGGTTTAACGTCTACTCGGCCACCAATGAGTTCGAATCCGGGACTTCCTGTTTAGATAGCTATCGCCATAATCACTGAGTAACCTGGCTCCTCTTTCGTTTTAAACAGAGATAGATTATATCATCTTACTGGCCAGAAGCTTGTTACATAGCGTAATGTTCCGTATATCATGAAAGTCAAATCACGTAAAATCTAAAATTAATTCTTAATGATCTATGGGACTGAAGCGGAAGTACTACTGGCTCTTCAAGCCGTGAATTCTATGACCATCCACTCATTATCGCAGTCCAATGAGTTGCGCTGTACATAATTATCATGTTATGGCGGACGGCCAGAGATACTATCGCACATCAATATGTCATATTTGATCCCTTCTATAACTCTATGATCATAAAATAATTTTATGTGTGGTCTGTGTGCTGGGATAGTTGTTGGCTGTTAATAACATAACAGAAGTGAGGTTATAATATTTTCTAACACGTTTGTCGATAACAACAGCGGCCATATTTTCTTGCGGTAGGGAGTAGCTCGTATTTGCGTACAGCAACATCGCTTCACTATTAGTTGATGCTGCTAAATAAAATGAGGTTTAACATCCTACTGTTCTGCTCATAAACTGGGCTAATGAAGACGGGCATATGCCATACAGTGTGCTATGGGGGATTTTTGTGCCCGGGCAGCGGCGCCACGGCCTTCTCTTATATCGAATTCCAACCGCCAAGGGATCTTTTACGTGCACGCCAATGTTAAACGGGGTCTTTGTATTTCGTCCCACCCGAACGACTAGGCAGCTGTCCATGTCAAGCCCTCTATCCTATATCACTGACAAGGGGTATCCACGCCGGAAAACCTGGATGAACTTTCTCGGCCAATGCAGGAATCGAACTCCCGAGCCCCTAGCTAGCGAACCAGCGTCTTACCCACTTAGCCACGTAATCCCATCTTGTAATGATATACCGTACGTATGTATTTTATGCAGAAAAACTAAAGATAAATATTCTGTTTAACTGGTAAAGTCGTTCGGGTGGGACGAAGAATATGTCTCGCGTACACATTGCGAATTAATGGTAGGTCGTAGCGCCACTATCGTGGAAAAATGTCGCTCATAGCACACTGCATAGCCTATGTCCGTTTTCATTAGCCTAGTCAGTATTGTCAGTGATGTAGGACGGAGGGCTTGACAAGGAGAGTCAATGCCAGTTTGAATTAATGGTAGGTCGTAGCGCCACTGTCGTGAAAAAAGGTCGCTCATAGCACACTGCATAGCCTAGTCGGTACATCACAGTTAAATCAATTTTCATGTATGTGTGACTGACAACAGAAACAAATAAGGCAACGATTACACGGTTTATGATCCATAGCGCGGGCGGCGCGGGGACAAACACCATAAAAACAGACGACGGGCTAACTTCGCTAAATTACTCTAGGGTAAATTCGTTTCTACTGTTAATATGGTTGCTGATAAAACGTTACATTTCTGGCTTAATAACGCATCGACAATTTAGATATGTACTCGAAAATGTAGAATTTACATTCTATCGATATTAGTACATTCTTGCTACTTTTAATTCAGAACACTTGCCAACTATTAGATAAATGAAATTGGTTTAACACCCTACTTTTCTAGATAAATGAGGCACGTGGTGTGATATAAGGGAAATGTTGCCCGAGCAGCAACGGTTTTTCGTCCTGTCCAAACGACCTACCAGGCGCTGACAAGCAATTTTCAGGGCCAACACCGGAATCGAAGCAGGGAAATCGTGTTTCAACGCCTTACTCACTGATCCACCGTTACTCAACAACAAATAGAGTGGATCAATTTTCCATTAGCCTTAAAGATTGGATAACTCAAACAAAATTCTAAATAATTTTAAGAATCCGTCTGACGTTTGAATGAATGAATGAAATGAAATGGGGTTTAACGTCCTACTATTATGAACCTAACCTGGGCTAATGGAAGACGGGCATACGCCATACAGTGTGCTATGAGGGAAATTTTGCCCGGGCAGCGGAGCTACGGCCTACTCTTATATCGAATTCCAACTGCCAAGGGATCTTTGTACGTGCACTACAATGTGTACACGGGACCTCGGGTTTTGGTTCCGTCCAAACGACTAGGCAGCTGTCCTTGTAAGGCCCTCCTTATGCATCACTGACAAGGGGAAATCACGCCGGAAAATGTGTGGCGTTTGAACGTATATATAAAATTTATTTATTTCAAGACGAAGTTGTCACTGTACCAGAAAGTTGGTTGATCATCGCAGACCGATTTGACATGTATTTTAACAGGGAATAACCATAGATAAGACTGAAGACGTGTTAGGTTGACCTTCTTACTTGTATTTATAAGTCGTGAAGTTTAGTTTTTAATAATTCAGAACATAGTCTTTATGTAACAACAATAAGTCTGCTCTGCTCTGTTTCTAAAATAGATGGATGTTGGCAGTTGTTTTTGTCTGAAAGCTGAAACGTTTAACTGGTATTCCATTACTTCGTTAATAACGAAAGCGTAACAATAATCATTTAGGTAAGTGAATTCCCCATCTCGTGCAAATGAAAATGTGTGCAAGAAAGAGACGTAACCATAAATATGTAATTATAATTACATATAGTGCAAGAGTGCTATGTTGCTGTTGGTGTCGACAATTGTTTTATGGACTATGATGACATCGCAGAGAGAGAGAGAGAGAGAGAGAGAGAGAGAGAGAGAGAGAGGGGGGGGTGTTTAAAGTCCACTCGACACAAACTAGGTCATTTCGAGACTAACACATGGTTTAATTTTATGTCCATGTCCATAATTCGCTTGCGCGTAGGAAACCGGAGAACTCGGAGAGAACCCACGAGGTTGGACAGGCGACCATATTCCTTGTCGCGTACAACCACGGATGCGAAACCAAGTCAGTTGACTCAATAACGGGCTTTATAAAACAGCGGGCACTTTCTAACCATACGGCCATCCCCCCCCCACCCCCGACTTGTTATTAAGGAAGTTTCAGATAATCTTCTGACATCGGTGAAGGCAGACACTGACACCATATTAACCCAACAAAAAATAATTTTAAATAAAGTCATGGTCTTGAACATTCGTTATTAAAATTTACTACAATGAGAAATGTTATTAAGATTGACTGATTGATTGATTGATATCGACGCAACCAGATACTGACATCGTATTGATTGAAGTCAATCATGGATATCTTTCAAGGTTGAGTACAGTTGTATCGCTTGTATACCTGTATTGTTCTTTACTTGCTTTATCTTACTAATAAAACATGAACACCTGTTATTAATATTATCATAACGTATTAAGCATCCTTTTATTCTTCATAAACATATCATCATTGCCGTAGGAGTGTTAAGTTTGTATAAGCTGAGAAGAGAGAGAGAGAGATAGAGAGAGAGAGAGAGAGCGAAAGGGTTTAGCGAGTACTCGACACAAACATTGTCATTTCGGAACTTACATGGTTCAATTTTATTTAAATAATTCGCTTACGCTTAGGCGTCTTTAGCAGTGGGAGGACCCGGAGAAACTCCGCGAGGTAGGACAGGCGACCCTACTCTTTGTAACACGTACAACCGGGAAATCGAAACCACGCCAGTTGACTCAATGAGAAACCTTATGATACAACGCGCACGCTCTAACCCACCTTTTGTATGAGCTATAATGCGTAAAGTATCCGAGTATGTAGAAACAGATCGTTTTAACATCACACAATATTGATTGACAAGAGTAGACTTTTATTCATATTCAATCATTTATAGTCGGTTTAATCTACAATCAAAGGCCCCGTGGGACACCTTCCTGGAACTGATAAGCTCCTACGTCATAAATAATGATAATAATAATAAAATTAACAAATCTCTCAAACTGATTATTTCAATTCATGGTATATTGATTTTAACTTTATAATAAAAAAATAACATAGTCCGTTAAAATAGATTATTGATTTATTTATGAATTAAAGTAATAAAATTCTCAAAGACTACAATTTGTTTAATGCTAAAGAAGACTGACGAAGAACCGCAATAATTGAAAACATATTGATTTTCTGGGTTTCAGTATACAAAGAATATTATATTGTTTATAATTCATAGTAGATCAATAATAGAAAAGAAAGCAATTATATTGGCAAACACAGGGTGGTTGTTTATAACTATTTTAAGAACGCGCATAACAACGGTATTTATGTAAGTTGAAAAGTTAATTTGGCCACCTTTTAAGCGCGCAGAAAGAAATATTATTTCTATTATACATTATTAATTTTGGTTTTCCGGGTCAAAAGACGCGAACAAATATATTCCGCCCGGGGAATGTAAACACATTATAATGGTATATATAAACTGAAAAAAAAGCCCAGCGCCATTGTTTATGGCAATAAAAAAAAAGAAACTCTATGTTTGAGTTAATTTACAATTTCTCACTTCTCATAATCTCATATCCATTTATTTCTCCTTAGCATTTTGTGTTTGTTCATTTTAAAATATACTTAGTTTATACTAGGTCACAAAACATAACCAGAGCGGATCCAGGATTTTCCAAGGGGGGGGGGGGGTTGCTGCCCCCGCTTGGGATGGGAATCCCGACCTCCGTTGTGCGGACTGATGGGCAATCAACCAAGTCACCAACCGGCTCGTTTGGGAGTAAATTATTTTGAAGTAATTTTGTTGTCCTTTCCCGTGAGAATATATGGGGAAAACAATTGTTCGCCACCGCAAAAGATAAGGGTGGCGTGCACCGGGTGCGCCCCCCCCCTCCCGTTGGATCCGCGCCTGCATAAATATTCCTAGATGGCTAACTTCTAATACAGAACCAGATGACACCATCAACATAATAGGAACTTTAAATGAATATAAATTGTATTGAGTTTGGTCGATATTTTGTTAAATTTGCTTTTGATTAGACTATTGTTAATGCGTATTGAACGAGAATATGAATTGTTCTTTGAGTGCGTCTTATTGTGCCGTTACAAAAATAAATATAAAATTTTCAAACAACCATAAATTGACCGCAGTACCGAAAACATACGGTTAGGTCTAATTAGAACAAAGTATTTTGCACCAACGTCAACTGAACTCCCGGAAAACCACTAATGGCAACGGTGCGTCTAATTATAGACGATCAAGGGTAAGAACAACTTAGAACAAAGTGTTCTGACGTCAACTGAACTCGACGAAAGCCATTTAAATATTCTATTCAGTCGATTCGAGGATCCGTTTTTTTTTTAATCGACCGGGGGAGTATCATAAAAAAAAGTCAACATCTTTTTATATTCACCTGTTAGGCGAGAGAGAGAGAGAGAGAGAGAGAGAGAGAGAGAGAGAAAGAGAGATGGGGTTTAACGTCCACTCAACACAACTAGGTCATTTCGGGACTTACATATGGTTTAATTTTATTTCAATAATTCGCTTGCGCGTAGGGGTCTTAAGCAGCAGTGGGAGGAAACCGGAGTGCCCGGGTTAAACCCACCAGGTTGAGAAGGCGCCCCTATCTCCATGCCGCATACGCTCACACCAGGGCTCGAAACCACAGCCGCAAGCCAGAGGTGGCCGGCCAGCTAGAGGCATCCCAACCCCCCCCCCACGAGTTAGGCGAATTATGAACTGATTATAGAAGCTGTAAATTCATACGTGGTTGTTTTTAGTGTTTACCCGGGCAAAAGCATACCACTGTTGTTACGATCGCGTAGCATTAATAATAAAGGATTGTTCTGTGTGTATAGTTCTCGGGTTTATAAAGAACTAGTTGACCGAGCGGAATAATTTTGGTTTTCTTGGTTGTCAAGCCATATTGCTGCTTGTGAGATTTAACAGTTGGGCTGCTAGAAAGGCAAGGGGGAGTATGCGAGAGAAATGGCGTATTTTCGGGGTAATTTCGGGACTAACATATGGTACATTTCCTATTCAATAATTAGTTAGCATGTATGGGGTGGTTGTGGACGGAGTTGTTTGAGAAAACTCACGTGGTTAGAGAGGCGATCGAAGAAGCCTGGGTCGCACGAATGGTAAACGGACCAACAGAAAGATTGTCACAACCTATATACATTTAACCAAACTACTATAGTTCAAGACTGCACATTAAAACAACATCAAATCAAGCATTCAAATCACGAGCGGCAATCTACAACCCTAGCCTCGATTATGTTGTCTCTTTAAACTGTTCGTGACATCTCTGTTTTTACCGGAAACAGTAACAAAAAAAAAAGATAAAAAAAGAACATTTTTATTACTTCAACGATTCTTTGCGTCTTTATCAGGAAAGAAGAGATACTAATTACCGACAAATGTTTGAATGTGTAGTTATTTCGCTTCCGCTTCCGCCAAGAATCTAACAATAACCGAGGCGGATGACGGTTTTCCGGCCTTTTCGGTGGCTAATATGTGACGATTGAAGTGCTAATTCGTAGCTAATGATCTTAGCATCTATTACAGGATACCCCCCCCCCCTAAAACGTTCAAACAAGGGGTGTCTAATGTGTTTCTCCATATTAGTCTTTTTAATACTTTGTTGAAAATTGTTTGATTTTTAATTCATTTGTAGGTGGGTCTAAAATAAATTCAAATTCATATTCTAAACAAGGTGTTGCGATTAAATTCAAAGAGACCAATCGTTCGAGACCATGTTTGTCGTCCTCGGTTAGTTCATATTTTAAACAAAAGCGATCATAAAGAAATATTAATCATGACCCGTTTCGCCGTCTCAGGGAAATCAAGATCACGTTAAAACAGAAAAAAAATATCATGGAGTTAGATGGACGAAGGATTAGCGATTGCGCGCTGTATAAAAAGGTCTGTCATTGAGTCAACTGGCGTGGTTTCGATTCCCCTGACAATAAAGAAGAGTCGTCTGTTCATCCTCGTGAGTTTTCTCCCGGTCCCCCAGTTTTTTTCCAACTGCTAAAGACCCCTATACGCGCAAGGGAATTGTTGAAATAAAATTGAACCATATGTTAGTTCCGACATTACCCAGTTTGTGTCGAGTTGACGTTAAACTCTATTTCTACCCTCTCACAAAATGAGCGAGATCCGACACATAGACATGAACGACGGAGACCAATACAAACGGCAATAAATTCCCATCTAGTTGAAATCTAAATAAAACACCGAACACCTGTTTCGTTTCGTTTTTTAACACTTAAGTCTTTCGTGGGCCTACACTACATAAAGATCTGGCAAGATATAGTAGGAGTTCACGTATGGTGTCAAACGTTTTTTTTTGACCGTATGACGTCAGACATTGGTTAATCCATCAGCGCTGACGTTTCAATTGGTTTACCCACCGTTCCGTGCATCAGAAGGACAAGAACTCGCCGTAAAAAAACGTTTCATTGGCTAATACCTCGCGTCATCCAGAACACGTCAATAATAACAACCTTTTCAGATCATAGTGTAGTACAGACAAGTAAAACGAAAGTTTGAACTATATAAAAACGAAACGATCGGATCTGTGTTTTATTTAGATTGTGCCAGTTGAGACGGAAATTGATGCGATTCGTTCATTGATGATACATGGCCGACCTATTGAGAGTTCATTGTTCATTGATACCCATCAATTAATAAAAAGGGATCTATTTATAAAACAACATTCGTCTGCGATATCATCCAGGGTGGAAGCCGACGTTATGCCTAACGAACGAACGATCAAAACACCAAAGATTAGGTATATTTATTTATCCGTTCTAAAAACAAAACATTATCTATAAGTGTTCTACTATTTAATTGTAGTTCTTCATAATATAATAAATACGTCTAGTATAATATAACAATAATAACTACTTTATATATATATATATATTTATATAAGTTTTATATACCATACTCTTCATTAACTCATTTAGATGACATAAAGAGTAATTCATGCACTTTACCTCGCAGCATGGTTTCCCTATATTACTAATCACGCACACACGTTTAATTGAATCAAATCCAAAAGCTAGCTCGTTTCCTACTACTGGTCCATTCGCACACACGAAAGAAGAAAAAAATATTAATTCCTTCATAGAAGGTGGATGGACACTGGTCTGTTAATTTGAAAATTGGAACACTTATTGTCACGGCTATCAACAGATATATTGTACACTCACGAATATATCTGATCATATACGGCCGTTATTGTTTTATTTTGTTATTGTCTCACAACATTGATAATAATCATTATGTACAATTGTAGTGCAACGTTTTGTTTCTATACAAATAACTTCACAGTTCTCCTTAAATCTCTTAAAAGATATTGTTCATTAAGAAGAGGAGTCGTTTAGTTGTAGAAACACCACAGACACAAAATACGAAAAAAACAAGAAGAGAAAAGCCACCCCCGCGTCAATTATCCGCTATAAATACACAAGAGTTGTTCCAGATTCAGTAGTTGGAATGTAATCAAAGTAATTTGTCAAACTCTTAACGGTTTATTTCCATTCAGCGTATTCCTTCAAGAACTTCCTCCAAATTAAATTACTTTGACATGTTGACGTACTGGATACGACTCCGGCCAACATGGAGTGCGACATAAGTTGAAAAGTGCAGAAGCAATCTAAGCCTTATTCTTTCAGCGCCGCTCAAAGACGAATTCGTTGTAATGTTGCCATTTTGCTTCCTCGGTATCCAAACCAGGTTTCATTTCTCCAGCTCCATTGGTTCCCGATGCAGCTGATCCGACCATTAAGAACCCCTCCTCTTGTAGGGCATCGAATGCTTGTTCCAAAAAGGTGTGTTTAAGAAAATACCGGGCTGTGTAACGATCCAATCCTCCTCGATCAGGATCTCGGCTTTCATTCAGTGTCTCTTTGAAAACCTCTTGACACAGCGAAACCTTTCCACTGACAATAATTCGGCTCAATTTTCGGAATTTAACATCAGCAAGACCATCTCTTCCAAAAGCAAAGGTACCTCGATAACCAATGCTAATATATCCGGGTGGTTTACCAGAGGATAGGGGTACGTTCACTGGAGAATATCCTGTAAGACAGGCGGCGCTGAGCGGGGAGAGTTGTGAAACAGATGCCGTCATCAGCAAACCCTTTAGCATTTCCGGTAACTGGAAATATTCGGCTTCTAGTTTTAAGCGTTCCTTTTCTTGAAAATTTTCTGGCAGGACAATTTTGAGATTTCGGAGATAATCCAGCACATATCTGAACAACACCCCGTCTCTATCAATGAAATATTTACCCTTAGAGTCCTTCAACAGGTTGTTCGTGGACGACTCTGGCGAGAATGTTTGAGCTAGCAGTCCCGTGGGTTCTTTACATAGCGTATCTAACGTTGTGGTGTAGAACACTCCTCCTACATTTAACTCCAGAATTTCCGACTTGTCCGTGGAATTTGTTTTGCAAGACATTTTGAAAACAATCACGAATATAACACACAAATTGATCAGCGAAACTAAAAACAATTCGACTAGCTTCTGTTCATATCCTCAAAGGAGTCGATAAAATATCAATTTACTTTTTTGGAAATTGTTCTTGTCCCAAAAGCAATTATACACCTGCTTTCTCAAACAGGAAAAAAAAGATGAAAAATAAAGCACTTATTACGAAATGCACTTAAGATCTCGATTTATCGGTAACTGAATAGGAAAAAGTATAAACACGCGAGCATAGATACTTTACCTAAATAACACACCAGATTGGATGCTCCAGGGAAAGGAGGGAAAATACGGTTTCTACGTAAAGTGTAATTTTATCTCGTCTAATGCGAAACAGCTGTGAAAAATTAGTCTTTGATATGAAACAAAATACTCATAAATCCCATCAACAGAGCTCTTTAAACTGTAAATTCGCTTAGGCGGATAAAAAACAATAACGGCGTAAATTCAACCACAGTAAAAATCGAAGGAGGAAATTCGCGTCACGAACAATAGCAATTATCGTATCTCAGGCGAGTTAACATCACCCTGCAATTTACAGAATTGTCTTTCTAGAAATAAATTTCCATTTATCATCCGCTATGGACAATTGGCTCTCGGTAGTGACTATGATTGCACGTTGCCCCGAAAACTAATAAATACAACCCGAAGTTCTCAACTTGCTTGGGACCAAACAAGATGTCAGCGAGTACTGTAGTCTGTGAATTCTTTTCCTGTAAAGCGTTTTAAATGTTGATCAACAACTGTTACTTAAATTACTCGTCTGGTTTATGTATCCATGAAGCTAAGTCAAAATATATTCCCGAGTGTTTTCCCTCACAAGTGGCAATGTTCAACTCTTCACCTCACTATTTAGGTTTTTTTTACCGCCGTCAGTAGATTGCCTTCTCGACACTTAAAAACCACGACAGATAGTTTGAAGGTGTGAATACCAATAACCTTATCTCCAGTAGCAAATTGCAACACATTCGAGACGAATATCATAAAAAAAAATTATCCATTAATTTTTAAGCAATATTTCAGAGTTAACAGAACGTGTGTAATTGTATCCGTCGGGGACAACTGGGATTCTCTAAATTAAAATTGAAATCCCTATGGTTATTTCATGTCTCTCCCCTCCGAAGTTAGGATACCGGTGACGTAATCACACGCAATTCTTGGCTATCTGTGGTTAACACTAACGGCTCCTGTGAATTATGTCTTGCTGAAAACGCGAGATCTCCAATTTAAAGTAAGAAATATCGACAAAGCTGTCGACACCAGCAGACCACCTTCGTTAGAAGAGGAATCTTTAATATGCTATTGATTGTTTTTAACCAAGCAATGGAGACACATCCATTTTCCTTCTTAACTTCAAGGCGCCTTGTTTTAATAACATTTAAATTGCTAATCGTCTTTTGTTAAAAGAAGAATAACCACTGGAATTCCAATGGTTTCACTTGTAAACGATTTGTCGTCTTTTAACGACCAGTCTTATTTGCAAGTTTTATTTTATATTCAGTCTATATTTCTTTCAACGTCCTTAAAAATATATTTTCTTTACAAAACCACTTGAGGCAGGAGATAATTAAAGTGTCTAAAACTGCTCACCATAGATGTGCATTCACCGAGAACTTGTAATATCCATGCCGAAGCTTAAGAGCTGATATTTCAATTCACAGTCTCATTTATAAACGCTTGTGGTAAACTCAAATCCCGTTCTGACTTCAACTGACGAATGGTAGAGCATTTCACAAGATATATCCTACACACGCTTCACTGTCATTGGTCGATATCTCCCCTCGCGCTGCAGCCAGCATTCTAGTCGTCATAGAAACCCTTTGGATTCGTACCGCGATTCTACACATACCGATACAATTCACAAGAAGTGTGCATTCAGTCAGTCGTGGATGAAAAGTTCTCTAGAATCCTCAGTCACACTTGTAATGTTCTAGTCTTTGCTAAACGAGAGCTCACAAGATAGATATACGAGCGATATTTTCTGTAAGGGCTTCTTGCATCTTTGCAAAACCGTTGTTCCTGGTAATTATAAGCTTGATCGAGTACCATCATCTATTCATAGCTAGATTATTGATCAGTCTCGAGGAAAACAAATGAGACAATTGAACAAGAGGTCGTATGGCTTGGCTATATACTTTACAGCTCGGCACACTTTAAATATTGATACCCATTGATACCCTATTGATTTGCTTGTGGGCAAAATAAAATTTGTTAAGCGACGACCCATGCATGTGTGCACATGGGAGTGGGTGTGTGTGTGTGTTTGGTTTGGTTAACGATAACTCATACATGCGTGTGTATGGTTGTGTTGCGTAATGAAACTAATTAAAGCGGAAAATATGAGCTAAAATATTCCAAGACTCCCAGGAACCATAGTGCCTAAGAATTGGATGATTAATTATAATACTAATATTTTCTAAGATTTCTTGACCCGATAATGACTAGGCACTGAACTATACATGTGTGTGTGGATTTGACAGGTCTTCTCCAAAGGAGGAAACGTAATTAATAAAATGGCGAATATGAGCCGAATTATTAAAAGACGTCGAGGAACCATAATAACTATAGTATAGAGATGGAAATGTATAGAGATGGAAATCAACCACGTGCATATGTTGTCCCGTTAAACGACCAGTTTAATTAATCATACAAATTTCAATTAAATTATGTATAAAATCACGTTTAACGTCAAACTTGTTTTTCCCACCCATACTAATACAGACTGCTCAGTCGATTGTATTTTGGAGGGTTGGATGGTCGAAGGTTAGCACGTGCGTGCTCTATCATAAGGTCTGTTATGTAGTCAACTGGCGGGATTTCCATTCCCTGGTTGGCTTTTTCCAGGGCCTCTAGTTTCCTCCCACTGCTAGACCCTTACGCGCAATGTTCTATAGTTTGTATCGAGAGGACGTTAAACCCCATTTCTCTCTTTATCTCGCTTGTATTTTATCGCTTTTGTAATCCATCAATTCGGTAGGTAAAAAGTACTTATATTGAATAATGAATACTAAAGATTTTAACTGTAAATAATAATTCTCCAATAACCCTTTTTAATTACATCTTAAACCTTATTAACGGGTAGTGACAGGCTTTCTTATTTAAAATGTCGACAGTAGTTTTTTAAAATAACGAGACGAACGACATAAAGGGCAAACATGCTATAATTAGCTGAAACACAAAACCGAAAACCTCACAAAGTGACAATCCTTCTTTCGGTTTCTATTTTGTCAATTGGATATAAACTATGACACGATCTTTACACCAACTGAAGAACATGGTTAAATAATAAAGGACAAATGTGTTATAATTCTAGAATAAAATACGTTTTAACGATTCAAGCATCAATTCCTTGAAACACAAAATGTTAAAAATAGGTGACAAATTATAGTTGGTGAAAGGAAAAAAGGTAAATAATAATATAATTGCTTGTCTAATAGTATTACTGAAAGTAATTGCTCAAAAATCTTGTCGTATCAAAAACGTTTTAACACCGCTTGGTGAAAGAAGCAATGAATAATTGAAGACTCAGATATCTCATTTAGTTTCCTTTCAGTTTATATGAACCAATAGGTCAGGTGGCTGTTCAGGATGGATTTTTCATACTTAAAACAAGAAGATGTTTCAAGGTGAATTTAATTTAAAGTAATGGTCAGATACTATGAATTCCATGATTACTATTTACCGATTAAATTAAATTGTCTACCGATCATGGTCGTTTATGGCTGGCTGCTACTATTAAAATCCGCATCCAAACGGTTAAAGTTGACAACTCTGAAAGTAAAGTTATTCCAGCGACAATTAAGATTGGTCTAGTCCTCGCATCCAAGCACCATTGATTGATTCGATGTCTGAATTAAGGACTGAAGAAGACACAAATAACACTGCTAGCAATATTTCCTATTCAATTTGTCTTTATTGGGTTAGCCTCACAAACTTATTGTATTGTTGATTCGATTACTGTTTTTAGATATCAAAAGAGAACACTGGCCCTTTTTACCAGATCAACAACAGTTCCTCGTGTTTTCATTCCTGGAACTTAATAAAGTGATGTTATTCCAAAACATACGTTTTTGTCTGTTCATCATTTCGCTCATTTAACTCTATTTACACAAGCATCGCTTCAAGAGAAAGTGTGATAAATTACTTCCTGCTTTTTCAAGGACTGTTCATTTGTACGACATGCAAAAACAAATCGCATCATGAGTGGGAGTCCATACAGATTGAAATATAAATGTAATTTAGGTGATCTAGGAGCCAAGGTGGCCCTGTGAGTAGGCACTCTCTCACTAGCGTGCTTATGTAGCGTGCTGTCCTCTTATAAATGGTGCTGAAGGAAAGGTGTTTGGGTTGGGATGGTGTGCTCATATAGCCTTTTATTAGTGGATATTTGTCTTGTTATTAAAATCAATAAAAACGTAGAACAAATACAAATCTGTGATAGAGAAGATAACAGGTACACACGGATATATGGCTATGTTTAGTTCCATGATTGTGTACATTATTTAGATACCCAAGCTCTATCAAAGATCAATTTCTGTAATCTAAGCAGACATGATCATGTTAGCGTAGGTAGATTGTTAAGATTTTTGTCGATTATTTCCATATGGTTCGGAATAACTCAGACAATCCATTTCTTCACAGCTTGGTGTTTAATATACAGACATAAACGAATTTTTGTTTGATACCCTTTACGAGAGAGAGAAATTTGGCTTAACGTCAACTCAACACAAACCAGGTCATTTCGGGACTAACATATGGTTCAATTTTATGTCAATAATTCGCTTGCGCGTAGGGGTCTTTAGCAGTTGGAGGAACCCGGTAGGACCCGGAGAAAACCCACAAGGTTGGGCAGGCGACCCTATTTCTTGTCACATACAACCAGGTATTCGAAACCACACCAGTTTACTTAATGACAGGCTTGATGAAACAGCACGTACGTGCTAACCATTCGTCCCCCACCCCCATGCCGTTTAACAAGGACTAAGAAATAAAACAACGAAATAGACCTTACATCGGATATGTAATAAACACATAGAGTACAATGTTAAAGCGAGAATTTCATATTTTCTAAGGAAGTCAAAACATAATTATTTATATGTCTTTTGCTCAATATCAACTCATTCTTATACGATCATGGGCATTTTTTCCCACCCTCAAAAAACCATTGACACAGAAAAAAATCCTCAATTGCCCCCCATTGCCTCCATTCATAAGCTTCCTTCAAACGTTGGGGTTTGAAGTTGAAAATGATATTTTTGCCAATTTCTCAGCTGGCAATAGTGAATTCTCAGCTGGCAATAGTGAATTATAGGATTAATAGGATTATTCTTTAACAAGGTAGGACTGTGTAAGTATACCATGTATTTTAAGGCTTTATTTTAATAAACTTTGAAACTGTAACTTAAAAATTTGTAATTGTAGCCTTAAATCATGCCTAGTCTTTGCAAAGTGAAAAGCATAGCATTGCGACTCGCGTAGCGCAAAATGAATAAATTGATAAATTTGATTCATAATTACACTGATATGGCCGATACCTATCATGTTTTATATTTATATCTTCGCCATCCAATAGTCTAGACAGTTGATTATAGGTTTCGCATGGGAATAAATGTCTAAATAATAGTTTATATAATAATTGAAGCCAAAAAGGGAACCTGCATAATTCATCTTTAAAACATATAGTGTAACGATTGCACGAATATACACTCGTGCATGGACCGTATGGGTAGCTATTGAGGGACTGTAGTGGTTACATTCAATAACTCCTGAATTATATTTATACCACATGTAGATGTGTTTATTAGTATATTGTATATAAGGGTGTTTCACTTTTCACTTTTTTTTCTCAAATTTCTTAGGTTTCTACTCGTCACTGTAGTCCACTCGGGGTCAAACTTACACCGTAAAATTTTCCAATTTTTGGGTCCAAAATTGGCTGACGGCGAACATTTTTTTCCAAAAGTACGACTATTTTTGTGATTTTTGGAAGTTGGGAGCTTGACAGATCACTTAGAAAGGTCAGTTATGGCCTGTAATGTGTCTATTTAGCAAGAAAATTCTGAAAATATTACGATGTAAGTTTGACACCGAGTAGACTTCGGTGACGGGTAAAAACCTTAGAAATTCCCCAAAAAGTGAAAAGGGAAACACCCTATTGTATACATATATATTAGAGTAATCACAAATTTATTTGGTTAATCAAATTTAGTCTCGGTCACCCAGAACCCCCTAGTCTTCAACGTACGGAGGGTCTGGGTCGGTTCTCAATTTTCGACGAAGTTTACTGGATAATCTACCCCATAAAAAACCAAACTCCCGGTCACGCATGGGCAATGGAACCTATTGGTTAAAGTCTCGGTAAGTTATAGATCTTATGAAGCCGGGCCGATTTTGCTATATTCTATTGGCTAAAATCTAGGTTAGTGCTAGATCTTGTGAAGCCGGGCCGATTTTGCTAGATTTTATAAAGCGAGGTTGGAATGTATCCCACAATTCACTGGGCGCATCTATTATTAGAAACAAAATAGATACGTCGGAAGAAGCATGAATTGCGATGAAAAATTATAATTATGAGAAGCCATACGTCAGATTCATGATGAGAGGAAATTACTATTTCAATTAAAACCTTTACAAACAAAATTTTAAAGATTGTCATTGTTGACAAGCGAGTTGTTTTGATAGATTCAGTACGTGGTAACTTAAAAGACTGGATAATCCAGACAATGACCGACTTTCCGTCAAATTCTGAGGACCCATCCAGACTAATATTCGTAGAATATTTGTTTGGATGATAGAGACTAAATCAAATTATGATTATTAGTATCTAGTTAGAGTTTGTAGAGCTTTCTCTGCGAATCGTTGGTGGTCTTTTGTCTGGGAGTTATTGTCTGTTAGAGTTTGTAGAGCTACCTCTGTAAATCGTTGGTGGTCTTTCGTCTGGGAGTTATTGTCTGTTAGAGTTTGTAGAGCTATCTCTGTAAATCGTTGGTGGTCTTTCGTCTAGGAGTTATTGTCTGTTAGAGTTTGTAGAGCTATCTCTGTAAATCGTTGGTGGTCTTTTGTCTGGGAGTTATTGTCTGTCTGTTTAACGAGGTCTGCTGTTACAAATAGTTAATAAAAGCGTGAAAGAATGTTATGATATATTAAACATCGCAATATGCAGGTGGTTTTATCGATTTCTTTCAACTTGCTCTTCTCTTTTATCACCCAGGAACCGGTTTACTCACTAGTTCCATTAATCTCATTTGATCTGTGTAATATTATACCGTTTAGGTAGTAAGTGCAGGAGGACAATACAACCCAGGGGACAAGGCAAATTGCACTGCTATTGCGAGAATGGTAAGTGCAGGAGGGTAGCACTACACACAAGAACAACGGATAAGACAAGACCGCGGACAAGGCAAATTACACTTATATTGCCAGAATTAAACAACAAATATCAGATGAATGGATCATTTGGGGTGATGGTGGGGGGGGGTAGCTGTAAGCGTCCACTGTGCTGTACAGTTATGGGTCTGTAATATTTAAGGTTACACTCAAAATGAAAAGAAGAACATAGTGATTAACAAGATTGGTATTGGCGGTGATTGTCGTCTGTGTACCAGCAGTCTGTCAGTTGAGAATGTCATAACATTTGACCAGAGATCAATAATGATTCTCGTCTCTTAGACCGGCTCTAACCTTTTCCCAAATTTTCGTTTGGCAGAACGCTTTCTACCACAGACGAAGCAACATGTGGTAACTTGTTGCTGAAAAAGCATGTATGAAGTTCACCATGGAAAACTTGCGATACACAAACTGGAAGTAAAGACCAAAACAATTTTCCGCCCCTCATTTCAACCTGACAAGCCTCTGCACTCTTGTACATAGCCATATTCCCTTATACATCTAACATTGTATAACGCACGCTGCCATCGAACAAAGTTAAACATATTCTCCCTGGTACCTGTCATCTTCTTTCTCTACCACAGATTTTGGTGTTTTTCTGTGTTTTATTGATTGTATTAACACGTGTCAATCTCCAAGTTCAAAATGTCACGTTTTAGAGTAGCAGAAGAAATGTTTTTTTTCTGATACTAGCTGTAACAATTTGAAAAGGAGAACGAGGGAGAGAGAGAGAATGAGAAATGAGGTTTAACGTCCACTTGACACAAACTAGGTCATTTGGGGACTTACATGTGGTTTAATTTTATTTCAATAATTCGCTTGCGCGTAGGGGTCTTTAGTAGCAGTGGGAGGAAACCGGTGAACCCGGCGAAAACCCACGAGGCTGGACAGGCGACCATACTCCTTGTCACGTACAACCGCGGATTCGTAACCACGCCAGTTGACTCAATGACAAGCTTTATGATACAGCACGCGCGTGCTAACCATTCAGCCACCCAACCCGCCTTGAAAAGAAGAACTCAGATACACTAATGTCCCGTTGATTGAACAGGTAATGACACGATCTTGTTTGTAATAACCCCCTAAACCTGGTCATTTTGCTGGGGTAAGAAGAGGGGGTTGGGTTTTGGCCGGTATATAAGTAGCAGTATTTATTTGTTAAATGATCCGTTATTAATGATACGTGTTACGTCATCAATGTATAGGTTTAGCTTGTATGAGCCGTCAAAAATAATTAGGCGGATTTTTTTTCGGTCCCTGTGATCAGGAAAGGAAATTCATCTAGTCGTTCGGATGGGACGAAAAACGGAGGTCTTTTATACACATTGGCGGGCACGTAAAATATCCCTTTACAGTTGGAATTCGATTTAAGTAGGCCGAGGGCCTCTGTCCAGGCAAAATTGTCCTCATAGTAAACTGTATGGCGCATGCCCGTCTTCATTAGCTCAGTTCGGAGCAGAACAGTGGGACGTTAAACCACATTCCATTTCTTGATAATTAGCATTGATAAGGCGGAAACCGCTTTACCGCACAACACCTGCATTGACCAAGAGAACTCTTAGTTAGTGAGATGGTGCCTACTCACAGAGCCACCGTGGCTCCTAGATCATCTATAAACATAAATTACATGTGTGGACTCCCACTCATGATTCGATCTGTTTTTGCATCTCGTATAAATGAACTAAGAACTAAGCCCTTAAATCAGCAGGAAGTAATTTATCAGGGCTGCTTGTATAAATAAAGCTAAATGAGCGAAACGTTGAACAGACAAAAACGTATGTTTTGGAATAACATCACTTTATTAAGTTCCAGGAATGAAATCACGAGGAACTGTTGTTGATCTGGTAAAAAGGGTCAGTGTTCTCTTTTGCTATCTAAAACAGTAATCGAATCAACAATACAATATGTGTGTGAGGCTAACCCAATAAAGACAAATTGAATAGGAAATATTGCTAGCAGTGTTATTTGCATCCTCCTCGCAGTGATCCGTTTGATTAGAGCTAATCTGACTACTCCCTGCTGGACTGAGTGGGTATTATTGTCACTAATTATGACTGGCCAGTGGTCCTATTACTGACCAATCACTGAATTCGTTACAAAGGTATTACCTTTAAAACAAGACGTTTAATTAGGACAACTGTGTTTACGTAACGTTACGTCATGGCTGCACGGTTTTTTTATGCTATATTAACCAGCGCATAGCAGGATATTGCAGCAAAACTAATTGCGTGACAAACGAGGCTATCGGTATTGACGTAAAGTAAACGCTACGGTATGGTAACGAACAGACTTTTAACGTTTTTAATAATTTAAATCTTTGTCCAAAATATAAAGGAAGACCCAAGATTAAACGACGGAATGTCATGTTACTGTACGTAAGTAGTAGATTTGATTGAACGAGAAGAATAGACACATTTACTTAAATGTCAAGAATCCGAAGCGAATCCAGCAATGGCCAGAGAGGGATTTCTCGGGCCGTTGCTTCAGGAATATGTGTTATTTGTGTCTTCTTCAGTCCTTAATTCAGACATCGATTCAATCAATGCTATGGTGCTTGGATGCGAGGACTAGACCAATCTTAAATGTCGCTGGAATAACTTTATTTTCAGAGTTGTCAACTTTAACCGTTTGAATGCGGATTTTAATAGTAGCAGCCAGCCTTAAACGACCATGATCGGTAGACAATTTAATTTAATCGGTAAATAGTAATCATAGAATTCATAGTTTCTGACCATTACTTTAATTCAAATTCACTTGAACCATCTTCCTGTTTTTAAGTATGAAAAATCCATCCAGCACAACCAACCTGATATTTTGGTTGAGAATAAAACGAACGGAAACTAAATGAGATATCTGAGTCTTTAATTATTCATTGCTTCTTTCACCAAGCGGTGTTAAAACGTTTTTGATACGACAAGATTTTTGAGCAAATTATATCACTTTCAGTAAAACTATTAGACAAGCAATTATATTATCATTTACCCTTTTCCTTTCACCAACTATAATTACTCACCTTTTTTATCGTTTTGTGTTTCCAGGAATTGAGGCTTGAATCGTTAAAACGTATTTTATTCCAATTATAACACGTTTGTCCTTTAATATTTAACCATGTTCTTCAGTTGGTGTAAAGGTCGTATCATGAATTATATTATATCCAATTGACAAAATAGAATGAATGAAATGGGGTTTAACGTGAGGTTTTGGGTGTAATTAAAGGGGTTATTGGAGAATGATTGTCAGCTTTATTAGAAGTCTAGGAGATGTATTGATTTGACGTCAAATTATCAAGAAATAGCCGATGTGAAAGTATTAGCTAAAAATATTAAGGAGTTTGGGATCATCACGCACAACTACATTGAATAAAATGGGGTTTAAAGTCCTACTCTTCTGCACAGGGCCAGGTCAGTGGCACCGCGACCTACTCTTATATTGAATTACAACAATCAATAGTACCTTTACGTGCACGACAATGTGTACACGGGATCTCATTTTTTTACCTACCCGAACTACTAGACACCTTACTTACTAAGCCGTTTCTTACCACTCCTAGCCTCTGATAATTTTTTTAGTGGCCTCAAAACCGCGATTTTGCAGAGATGTAATTAACCAACGGCAATTACCACACTGAACGAAACTATGTTTGTCCAGACACAAGGTGAATAGAGAGAGGGGAATGGGGTTTAATATCCCCTCTACATAAACTAGGTAATTTTAGAACTATCATATGGTTCAATTTCATTTCAAAAACTCTCTTGAGCGTAAGGGTCTTTAGCAGTTGGAGGAAACTGGAGCAGTAGGAGAAATCCCACGAAGGTAGACAGCCGATCCTATTTCTTGTCACGTTCAACCGGAGAATCGGAACCTCTTCAGGTTGCCAGTTAACTCAATGACAGACCTTATGACGCAACGTCCACACGTCCATCATTCGACCCCACCCCACCCCACCACAACCATGTGAATGCTAGCCATTAAAAGAGTGAAATACCGATTTGAACAGTCTCAAAAATAAAAGTCTGAGTACGTATGTAATTTAAGAGCCAACATAGAGAGAAATGCTGTATTTACTTTGTCTCAAAAGTTCAGTTAAAAATATTGAGTTGTTTGAACGTGAACGTCAAACTACTTATCCGGACAATTATTCTTCCGTTTGGTAACCTTATAACCAATTCACATTCCTCTAGAGGTCTATACAATGAATGACCCATGTACTGTTCTTGATAACGAAAGGGTAAATTGCACCTACACATTATTTTTATAATACAGCTTGGGACACCGGTCTACATTTCCAGATGACAGGTTTAAGTTGTTTGAAAACGAATCACATAATACCTTGAGTTAGTTGTTCGGACCTAAGGTAGAGGATTTTAACACAAAGTTAAGCAGTTTTATTCTATAAAATATTATCGCGATTTTATCTTTTAATATCACAAGAACTTAACATGCTTTGGTGGAACTAATAAGGAAAGTACCATTATTGACAAGCTTAGAATTAACATTACAAGAACTCAACAAACTGTGGTGGAACTAATAAGTTTACCCTGAAAGAAACTGATTAACATCTTTATCTCCAGTCAGGTTAACCGAGACTAGACCCAACTGTAGATAACTGGTACCGTAGAGACATAAAACAGCATTACTTATTAGATAAAAAGAGTGTTTAGACTTTCTGTAGATATAAATTCAAGTGGAACCAAAACACGACTGATGTCCCAGAAGGTAAACTGTCAGGTGAGTTAATAGCTTTAGTGTTAATTAACGTTCTGGCAAGAACAACAAAGAATGCAATGGCGGAAAACAGAAAAGGAGTCCGCGTGCCAGCGCCTTATTTACTGGTAAAAATAAAATAAAACCAAGTCTGAACACTCCAAACCATTAGACAAAATTCAAAGTCCTAATAAACGGAATAGGCAAATAGTGTAATCAGCGAAAAACTGTTCACCGTGTACAAAATACACGACAAACAGTTTTAACTGAGCCAGTAAGGCGTGGCTGTCTAAATACTGAATGATATGGGGGGTTTTATATGCCCACTTTTAAAGTAGAAATATTATTATTAATTTGTAAAGACAAACCACATTCATTCGGTTCATGCATTGAGTTAAACACAGAAGACGGGTTGTTAACTCTGAAATAAGCCAATGAAAGTATATTATAGTTATAGAAATATAATGATATGGGGTTTAACGTCATGCTTTCCTGCTCCGACTAGGTTAATGAATACGGGTCTACACCATGCAGTGTGCCGTGATTAAATGTTTGCACGAACAGCGGCGCTACATAGACACCTTTCGTCTGGCCCATCTGAGTACAATAAGTCGGATGTTTCACATTTCTGCCAAGTTCAAAACATTTACAATTTCCAAAACTATTGTTATTAAATAGACAGACGTGGTTATTAAAGTTCGACCTTTTAAATAGACTGAGTCGAATACGTATTATAATAATGGTATCAGATGTTTTGACAGGGTGTGCATACCATGTCCAGTGCTCGACTACTGTCACTACTATTTAGATATCAGTGATGATTACAGTCACACCAAAAGGAGGACATTACCACATACAAAGAAACCCACGAACAAGCTACACAGACATTGCAAGGGATAAATAACAAACGCATATTTAAAACCCAATTATTTAGTATTTCTCTACAAACAGATTGCAGTCACGCTGCCATATGGCCATAACCCTAGTTTTTATTTTAACTAACAAAGTCAGAGAATCTCTAGACATGATGCTGACAATAACAGATGAAACTTGACGGTTAGCATTAACAAAACCACTGGATACAGATTAAACATACATTATGCAAGAGGTAAATCTGCCTATTGCAGGTCTTTCTTTAGGCTTGAAATACTTTTTAATTATTAATTACACAACCAGACCATAATCAACTTTCGATGGCATCGGATACTCGTGATTTTAACTAGATTAGAATGGTTCGTCATTTAGAAATGTAATTTAAAATGGGGAAGCGAGGCTAAGTCGCGAATATACCACTATTAACACCATGCACACATCTTGTCAAAACAATAAACAGTGCTAATTTGGCTCAAAATGATGTAATTTGGCAGAAATATTAAATATTTTGTTTTTTTTATAATCTATTTTTGATTTATTATAGTACGAATGACAAACTCTTTATTAAACTCTTCACTGATGTTTCTTTAAAAATTGCACAGACGAAACGTATTAATTACTTTTTCAGAACTTTCAGTATAGGAACTAAATCATGGAAACAGTTAGAAGGCAGCTAAATCAACTGTTCTGTCTAACTAAATCGGTTTGCAAATAAGATAAACATCTACCTCATCAGCTGGTTTATCTCCAGACAGAATCTCCGATTTATCTAGACGATAATACATAGGTAGAAATAACACGAGCCAGTTATTTAATATCTTTATACTTTTTGTAGAAATAAACTGGCGATTAGAGAAAACATGTTTCTAGTTCAGTGCTCGCGGGTTCAAATTGTTATCTTGGCAAATATCTTAGCTTGGTGAAAGATGCACCTGGATAAAAAGGAAAGACGAGATACTCTGCAATAAAGGATGACAGGCGGTCGTTCCTCAAACATGAATACCTACCACGCCGGAAAAATGTTTTTTTCAAAATCATTTGTTTTAACTACGGGCAAGAGGGGTTGGTTGAGTGGCTAAATTGTTAACGAGTTCGATCCCAAGGTCTGGTATTGAGTCAAGTTGTGTGGATTCGATTCCCGATTGTATGTGACAGGGAGTATGGTTGCCTGTCAAGCCTTTTGGGTTTTCTCTGCGCCCTCCGTTTTCCTCCCATTGCTTAAGACCCCTGCGCGTCAGTGGCGCTACGATCTACTCTTATATCGAACTCAAACTGCTGATGTATCTATTACGTGCACGCTCACGACTGTACGATGTCCCTGACCATTCCCAGGAAAATCCCAACGCAGTTTTCGAACACGGGACCTCCAGGTTACCGAGCCACTCGCTGAACTACTGTGGCTCCCGCGTCCGACATTCACATGTGGTAAACACAAGCCAGCGCCTCTGAAATCTTTCGATAAGCCCTCTTTTAATTAAATTGGTTTCAAGTATGAAGCTTATCTATCATTGATATTTGATTTTGTTTTCAGATCAGGAAATCGGAATTCAAATAACGAAGACAAACAACCTGGTGGAGAGGATAAATCTAAGACGGCGGAAATCCCCAAACAGATTTACATGACACTCAATGTATCCACTGTAATGGTGTATAGATATGATCATTATCTTGGAGAGAGAGACAGAGAAATGGGGTTTAACGTCCATTCAACACAACTAGGTCATTTCGGGATTAACATGTTCTTCAGTTGGTGTAAAGGTCGTATCATGAATTATATTATATCCAATTGACAAAATAGAATGAATGAAATGGGGTTTAACGTCCTACTGTTATGCACTGAACCTGGGCTAATTGAAAACGGGCATAGCCATACAGTGTGCTATGAGGGGAATTTCTCCCGGGCGGCGTTGATACGGCCTACTCTTATATCGAATTCCAACTGCCAAGGGATCTTTTACGTGCACTCCAATGTGTACACGGGACCTCGGGTTTTCGTCCCATCCGAACGACTATGCAGCTGTACTTGTCAGGCCCTCCTCCTGCATCACTGACAAGAGGAAATCACGTCGGAAAATCGAGATGAACTTTCTCGGCCAATGCAGGGATCGAACACCCGACCTCCAGGCTAGCGAACCAGCGCCTTATCCACTTAGCCACCGTGATCCCCTTGACAAAATAGAAACCGAAAGAAGGATTGTCACTTTGTGAGGTTTTCGGTTTTGTCGTTCAGCTAATTATAACATGTTTGCCCTTTTGTGAGGTTTTGGGTGTAATTAAAGGGGTTATTGGAGAATGGTTGTCATCTTTATTAGAAATCTAGGTGATGTATTGATTTGACGTCAAATAATCAAAAGTATGTGAAAGTATTAGCTCAAAATATTAAGGAGTTTGGGATCAACACGCACAACTACATTGAATAAAATGGGGTTTAAAGTCCTACTCTTCTGCACCTGGCCAGGGCAGTGGCGCCGCGACCTACTCTTATATTGAATTACAGCAATCAATAGTACCTTTACGTGCACGACAATGTGTACACGGGATCTCGTTTTTTTACCTACCCGAACTACTAGACACCTTACTTACTAGGCCCTTTCTTACCACTCCTAGTCTCTGATAATTTATTTAGTGGCCTCAAAACCGCGATTTTGCAGAGATGTAATTAACCAACGGCAATTACCACACTGAACGAAACTATGTTTATCCAGACACAAGGTGAATAGAGAGAGGGGAATGGGGTTTAATTTCCCCTCTACATAAACTAGGTAATTTTAGAACTATCATATGGTTCAATTTCATTTCAAAAACTCTCTTGAGCGTAAGGGTCTTTAGCAATTGGAGGAAACTGGAGCAGTAGGAGAAATCCCACGAAGGTAGACAGCCGATCCTATTTCTTGTCACGTTCAACCGGAGAATCGAAACCTCTTCAGGTTGCCAGTTAACTCAATGACAGACCTTATGACGCAACGTCCACACGTCCATCATTCGACCCCCACCCCACCCCCACCACAACCACAACCATGTGAATGCTAGCCATTAGAAGAGTGAAATACCGATTTGAACAGTCTCAAAAATAAAAGTCTGAGTACGTTTGTAATTTAAGAGCCAACATAGAGAGAAATGCTGTATTTACTTTGTCTCAAAAGTTTAGTTAATAATATTGAGTCGTTTGGACGTGAACGTCAAACTGCTTATCCGGACAATTATTCTTCCGTTTGGTAACCTTATAACCGATTCACATTCCTCTAGAGGTCTATACAATGAATGACCCATGTACTGTACTTGATAACGAAAGGTAAATTGCACCTACACATTATTTTTATAATACAGCTTGGGACACCGGTCTACATTTCCAGATGACAGGTTTAGGTTGTTTGAAAACGAATCACATAATACCTTGAGTTAGTTGTTCGGACCTAAGGTAGAGGATTTTAACACAAAGTTAAGCAGTTTTATTCTATAAAATATTATCGCGATTTTATCTTTTAATATCACAAGAACTTAACATACTTTGTCGGAACTAATAAGGAAAATACCATTATTGACAAGCTTAGAATTAACATTACAAGAACTCAACAAACTGTGGTGGAACTAATAAGTTTACCCTGAAAGAAACTGATTAACATCTTTATCTCCAGTCAGGTTAACCGAGACTAGACCCAACTGTAGATAACTGGTACCGTAGAGACATAAAACAGCATTACTTATTAGATAAAAAGAGTGTTTAGACATTCTGTAGATATAAATTCAAGTGGAACCAAAACACGACTGATGTCCCAGAAGGTAAACAGTCAGGTGAGTTAATAGCTTTAGTGTTAATTAACGTTCTGGCAAGAACAACAAAGAATGCAATGGCGGAAAACAGAAAAGGAGTCCGCGTGCCAGCGCCTTATTTACTGGTAAAAATAAAATAAAACCAAGTCTGAACACTCCAAACCATTAGAAAAAAATTCAAAGTCCTAATAAACGGAATAGGCAAATAGTGTAATCAGCGAAAAACTGTTCACCGTGTACAAAATACACGACAAACAGTTGTAACTGAGCCAGTGAGGCGTGGCTGTCGAAATACTGAATGATATGGGGGGTTTTATATGCCCACTTTTAAAGTAGAAATATTATTATTAATTTGTAAAGACAAACCACATTCATTCGGTTCATGCATTGAGTTAAACACAGAAGACGGGTTGTTAACTCTGAAATAAGCCAATGAAAGTATATTATAGTTATAGAAATCTCTTAGTTAGTGAGATGGTGCCTACTCACAGAGCCACTGTGGCTCCTAGATCATCTATAAACATAAATTACATTTATATTTAAGTCTGTATGGACTCCCACTCATGATGCGATTTGTTTTTGCATCTCGTATAAATGAACTAAGAACTTAGCCCTTAAATCAGCAGGAAGTAATTTATCAGGGCTGCTTGTATAAATAAAGCTAAATGAGCGAAACGATGAACAGACAAAAACGTATGTTTTTGAATAACATCACTTTATTAAGTTCCAGGAATGAAAACACGAGGAACTGTTGTTGATCTGGTTAAAAAAGGTCGGTGTTCTCTTTTGCTATCTAAAACAGTAATCGAATCAACAATACAATATGTGTGTGAGGCTAACCCAATAAAGACAAATTGAATAGGAAATATTGCTAGCAGTGTTATTTGTGTCTTCTTCAGTCCTTAATTCACACATCGATTCAATCAATGCTATGGTGCTTGGATGCGAGGACTAGACCAATCTTAAATGTCGCTGGAATAACTTTATTTTCAGAGTTGTCAACTTTAACCGTTTGAATGCGGATTTTAATAGTAGCAGCCAGCCTTAAACGACCATGATCGGTAGACAATTTAATTTAATCGGTAAATAGTAATCATGGAATTCATAGTATCTGACCATTACTTCTAATTAATTTCACCTTGAAACATCTTCCTGTTTTTAAGTATGAAAAATCCATCCAGCACAACCAACCTGATATTTTGGTTGAGAATGAAACGAACGGAAACTAAATGAGATATCTGAGTCTTTAATTATTCATTGCTTCTTTCACCAAGCGGTGTTAAAACGTTTTTGATACGACAAGATTTTTGAGCAAATTATATCACTTTCAGCAAAACTATTAGACAAGCAATTATATTATCATTTACCTTTTTCCTTTCACCAACTATAATTACTCGCCTTTTTTAACGTTTTGTGTTTCAAGGAATTGAGGCTTGAATCGTTAAAACGTATTTTATTCCAGAATTATAACACGTTTGTCCTTTATTATTTAACTATGTTCTTCAGTTGGTGTAAAGGTCGTATCATGAATTATATTATATCCAATTGACAAAATAGAATGAATGAAATGGGGTTTAACGTCCTACTGTTATGCACTTAACCCGAGCTAATTGAAAACGGGCATACGCCATATAGTTTGCTATGAGGGGAATTTATCCCGGGCGGCGGTGCTACGGCCTACTCTTATATCGAATTCCAACTGCCAAGGGATCTTTTACGTGCACTCCAATGTGTACACGGGACCTCGGGTTTTCGTCCCATCCGAACGACTAGGCAGCTGTCCTTGTCAGGCCCTCCTCCTGCATCACTGACAAGGGGAAATCACGTCGGAAAATCGAGATGAACTTTCTCGGCCAATGCAGGGATCGAACACCCGACCTCCAGGCTAGCGAACCAGCGCCTTATCCACTTAGCCACCGTGATCCCCTTGACAAAATAGAAACCGAAAGAAGGATTGTCACTTTGTGAGGTTTTCGGTTTTGTCTTTCAGCTAATTATAACATGTTTGCCCTTCTGTGAGGTTTTGGGTGTAATTAAAGGGGTTATTGGAGAATGATTGTCATCTTTATTAGAAATCTAGGTGATGTATTGATTTGACGTCAAATTATCAAAAGTATGTGAAAGTATTAGCTCAAAATATTAAGGAGTTTGGGATCATCACGCACAACTACATTGAATAAAATGGGGTTTAAAGTTCTACTCTTCTGCACCTGGCCAGGGCAGTGGCGCCGCGACCTACTCTTATATTGAATTACAACAATCAATAGTACCTTTACGTGCACGACAATGTGTACACAGGATCTCGTTTTTTTACCTACCCGAACTACTAGACACCTTACTTACTAGGCCCTTTCTTACCACTCCTAGCCTCTGATAATTTATTTAGTGGCCTCAAAACCGCTATTTTGCAGAGATGTAATTAACCAACGGCAATTACCACACTGAACGAAACTAAGTTTGTCCAGACACAAGGTGAATAGAGAGAGGGGAATGGGGTTTAATTTCCCCTCTACATAAACTAGGTAATTTTAGAACTATCATATGGTTCAATTTCATTTCAAAAACTCTCTTGAGCGTAAGGGTCTTTAGCAGTTGGAGGAAACTGGAGCAGTAGGAGAAATCCCACGAAGGTAGACAGCCGATCCTATTTCTTGTCACGTTCAACCGGAGAATCGAAACCTCTTCAGGTTGCCAGTTAACTCTATGACAGACATTATGACGCAACGTCCACACGTCCATCATTCGACCCCACCCACCCCCACCACAACCATGTGAATGCTAGCCATTAAAAGAGTAAAATACCTATTTGAACAGTCTCAAAAATAAAAGTCTGAGTACGTATGTAATTTAAGAGCCAACATAGAGAGAAATGCTGTATTTACTTTGTTTCAAAAGTTTAGTTAAAAAATATTGAGTCGTTTGGACGTGAACGTCAAACTGCTTATCCGGACAATTATTCTTCCGTTTGGTAACCTTATAACCGATTCACATTCCTCTAGAGGTCTATACAATGAATGACCCATGTACTGTACTTGATAACGAAAGGTAAATTGCACCTACACATTATTTTTATAATACAACTTGGGACACCGGTCTACATTTCCAGATGACAGGTTTAAGTTGTTTGAAAACGAATCACATAATACCTTGAGTTAGTTGTTCGGACCTTAGGTAGAGGATTTTAACACAAAGTTAAGCAGTTTTATTCTATAAAATATTATCGCGATTTCATCTTTTAATATCACAAAAACTTAACATACTTTGGTGGAACTATTAAGGAAAATACCATTATTGACAAGCTTAGAATTAACATTACAAGAACTCAACAAACTGTGGTGGAACTAATAAGTTTACCCTGAAAGAAACTGATTAACATCTTTATCTCCAGTCAGGTTAACCGAGACTAGACCCAACTGTAGATAACTGGTACCGTAGAGACATAAAACAGCATTACTTATTAGATAAAAAGAGTGTTTAGACTTTCTGTAGATATAAATTCAAGTGGAACCAAAACACGACTGATGTCCCAGAAGGTAAACTGTCAGGTGAGTTAATAGCTTTAGTGTTAATTAACGTTCTGGCAAGAACAACAAAGAATGCAATGGCGGAAAACAGAAAAGGAGTCCGCGTGCCAGCGCCTTATTTACTGGTAAAAATAAAATAAAACCAAGTCTGAACACTCCAAACCATTAGAAAAAATTCAAAGTCCTAATAAACGGAATAGGCAAATAGTGTAATCAGCGAAAAACTGTTCACCGTGTACAAAATACACGACAAACAGTTGTAACTGAGCCAGTGAGGCGTGGCTGTCGAAATACTGAATGATATGGGGGTTTTATATGCCCACTTTTAAAGTAGAAATATTATTATTAATTTGTAAAGACAAACCACATTCATTCGGTTCATGCATTGAGTTAAACACAGAAGACGGGTTGTTAACTCTGAAATAAGCCAATGAAAGTATATTATAGTTATAGAAATATAATGAAATGGGGTTTAACGTCATGCTTTCCTGCTCCGACTAGGTTAATGAATACGGGTCTACACCATGCAGTGTGCCGTGATTAAATGTTTGCCCGAACAGCGGCGCTACATAGACACTTTTCGTCCGACCAATCTGAGTACAATAAGTCGGATGTTTCACATTTCTGCGAAGTTCAAAACATTTACAATTTCCAAGACTGATGTTATTAAATAGACAGACGTGGTTATGTAAGTTTGACCTTTTAAATAGACTGAGTCGAATACGTATTATAATAATGGTATCAGATGTTTTGACAGGATGTGCATACCATGTCCAGTGCTCGACTACTGTCACTACTATTTAGATATCAGTAATGATTACAGTCACACCAATAGGAGGACATTACCACATACAAAGAAACCCACGAACAAACTACACAGACATTGCAGGGATAAATAACAAACGCATATTTAAAACCCAATTATTTAGTATTTTTCTACAAACAGATTGCAGTCACGCTGCCATATGGCCAAACCTCTAGTTTTTATTTTAACTAACAAAGTCAGAGAATCTCTAGACATGATGCTGACAATAACAGATGAAACTTGACGGTTAGCATTAACAAAACCACTGGATACAGATTAAACATACATTATGCAAGAGGTAAATCTGCCTATTGCAGGTCTTTCTTTAGGCTTGAAATTCTTTTTAATTATTAATTACACAACCAGACCATAATCAACTTTCGATGGCATCGGATACTCGCGATTTTAACTAGATTAGTACGGTTCGTCATTTAGAAATGTAATTTAAAATGGGGAAGCGAGGCTAAGTCGTGAATATACCACTATTAACACTATGCACACATCTTGTCAAAACAATAAACAGTGCTAATTTGGCTCAAAATGATGTAATTTGGCTGAAATTTTCAATATTTTCCTTTTTTATAATCTATTTTTGAATTATTATAGCAAGAATGACAAACTCTTTATTTAACTCTTAACTAATGTATCTTTAAAAATTGCACAGACGAAACGTATTAATTACTTTTTCAGAACTTTCAGTATAGGAACTAAATCACGGAAACAGTTAGAAGGCAGCTAAATCAACTGTTCTGTCTAACTAAATCGGTTTGCAAATAAGATAAACATCTACCTCATCAGCTGGTTTATCTCCAGACAGAATCTCCGATTTATCTAGAAGATAATACATAGGTAGAAATAACACGAGCCAGTTATTTAATATCTTTATACTTTTTGTAGAAATAAACTGGCGATTAGAGAAAACATGTTTCTAGTTCAGTGCTCGCGGGTTCAAATTGTTATCTTGGCAAATATCTTAGCTTGGTGAAAGATGCACCTGGATAAAAAGGAAAGACGAGATACTCTGCAATAAAGGATGACAGGCGGTCATTCCTCAAACATGAATACCTACCACACCGGGAATATGATTTTTTTCAAAATCATTTGGTTAAATAACGGGCAAGAGGGGTTGGTTGAGTGGCTAAATTGTTAACGAGTTCGATCACAAGGTCTGGTATAGAGTCAAGTTGTGTGGTTTCGATTCCCGATTAAACGTGACAGGGAGTATAGTTGCCCGTCCAGCCTTTTGGGTTTTCTCTGCGTCCTTCGTTTTCCTCCCATTGCTTAAGACCCCTGCGCGTCAGTGGCGCTACGATCTACTGCTGATGGATCTATTACGTGCACGCTCACGACTATACGATGTCCCTGACCATTCCCAGGAAAATCCCAACGCAGTTTTCGAACACGGGACCTCCAGGTTACCGAGCCACTCGCTGAACTACTGTGGCTCCCGCGTCCGACATTCACATGTGGTAAAAACAAGCCAGCGCCTCTGAAATCTTTCGATAAGCCCTATTTTAATTAAATTGGTTTCAAGTATGAAGCTTATCTATCATTGATATTTGATTTTGCTTTCAGATCAGGAAATCGTAATTCAAATAACGAAGACAAACAACCTGGTGGAGATGATAAATCTAAGACGGCGGAAATCTCCGAGCAGTAATGGTGTATAGATATGATCATTATCTTGGAGAGAGAGAGAGAGAGAGAGAGGGCGCGCGAGAGAGAAATGAGGTTTAACGTTCACGCAATACAACTAGGTCATACCCTATCAGTGTGCTATATGTAAGGGGGGACATTTTGACCGTACACTAGCGCCAAGTCCTACCCTAGTATTTTTTTACGACAAGAGGAATTAAGCAATTGGGGGAAAGCAGATTCCTACGGGGATGGACAAGAAACCATATCCTTGTCACGTGCGAGCGGGGATTCGAAAGGCCCGCACCGTCCTGACCATTTGCTTTGAAGTTGATAATATACCTGTTTTCTTGATTATGGTTGAAAGCTTCAACTAAATTGCGCGAAAATAATACCTATCTGTGTGTTACATTTCGTCAGTTTTTCCTGGGACCGCGGTTGCTCAGTGTGTAAGACGATGGCCCGCTAGATTAGAGATCCCGAATTCGACCCCGGTGTTGGTCGAGGAAGTTCATTGGTGTTACCGTCGTGGTTTCAGTCATGACAGTTAAGCAAGACGGATGGTATGTCGAAATAGAACGCATATACGTTCGAGTGGCACGAAAAACGACGTCCCGTGTGCACATTGGTGTTCACGTAACAATGACAATTTGAACTCGATATGAGAGTAGGCCGTAGTGCCACTGCCCGGGTATAATTTCCCCTATGCCCGTCTTTATTAGCCTAGTCGAAGCACAATAGTAGAAAGTTTTAACACCCACACTGTTTCATTTCATTACATTCCTTTAATGTACGGATAAAAATCGAAGATTAAATCTGCTTGGCTATTTGATTTTTGGAATGAAACAAACAGAATAGATCAACCTACCCTGTATAGTTTCATTATTACCTGTGTATAAAAAGACTAGCCTACGACATACAATATGTCTTATATAAGAAGTCTTACTAAACCTTATACTACCAGAATCAATTTTCAATCTGAGAAAAATTCCAACTGTCAATCTAGAAATTGTAAAACGTGCTTTTTCATAAGGCCGCTGATTTTTCAGTTTTAGAAAATAAAACAGCGACAACAGTGAGCGGTTGTACATCTTAGCTAACAACATTCTTATTTCAAAACCAAGGGCGTCTGTAATCAGAGAGAGGGAGTGAAGGAGAGAGGATGGGAGAGAGAGAGGGAGGAGAGGTGGAATGTCCAATTAACCCAATCCCAGTTATTTCATGACTACCACATGGTTAAATCTTATTTCAATAATTCGAGTTTACGTAGTGGTCTTTAGTTATAGGGGGAAACCATAGTACCTGGATAAACCCAAAGAGGTTAGGGATAGAAACCGCACTACTTGTTAGACAATTCAGCCCCCTCAACCGCACCACTGTCTCCCATCGCGTTTTATTAATATAGATATCATTGATTACCTATACCCATATAATATATAAACAGTGGAATAAAAATATTCTGTTTGAAAGCTCTGATGTTCATTTTAAAGCCCCAATACCACTCTTGTTGTAACTGAATAATATGTTCCAATCTTTATTCGGATCAACAAATTCTTCTATTTTACAATATTTCAATTAATTGATGATACAAATTTGATCTTAACACACCTAATTGAAAAAATGGAAAAATTCAACTGTATGATGAAAGGCCTTACGTTAACACTTTCAACTGTAACTTGGATTTAAACATATTTTCGAACCCTCTGGACAAGTAAAATAGGATGTAATGGATAATTTACACAACAGGTAGGATACTTAATCATCTCGTAGTTAGAATAGGGCTAAAAAAAAATCTGGACCTGTCGAGCCAGCCAAAGTGTTATTGTCCTTTTAAGGGATAGTTGGTTCCGTTCAAAGAAATGATGAATTGAAGATCTGTCAACATGTAACATCCACTTTGGACTATATAAACGGGGTTTGGTCGATTTGGATCCTACACGAATGACCATCTACAGCACCTATTAGTATTTAATTTGATATTGCTAGTGCAAATAAAACAAATCACCATCTTATATAACTGTTTTAGTTACGAACCTTCCTGGAGTTTACACGCTCATGTGACCATATATAGTTGGTAAGCCCAAGGTGGAAAATGAAAACATTTGGAGCAAGAGCTTTTAGTTTTCTTGCTCCATCAAAATGGGACGATCTTCCAGTGTTCATCAAAAGTACTCCTTTTATTGAGTGTATCAAATCCAGACTTAACAAAATCTTATTTCAACGTTATATATTGTATTTAATTAAAATTGTGTGTAAAAATGTTCATATTAGTACAATTCGGTTAGGTATATCGTAGGTATTCGCAGACATTAAAATATATTAAGAAAGAGTCTAAGTTTTCGTTTCCAGAATGTCGGTCATAATATTATCGTATCTGTGGTTTCTAAAATAATTAGCCCTTCTGCTTCATTTGGCACTGAAAATAGGTTTTCGCATGAATTGTAGTCTATCAAATTGTTTGTGAATATTTTAATACGTTGAGACAGGCCGTTCTTAGAAATTGGGGTTAAATTTCATCGTCAGTTTAATAAAATAAAACCAAGGGGTTTCGTTTCATTTCTATATTTTTTATATACACAATATTTTTTCAGAAACTGAAGGGATTGAGGAACAGGCAAAGCCTATATAAACCCCTCTATATTGAGCATTTATATCTGGCTGAAATGGGTTAATCAAGATGGGCATTTTGCCCGGACAGCGGCAATACGGCCTACTTATATTACGAATTCTAACCGTCAAGGGTTCACTGTAGTGCACTGGACCTCGGGTTTTCCGTAAATCCAAGGCCCTCCGTCCTACGTCGGATATGCCAATGAATTTTCTCGGCCAAGACCGAGACCAGGCTAAAGAGTCGACGTCTTAATTACAGAGTTACTGCGACTCCAGTTAAAACTAATGAAATGTAGCACACATAACGGTATTATTCTCGCGCAATTTAGTTGAGGCTAAGAAACTGTACTTAATGAGGCAACTTATTATTATAGAGTATACATGTATAGTTTTAACCCCTCGTACTGCAGAATGTCTCGTTGTTGGACTTTGCTCCTGTTTGTTCACTGCACTTCTCCGCCACGAGAATGAGTTATGGTATATCTATAAGGGTTATTTCAGTGGATACGTTTAGAATCAAGTGTCATGTAAATCTGCTCGGGGATTTCCGCCGTCTAAGATTTATCCTCTCCACTAGGTTGTCTGTCTTCGTTACTTGAATTACGATCTCCACCATGGAATCATTCGGAACACCTTGTGATATTGTGTTACTGATACGTCTCGTTCACCGCAGACCAACCTATTGATTTAGATATATTTATAATCCTCCGTGATCCCATTACGCGTAATTTCATCATGTTCCAATTCTCAGTTCACCTTTTTCCGGTTGAGTTCCAGACCATGTCTTTAAATAGTAACAGTTGTTGAATTTATCCGATCCTCTCTTTTGGCAGATTTCCTATAATGTAAACTGGTGTGAACGTTATCATTCATTCCAGATTTAGTTACGTCTGTCTAATTTTGGAATAAAGTCAATGGAAATGGAATGCGGTTTAAAGTACTTCACCTAGGTCATTGTGTTATGAAGAATAGTAATCACACATGTAGTTGTTATACAGAACAAAGACTTCGCGCACCTCATACCGAGTTATTATACAGAATAAAGACCCAATACACCTTACACCGACTTATTATACAGAATAAAGACCCTACGCACCTCACACCGAGTTATTATACAGAATAAAGACCCAATACACCTCACACCGAGTTATTATACAGAATAAAGACCCTACGCACCTCACACCGAGTTATTATACAGAATAAAGACCCAATACACCTCACACCGACTTATTATACAGAATAAAGACCCTACGCATCCCACTTCGAGTTATTATACAGAATAAAGACCCTATACACCCAACACCGAGTTATTATACTGAATAAAGACCTCTCACACCTCACACACCTCACACCGAGTTATTATACAGAATAAAGACCCTATACACCCAACATCGGGTTATAATACTGAATAAAGACCTCTCACACCTCACACCGAGTTATTATACAGAATAAAGACCCTACGCACTTCGAGTTATTATACAGAATAAAGACCCTATACACCCAACACCGAGTTATTATACTGAATAAAGACCTCTCACACCTCACACACCGAGTTATTATACAGAATAAAGACCCTATACACCCAACACCGGGTTATTATACAGAATAAAAACCTCACACCGAGTTATTTATTATACAGAATAAAGACCCTACACACCTCACTTCGAGTTATTATACAGAATAAAGACGTCTCACACCTCACACCGAGTTATTATACAGAATAAAGACCCTACGCATCCCACTTCGAGTTATTATACAGAATAAAGACCCTATACACCCAACATCGAGTTATTATACTGAATAAAGACCTCTCACACCTCACACCGAGTTATTATACAGAATAAAGACCCTATACACCCAACACCGGGTTATTATACAGAATAAACACCCACACACCTCACACCGAGTTATTATACAGAATAAAGACGTCTCACACCTCACACCGAGTTATTTATTATACAGAATAAAGACGTCTCACACCTCACACCGAGTTATTATACAGAATAAAGACACTGTACACCCAACACCGGGTTATTATACAGAATAAAGACGTCTCACACCTCACACCGAGTTATTATACAGAATAAAGACCCTACGCACCTCACTTCGAGTTATTATACAGTATAAAGACCCTACGCACCCCACTTCGAGTTATTATACAGAATAAAGACCATACGCACCCCACTTCGAGTTATTATACAGAATAAAGACCCTATACACCCAACACCGAGTTATTACACTGAATAAAGACGTCTCACACCTCACACCGAATTATTATACAGAATAAAGACCCTACGCACCTCACTTCGGGTTATTATACAGAATAAAGATGGCGACATATGTGTAGGATAAAGCACGAACTTCGGGTTATTATACAGAATAAAGATGGCGACATATGTGTAGGATAAAGCACGAGATAGGGATTATGTTGGGGAAAGAAAGGCTGGAGCAAAAAACAGACAAAAAGAAAACAAAGATAATGTTTTTCTTTCGATGCTTTTTCTGAAGTCTCTCTTCCCCAGTATAGCCGAAGTCAGTGACTTTATCTTGCTTATAAACCATCTGACGTAAAATGAGAATAACTCAGAATTCCAGTAAGAAAAACCTTATATCACGTTTTCTTATAGTAAAAAAAGAATAAAATTACCCTGGAAGAATAACCTGTTACAGGTTTAAAGACTATCAGAAGAATAACCCAAGATTCCCCTGTATACATTAATACCCCCCCCCCCCGACTTTCAGACCGCAAGTTATTCCGGGCATAGAATATACACCAAAGATCAAAGAGATTTACCGTTATAGGTTTATAATCCGATATAAAGGGTTACCCTGTCACCCATTTTAATATTATATTGTCTGTGGTGTTCGTGGTTTTTGTTGGACTATTTCTATTAGTGATGTCTATTCATTCATTACTTGACAAACCAAGATTTCTATTTTTCTCATTTCTGATCGTTTAAATGATCTGGTCTAGCTTCGAGAACCGCAATTAAAACCGTTTGAGATTATTGAAGTCGAGAGTAAAGTCTAGATAGAAGAAATCTACATTTCTAATCACCAAGCACCTGTCAAACTTGTTTATCCAGCGAGATTATCTGGATGGAATAATCGCGTGAACTATCAGTGAATAAAATGGAAGTCTTGATACTCAATCGATGTACGGTGTCAAATGAGATGAAATTTAAATGGAAGTTGAGCGTAGAGATGATGATTATACGTCTCTTGTTATCATTGTCTACCAAATCTTCTTCGTATTAAAGATGCGTTTCAATGTCTACCAATTCCTCTTCGTATTAAAGATGCGTATCAATGTCTACCAATTCCTCTTCGTATTAAAGATACGTTTCAATGTCTACCAATTCCTCTTCGTATTTAAGATGCGTTTCCAGGGAAGAATTTATGGGCTATAAGTTATTATTTCCAATAAAAATATGGTATTAATGAAAGGAAAGACATTGATTTTTACTAGAAAAATACTGAAGATACACCCATTAGGCGCATTTGCGGATTAAGCTCCACCAAGGCCTGAGGCGGCAGTTACTAGAGGGCCTAATTAATTTCGGGTCAGGGCCTATGTTGATTCCCGTTGGGCCTAAACCCCAACCCCCTTGCATTCATTGTCTATGCGTTTTTAATCGTATCGGCCAAGTCTAAAAACATTTTTTTAACAAAATCTTGGGGCCTGAGGCTGCAGCCTCATCAGCCTCACTGACGATTAGGCGCTCAAACGACACTAACTTGTGAAAATATTGAGAGACCTTAACATCCAGTAGACCAAACGGCTTTACGTATACTTCGATATTTATGGTAAACGGACAGCAAATACAAGTTGAGAAACATGAATGCTCTCTCAAACAGGTTATGTCACAAACAAGGATCCTTACAATAAATTCTTGCCGCATTAGATAGTTATTTTGCCATTAAAATGTTTAATTTGGATTTGAAGCAAAATATATCATCACATCACACAGTTTGTACGCGGACAGCCATCTTTAAATCTTAAAGTACATACGGCTTATTGGATACTATAAGAACCCTTTAAAAGGACGACCAATAAGTAAAATCGTATAATGGATGTTATTAGATCTGACTATATCATTACGTTTCACGCTTTCATAGCCCAATCTTTATAAAGGTTTAGTTTGGTCCGTTTACAGTTCGAAAAGAATCTGAAATGATGTCCCAATAAGAAACCTGACATTGCCGTTGAGCTAACGCAGCGGACGTAATTATAGTGTTACGTCTGATGTGATTGAAGAGTAGTATGGAATATTACGGAGTAATGCATAGGAAATAAAGGAAGTATGTCATTTAGTCTATATACACGTTATTTATATAAAATGCGACTATACAACACATTATTTAGATAAACGTTTTGCATTCACATGAATATTTTAGATCTTAAAGTTAGTGACAGTGATTTTGGAGATATACGATCCTTGTAAACAAAATATCGTAAAAGCAATTCAAAAGGGACCACTTCTGTTAAGTATTTAAAAGCTATGATGAAACGAAATTATATTGATCTATACTGCTATTATATGGATAAAACAGGTTTACAATTCTTCAAATATGATGTGTCCGCCATTTTGTAATCTATGGTAGGGTAATGCTGCAAACCCGCCATTCTACTGTCGAATGACGTCATGATATTATAACACACCGTGTTAGGGGATCTATTAAATGGGCGTGTTTTTAATCAGATTGATTTCTCGCCGGGAGATTATCTAATGCTGATATTTTGATTTTGTTTTAGATAATCTGAGTACATATTTAGCTTGGAGTAAGTTGAGACACCTCTCGTAATATCTTAATTAAAATACAGGAATCGCTCACAGACTAAATAAATGAAAGGAAATGGGGTGTAACGTCCTACTGTTCTACTCCGACTGGTCCACTGAAGACTGGGATATGCGAGGGAAGTTTATCCTGGACAGCGGCACTATGGCTTACTCTTATTTCAAATTCCGACTATTTTACATGCACGCCAATGTGTACACGGGACTCCGGCTTTTCGTCCACCCGAGTGACTATACGTTAATCTTTTGTCAGGTCTCTCGTCCTGCGCCACTGAACGATTACGCGACCTCCAAGATACGCGAGCCAACGTCTTACTCATTGTGCAATCGCGGCTCCCTCGCAGATTAAAATGTCTGCAGATAGATAGGTGATTCATCATTTAATTCAAAATTCGAAAGTTTTTTTTTCAGTTCTAACCAACTCTTATATAGACTCTGGATGGCAATCATGTCTGAATAATTATGGCGTTTAAAAGCTACTGGCTGTTCCAGGTAATACTACGACTCGAAAATTACTTGTCATTTCTTCCAATTTTAATTAAGATGGCTAAAACTTCGCGAAATACCTGGAATGGGCACCCCGTTGCTTTTGGTCTTGTGAGAAATACGTTTAGGGCAAGTTTTATAGCCTTTCTCCTTTGAAAATTCGAAGTTTGTTTACATTTTATTACTCGAAACAGCCATGTTTGGTCTGGCGATCTGGGCGAGCTTAAGTGGACAAGGGGTTCTGGGTTTGCTTAAAGTCGTTTCACCCTACTTCGATGTATTGGTGGTCGTATCGGTCCAGTAGAATATAACTCTTTTCATAAAATAAGTATTTACTGAATTCCAGACCACGATTGCTTGTCCCACTTACGGAATGCAACAAATTTGTGAAGTACCTGTCTACCCTAACGCGAAATGCAACTGCCTCATTTAACGCATGCGTAGTCGAATGTTTATGTGGAAATATATGAAATTTACAAGAGAATACTATATTTTATCGGACTTCTAGTCATTTATTATAAGGGAAGAAATCAAAGGGATGACAGTTCCAGGTATGTCACAAAGTTTTAGGCATTGTAATTACAAATTGAAGGCATGGCAAGCATTTTGCGAGTCGGAGTATCATCTGGAACAGACAGTAGCTGTTCGATAATGTCGAGCCAAAGATGGGGTTTTCCTGAAACTAAAAGTTTAATTAAAGAAACGACAACAAAAAATCGTGAGTCCATCAATTATTCACCGGGATTATTTTTAACCATTGACGACAGACTGGGATTTAAAATAAATGATTGCCCACTCGTCTGAAAGGAATCTAAATATAACGGGTAAAAACGATATTTTAGGAATCTATCGGATGTCATTGCCACCACCATGACGAACTACTTACAAAAGCTGCTGTGGCGATTTAAAAGAACAGTGATTTAAATGGCCGATTTACTTTTGCAAACACGTCTATTTATAATCATTCAAGGATGAATACCCATCAAACAATCCCGGACAGAAATGTTATTTCTATAGATTACAAACATTTCAATGAATAAAGCAGTAATTTAACTTAAACACGCATTAGGTGAGAGTTAAATATACCTATTGCAGGTCTTTCTTTGGACCTTAAAGATACACCATGGGAGATTACATAAAGAGTTGGCAGTTCTCACTAAATAGTTACAAACTAGACGATGTAACGTTAATTTGCTGAAAATGTCAGTAAAATTGATCCACTGTAAACCGTAGAATTTAGCGATAGAAGTTTGGGCCTCGCCTCGATCATAATTACTAAAGTCGGTACGATAAAAAAAACATAGTCCCGATTATACATTTCTTGATTTACTCATGACTGAGCAGCAGATCGGATTCTAAACCAATAAATATCGGAGGCTAGCGATCATATCGAGAGCTGATTATGGCCTGGATAAGTTAATTATTGTCTACTAATAATTTAGATAACATTTCAGTCCTAAAGAAAGACCTGCAATAGGCATGTTTGAGCTATCTTGCACAGCTTTAAATATTTTATAAATGATAAATTAGTCATTAATAAACTTACCAAAAGATCATAATCTACTCTTAAAGCCATCTAATGGCTCCGATATAAAGTAAATCGGAATGAGTTGGTCATTTAATGATTTAATTTAAAAATGAATAAGCGAGGCTAAGACTCGAATGAACGGTGCGGTTGTTACAATCCATGCACACAACTAGTCAAAACTGAAACTATTATTACCTTCGCTAATAATTTTGCATTTCTATTTTTGAACTACATGTATTATAGTGAAAACGGGCAGCTCTTTATCAAAATCGTACATAATGCCCCTTGAAGTTAAATATCGCTTTGTATTTTATAGAAGCCTTTATACACCCTCTTCGTAATGTTTCCAGATAATGCCGTTGCTTCCGTCTAACCGTTTACCGTTTGAAATTCTCGTGAGAACTCTGTAGACTTACTTTAGTGTTGAGAAGACGATTGAATTCCAGCGAGTAATTGCCCTTGAGCTCTAACGATAAAACTTACAATCTGTGAAAAAAATAAAAGCCTGTTGAATTTCAACATTTTCTGATAATTACTTCAATAATTACTTGTTTCATTTTGTAGCATCTTGTAAACGATGTAACGACAAAGTTACGATAAAATATATACTCTCCCAAAAACGAAACGCAACGTTACATTTCGTCGTCGGTATACCCTCGCTTTACCATCGCCGTGTCGCAAAACCAAACTGCTCTCCAGTGTTACTGTGGCCATACCCCAGTCTCTGAACCCACTGAAGTTGAATTTCACGGTGTCAGTGTATTTCAAAACAGCAGCTCTATCTTGGACGTCTGGCTCGTAATCCGGTTTCACGTAATCGTTTACCGACTTCCTAATCTGAGATTCTACGTCGTCCGGCAAATGCTGTTGCAGTAGAGGTCGTTGTTGAGAATTTTTTCCGCCAATGGCGTAACCGGAAGTGAGAATCCTGGACAGGTGGGGTCACTCCTGTTTGGCCTGAGCTTGTGCCGTCACGTGTTGAACTTCGCTATCCCAAAGGCGGGAAATGGAACACAGGGAAACATTCAGCCGCCTGGTTATATCTGTCTGAGATTCGCCTGCTTGTAATCGACCAAAAACGTTGTTGGGTTGGTCTTCGTGCAGATGTGGCATCACTTGGTTCGGAAAGCGAGAACCCCGGGATATTAAAGGCATTAGATTTAGAAAAATTCGCGAATTCATGTGTCTTGATGCAATCAAGCGAAAACAAATTTCGGCAAAAAGGATGACCAGTCAAAAAAAGTGACCCTACATTTAAAACCAATAATGAATTTCTTTTATTCTTACATAATGACATTAAAACCAAGTAACATTTATGGAAATAACACCCTCATTCAAATAAAAAAATGATGAAAAATGGGCTTTGCGTTTCTTTTTTGGAAGAGCATATATGCATTATCTACATAAGTACAATGAAGACACCGGGCAACCCCTTGGTTACATTTTGCAGAATGTTGTAAACGCTCTAGAGCTATATTCACAGGCGGAAGTATATTGGATTTTAATAATTTTCGTCCCTTGTAGTTATTGCCCTTGTTCAAGTTTGTAGCGCCAAGTGCTGCTGTTGTTGGCGTACATTTCGTTTCATGCCAATCTATCTTTCTACCATGGCGAATATCTGATTCAAGTAAACGCGACCTATTGGAGAACATATTCATCATCCAATAGACGGCCATTTTTACCTGAAATCAAATCACTAAATTAAACTGTAGATTGTTCTAGTTATATAACCAACATTTGGGAGAAATTTTTTTTAGCTACGCGAACTCAGTCGGTTTTTATTTATCCAGATATTGTGTGTGCACTTACGAATCATAATAGCATAACAAATGTATTTTTAAGACATGCAATCACATCAAACAAAAGGAAATTTTACGGAAATTACCAGATATTCCAGAAAGTGAGCTTTGAAGCTACATGTGTAGCAGATGGTTTCTAATATTCGCACTGTTAGAACCCTTGTAATATACAGATTTCAAGATTAGGCACCTGGTTTTCACTTTCGCTGGTTCCCCAAAATATACAATCTATATGTTTCTAATGTTGATTTGGTGTGATGATTGGACAAGCTATATGGTCACAATTTCAGAGAGTGAGGGTGGATATTGTAGGGTCTGAGCCGGGCCACTTGACTCAATGAAAGTTCTTATGATTTAACGCATACTTTAGTTAAATTCAAGTACAACAAACATTTAAATAAACCATATTTATGTCTCATGTCTCATATGATTGGCCTCCCACATACGTCAAAGTTGATATACTAGATACTCGGTATGCTGTTGACGTCACAACATGGCTAGTGTATTTAAATAAAATGAGTGCTAACGAACATCAGCCTAATGAAGACGGACATACGCCTACATAAAATTCCAGCTGTCAGACATTCTCTTACACGTGACCTTGGATTTCCATAACGACCAGACACTTCTCCTTCCCAGAAACTCCCTGCCCTACTCAATTAGCACCCCCTCCTCCGTTGAAATACTAACACAAAAGGTCAAAATGTGAATAGCTCAGTGATTGTACAGGGTTTGGTATACATGAGTTAGCTAAACGCTCCAGTTTCATATTAGTAAATAAAATAAACGTGTATTATTCATAGTCCATAATTACAGACATTGCTATATATCTGTTTGGCTCCCCCGTGGATAAGTGAGCAAGACGCTGGCTCATTAGCCTGGAGATTGTGGCTTAGCTTCAGGTGTTGGCCAAGTACGAACAATCCAAACCATTAGACAAAATTAGGCAAAATAGTGTAATCAGCATATGGACTGTTCACCGTGTACAAAATACACGACAAATAGTGATAACAGGTGTCCGGAAGAGTAAGTATACCCTGTTATTCGGGACTTTTCGGCGTGGTTTCCCTTTATCAGCTGTACAAGACTAGGGGCCTGACATTGTCAGCTTCTTGTCCTACTGATGGGACGAAAAACCGAGGTCCCCTGTACACATTGGCTTGCACATAAAAGAAACCTTGGTAGTTGGGGTTCGATGTTGTAAGAGTAGGCCGTAGCGACGCTGTCCGGGCAGTATTTCTATTATAGCATACTTCATGGTGTATACCCGTCTTCGTTATCTCAGTCGGGTCGGAACACTAGAACTGCAAACCCCATTTACCCCCCCCCCCCAAACAAAAATCATTATGATGCATTCATCATTGTTACTCTATCCTAAAGCCAGAATATTTAGCAAAAGGAAATACCACCGTTAAATATTAATTCAATAATCCACTATATCAGATTGACATTTGACATGAAAGCTAAAATATAAATGTCTTTACGTTCAATGCTCTTAATTTGTGCAATGGTTGGTTAAGCAAATTTATTGGGGACACTTAATCATTCTTTAGTACAGTTTATTATTTTCGTCGGTTTGGTATAAAGGGGTGATTCAATGAAAATGGTCGGTATCTTTATTTCAACTACGAGGGAGAGGGGGGAAGAGATCGAGAGAGACAGAGAGAGTAACATGATTCAATTTTATTTCAATAATTCACTTGTAGGTAGGGGTCTTTTGTAGTAGGAAAAACTGGAGCCCCCGAAGAAAACGCACTACATTAGTCAAGGTACGACACTCCTTGTCAGGTACAAGCGTGAGATCGAAACCACGCCACTTCGTAATGAGAGATCTTGTGATTTAAAGTTTGTCCTGTCACTGGTCAATGTGGCAGTTGATCAAAAGAAAGCAGCCAATACAATTAGGTTATATGGCAACCAGGCAAAATGAGAGAGAGTGAGAGAGAGAGAGAGGGAGGGAGGGAGGGAGAGAGAGAGATGGGGTTTAATGTCCACTCGACACAAACTAGGTCATTTCGAGACTAACATAAATTATGGTTTGATTTTATTTCAATCATTCGCTTGCGCGTAGTGGTCTTTAGCAGTAGGACTCCACCCCTTGCCACGTATAACTGGGGATGAGGCAAAATGAGAAATACAAATGATGTCTATAAGTGTTCACATTTTATACAATATTTGCTGCTTGATTAATATGTCCAAGAATACTCCATTTTATTAACTGAAAGATCAACACATACTTTGGGGAGTAAATGTTCTAATCTATATACATGCAGACGACGTCTCTAAGAGTACTTTCAAATCGTTTAGCTTTGTCTAGTACATCAGACAAATACTAATTAATTGTGGGTCTATTCATTAAATCTCATTAAGAAAGGCGTAGTATTGTCAGCCTTGACTAGACCTGTTTATTTCATTAGCACAGTTAATCGCAGGAACTGTACTTTAAAATATCCTATATATACCCATCAACCTCTTTGTCAAGGCCCAAAGATTCCCTGTCACGTAGTCGATCTGTAATCCGACATTGCTATAATAATTCTAATGAGAAATAACAAAAACTTTCCAAACAAAACACTGCAAACAAAAACCCTGTCATGTAGTGGGTCTCTAATCAGGGATTGTTATATAATTCTATTTGAGAAAACAAAGGAAAAGCAAACACTGCACACAACCTGTATCTAAATGAAGGTCAAGATGCATTATGTAAGAGCTTAAAGGGAAAATAACACTCTTGCTGGCTTGCCAGCTCCAGAAAATAAATTAAGCCTTATTCTAAGTACTAGATGTTTAAGTGTCCTATTATCCATTACATCCCATTTTACTTGCTCAGAGGGTTTGAAAATATTTTTAAATCCAAGTCACATTTGGAAAGGTTTACATAAAGCTTTTCAAATCATTTAGTTGAATTTTTCCTTTTGTTTTTACATTTAGGTGTGTTAAGATGAAATTTCTATCATCAATTAATTGGAATATTGTAAAATAGTACAATTTGGTGACCAGAATAGAGATTTGGACATATTATTTAGTTACAACAAGAGTGTTATTGAGCCTTTAAGCTGCCTATTGCAGGTCTTTTTTTTTACTTCAAATGTTATATAAATTATTATTTAGACATGTATTCACATGGCAAGCATATAATCAACTCCCTAGACTATATCGGCTGACAAGGATTTAAATGGATTGAAACATCCTTGAAATTCTTTTTCACGATAAAATGGGCAATTGAGGCTAAGTCTATTTTTGAACTATTTTAGCAAGAACGCCCAGCTCCTACATAATGCATCTTTAATACCCCCACGTTCATTTTACATCAATGCACCAAGAGACCCCCTTAAATGAACACGAGGGGAATCATATTTATGGAATTCTTGAGACATGACGTTAATGTATCCGAGTATTAGCTGCTTAGCTGTCTACTTCTCTGACAGCTGTACATGCAACTGACTATATATGGTATAAATGTTTAAAATCAGGCACCTCTTGACGAATGGCTAATTGGTTCGAATTGACGTATTGCGTGTCTGCGAATCACTGTGGATGACGTTAAATTTGAGATTAAGTGACAATACAAGAAGATTCGTCAATATAACTTATCGTTGGTTAGAGTACTGTTTCTTTTATTTATCGAGGGTTGGATGGCCGAATGGTTAGCACATGCGCCTTGTATCATAAGGCCAGTCATTGGGTCAACTGGCATGGTTTTGATTCTCCCGGCTGTACGTGACAAGGAGTAGGATCGCCTGTCCAGCCTCGTGGGTTTTCGCCGGGTCTTCCAATTTCCTCCCACTACCAAAGAGCACTAGGTGCTTGCGAATTATTGAAATAAACTTGAACCGTGTGTTAGTCCCAAAATGACCTAGTTCGTGTCGAGAAACCCAATTTCCCTCTTTTATATATCCTTTTATATACAGGTGGGGGCTAAAATGGTTCAGTGTCTAACTAACCAGGAGGCCGAGGGTTCGATCCTGGTATTGACAGAGATAGTTTCCCAACGTGGTACAAGACGGGGAACAAGTGGCAGCACCTAATTGTTCGGATGGATCGAAAATTTGGAAATGTGTTAAGAGTAGGTGAAAACTACACTAGTGGGGCAAAGCCAACGCATGGCATAGAACCGTCTTCATTACCCCAGTTGGTCCTAAAAGTTGGACGCAAAATCCCATCTCACTGAAATAAAAATGCCACATAATATAGTAATCATTCCGAAATGTGTTAAGGTTAAGACCTTCACAAATTCCCCCAATTCCACAACTCTGGCAATGGCGGTAACACTATAGAATGGTTCCAGATAAAAATGAGCATCGTTAAAGAAATAAATGGAACGAGTAATAAGACAGACAGGCTAGATTGGTAATTACTAGATTGATTACTATGAGATGTCAGTTACAACAACAATTCTTTCATTAAAGTGTGAATAGATGGTCAACTAACTTGACTTTATCAACAACCCTACTTGGATTTGACATCTACGTCCATTATGCGCACCATCTCCAGTACCATACAACTTCTATTAAACGTTTATTGAACGTCGCAGGAGCAACGTGGGCTGACATATCGTGTGTATTATTTCCTCTCATTATTCCTGAACACGAACCCAACTGAAAATTCTCTTCGACACTGTGAAGTTCTATTTGTGCATAGTTTATTCAATTAACAAGATATTATTATGTTAAATCCCGCATTTTTCATTAAACTAACGGTCTTAAGTACGGTGAAACAGGAAAGCTACAATTTCATAAATTTTAAGTTATATTTTTAAAATTTATTAAAATAAAGCCTTAAAATAGATGATATCCATAAACAGTCCTACCTTGTCAAAGAATAATCCTATTAATCCTAAAATTCACTATTGGCACATATATCATTTTCAACTTCAACTTCAAATTCCAACGTTTGAAGATAGTTATTCCATGGAAGAAAAGGAAAAAAGGGAGGTGATTGTGTTATTATTTCCTATGTCAATGATTTGTCAGGGTGGGAAATAATTCCCATGATCGTATAATAGTGATTGGTTCTTAGAAAATATGAAGTTCTCGCTTTAAACTACATTTCATTTCATAACCCAAATTTAGTTATATTCTGTCAAAGTAAAGCTTTATTTTCAAACCTCTATAGATCTGTCGGATTAGTTACCATGCGGATTAAGATTCAGTAGTTCTTAAATGGAAAACTTCTTTGATGTAAAGTAAGGCAAGTAGGCTCAATCTATGAATCATGCGTTATTATTTCAGCATGTTATTCACGCCCACGAACCAACTATAAAGTTTTAAAATACAGAATATGATGTCATCCTTTGATGTTGGCTAACCATCATTTCCAATAACGTACGGGAAACTTGCCAATCGTACATAATCTATACTAAATGAAATATTGGACTCGCGTGACGTATTTTAGTAAAAAGCAGGAGTGGGATGGTGTCTGTGTTTTAAGTTGTTTAATGGTCTCGAGCTAAAGACACTGCGTAAAATATTGAAACAACACTCGGCTAACGCCTCGTGCAGTATAAATATATTACCTAATCTCTTGCTCTCGACCATTTAACCATACATATTCTCTACCACCGAGTGACTGAGAATATTAGTTTTGACGAACGACCAGACAACTGTCTTTGCCAAGCCCTCCAACCTGCATCACTGTCAAAGGGGGCCGACACTGTGAAAATCTATTCATTGCCCGAACACCTGACCTCCAGGCTAGCAAGCTAGCGTCTTACCCACTCAGCCACCGTGGCCCCCCTATTATCAGTTATGTAATAAAACATTTTTTAAGCGACGAAAAATAAAATAATTGCTATAAGAAAAGAGTCTATAGTGTTTTTGCTATATCCGTGGTTGTATGTATTATTAACGATAAGTGTGTAAATTATTTTCCCTGAACAGAAGTCACAGGATATCATGGGACGATAATTGATGAGGCTTTTCTTCCACAAACTCAACACGTAGAAAAATAAAATGAATAGACCAAGTCATATCATATATCAACAACGTCGAAACTCAATTACTATAAAATATTCATACTTTCATTCAATGTGACACCTTAAAATTACAATTAATGGAGCAAGCGAAATCAGTAATTAGCCCGAGCCTAACTGTGTTTCCGAGAAAAACAGGACGGGCGTCAAATGAAGTATAATATCTGGTTATTCATCGGGACCTTGATTAGAAAGTCTGTTGAACCACCATGACCTTTCGATAGTATACGTATATGGTAATGAAATAATAATTGATCTACAAATGTCATTTATGACAGCGTCTATCAGCTTCATTTACTGTGAACCATAATGATAAGACAGTCCGGTATGTTCCTATAATATGATAGTTATAATATAATTATGGTACGACAGCCAGATATTCTTATAATTATTATATGGAAAATAGACAGTCTGGGGGTATTCCGAAATTACGATAGTTATTATGTGGTAAATAGACAGAAGTAGGGTATTCTTATGTGGTAAATAGACAGTAGTAGGATATTCTTATATGGTAACTTGTTATTATATGGTAAATAAACAGTAGCAAGATATTCTTATATGGTAAATAGACAGTAGTAGGATATTCTTATGTGGTAACTAGACAGAAGTAGGATATTTTTATATGGTAAAAGTCAGTCTGGTATTCTTATTGTTATTATATGGTAAATAAACAGTAGCAAGATATTCTTATATGGTAAAAAGACAGTAGTAGGGTATTTTTATATGGTAAATAGACAGTAGTAGGGTTTTCTTATATGGTTAATAGACAGTAGTAGGGTATTCTTATATGGTAAAAAGTCAGTCTGGTAATTCTTATTGTTATTATATGGTAAAAAGATAGCAGGTTATTGTTATTATATGGTAAATATACAGTTCGTTATTCTTACAGTTATAGTCCGGTAAATATAATAAATAACCTAGAACAAATTGCAACAGAATTATTCTCGACGGAATCTGGTAAAGGGGTCCCAGGAGGTCTCTCTAACAAAAATCGTCCAAAATAAAAAGATAGGTTTCGAGTAATTAGCATAAATCCAATATGGCCGCCATTGGCACCTTAAAACTCCAATATCTCGGGTATGGTTAAGTTTAGAGGGTGTAAATGTATTACGGGTAGATAGGAAAGTGGTGCAGATGTCCCAGAAAAGCAAGGCTAAATGACGTCCCCATGACGTCGTACCGTCATACAGCCAACAATTAGCATAAATCCAATATGGCCGCCATTTAAACCTTAAAACTCCAAAATGATCTCGAGAATAGATGATTTTTGGGGGATGTAAATGTTTTAATAGTAGATCTGAAAGTGGTACCAAAGAACGACTAAAACAATGCCAGGTTATGTCCTTGTGACGTCATACGGCCAACAATTAGTATAAATCCAATACGGCCGCCTTTAAAACTCGGGAATGGATGTGTTTGGAGGGTTTAAATGTAATACGGGTAGGATAGGTAACAGTTGATAGACAATCTATCAATCTCGTTTTTGTATCTATAAAATATGATTTTGGTTTTACAAGAGGTTGATAGATGAAAGATTACCCACAACTTAATTATAGCTTACAAAAAAGTAAACGGATATTTTATTAAGATTCATATTTTCTATACAGAGACCAAACACAGAAAATTAAAAAAAAAACAATTTACTTAATTGAAAATCTCTATTCTATCTACTGCATTCCATTCTTGACAATGGCGGGACGTTAACCACCATATCATTTGTTTTATTTTTATTTTTTTTATAGTTTTTATATAGTTTATTAAAAACCAATCTTGTTGCCTACAGAAAAGTCAACTTATTTTTTGGGTTACTGTTTGAATAAAGAATAAGATTAACATCTTATATTCAGAAACCGAAGACGGACATATTGATAAAAGAAACTAGATATTTATTTAATAGACGGGTGCTATTCTATCGAGTGTCAACCATATCCAAAAACAGAGCGATGAAAAAAGATAATTGAAAACATAGCGTTACAATGGAAGATCGCTTCAAAGATTAAATTAATCTTGAAATTAGTAAATTGGACATTTCTAAATTGAACGAAGGCCACGGGAGCCCAATGACACCTAAAAGCTATTGGGGTAAAGTAGAAAACCAATTTAAAATCTTGAGGACGTAGAAGAAACCCACGAGGTTAAAACGTACGAGCTGGAAATCGACACCACGCCACTTGACTCAATGACAGACCAGATTCAACACACGCGTTAACCATTTTGCCACCCAAGCCCTCGATTTTCTATATTGTAATGATATAAACCAACTGATAGGTTCCCTTACTTTATTACACATACGGTTACAGATATCCCATTTGCAGATAGGTTGCGTTTTTGTCCAAGTAGTTTATGTTCCGATAACTGACTGCGATTGGGTTAAATGACCGTTGACAAGGCTCTATTAAAAAGCCTGTATATGTATTCCGTGGTCTATCGCGTGGTAAAGAGAGAGAGAAAGGGAGAGAGAGAGAGAGAGAGAGAGGAGAGGGGGAGAGAGAGAGAGGGGTGGGGTTTAACATCCACTCGACACAAGCTACGTCATTTCGGGACTAACGTGGTTAATTCTATTTTAATAATTCGCTTGTGAGTTGGGGTCTTTAGCAGTGGGGTGAAACCGAAGAACTCGGATAAAACCCACGAGGTTGGACAAATCACCCTACTCATTGTCCCGTACAAACTAGGAATCGAAACCTCGCAAGTTGACTCAATGACAGACGTTATGATACAACGCGCACGTGCATTGTAAAAATCAATTAGTTGTTAGACAGCACTCTCACCATTTCAAAAAGGCACTTTGAATGAAAGAAGTGAATATATCATGTTCACAAAAGTTCTAAAAGACACACCCGTAAATACATTTTCCTGATCAGTGATGTAGGACGGGGACTTGAAAAGGATAATTGTCTAGTCTTTCGGATTTGGTCGAAAATCCCAGGCCCCGTGTACGCAGTTGAAATTCGATACGTAAACCAGCCGTAGCGCCGCTGTCCGGGTACAGTTTCCTTCGTACCACAATATATGGAGTATGTCCGTCTTCATTAGAAGGGTCGGATCAGAACAGTAGGACGTTAAACCACATTTCATTTGATTATTTATACATTTTCCGAACATTTTTACAACAATGTTTATTAATAATAGGATGCCGTAGTTTTTTAAAACATTTCTACTACACGAGTTCTCTAATTTCATTTACAATGGTTTTTAATATTTTTCTACTAATATTATCAGGGCAAATAGCTTTCGGGTGACTATAATGATACCTTCAAAGTAACAATTTCATATTTTCTAAGAAAGTCAAAACGTAATTATTGCTACGTCTGGTAGAGAGGTCCCTGAAGGTCTCCAAAACAAAACTCAACCATTCCCGGTATATTGCAGTTTTAAGGTTCCATTGGCAGCCATATTGGATTTATGTCAATTGTTGGACATATGAAGTTATGACGTCAGTGGAAATCCATGAGTTATGCTTTTATTGATTCATTGGTACCACTTGTATAACTACCTCTAATACATCTACACCCTATAAAATTAGTTCATTCCCGAAATATTAGATTTTTAACGTGCCAATGGCGGTCATATTGGATTTATGTTAATTACTGAAAAATTTATCTTTTTATTTTGGATTTATGCTAATTGTTGACCGCATGACTTATGACCGCAACTGATGTCGTAGTTCTAGTTTTTTGGTATCAATTTTCTATATGCTCGTATTATATTGATATCGGAGTTTTAACTTTCAATGACGGCCATATTGGATTTATGCTAATTGCTGGCCGTATGACGGTATGACGTCACAGGGACGCCATACAGAGCTATGTTTCCTGTCTACCCGTAATACATTTACATCCTCCAAACTTAACCATCCCCGAGATATTGGAGTTTTAAGGTGCCAATGGCGGTCATATTGGATTTTTGCTAATTACTCGAAAACATATCTTTTTATTTTAGGCGATTTTTGTTTGGGAGACCTTCAGGAACCCCTTCACTAGATTCCGTCGAGAAAAATTATGTAGCAATTTGCTCTAGGTATCCATTCCATATGGCTTATCTTTACCCGACTATCATGTGGTAAAAAGACAGTATGGTATTATTCTTATCGTTATTATATGGTAAATCAGTTCGGTATCATTATCGTTATTCTGTGGTAAATAGACAACCTGATATTCTTATCGTTATTATGTCATAAAAAGTCAACCCGTTATCATACCGTTAACAGAGAGCGGCATTTTTATTGTTGGTATACAGAGAGTCCGGTATTCCAGTATCAAGATAGTTGTTATGTACTTAATATAGCCCGATACTCTTAAGGTAAATAGACAGTCCGGTATTCCTAAAGTTATTATTGGTAAATAGACGGACCGATACTCATATAGTTATTATGCGGTAAAAGGACAGCCCGGTATTCACAGGGTTATTATATGCTAAAAGGACAGACCGGTATTCATGTACATGTAGTTATTATTTGGTAAATAGACATTAAGTAACCAGAAGTCCCATGGTTTAATCACTAAGTTTGTCGAGGATGTTTCTTGGGATTGTCTGGTTTCCCTTGTCAGAGGTGCTGTACAAAAAAATCATGATCCACCGGATTACTCGCTAGCGTGCACGCATGTAAAGAACCATTGCCAGTAAGCTGTAAAGGACAATTTCATTTTATTTCTACTGATGCTCTGGTCGTGGCGGGAGCAAACTTTCGCAATTGCTTGGAAGCTTACCTGAAATATCCACTCGTCTGAGTACAATATACATAATATGAGACAATTGGGCACACAATGGGACGGCGAGTGGTCTGAGTCCAGCACTTGTACGTGACAAGGAGTTGGTCGCGTGCATAACCTAGTAGGTTTTCATTTAGTTTATTAGATTTCACCACTACGAATAATTGAAAAAAAATGTACTATGAGTCCCGAAATGACCTGGTTGTGTTCAGCGAACGTTAAACCTCATTCCTGTCTGTGCTGTATCATAAAGCCTGTCATTGGGTCAACTGGCGTGGTTTCGAATCCCCGGTTGTACGTGACAAGGAGTAGGGTCACCCGTCCAGTCTTGTGGTGGGTTTTCTCCGGGGCTTCCGGTTGCCTTCCAATATTAAAGATCCCTTTGCACCAGCAAATTATTGAAATAAAATGTAACCATATGTTAGTCCCCAAATGACCTAGTTTGTATCGAGTTGACGTTAAACCCAATTTCTCTCTCATCCCTGTCTGTGTATCTTTAATGTAACGAAAGGCAGGGGATAGAATGTCTGAGGTTACTGTGCTGGCTAATTTTAACAGTTCAATAAAATCTCGGTTCTAAAAATCGAGAACAAAGAATAGTGAAGTGGACAGTTAAGTATTGCCACGATGAAATACCCCACATAATAAAAGCAATTCCAATCTGTATTTACCCAAGGGGCTAAACTTTTAATATGTCTAAACCACTCATAACTAATTAATGAACTCACTCGTTATGAAACAAACGGCCTAGATCCAAAGCCCGATCTTCCAGACACTTAAATCATAAGGAAACGCCATGCTTACTGGACGGTGTTTCTGAACTCGTACTTTCTCCCTCAAGCCTCTTCACATTATATGCGTGACAATAAGTATTACGCTGAGGTAACGCAATACTCCTTTTTTTTACACACAGAGAGACGGGGAAACTTGCACAAAGGCAGTCATTTCCACCTCTGTAAAACACGTCTGTTGCAAATTAGTTTTCTACATTGTAACCCGTAAGAGGCCTTAATAACGCTATACAACACGCAATCGCGTCTGGAATTTCTTTAATTCTGCTAGTTTTACATGCAAATGGTACTTGAGATACATGAAAGCCCGTTACAGCCGCAAATTAACAGTCTCACACAGATTCCGTCCAATTAAATTGTAGGGTAGGTTGTATGGAGTTTAATTTGAAGAGAACATATCCAATTGACCCCCGTGCATTAAATTCTTAATTGGGCTCCTTCATTGCTTAGAGACCCCCCTTTGTATACCTTTTAACGGTATTGCGCACCAATAATGCTTCTCTTGCAGCAAACTAACTCGTTAAGTTTCATAGTCCAGTAATCAATGGATGCATTTATATGCCCCTTAGTTGAAATGGCGCCGGGCAATATTAATGCGTCTGTACATCTTTTCACAAAGTCTTACACTTGAGGTCTGAGATCGATGCAGCGTTCTACCTAATGGTCCCATCAGTTCAAATATTTTAATCTTTCTTGGACCTGGGGATGGATTAAAACCTATTATCAAATCTATAAGAAATTGGCCTTTAAACCATATTTTGTATTCGCACACTTTTCAAAAACTGCCTACTTCCCATATATCATATATAGACATATACAACTGGCGGTAGTTTTCTCTTTGATGTGCATAGCAGTTATATCACATAACAACCTGTCATGACGTCATCATAGGTTGATATTCTGTTCATATCAACCGCTGATGACGTCCTGACAGGATGATATGAAATATCAACCGCTAATGACGTCATCTCAGGTCGATGTATTCGACTCCTATCAACCGCTGATGATCGAAATAATACAAAAAACACAGAAATAAATTTTTATTCTTGTAACAATTAAAAAGTATTATGGTACAGTTTGTAACATTCAAGACAGAAATAAACGGCGTACTTATCGGCATATTTAAATCGGTTATCCATACTCGACCATGTCTAAGATATGTTTCAGAATCATCTTTCCGTCCACACACCTCGCCTTTTGATCCAAATTTTCTTTAGGTTTGAATAGATCCTCATCGATAGTTGCATCCACATCAATTCCACCGTCAATTTGTTTGCTAAAGGGGTTATTATTCGTCTGACTTCGTATTCCTATCCATTTTTTTGGTTCTTTTGCTATTCAATTCTTCAAAATGGCGAATTGTAAACAAAAACAACCACGCAATTTCACGTGATTAATTCGGTAATATTCGTTATTTGACGGAAAGTACCGAGTAGGTAGCCCAATCGTCGTTGGCCTACAATGGAAGAGTCCATTTAATTTAAGGGTGGGCGTTGTATATGTCAGATATTAACCAATCATACCTCAGTTGCTATATTTATATCACCCTTGGGCTGCGCCCGCGGGTTATATAATATAGCAACCTCGGGTAGGTTAATATCCTATACATATATCTGTATAGGTACATAAATAAATAAAAAGCACGTGCCGGTAAAACATTCTCCACTTTACTTCTTTATGACATACATTAATTAATCTCGTCATTTTACAAGGGTAGCAAATCTCTCTATAGGCGTCTTCAGATATTAATAATACAAAAAATTACAATTACGTATATAAGTATTACTGGACTACTTTACCGCTTAATTAGCCCTTCCCGTCTTCATTATAACAGTTGGTGCAGAACAGTAGGACGTTAAACCACACTTCAGGTATACAAGAAACGTCTACGGAGAGGGGGTTGGGATGGCCTAGTGGTCTAGAGTGCCGCGCTTGGACCTCTAGCTGACCGGCCACCTCTGACTTGCGGCTGTGGTTTCGAGCCCTGGTGTGAGCGCATGTGGCATGGAGATAAGGGCGCCTTCTCGACCTCGTGGGTTTCCTCCGGACACTCCGGTTTCCTCCCACTGCTTAAGACCCCTACGCGCAAGCGAATTATTGAAATAAAATTAAACCATATGTTAGTCCCTAAATGACCTAGTTGTGTTGAGTTGACATTAAACCCCATTCCTCCCTCTCCCTCACGTCTACAGAGTATCATCACAGTGCAAGTTGGACCGTTTTGTCCTACATTATTCACACATTAAATATTATCATACCCGAATAGAAGCTGAATAGCGAATCACGTGAAATCGGAAAAATATGTTCATTAAAGCCAACTGACCGAAAAGCATGATTGGGTTTGCGACTTTGCGTTGCTCTTATAAATCAGACCCGCTCCTACCAAAACATGGCGGCTGTTCCTAGTGCAATGTGAAATGTGAGTGGAGATAGGTTTTCGTATCTAGCCATTTTTTTATCATACAAAGGTGTCTTTAAAAGCATTACTCTTTTTGTTTAGCTCTTTGACTTCTTCGCATATTTAATTTAGAAACTATTGTCTTCGCCATGATAACCAAAAAACGGATTTCCTCGATTATGAACAAAATAGTTAACTTTGGTTATTATAATCTTACCTGTGTGTTTGTAATGAACTCCCGTTAAATAAAATCCATTGCACAACTAATTATCACAACTATGAACACAAGTTCTCTCTTGAAAATTTTGAAAATTTATTAGTAATTTCGACGGAGTCGAATGTCAACAATATCCTCGTGTTTATTGGACGAATCCAATATACCTGTTGCGGGGGTGGCTACACATTGATAGATAATTTGACAAACACGTGATGTAATCAAAACAAAGCGCGAGTATTTAGAGCTTTTGAGTTTAGGCGACGAAAATATCAATTGAAGGCAATACCGTTATTCCCGACCTCTGTTATGAGGCTATTTTGGAATCCTTATCTACTATTTTTTACCTTTATTCTCATTTATTCGCCTAAGAAATAATTTCTTGCCACAGCCGACACACATTTTTAATGATTCAACACTATTTTCAAGTAGAATTCTGCGATTAAAAACATACACAAAATATGTTTGATCTGAAAGCCATTACGAGACCCTAACATGCGCAAACCGCATGTTTTAATCATCGCTAAATTCTACTTGAAAATTGTGTTATTAATTAAAAAATTGTGTCAAATATATTGATAAATGGTTCCTTTTGGTGGGAAATAAAGAATCACGTTGAAAAATAGAAGGTTGGTGTTCTAAAACAGCCTGAGAAGAGAGGTGGGTGAGAACGGTATTTTAACGTATTTTCATATTTCAGCCTGTATATGGCACGACAGGAACTGTCAGTGAACATCGTACGTTCAGAGACAGTTCTTAGCGGAAATACTCCAGTAACATCTTTAAGCGTGTTGTGAAACCCTCAAAGTGCCTATTGGGTGGGATTGAAATGCTAATAAGCCCGTAAGAAACGGAACATTAATTCCCGAATTGACAGAAATGTAATAAGGCCCGTAAAATGAATGTAGTTGTTTTTGTGCGGCATTCGTGTTCAAAAGAAAATTATCTCACCCGAGTCTCTAATCAAATAATTAAAATAAAATATTTCAAAAGGTAAAGCTATAAAATTTGAAGAGATTTTACTAGAATATAAAAGACGGTAATGTGTGCGAACGCTCAAACTCAATGCTAATTGTCGTAGCTATCCAGACCACTCGGACCAAAGACTACTCGGACTAAGACCAGGCGGACCAAAAAAGACCAGTTGGACCAATTAAATTATATTATTAGGCTAGAAGATATGCTATTTATTTATTATTAAATCACAATTCAAAGAAGCAAATAATTCTTATACGGAATTCTTATATTTAGAGTCGTTTAGTTCAATTATCTTGTGTACGGAAATAAATCAACGATAATGGTGCCGAAAACAATATCAATCTAATTTACTCTTGCAATGAGACTCGGTATGTCCGGACTTTTGACAGTTTCTACATAATACTGTTCTTATCTGATAGCCTAATTTTTACTTTTTCCACATTCGCGGTATCCCCAGTGGTTTCATTCCATTCTACCCCACTAACCCCTGAGTTAATATATGGGGGTGGGGGGACACGTTTTCAAGTTATCCGTCCTTGAAGCGTTAATATTAACAGCACATAATCAATCTCCCAAACAGAGTTGTCTTCCCTTGCAGTCCACACTATGATGGATAGCGAGACTTGCGTGGAGAATGGCACAAAATAATACGAAGACCCCCTTTTAAATACCCCTTTTTAAACGTGACTTATGTGGTACTCGGTATCCCCCCAAAAACACTTCATTATTGGTTCGAGTTATAGTCATATTAAAACAAACACAATTATCAATTTATTAAAATGGCACTTTATTATTTGTTCAAGTAATCATATTAAAACAAACGCAATCATAAATTTATTAAAACAACACTTTATTATTGGTTCGAGTCGTATTTCTGTTGGGTCCGAGTAGTCTTCTTGTTTAGGCCGAGTGGTCTATCAGTTGGTCCGACTGGCCTTGAACCGATTGGTGTTGGTCCGAGTGGTCCTGTCATCCCTCATCCCAAATGGTATTTCCCACGTAAACATCTGCCATATTGGAAAATTTCTCTGGGAAGTTTGTTATATTTAAATTTTTCAAGAGAGAACTTGTGTTCATAGTTGTGATAATTAGTTGTGCAATGAATTTTATTTAACGGGAGTTGATTTCAAACACACAGGTAAGATTATAATAACCAAAATTAACTATAGTTTGCTCATAATCGAAGAAATCCGTTTATTGGTTATCATGGCGAAGACAATAGGGTTGCATCACGTGACTGAAAAAACACAATTCTAATACAGTAAAGTTATATCAGGTGCAAATATTTATGGATTGCCATCGACGCCAATGTCAGGGATTTACTTGAATTAAGCTACCTCTGCTGGTGGGCTAAAAGATAATTCTACCTAGAGGGAGGGATTGCATCCCAGACAGAATTCTGGAAAAGGATGTTATAAATTATGACGATACACGTACATCCACATATCTTATCACGACGGATTTTATAAATATAGAATGACAAGTTAATAGCGTTCATGTCTATACCATTTATACGAAACTATCATCCACACTTCTCCTTCCTAAACACAATAGCCCGGATGACCATCAAGCGTAGGATGTACATGTCCATCTTCATTTCATCTATCATCCATTAAATCGTAAGGCAACCAGATCACCCTGACAACACCATTTAGTCCAACCTACGCCAAGTCTTAGACGTATCAGGAGTTATAAATAGGGTTAAACGTCTCGCCAACAAACAACTTCTTTAATCATTTGCTGGATGTTTTTTTACAAGCAATATTTTATTCGGTTTGTACCTGAATAGGGATTGGGGATAGCATATATTTAACCCCTCTCCCATTTGATGAATGCGAGAGAGAGGACAGTAGTATTTGGATCTGTTAGATGGCACCTTGTTTGGAATTATCAGGACTTGACCAGTATAATTTGAAAATTAGACGTGGCGATATTCATTAAAAGACAGAATTTTGTGAATTATCTTTCTCCTCATTTGAATGGAATAGACCGTAACGTTTCATGAACACAATACTACGGCATTTTCGTCAGTAATCAATACGAGCGAGAGAATATTTGCTGGAAAGAAACGTTTCCACCTACTAATCTTCAATTTGCAAATACCAAGGTTTCTTTTAGGTGAAATCCAATGTTTTTCTGATAGGATCTCGGTTTGTCGTCCCACCCAAAAAAACTATATACACATTAGACCTATAGGGAATTGCTTAGTATAAAAGGCCGAGTCCTGTTAAATGGTACGAAAAACCTTTTTTTTAAATGATATCGTTTGTTTCGAATACATACCCTGCTTCGTGCACAACACCACACTAATCATTACAATGGGTATTTCAAATTAATCTCGTTAACCAATACTTCACAGTAAACGCCTACTAACACGTGTTCATGTTATGAGCTTGATTGAATAGTGCCCAGTGATTAGTATCGATTGCTGGTACTCGAAAGGCCCAGACAGTTCAAACAAGCGATTTACATCAGGATGACTCCTACACTACGTTTTGCATAATTCTAATTATCGGCTCAGGAAATATGTGTCCAGAAGTTGATGACGTACTAAGGAAGAGTATGTAGTTGCTGTTTGGTAAATGCGGCTCACAACATACTTAATTTGTTGAAGAGTTTCTAAATTTCCAACCTTCTTTTATTTTATGGTTAATCCTTCACGAATAATGATGATGGCGCCGAAATTTAAAGATGATAGAGATGACGTCATGCTCGGTTGTCCGGATAGTGTGAGTTAAACATACATAAAGCAAGAGCTAAATTTGCCCATTGCAGGTCTTTCTTTAGGCCCGAAATGTAATCTAAATTACCAATTTAGCCTGTGATATTTACTGGATTTAAATACATTTTGTGGTGAATGATTTAACGTCAAAATTGATAACCAAGACTTTTTTTTTTATCGTACTGACTATCGTAATGATGATCCAGCGTGGAGTAATTTGACTGAAATTTCCAGCATATTCTCTTTACGTTATCTTTTCTTTAATTATCATTGCGAGCTCTTTATCCCATCCCATAAAAACCCTTTAAGCAGTATAAAATGGGCAATAACAGTCAAATAAATTCTAAACAGGAAGTGTTTACCTCCTAAATAGTAAGCATTTGTTTCCATCGACAGGAGCCTGGTTTTATGACGTCATATGAAGATTGTGAGTTAGGATAAGGGTAAGGGTTGTGGCCTGTAGATTTCGTCGGAGTCTCGAGATGTAGACAAGGCTAGTCCTAACCCTAACCCTGGGCCAAGCCTAACCATTATCTTAACCCACAATCCCCATATGACGTCATAACACCAGGCTCCGGTGGATGAAAACAGATGCTTACCTGGATGCTAAAAGATGGATTATAGATATGACGTAACAACATTACGATGGTGGCGATGATGTCATGCTCGATTCCTGGTCCATAAAGTATTACATCTCTACTAGCTTTAGCACAGTTGGAGGTTAAACTTCATTTCATTTCATAAAAAATGTCACCCTTCCATAATTTAATGTATTACAAAACATCACATCACAATTCCAAAATGGTAGCAATGGCGCCATGCTTAGCTTTCCAATCCATATTATAGTACTATATTTTAAATGTTCAACCCGCAACGATTTAATGTATAATAAAAGAACGTGTTTTTTGAACACTTTCCAATCCATATAATAGTACTATATTTTAAATGTTCAACCCGCAACGATTTAATGTATAATAAAAGAACGTGGGTTTTTTTTTTCGAACACTTCTAGAAATTTTGTCGGGGAAATTATTCCACTAAAATGAGCCAGAATGATTAATGGTGTTATTATTGATCAGATTAGTTTAGTAACTTATAACTTTTTGTGTGGCTTGGTGCCGGTGTTTACATCCATTTAAAAGTTAATCAATTCAGACCGTTCGGACATCAATCATGATTTTGCGTGCTAAAAGGAGAAGCAAGGTTCGGGATTGTTTCCAGTGAGCCTTTGGTTCGATACAGAGATAAAGCTACTGATCGATAATTTGGAAACAGCTTTAATCGATGATGATAGCATAAGGTCATACTCCATGGTGATTAAATTAATCGGGAAAGGAGTTATGTGCATAATGCACAAACAAATATCGTGAAAAAGGATCATAAAGCAGAGACATATTTGGCACCTAATGCATATTGTTGTATGTTAAGAGACCGTGTGGTCCAATTTGGCGCATATTTATTGTTGAATTAATTATTATTTACTGGCACTAAGAAACCGAAGATTTAGATCGTACAGCAGATTTACAAAAAAACTAAATACTTTTTTACACATTTACAAGCCAGTTAAGTGCATTTATATTTAGATATAAAAGTATAATTAACAAGATTCCCTGCAGTACACAGATCAAAACCAGCGGCTGCCAGGCAGGATACCCCTACATTTTGCAATAGATGGATAGAGAACAAGCTAGAAACAAAGGCGATTTTTGGTACAGTCAGGGACAATAATACACAAGGTTATCGCCTGAAATGTGCGAATATCAAAAGGGACTGAGGTCTTTTGGGGTATGAAGATATGTTTTAAGTTTCATCAAAATCGGATAAAAATTGTGACCTCTAGAGGATCTACAACCTTCGTATTACACACTTCTACGCAAAGAGCGGCCATTTTGCCGGGCGGTTTCATTTCGATTTTCCCGATATTCGAATTCAACATTAATTATGGTGGAATGTGATGTATTTAAACGGTTTTTAAAATCTGAAAAATTATGACCTCTAGAGAATCCGCAAGCTAAAAATGTGATTTTTGGAACAATCAGGGGCCATAACCCAGGAAGTTCAGTTCAGGTATCCGCGATTATCTAAAGGGACCAAGATGTTATTCGTGTGTAACAGTAATATATTCACAAGCTAAAATCGTGATTTTTTTTGTTCAACCAAAGTCCATATTTCAGAAAGTTACGATCCGATATGCGCGAATATCAAAAAGAACCAATATCTTTGGGTTATAAACATGTATTTTAAGTTTCATCGAAATCGTATCAAAATTGTGACCTCTAGAGGATCCACAACCTTGATTTACCAGATGTTTATACACTATTTGCGTAGTAAATTCAGTTGGAATCTCAAGAAAGAAAGCAATGGGTTGTAACGTCCACTCGACACAAACTAGGTCATTTCAGGGCCAACATATGATTCAATTTTATTTCAATAATATGCCCAATGGGAGGAAACCGGTCGACCTGGAGAAAACCCACGAGGTTTGACAGGCCAGCTACAACTGGGGAATCGAAACTTGCTGGTCGGATAGCCGTGGCGATAGAGAAGCGGCTTCTCACCAATGCAACAAGGGTTCAATCCCAGCTCAGGGCATGAACTTTATCGTTGTAAGTGAGAGGGATATTCGGTCTCCCGTCCGATCAGGCAGGTTTCCCCCGAGTTCTTCGGTTTCTTCCTGCAGTAATGATCGAAATCATTCGCACGATCTGTGCCAAGGGCCAAATTGGAAAAAGGCCTCAGGCCTAATTTGCTACCCTTGTAAAATGACGCGATTATTATTATTATTATTATTATTATTATTATTATTAAACCACACGAGTTAACTCAATGGCAGACCTTATGATACAGCGCACACGCGCTAAAGCGCAATCTAACCCCCCGAAATCTCAAGAAGCATAATGTTACCATTTTTTGTTAAGTCTGCACCGAATTGGCTGATGAAGACATACATACTGCTGTGCTACGACTGTCCTATGTGTTTCCTTTGCTCCGTCCTGCAGCGAACAAACGTCTTTCTTTCTTGGTTCACCGCGGCTTCCATGTACTAGTCAGGCACTCCTCGCCGTATTGCATCACTGCCAAGGGGAAACCTCGCCGGAAAATCGGGATTAACTTTCCCGGCCAATACAGGGATCGAACACCCGACCTCGAGGCTATCGACCCAGCATCTTACCCACTTAGTCACCGTACACCACCTCTCCCCTTCCCCTAGTCGTAAGTCTAGTGCAATGGCTATTCTAAAGACTGCGTCCGGAAATTGATCAACATGTTCGAAAACAAAAACACTTGGTCAAGAAAGACAATCATTCTATATTGGTCATCAAGCCGTCATAGTTGTTGCTTGTACGTCTAATTGGTGGGTTATGAAGCCTGACAAACAAGAAGGGACACGTATCTAATCAGTAAATGGACGATAAAGCTGTTAAACCGACAATATTACCAAAATAGATAACGCATAGAAACTTTTACGTCAGTTATAAATAAAATGATCTGAAGATAAAGGGATATAAAGTGATGAAATGGGAAAATAACTATCCGTCCAGAACGTTTATGACACTTAAAACACAAGACCTTTGGGAAAGATAAACAGACAAAAAAATGCAACTTCAAGGCATAAAACTAATTGAGATTTCCAGAACGTTTATGACACTTAAAACACAAGACCTTTGGGAAAGTTAAACAGCAAAAAAAAGGCAACCACATTGCATAAAACCAATTGAGATTTCTTGTTTTCAGCTGAGATTAAATATCATCCCTTAACTATCCCCCACCTCCTCCGAATCCCAAAACCACAATCATATATTGCAAATATGAGGCGCCCCACAAATCATGTCATTATGGGCGCCCCTCCGGATAAGGCACCTCACAGATCAACCGTTTTGGCACCCCATCAATCAATTTATGGGGCGACTCAACATTTCTGGGGTGCCTAATATATAACAATGATTGTCGAAGCGCTCAAAGGAAATTGACATTGGATAGACACCCCGTCAATCTCGTCGTGGGCGCCCAATCAGTGTCACTCGGCTCTATGTGGCGCATATATGGGCAGAGGGGCGTCGAACAATAATGAATAGCACATGTAACATCAAAACCATTCTTAGTAAAATACAATATACATATATTAGCAGTAAAATACATTATACATATATTAGGAATACAAAACAAGTTTCGTCTATCGTCTTTTCAATTAGGTATTTTATCATGGGTTTCTGTTACAAGCTGTTGGCAGTTAAATCAGAAAACTTAACCCAAGAGAGTTAGCTCTTGAATTATACCCAAGCCATTTAACTCTATATTCCCAAGACTTATTGCAAAATCTCTTCTTAAGAACCGTTTCGATTTCAAAAGTTCTTACATCGCGATGATTTTGTGACAAATTAGAATCAGGATCGGGTAAAAGATTTTCATCTAAATAATAATATGACTATGAGGTGACAACCTTGGTATTATATAAACAACATTATTATTATCAATAATTAATTGTAACAAAACTTTTCCAGTGATCGAAACCTTTACATCATTTGCATTAACAATATGTTTTCTTATATCAGATGACAGAATTTTACTACCAACTTTAAAAACAATGTCTGAATTTATAACACAAAAATCTGCACCACCATCGAAAAGTGCAGTGTCTTTTACATCGACAGTGACGAGAAATATGATTAAGTCCACCAAAGTTATGGCACGTGACACCTTCCCGTACATTGTTATTGCGGTCTTCATTTCTTCCTCGTCCTTGTATTAGTGTATGAGTCTATAACACGTCTTAACTGAATGTCCGGCTCTGTCACAGATTTGACACGGGACCTGTCTACTCTCAGAAAACCTAACAGCATCAATATGATCAGACCGAGACTGCGACATTTCCTTCACTATGACTTTAAAGTTGACACTTGGCTTGCGATACTAGTTCCCTGTAGTCTGAGACGTCAGTCGAACCTGGGTTGAGACTGACACATAAGAAGGGACGACTTGTACACAAGACGCCCCTGTTGGACCGCAGCACTTATCGTTTCGGGCCGACTTTGAATCACAGACGCCCGAAGAATAGGGTGCAAACCTCTGATAGAAGCAGAGAGTGTCTCTTGTTCTGATTTGTTAAGGTGAGACCACAATAAATTTATGTCAAAGATGTAAGTTTCTTAGTTCTCTTGATCACGCATGGTTCGACACCATAACTGTTGTTCAACCAGCCAAGAATTAGCTGTCTGTCTGGCAATAAAATGTTCAGTAAAATGGTGATAGAGACGATCAGAACTTAATTTCACCTGTTCGGGCAAACCATTGAACCGCATCAGCGTTTCTGCCTGGAGTAACATTAAAAACAGCATTGCAGTACATATTCGCTCATTTCGGACACTTTGTAAAACGCCCATGCTATTTTCAAACTGAATCCAGCGATGGCCTCACAAAAAGTATCAAAATTAACAAAACCTTCCGCATCTTCACCATATGTTACGACTATACGGGGCTCCTGTCCACATAACCCGTAGGGGTGTTACAGGTTTACCAGGATCAAATAATAATGACAAAGCATGAAAACAATTCATCCCCATCTTTATTAGCGTGTACAACCACGTGCAGCCAAAATACAAAAGCCTGGATAACCTTTACTAACAAGGGAGGTTACTTCAATAATAAGCTTAAGTCATCAGACCAATATAGGACTAAGACTAGTAATTATTTGCCTATTTTTCATGATGGACGAATGCATAGCGAGTCATTAATAGACAATTTTTAGCTTAATTTTTTTCTCCCCTCTTCCTGCATTTTTGGGTTGACCTTTTGGTCTAGAATAGGAGAAAATTCGAACCATCATCTCCCTACAAGTTTATGATGAGGAGATTGCCAAATATGGTCCCCATTGTGCCTAAAAAGATTGGAACCAACAGAATGTTGAGCAAAAAGCTACAGTCTGTGATGTTAAGGCTATTTAACATGGAAGTCAATAGTCCATATATTATACCGCCTTAGTATTTAAAGGAGAACGAACCATAACAATAGTGGACGTTAAAAAAAATTCAAAAAGAGTGAATGGATCCGGGGGCTAGACGTAAGCGTCCACTGCGCTGTACAATCCCGGGTCTGAAGTGACTTCACTCAAAATTGAAAATGATCAGGAATACAACCCGAAGAAGAAAAACATTATGCGATGTCGGCATGGGTCATAGTCTGCTATATGCTGCAAGAAATACGAATGCAAGCATACTGTGGTAACAATTCCAAATATACAAGCAACCACAACGGTGAAATGTATAAATTGGTAGTCTAAAAACAATCAAGAAGTGTTTAAATATTCAATGAAATAGATGTATAGTGAATGCATTGGGGGGACATATTCCACCCGTCAAAAGAAAACGAAAAAACAAAACCGAATACACAAAAGATGTAGACTGCCTCATAAGGCAGCTGTCTGCTGACTGAATGGTGAGACGTAAATACGCCGCTCTGTTATCAATGACGTCAAAGTTACAGGCTTCTAGAATAGCTTAACACAAAAGGCGATAATTAAGACGAAATAATTCTAAAAACTAAAAGTTTAATCAACCAATCGGAATTTTTAAGTTATATATTTGCACAAAATATAATACTTAATACCTCATGTTAGTGTATTTATAAAGGCATACAGTAATAACAATAAGGGCGATAATCCAGACAGGATTACGTAACTATAAAAATTTTAAACTTAAATTAAATTGGATCATTATCCAATATGTACTATATACTTATAAGAAATGTTAAACTTGGTCTTGGTGGGATTGTTAGTATAGATCAACTTGGCAACCTTCTCAAATTATCATATTTGGGACTGTGCATCACATGTCCCAGGTTGGTATAGGCTACATCTCATGCCCAAATGGATTATTAACCCAGGGGCTATCATGGGTAATAAGGGTCAATGCACCGCTATCCCTAGCTGAAACTTGCACCAGAAAACCTATCCTCTGGGGTAGTACAACTCTTTTAACGTTAGATTTACGTCTCGCTAAATGACACTTATCGATTTCGACCCCCCTAACTGCAACGGATGATTTATAAAATACAGAACGCAATGCTAATATCCCGACAGAACCCACAACTTAGACTCCACAAATACTTCAAACTAAGAATTTGCCATATCACCTAAGACTCTTAACAAAAAACTCCCTTTGCGAATATTAATAACCGTCCTACGATTTGGACATCGTCAACATAATTCCTTTATTTGCTGGTCTCATAAACACCCTGGTTAAAAGGCACATGACAGGTGAGACAGTCCATCCGAGTGGTTAAACAGTCCATTTGTATCTATACTGTTATAAAATATCTTCTAATTTGAATAAGGATAATTGTATCAAACGCAGCATGGTCTGGAACATTTCCAACTGCAGCAGTCATAATGGAACAATATATGGATTAAAAATGTAGAAAATTGAACAAAAATGCAATAGTAAGAATAATGTTTTTTCTAGCATTTCAATATTTGTAAGATAAATTAGTAAAAAGCTTTCTAAATATACTACAGTATTACAAGGGTACATGGGTGGGGGATCATCAAAGCGCTTTGTTTTGATACCATGGAAATCTTTCAATTAAAATTGGAGGAGAAATTCAAAAATGTTCGCAGGTGAGTTGTTTGGATTTTCGTTGGAAAAATTTCACTATCGATCTTTATTTTTATTATTATTTTTTATTATTATAACCCGACAGGAAGCTCAGTGTGTAGGAATCTGTCTTTTAATGTCTTGTTATTCGAGTCTATAATTAGCACACTGGCGACGATCGCTAAAAATGTCTCTCCACAGAAACTATAATGAAACATTCTTGAACGATTCGTTTGAGGTAACCATTAGTCGTATTTAACATCCCTTGAATATTGCAAGTCTCTACGCCCATTGGAACTTGTAGAGGTACATTACTGAAATGCTTCAGACATTTCACATAATAACTGAATCCCAATAAATTTCTAAAAGTAAAAAAAAAAACCCTGAAAAATATCAATAAAGATTACAAGAATATCACATAAAAAAATGACAAAAATCATCCTTTTGGTCATTTATCGTTGCAAAGATTACATATATCTCAACAAACTCCATGGCTTCTCTTGAGATATAGAACCTCTTCGTCATCTGTATACTGAACTGGGATCCCCTCAACCCATAACTAGTTATATTACAGACATGGTATTCAGCTAAACAAGTTGAAAATGTACAGTTTGAAATTGGGCATGGTGGTTTAAATAATTTACAACAATGGCCCCAGGCTGATGAAGTGGAAGTGGTTGGCTGACATGACTCTTTCTTGGAGTTGGTTCCAGTCTCGGGCCGTTCTGAGTAAGAACGAGCTGTTGCAGATGTCTTGAATTCTCTCCTAGTAAAATCTGTGTTGGCCTCAGGTACGAGAATCGGCGTTTCGTAGATAATTCTGTCGAGGTATATCGCCGTGCTGAATTCCAAATAGCATCATCGAAATCTTGTTGGCTTTTCGCCTGGCTGTAAGTGGTTCCCAGTGGAGGTCTTTAGTCATCTGGATCCTGATTCAAATTGCTTGATAAGGGTCCGGTAAGGGATGTTCCAAACGGTAGATGCATACTCCAGTAAAGGTCTTACCAGTACTGTGTTGGTAGCTGGTTCCTTCACTGGAGCTGTGTACTCTGTGTGGTTCCTCCGTGTGAAGACTCGAGTTATATTAAACTTGTTGGTGATGTTGATGTTGTGTACATGGTTATCCCACGTCAGTTTGTTTGTGATAGTTACTCCGAGTTAGCCATTGGCATCTTCGGTTTCTAGTATAACTTATACTGTGATAAGAGTATCATTGTTTCTTGGAGCAATGCGAATGACTGTACATTTGAATGGATTAGAGGTTAGCTTCTAGGCCGCTAAACATGTCCCTTATGCAATGAGTTCCTTCTGGAGAACTTGCAATTTTTAAACCAATGCTTAGGCAGATAAACTTAGATCAGAAACAAGATGTCCCAGTTCTGCCCACTATCGTATTCATGGGGTACCCTACCCAGGGGAACCACGCTTATGTGTGTTTGGCAGGACAATTGGCCTGATAATTATTTAGGTGTTACGCATGCAAAACTAAGTTAGTTGATAAGTCACTATCGCCTTATATTATTGGATAATATAATACCCGTTCAATGGAGGCTACTAATATATATGAACTTTTTGGATTAGTATGACCAGGATGACCAGGATTCAAACCTAAGAAGTTACTTCGACGTCCACGTAACAGAACCATTGACAGTTAGAATCAGGGTAGTACAGATGGCAAGCTGACATTGCATGACATTTGGCAATCTTCATTAGCCAGGCTGTCACATAAAGGCGAGGAACGGCGTCATATATTAAAACCCGAGACAGCCTTCAGGGACAATCGGACAATATCAAAATAATAAATAATTTGAGGTATTGTTGTGGTTAATAAAAACCATAACAAACAATGTAATTCTACATTGTGAATCGGCGACTGAGTTGTGAGAGAGATAGAGAGATGAAGAGAGAGAGAGAGAGAAATGGGGTTCAACATCAACTCGCTTGTCTCTGTGTGTAAAATGTATTATGTTTGTGTAGTTGATTATTTTTCGATTTTACGTTTGTGTTTGTAAAGCGCTACTGAGCAACACTCGTTGGATATTCGGCACTATATAAATGATTAATTATTATTATTATTATTATTCTATGTTAAAGTGATCCAAACTGTAAAACCGAACGCCTTCTAGCTACCGCGTTGAAGGTCCACAGCTAAAGAGTCAGTACAAATGCCGATGCCCGGAAAATATATACCACGTTATAATAATAATAATAATCGATATGGATTAATCTGAAAAAGATGTCATTAAATTGTCGACGCGATGGCAAACTGCAATATGTTCTATACTAACGATCATTTAAACTTGCTGTATGTGTTGTGCTAAACCAATCTAAACTACAAATAAATATTATGAAACCAAATTGGGAATCGAGTACAGTCTGGTGAAAATGGTTATTGCAGCCAGCTACAAGGTCTCGGGGTTGGATGGCCGAATGGTTAGCGCGTGCGATTTGTATCATAAGGTTTGCATAGAGTCAGCTGGTGTGGATTCGGTTACGCGTGGCAAGGAGGGAAGTCACCTGTCCAGCCTCGTGGATTTTCCCTGGGTCCTCCCACTGCTTAAGACCCCGAGGCGCAAGCATGGCTCGATGCTATTCGCATGGGTGTGTTATTGAAACAACTATGTATTATATTGCAGTATTGAGAAGATATAATTTGTAATTCCCTTCTTTATTTGCCCTGGATAAAAGGATCAGAGCAGTAAGACGTTAAACCCCATTTTATTTTTTATCTTGTAGTTGAAATGTTGATGGATGATATTTCAAATGTATTGTTGTATTAGACAACACACAAATGACTTTATGTCCACATAAGTACATAGATTAACAGGCGTAGGAATATGCGTTCATAGTCATACTGTAGCGGCAAGTCATCTGTTCAGTCAATAAGTTATATTTATAGCACGGCTTTCATGGGTTAATAAATTTAAACATCGAGGCCGTTGTTATTGCACAGAAAACCCACCCCACTTATCTCTATGATTTCTACTAAAACTGGTGTGAACAAGCAAAAGCGTGTAGTGGTTGAGCTCCGTCCAATCTACTAGAAGGAAAACAATCTGCTTATTCAACGAAAAGAACAAAGGAAGATTTCCCGTCCATGTTACAATTCTTTTCATGGGATATTATCATCTACAAGATAGATTCTAAAATTTACAAAGAGCAACAGTCCATGAAGTGATCATCGAAAATCATTAAAAGTCAACCAGAGGATGACTAAAGCAGATACAATGTCCATACAATGAACAAGATGTTCCGAGTGTAATAACGTGAAAGGTAACTATTGGAAACCAACCGGCTTCGGTGTCTCACGAAAATAAACACATAAATATGAAGTCAATCCAGGGATAATTTTTAGCTCAAACGGCGTTCACAAAATTATTAAAATGATCAATTTGAATAAATTGGAACTGCCAGAGTGGCGGTATAATACGGCTACAATAATTTTTATTATATGACCATTTAAAAACCCAAAAGAGCAAGTCTTTAGCATTTCCATCTGGGTGTGGGGTTTCTTTAAGGGCGGGTTATTGCAGGAGTATTATTTTCCTACACTGAATTTAAAACAAGATTTCCCAAGATAATGCTTAGCTCATCTATATTTATAATTAGACATGTCTCAGTCCACTAGCCTCCGACAATGACTGTCTTTATTGATTATGATATCATATATCCATGGCTTACGTAAGGATCATATCTTTCATGGCACCACCTAATGAAGTTTTCATCAATTTATTTGCTGGCTAAGAAAGGCATTATGGAATATTTTATAACATGCATGAATATTGTTGATGATTTATATGTCTAGTTTTATTTATTTGTTTATAGATTAACCGGTGGTACGTGATAATGAGTAAGGTAACCCGACGAACCTCGTGGGTTTTATCCGGGTCCCACTGCTAAAGACAACAACGGGCAAGCAAATCTTTGAAATAGATTGAACTATAGGGTTGTCCCGAAATGACCTAGTTTGTGTCGGGTGGATGTTACCCCACCCACCCCCTCTCTCTCATTAGATCCGATTTTTTTTAAATCCCGGTATATTGACGTCATTCTTTTAAAAGTCAGATATTTCAAGATCTCTCCATCATACATAATATTGCTAATTCCAATTTAGACGGTAGTCATGTTTTTTTTAAAATCTAAACATAGTATGTTTGTCATAACAATTCCATAATTAGAAATGGTGATGACGTTGAACACACAGAAAAAATCTATTTTCTGTCATAAACTAAGACGAGGAAATGAAATGGGGTTTATTGTTCTACATTTGGTTAATAAACACGGGCATACGTCATAATATGTTATGAGGGTATTTTTGCCCGTACATCGGCAGGACGGCCCACTCTAATGGCTTTTCATGCATGGATGCTAATGTATTCCAGGGACGTTAACCAGCGGTAAAATCGGCTTGCTTTACAATCATTGATATGTATTACAGTTGGCCATGTGAAAATAGGAAGCTCTGAGGAGTTCTAGGGCAGAAAATCTTTGAAATCATTACCTTTCATACTCCATAATGTATTTATGATGCTACGAGAGAAAAAAAAACCCTTCAAACTGACAAGATAAAAATCGTGCCAGTTTAAACCGCAAAGCATCTGAAATTAACTAAATTAAAATATAAGTGGTTTTAAAAAAACATCTACCAAGAAATATGATATTGGAAGCGGAATCAGTATTAAGTTGCCCCCATATTTCTATCTTATTGAAGATTCCGTTTCATGCAGCTGAACACTTCAAGATAATTATCATGATATATAAGTGTTTGTTCGTATCTGAGAGAAAGAGAGAGAGAGAGATATATATAGGGAGAGAGAGAGATGTTGTTTAACGTCCACTTGACACAAACTAGTTTATTTCGGTACTAACATATGGTTTAATTTTTTCTTTCATAATTCGCTTGCGCGTAGGGGTCTGTAGCAGTGGGAGGAAACCGGTGGACCAGGAGAAAACTCACATGGTTGGACAGTCGACCCTACTCCTCCACGTAAAGTGTCATTAAGCCAATACAATATTTTTTTTATAAATACACTTCGAAAGATCTCAGCGAGTAGCGTTGCTAGATGGTCTATAGTGTGCTCGCTCATGAATCATACGATTGGTGTCAGTAGTTCTTGTTGCGTAGAGTAGCCGAATAGTCTAACACGTGAACTTTAGATCAAAATAAATCATTCAAGTACCTTTGATTCCATAACTTCTGTGCATTGGCGTGCTCGAAACAAGACTGCTTGATAGTTGGAATTCGATATAAGAGTAGGCCGTAGTGCTGCAGTCCGGGCAACATTTCCTTAATAGCACACTGTATGGTGTATATGCCCGTCTTAATGAGCCCATTAAACCCAATTTTATTTCATTTTTCTGTACAGGACATACTATATCACCTACGATTCGATAAGTAATTTACAGATGTGTTTCATATTTGTATAGGGGGGTTGGTTGGCCGAATGGAAAAACACGTGCACGCTGTATCATAAAGCCGGTCATTGAGTCAACTGGCGTGGTTTCGAATCCCCGGTTGTAAGTGTGACAAGAAGTAGGGTCGCCTGTCCAGCTTTCTCCGGGTCTTCCGACTCCCTCCCACTGCTAAAGACCCCTACGCGCAAGCGAATTATTAAAATAAAATCAAACCATATGTTAGTCCCGAAATGACCTAGTTTGTGTCGAGTGGAAGTTAAACCCCATTCCTCCCCTCTCTCTCTGGCGTGGTTTTGAATCCCCATTTGTACGTGGAGAAGTAGGGTCGCCTGTCCAACCTGGTGAGTTTTCTCCGGGTCCTCCGTGTCCCTCCAACTCCAACTGCAAAAGACCCCTACGCGCAAGCGAATTATTGAAGTAAAATTAAACCATATGTTAGTCCCGAAATGACCTAGTTTGTGTCGAGTGGAAGTCAAACCCAATCCCCCCACCTCTCTCTCTCCCTCCACCCTCTCTCTCTCTCTCTATCTCCCTCTCTTTCATTGTATAAATTTTCAAATTAAGGCAATAAAATAGAACAGTACTCGAAGGGCTCACCATAACTCCGACATGTGCGTCAGAAACTTAATATTATACAATTACACTTGAGCAACATGGTATATGTATTACCTGCAATCTAATTAAGGTATAGCTTCCTGTTTTGTAAAATAATTTTCATTTGTATAAATCTGAAAATAGAAGCTTAATATGATGAAAGTTTTTTGGCACCTCAATTTACCATATATACTAATATGATTATAATAATTAGCTTAGTTAAATGAAAAACACATTTTATTGCATGCTGATTTCATTACAGCTGATGTATTCATGTAATTGGACAGACTGCATGCTCAACGTAATGGATCTTGACTTTTAATTTCCGAATGTTGAGATTGGAAATCTTATTTTCAATTTCAGAATGTGATTACAACAAATGCCAGAGTACATTGAGATGTAAATGTGTATCAGATAAGATGTACAGGTTTTATTAAGGATGGGCTTATTAAGAGGGCTTTGAGTCCGATAGAAACTGGGTGAAGGAGACGTAATGAAGCGTTTTGGTTTAGCGCCCCCTCTCAAATGGGAAAAAATAACATGTGGGATGCAATGCGATGTGCAGTGCTATTGGCAGATTATTATCATAATATCCGACTAGTATTAAACATACAATGACTCAAATCTGCTACAAAAAATCCACCCTAGCGTTTTCCACGGAACCCAAATATTCTCATGGAGAACCCCCTCCCCCCTTCTCTAAATATTGTGTTATTGTGACTCCGTGGGATCTTATCCTTCATGTAATCTCAGCGGTCACCACACCCTCAGTTCGGAAATGAAAATCATCGGTTTAGCTTTGCGAATAAAATGCCAAACTGCAAAGATTATCTTGTCTGTGCCGAATAGTTTCAGCCCAACTTAAACTATTGGGCGGTTTGGAAATGATCGCTAAAACAGTTCGTAGGTATTACGTAACTCTTTTAGAGCACTTAACACAATTATTTTCACTAAGCCAATTCAACTGTTTGTTACTATGGAAACGATATATCTAAAACCAAGCATTGTCCTGCGGAGTTCCATTACCCTCAGACAAAAAGCGAAAGTTTCGCGTAAATTTGTCACTGCACATGCGCCCATCGTAGATACAAATCTCACTCGCACGGTAAGGTTGCCAATCAAACGCTTGTCTGACAAATGGACGATATTATTTCTTGAAAAAGCGTATCAAAGAGATTATGATAGTTGCTTACGTGTTAACCTAATGGATAGTTACGGACTTGTTGGGGCCAGAGTAAAGTGTGTTAAAACTTGTACAACATAAAATTAACCAGTTTTAAAGGATATCAAATAATCTCCACAAGTGTGAATATGTGTAAAATATTGAAGAAGCAATCAAAATCAACCACACACCTAGTAAAATACTACTCACTAACTCAAAAGGTCGGCGCTACGGGACCATTGATCATTTGCACAGTCGGTGTTTTAAGAGTTTTTCGCAGATTGGTGGATTTACTTACAACCACAAGCATATATCAACATTTATCGTTAGAATCTCATCCTTATAAGGTGTTGTGATTATTAAAATCAACCACACCCAGACTTCGCATGACGTTACGGCATACCATAATATGGTCATCTATACAATCTCATAAACCCCCACATTTCGTAAATAAAACGTAAGAGAACTCAGATGATTAAAGTAGCCAAGTCTCAAACTCAATATCATCCAAAGTCTTCGGCATTGAAAACACGAAATATTTGTCAGTTTAAATCAACATTGATGTGATTTTACCGGGAAAAGATGGATATTCAATAAGTAAGACAAAGTAAACCTTTTACCATTGGTAACAAGGGACAAGGAGAACGAGGCTATGCATATTCCACACGTTACGTCAAACGGTGACCTCATATTCTTATCTGGACAGCCATCTTCCTGAAGCAACGGTCGCGAGTTTAACAACATCTAACCCTTGCTCCAACACTGGGCAATTCTTGAACTTTTACGCTTGCTCTATTTACAAGTGACTTATTAGCGTTGTCCAATCAGAGGTCCTTACACATAAAACAAACTTTCGCCGAGATCAAACTGGCACGCAATAAGACCACTCACCACACAATAAAGGAAAATCAACTCAGCATGCAATAAGGAATTCGCTGATGACTTGCTCTGTATAAGCTTATCCCAGCCTTCGATAAATCAAATGAATTGAATGTAATCTTTTTTTAGTAACCCATTTAACGAAGGTATCTGATTGGATCACGGTTGGGGCGTATACCCAATCAAATTTAGTGCCGAAAAATGCAGAGTGTTGAGTGAAGGGCTCGATAAGCTGTATGTAGTTAAGGCGAAATCGAACCTTCTATTTAAGATGCTGGACAGCATGCGCAATAAATACTATCGGCGTAGAATGGAATAACCAGACGCTAGATTTTGCCATTCGATTGAGTCTTCTGGCGAATATAACTGACGTTGAATTAGATTAAAATCTGAAACGATTGAATGTAAATTGATTTATATACATTCATATTACAAGTTCTAGGTCTCAAACATTACCGATTTTGCTCATTTACCGTATTTTACATCAAGTAACTATACTAAGAGCTGAACAACTGACATCACTATGCAATGTTTCAAGTACCACAGCTGCAAATATAAGAAAGCTAAAATAATATACATATTGACAAATTAGTAAGATTAAAGTCTAATTAATGACAACATATTACTTTGGTTGGATAGAATTATTGCCACTTAAACTTTTGATTAAAACCATGTGGTTAAAAACATATGTACAATTATTTATAGATAGTAAGTGCTGGGTAAGTGAGTGATTATTAAGAATATTGAATCCGGCGTAGACAACATAATCAGAAGGTAGGAATATAACCCTTTTATTGAAACATCTGGACTAAGACTAGTAATTATTTGCCTAGTTTTCATGAATGTAGTGCGAGTTATTATTAATAGACATTTTTTCCCTTAATTTTTTTCTCCCCTCTTCCTGCATTTTTTGGGTTGACCTTTTGGTCTAGAATAGGATAATTTTATAGCAGTTTTGGGTAATACTGGTGACATTACAGCGGAGGGATAGGGGAGTAAAATGTCTTTCTGCGGAGCAGTGAAATGTATCGGAAGTGAAATTCTCACCCAAGTCAACTTCAAATCCCTGTAGCAAAAAATCTAAACCATATTAACCCTACAAGTTTATGATGGGGAGATTGCCAAATGTGGTCCCCATTGTGCCTAAAAAGATTGGAACCAACAGAATGTTGAGCAAAAAACTACAGCCTGTAATGACCATTTAACATTGAAGTCAATGGGCAAATAATTACTAGTCTGAGTCCATCTGAAGCTTGTCGTTGGTAAAAACTTCACTACGTCGTTTCACTTTACCTCACAGCTACGAATAAAAAAAACCTCTATTAATTTAAAGGCGCGAGTATACTGACTCCGCCGTACGAAAATTTGGCCATCTGATGGAGATGGAGAGCGGGTGATATCATAATAATAAATTTGTATTCGTACTCGGGACCAATTAAATTATAAATACATACATACATAAAATACAGTATTATACAACTGCAATAATGTAAAGATTATTCAATATCAGTAAGTAGAAGCTGTAATATTTCATGTTCACGGCTTTTATCTTTGTTTTTTGGATTATAATAAATATATCATATCTTTCACAGTTGCTGACTGGTTTTCTTTTTAAGACAAATACAAATTCGTCTAATTAGTAAAATGACATGTATCCGATCAGACAAAAGAATTGTGTAGCAATAGTATGTTCAGTAAACCGATAGTGAAAACCCCTCAATCAGTCAGGAGGTTGAAATTTTTCTAGCCGGATGTGGACAGTGTGGTTGACGAGGTATACACACTGGATGTGGGCGTGGCCTGTCGCTGCTTTCGTACGGCGTACAATCGCCATGCTTGTTCTATAAATTGAAAACAAGTATGGCGTTTTTTTGGTTTTTTTTATTACTTCTGTAGTTGTTTTTTTATTACTTCTGTAGTTGTTTTTTTTTATTACTTCTGTAGTTGTTTTGTTTTTAATTTTATTACTTCTGTAGTTGGTTTTTTTTTTATTTTATTACTTCTGCAGTTTTTTTTATCGGAGTTCAGCTTTAACCCTAACTCATCTCATGAATATAAATCATTGTTCTAAAACATCAATCTCTATTTATTTACAGTAATAATTTTGTTAAGATTAGAGTGATTTGACTAATATTTTCAATATTTTCTTTTCTTATCATGTATTTTTTTAGCTCTTATATATTTGTATGTTAAATTATGTCTTGTATGCCTATATATATACGACGACTTAGATTATCATACATTACATATATTATCACACTAGGTTTATAATTGTCTTCAGGTCGGAATGGTGTCATTACTGTGCTGCGACTGAACGGAGAATGAGAAAATACTCAAGGTCGCCGGCAAACGTGAACACAACAGGAGAAAATGTCGAAAAAAAAATTGAAAAAAGTCGCGTTAATACCTGTATGTGGCAATATACCCCGTTCTCAAAACAAACGCCGTAACTCCGCGATCATTGGTCCGATTTGGGTAACGGTTATGATAACGGTTCCGAGATGGCATCACTTCAGTGGTCCAGATTAGAACGGGTGTCCGCATGGAACCCTTTAATTTTACTCGTTTATACTACATACAAAAGGTTAACCTTGGTACTATTAAGGTTACGTTACTTTTAAAGATCTGGCAGTCCGGTGGTGCGGAGGGAATGGTGGGCATACAGAAATCGGAGTGGAGGTTAAGAGAAGAAGGAAAGGTTTTCGCTTTGGGAGTTTGTTCACGATTTCTTGCTTTTAATTTCTGTTCCTTTTTAATATTTTTGTACTTTCATGCCTGAAAAATTACAATAATAAAAAAATAAATAGTTTTTTAAGAATGGTTTTGTTTTATATGTAACCGAATAGTAAGTGCAGGAGGACTGCACTACACGCAAAACAAAAATATACAAGGTAAACCTGCGGACAAGACATAAAATAGACATTGCAAAAAATAAACACTTATCAAATCAAGTGAATGGATCCCGTGGCCAGCCGTAAGCGTCCACTGCGCTGTATAGTCCCGGGCCTGTTGTGGTACAGGCTTCACTAAAATGATTTACAAAAAAAGACGTAACAAAAATAATGCGACCTATCTTGACAGTGGTCGTCTCTTCAATGGCAATAGTCTGCCAGTAATAGACGTCAGGTGTTAAAACAATTCTGTAAAAATACGTCATTGTTAAAAAAATTCTGTAAAAATTAAATTTGTCTGTTAAAAAACAAAAAATACGTCTGAGTCATTGTTAAAAAAGATTTAGTAAAAAATACCAAAAAAAATCTGCCAGCTCTGTTTTTTGAAAGAATTTTTTTAACAGTGTATTAGCCATCGCCGTCTTCATTAGCCGAGTTGGGTTTAAAACAGGACATTAAACCTCATTTCATTTCATTTCATTTCATTTCATTTCATTTCATTTCATTTCATTTCATTTCATTTCATTTCATTTCAACTGAATCTGATCATTGATCAACTCAACTGATTCTACAACATGGACACGCGATATGAAAAATAGATATCCAACGTGATTTATCATTTCATATTTTATTGCAGGATTTAGAAAAAAACCTAAACCAATCACAAAGATTTCATGTCTTGTCAATTTCAAAACGATGTGCACTTTTTTTCGCATATTTTTGTAAAATCCAATTTATTTTCGTGTGTATGCCTTGCATATAAATGGAGATCTTTCGACATTAATTACAATACTGCTTTTCTATAGCTTCTACCCGTGTTAAATTAAAATCCTATATCTAATATCATTTTCACAACAATACGTATAAATAACCTCTTTTTTCCCCCACTGTATTTTAAAATTATATTTTCAATACCCGGCATTGGATTTTACAATGTAAAAGTGGCAATTCTACGTCAGAGCCGTATGTAGGAGTTTAAAAGTGGGGATGCAGCAGAGTGGTGAGGTGGAAATATAATGCCCAGGTTACTGATATTGATCACAATCAAGTGTATCATTTTATCATTTGTCTGGGGTGCAATGTACCCCAGCACCCCCGTTAGATACGGCCCTGTTCTACGTAGACACTAATGAATAAAAACCTCGTGTGATAATAGATGTCGTCGTATATATATATATATAGGCATACGAGACATAATTAAACATACATTATATATAAGAGTTCAAAAATAGATAAGATAAGAAAATATTGAAAATATTAGTCAAATCACTCTATTCTGAACAAAATTATTACTGTTGGAAGTTTGGATTAGAAATAGGTATCAACTGTCTCCGCATCGTCTATGAGAATTGTCGATCATTTGATTGACAGCCGATAACTCCGCCTATGTATTGTCAACGCCAACGCTGATTGATTACTTAATGCGTGACGTCATAGGATCAAAAGGGGGTCACGTGGCTAAGTGAGTAAGGTGCTGGCTCGTTAGCCTGGGGGTCGGGTGTTCAATCCCTGCATTGGCCGAGAAAGCTCATTTCGATTTTCCGACGTGGTCTCTTCTTATCAGTGTTGCAGACGGAGGGCCTGACAAGGACAGCTGCCTAGTCGTTCGGATAGGACGAAAAACCGAGGTCCCGTGTACACATTGGAGTGCACGTAAAAGATCCCTTGACAGTTGGAGTTCAGTTGCTGCCGGGCAAAATTCCCCCCATAGCACACTGTATGGCGTATGCCTGTCTTCAATTAGTCAGGCTAGGTGCAGAAGCGTATGACGTTAAACCCCATTTCATTCATTCATTCATTCATTCATAGGATCAGCCTCGTGTCGTTATAGAAAGTGATATTTGGTTAAGGAGCGACGAATCTTGCGGCTCGGTGGAAAAGGCGCTTCGTCATGAATCCGATGGACTCGTTCGAGATTTCTTATTGTAGTTACTGCGTGTCAGTGTCTAGTCTTACGAAAGTGACGTTAAACCGTGCCCACGTAAACTGATCGGTAAATTTCCTTCATATCACACTGACCTTTTTCATTATCCTGATTGCTACAAACAAGTATGGCGTCAAACCCATTTCTATATATTTCTAACAACGGTGTGACATTATGGAAATTTGATTGTGGCTCGATGAAAACCATCTTTGTATTCCTGGAATAATTTATGCGAATGAAGTTGACGTTACCATGTAATAAATCTTAAACAGGGTGTACATGCGCATATTAAATTTAATTCCACAATCCCTGAAGGCCAATCAGTCATCTGCGGAAAGCGGATTGTGAAGAGATTTTCATAAAAGTTTTTTTTCTTGTCAATATTTTCCATGATCTCTCTGCCAGCATTGAAATAAATCAGATTTTCATAAAAAAAGAATTCTTGTCAATATTTTCCATGATCTATATGCCAGCATTGAAATAAATCACTGGTGGGCTTAAAAATCAATTTAATCCTAAATACTCAAAATAAGGCAAAACAACCTGGAATAAAAATCGCGCATAAAGAATCGTAAACAAAAACTTACTAATGCATACTTAAAAGGGCAATTACCTCATAGATTTGGGTTGAATTTATGCGTTTTGTTTTGAATAGGTTTGGTTGGGCATTTCTGATTCGGACTAACATATGGTTCAATTATATTTCAATATGGTTCAATAGGAATTTTTAGCAGTAGGGGGGGGGGGCCCGGAGGACCCGGATAAAACCCACGGGGTTGGACAAGCGACCCCACTCCTTGCAGGTCTTCTTTTTTTTCTTAAATGTTATATAAATTATTAATTAGACATTTGACTTGAAAGTAATTGCAGGTCTTCTTTTTTTTTTCTTAAATGTTATATACATTATTAATTAGACATTTGACTTGAAAGTAATTTACCAAGAAATATAGATCAACCCCCGATACCATCGGATGCGTTAAATACCATTTGCGGTTATTGGTTTAATGTACAAATGGAAAATCGACACGTTATTTATTGTCATTACAACGGTAGCAATGACAATCGGGGCTATGCTCTTCTTGTAAGGGCGATAACTCTGCTTTTCTGTTTGTAATAAATTTGTCTTTGATTCTGTATGGTGTTAATTAACCCTTATTCTATCATGTCTGACTTTAACCGTTACAGAATAATTCATCAGAGTAGAGTTACGGCACTGTGCACTGAATCTGGACGTAAGCCAAACATATTTTGTCTCTTTAATAGTTACATTCGCGGTAGATCGATCAACGGGTTACGTAAGCTCAGATTTCCTTTAAAGACCTTTTTTAAACCCAAGAGAAATGAGATTTAAACTAGTGATGCATCCAAATGCCAATATCTAGCTCGGTCCTCGTTAATTACGCCGTTTGTAACATTGTTACATTGTCGGAATTTCACAAGAATTATTGGGTTTATCATTGGCAGCATAAATAATTGTCGTGGTAAAAATCGACCCACTGAACTCTTTTGTAACCCCAGTCCCATTAGCAGGTCATTAAAAACTCGTTATGCTTGTTCTGGTATGTTTTACTAATGTAATAATAGAAACACCAATACAGTTCTAGAAAATATCGAACATTACATAATGCATTTATACTCCAGTAGCCTTGCGTACTTATTCCTTTAAAGCCCATGGAGGAAGGGAGCCTGACAGGGACAGCTGTCAAGTCGTTCGTATGAAACAAAAAAAAACAAGGTTCCGTGTACACATTGGCGCGTAAAAGACCCCTTGGCAGTTGGAATACGATTTAAGAGTAGGCCGTAGCGACGGTGTCCGGGAAATATTTCCCTCATATCACACTGTATGGCGTATGTCCGACTTTATTAGCCCAGTTCGGAGCAGAACAGTAGGACGTTAAACCACTTTTCATTTTATTTCATTTCCCTTAAAGGGACAATAACACTCTTGCTGGCTTGACAGGTTCAGAATTTTTTTTAGCCTTATTCTAACTACAAGATGTTTAAGTGTGCTACCTGTTGTGTAAATCATCCATTACAACCTATCTTACTTGTCCAGAGGGCTCGAAAATATGTTTAAATCGAAGTTGCATTTAAAAGTGCTTACGCAAGGCTTTTCAAACCATGTTACGGCATGTAGTTGAAATTTTCCAATTTTTAAAATTAGGTGTGTTAATATGAAATTTGTATCATTTTTTAATTGAAATATTGTAAAATAGTACAAATTGTTGACCAGAATAAAAATTGGAACATATTATTCAGTTACACCAAGAGTGGTATTGGGTCTTTAAAGCCCACTCACTCATTAAGTTGTATGTCCGCCCATTTATAGCCATTTTGTTTTTACTTAATGTATTCATGCTACATTTCTATTTAAATTTGATATATTACATATAGTGTATTTATACTCCAGCACCCTACTTATTCCCGCAGCCCTATCCCCATAAGCCACCACACTAAATCGAACATTACGTAATGTATTTGTTTTCCAGTACCATACAACTCTATCACATACTGAGCATTGCGTGATGTATTTGTACCCAGTTCCCCGAGACTCTATTTAAAATGTATTTGTACTCAAGTTCTATTAAACACGCATTATGCAAAAGCTAACTCTGCCTATTATGGGTCTTTCCTTAGGCCTGAAATTTCATCTTAATCATTACTTAGATAATAATGAACTCTCGATACCACCGCTAGCCTTCCATTTTGTCTGGATTAGAATCTTATAGGCTGCCTAACGCTCGTTGATGGACAATCGAGACTATGCTTTTATCGTACTGACTGTAGTAATGATGATCGGGGCTAGGCGGAAATTTCGATCGCTTAAATCTCGGCTGTAATTTTCAGCACATTGCCTTTACATTATCTAGTTTTTAACTTTATAGTGAGAACTACCAGCCCTTTGACTAATCTCCCATCATGTATCTTTAAGATATCGAACATTACGCAGTTCTATTAACATATCAAACCACATGCAGTGTATTTGTAGTTCAGCATAGCACCTACCCCAACCCCAACCCTATCCCAACCAAGGAGCTTCATTAATTGTATTATTGTATAACTTTAAAGCTATAAGTTCTTTAACTTAATGCTACATGTAATAAAGTATTATTATTATTATTATTATTATTATTATTCTTGATCCCAACCCCTTTTATTTCGTTATAAGCCTATCCATTTATCTGTAATACATTTATACTTCACTACCACACTCATCTCCCTGAATCCAACCAACGATTGCAAGGTTTTGGAAACAGTTTAAAATACTACTGGGACTCTTTTTTTTAAACAAAGATGACGTCATTGTTGCCGAGGGACGTCATCCATCTTGGAGTACAAAAGCTATTTTTATTTCCGGCTTCCGTTACAAACTATCTTAAAATCAATCCCAACATCGAATTTCTGTCAGATTACGAAAGGCTTCAAACTATAATTAATGTCAGTACTTTGTGTAATACTCGGAACCGATGATTGATATTTAATAGGGGATTATCTCTTTATAATCCCAACACATATAAAACCACTTTCAACACTGTAACCGGCTTATCCACTGATTTCCCCCCATCAATTATAAAGTCATGGGAGATAACTCACAATTACTATGGAGGATTTCCTGAGCAATGGAAAACTTCCATCGGTGATTGGATTTCTCAGGTCGATTTCCTGCTGAACACTTAAATGCTATCTAATTTAATCGATGGAACAAGATGCTATTCTTCGCCCGACTAAGCCACTTACCAAATAGAATTATGCTATCTAATAGCGTTATTTTCTCTTACAGAGACTCCTTTAACGGCGACTCTGTTATTCTATTTTACGGAAATTGATATCGAATTTGGTTTAATAGTGCTTAGCTTAAAGTGAATTTTCCTTGTTAGATTTCGCCATATAAGCTCAAGGGGGTAGGTAAATGTATAAAAATAACCAAATTGATTGAGTTAGATTGGAGGACACTATTAACCCAGTTTAATATGACTGGCAAATTGTACTTAATTATCACCTTTCAGTGTTAGAAGTGCCAATGTACGCTATAGCCGGCGGGAAAAAAATACCATAACAATGCTCACTTTATTTACAGCGAGTCTGTAAAAGCATGATGGCGGGAGGGGGATGGATGGCCGAATGGTTAGCACGCGCGTGCTGTATCATAAAGCCTGTCATTGAGTCAACTGGCCTGGTTTCGAATCCTCGGTTGTACGTGACCAGGAGTAGGATCGCCTGTCCAACCTCGGGGGTTTACTCCGGGTCCTCCGGTCTCCTCCCACTGACAAAACCCCTATGCGTAAGCGAATTATTGAAATAAAATTAAATCATATGTAAGTCCCAAAATTACCTAGTTTGTGTCAAATGGACGTGAAACCCCATTTATATCTCTATCTCTCTCTCTGTCTCTCTCTCTCTCTCTCTCTCTCTCTCTAATAACTTGTGAAAAACTGTGGGGTGTTTTGTTTCAAATTATCATAACATATTTTTTTTAATTTATTTTATTTGAAAAAAAAAATGCCCACGTATCATTACATCTATAAAAACAGTTCATTATAGGTAAGTCGATAAAAATTAAAGTTGCACAAATTTGGTTATAAATTGTTTAACCAAGTTCCCGAAGTCAATAGTTAACGTAATAGAATAATTCTTGGAGAGTCAATGCAACGAGGGTTCAATTCCAGCTCAGGGCATAAACTTTATCGTTGTAAGTGAGAGGGATATTCGGTCTCCCGTCCGATCAGGCAGGTTTCCCCCGAGTTCTTCGGTTTCTTCCTGCAGTAATGATCGAAATCATTCGCACGATCTGTGCCAAGGGCCAAATTGGAAAAAGGCCTCAGGCCTAATTTGCTACCCTTGTAAAATGACGCGATTATTATTATTATTATTATTAATTAGTAACTGGATAGAGCAATAAACTATAACACACACTTATGGAAAAACAGCTACTTATTTATTTTATTTTGACGATATTTCGAAGAGTATTTTCCATAATGCTGGTAATTTTTACAACGGACTTGTTATAAATTTTAGAGATTTCTGACAATATATTGGAACATATGGGATACGGTCACCCCTATGTCAGAATCCCCTCAGGTCAAAAAACCCCAATTTTTATATTATATAATATTAATCATTTCAATTTTTTTTCAGTTTGTCAAGTGAAGTACATAACGAAATCGATTATTTTTATATTTTATTTGCAATTATATTGGTGAATTATTTCCATCGGATTGTGTGCCCAGGTAGGGTTTGAAAGAAGTTCTGTTCGTTATACGTTGTACACAAGGTGTAATCAAATTAAACCATATGTTAGTCCCGAAATGACCTAGTTGTGTTGAGTGGACGTTAAACCCCATCTCTCTCTCTCTTTCTCTCTCTCCCTTTCTTGTATATCTTTTGATGTTTTAAGAACTCAATTTTTTGGTGGCTGTCCGCGTCTTGACGTTGCTATGATCCAGATTGAGATGTTCGAGAGCCCGCAAGATTGTGGGGTATGATATTCCCGGAAAGGAACTTAACGCCCTGTGACTCTCATAGATTGCTAGTGCGCGATCGACCCCTATCTCAGTTGGTCACCACATTTAATAATAAATAAATGAAATAAAGTAATAATAAACTAAATAAATAAAAATGGTGGTTTTGTCCCATTTTAATTTAAGTCCAAGAGGGTTATGACCTAGCGGGTTTTGAAACGGACACATAAAATATACCTGACATAAAGCTCCCTATAAGAAAAAAACCCATTATACTCAGAGTACACCAGATCATTTTTACAATAATAATTCAAGTTCATAGTTGGATTTATTGTAACATCTTTGATGGATACCCTTTATGAATATTCGCGTATCTGGCTTGTTACCTTACAAGTTGGACTTAGTGACCCCGATACCATTTCCACTAATTTGGTAAAACATTACAGCTCCTCGATACCTCATCAGCGCCAAATGAATTCCAACCATCTCCTGGGCCTGAGTTAATATCCATATGCATTTAGCGTATCTTTGAGACGCACAATTACGCTTTGGTGTTGTCGTTCAACCGTGTCGCCGTTTCCTATAGCGATAAAAGAATCAATGAAAGAGTCTATATACGCTCGATATAGTGCTCATAGAGTTATCAGACTTTATAGAATCACTCACGCGCTTCTGGTACTAATTAGGTATGTCATGATGGTTCTAACAATGTATTAAAACAATCGAATTAGCAGTAACAAGCACTCAATGTATTTTAGTCCGCTAATTCATCCTGGGTTATTCCGGTTATTTGAAAGAATAGTCTAAACAGTAGAATACCTCCCATCCTTCCTCAGAGATCGAATTCCTGGAATATTCCAATTAGTTCAGATGGTCGACCATTAAGGAAAAATCATTAAACAGGAACCGATTTAAATGGAAACGATTTAAAATGAATTAGTTTGCAATTTATTTACACGACCACAAAACAAAATAAGTAAAATCGATTGGCACTTGTTGGTTGTTTTTAAGAAGTTTATAAAGGCTGGTTTTAGTCGATACGTTTGTTTTATGTCTTTAAGTAGTCTGTAAAGGGTAAAATATCCGAGCGCCCAGTAATAGAACCAGATCGATCAAACCTTAGAACTGTCAGAAAAGTAATTTAGATTTTATATTATTATGGAAACCCATCTTTGATCAATATTTATTTTGCTGTGTATAAAACTTTAATATCGATTTTTATACGAAACTGCGTTTAATATTCTTCAAACCAAATTGATCATCGATATTTTATGATAGCGTAAAAAAACAAATCTCCAACAAATTGAATTTTATAATCAATATTATGACCGCCTACCGTTCGACAAGTTCCTACCGGATACGTATTTTAAATTTGTATATTGCCAAAATAACAATCCTTAATGTCAAATATTAAAGGGGCACAAGCAATCTCGCGATTACCGACAATTTGGAAGTGATATGACCATCACAAAAATCTGCCATTTTCATTTTTTGTCAATCGACCATTTACTGCTGGGACACTCAGACACAGGCGGTGGCAAGGTGATCCACAACCAGGTCCACCCAAATCTTTAAAAAAAAACTGTTGGGCCAAATATTTTGGGACTTTTCACACACTTCATCTTCAATGTTCCGGTGTGTTTTGGACATGTTGGCGCTAGACATAAAGGTTGATTTTTGATACAAGGGATATGCCAGAAAAAACTCAAATATGTTTGGTGCTTTTACAAATGTCTTGTCCGAGACACCAGAATTATTAGATCGGGGTCGGCCTTTTCAAATAATTCAACATCCCCTGGCAGATGGCGGTTTTCCTCTTTAATAGACAATAATATACTCTACGTTTATGGTTTCGAGTCCCCCGATGTACGTGGCATGTCCAGCCTTGTGGGTTTTCTCCGGGTCCTCCGGTGTCCTCCCACTACTAAAGACCCCTACACGCAAGCGAATTATTGTTATGAAATTAAACCATATGTTAGTCCCGAAATAACCTCATTTGCGTTGAGTGGATGTAAAACCACGTTTCTCTCTCTCACTCACTCTACTTTCAGTAGACTAGAAATTCGATCTTATTTTGAGTGATATTATCATAATATAAGATCCGTTACATGTTTTCTAAAAGTGATGTTGCATTCATTTCAACACCATAACAACCCACTTTGTACAATATCGCAATCAATATTAACGTGCTGAAGAATACTTTGCAAGAGATTTAAGATTCTTTTTTCTTCTCTTACATTAAATATTCATTAAATGTTGATATGATATAAAAAATAAACATAAATATCAATATGGGATCTAAAAACAAACCGAAGCTTACATAAATTCAATCTCCCCAAACATTTTTCCAGTGTGGTTTAATCTCGTCTGTAGGTTCTGGCAAAGGAAATGCAATGGGGTTTAACATCCTAGGGTTCTGCTCCGATTGGCCCAATGAAGACAGGCATACGCAGTACAGTGTACTGTGAGGGCCATTTTCCCTGACAGCTGTGCTACGGCCTACTCTTATATCTAATTCCAACTGTCAGAGGATCTTTTATGTGCATCCAAATATGTACGCTGTTTTCACCCCATCCAAACGGCCATCTGTCCTGCACCATTGACCAGGGGGACCACATCGGAAAATCTCGATGAATAGTCCAGTCAATCTAGCTGAAAAAAGGGCTTAGCCCAAAACAAATTGCAACAGAATTTCTTTTGGTGGTATGCATTTCAGGAAGGTCCCCTGCACATCATACTAAAAATGTTCAAAAAAAATTTTGGTGGAAATAGGTCAAATTGCGTAATATGCTAATTAGCATCATTTCATGTTTCAAAAATGCATTTAATGCTATAATATGGTGATCCAATGTTCAAATTTGTTGAAAATTGTATCCAAACCGATGTTTTCATGGACAGGGACACTAATAAACACATTTAGAATATAATGAAATAATTACCTGAAGCACAATATGCAAATTAACAGCCGCCATTAGTGAAAAACTTATCCCCCCCTAAATCTGAAACTGTTTGACTTAGCTCCAAGAAAACAGTACCTATGCCCATAATTACAGGGTCAGGGGTGCTGACAAACACTAGAAGAACAGCACAGTTATATTGCATACTATTAAATAAGCAAATTAGACAACTTTGCCATCACTGAAAAACACACTTTTAGTACAATTTAAAAAATCATTTGCAATAAGTATGACTTCTTCGAAGAGCAGGCGTTACTCAATAACTCCAATCACTGCCCTTTTCTGTTTAAAATTGTTTCATTACCTATTTTGATGGTGGTTAGCAATCCGGTGAAAACAATTATAGTTCAATTAGGTGTTTGCGTTACAGAAATTATGGTTTTTAGCCCCCCCCCTCCAAAAAAAGACTTTCGCTGAGCACTTAGAACATAACATGATATGGTTCTCTGTTTACTATAACTCATGGCAAGAGATTATCCTCGGTGTATTACTAAAAGTTTACTGTTATACATTTCATCTAAATTAGGGCCTGGATGAGACATAAATGATCAATGCAACATTGTTATTTGTGGTTTTTTTTCTACATTTATGTTCATTTTGGTAGAAATAACCAACATTTAAAGCCTAAAGTCTTTATTATTATCATACATCACTAACCATTGATATATTATAATGGATAGGTTTACTTCACATGTTGTCCATAATAACACTCACTCAATGACTGATCCAAAGTTATCATTATTGAATATTATGAGCAATACCACGTAAAAAGTCCAACACATGGTGAGTATTGAACTTATAATGTCCAGTAGACGTGGTACAAGGATTAATAAGCGAACTGGATGTATAAGATGTGTTGTTGACGTAGGACGAGGGGAAATGTGTAGGGAGTGAAGTGCTGTAAAGAGATAGTTATGAATGGCTAGAGTGGCTGTGGTGTTACGGTGAAATACTATGCGGCCACCGTAACACCACAGCTTTATGATTTGTTAGATAGGAGTGATGTAATGGGTGTCAACAAGTGGGTATGCTGGTACCGTCGCAACGCAGGCGTGAAATATATTTTGTGGGGGAAGGGCGAAAATGGAGAAATATACAATGTTGACAGTATGTGCCAGTCATGAGCCTGCGCAGACCCAGCGCCAGCTCAATAGGGAGAGTGTGGGAGAGTTTTCTGTAAGCAGTGAAAACACTATTTTGGCATTGTTTTCGGGGTTAAACCTAAAAATCACATCAATACACCTATTGCACGATACTGTGATTGGACTTATCTTAGGTTAATTAAAATATGTATTAAAATAATGTGTTATTCCACTTTAAACTTTAATTAAGATTAATTACACAAAAGTACATAGTATGTACATATAATGGTAATCTCAGTCAATACGAATACTATAATTCATAGTTTAAAGTAAAAAATTAGTTGAACACTAAACACTATTTGTGGATAACAACTACAGATTCATCTATATGCAATGCCTCAAAACGCCGCACGTCAATGAAGCAGCACCTATCACACACAAACAGTCTTTATATAGTGTGTTACAGTTCAATTACTAAATGTCATTTCTAGAAGTATTAGTAACTTCATCTGTTTCAAATCATGTATATTACTTAGTGGATATATTGTGTCATAAAAAATAAGCCTTAGTTTATATTACAAACTGTTAACATTTAACACAATAAGTAGCCGACGAGATTTCTGCCGTCTGCGTGACCCCGTGCCCAAGTTCCTAAAATCTCGGTCAGCTATCAAGCCTTTACTGACGGTTTACCACTCAGTGATAAGGCTGCGCCGCAAAAAGAGGTCTCGCCCTATATTATAAGTATGACTTCCTCATGTGCGGCAGGTTAGTTTTCTTTCAAAAAACACTGTTTTTCGTTCCAAAAAAATACAAAAGTAATTTTCTACCAGATGACCATGTCACTTTTCACCGAGACTAGATAATTTCTCTCGGTGTAAGGATAAGGTCAATAAATCCGCGAGAAAATAAACCCATGGGTTTGTTTAGTAGCAAATCGAGTGAGAATCAACTCAGTTTGTACTGAACAATTTTTCAGTGATATGTATCAACTGTCTGCACACATTCGGTTTATAATTAGCGATACACAGGTACAGTGGACAATGTTCTACTTCACAGACTGTTACCTCCGAACTACCTCAGCACGAAATCCCAGATTTGGGGACTTGTAAAAAAAAAAGAAATAGTACTTGTACGCGTGCTAGTAAAAGAAAACTAAGAGTTCGCGCAAAAATGCCCGAACGTACCAGACGCCAGGTCATCAAGTACACGCCCTGCTCTGTCTCTATTCTTCGTGTGTTTAACAGGTTGTTATATAGCTGTTATCTGTTCCATAGTAACTTCTCATAGATCTTGGTGTTTCTTCAGGGAATCTAGAAATCCATATTGGACAGGTTGTTCTACAGCTATTATATGTTCCATAGTGACTTTTTGTAGAGTTTGGTGTTTCCTTATGGCATCTAGAAACTTCCATATGTTGACATGGTGATCACTAAATGAAATCTGGAATCATCTGTGCCACCCTTCTATATTGTTGTCGGATCTTGGAAGCTGGACCATAATTCAATTGTATACATATTCCTACTGTTACGACTACCAGGTCTAAAAATGTCGGTATCAAGTAGTTGATGATTAATTGCATTTCTGTCATTCTTGTCCATGTGTTCAGTTGGTGTTTCAAAGAATAAGGGCTGGTATCATTCTGAAGTCAGGTTGAATTCATTGTCTGTTTGGTACGTTGTTGAGGTCCCTACGTCTCAAAGTTATTAATGACAGACAACAGACGGAAATCTGACTTTAATACTAGCAACTGGGAATACACCCGGAAATTGGTATCCCCTGTCTTGTGTATAAGTAGAGCACCGACACGTGGAACTATGTGGTTGTCGCTAGGAGCATATATGGTGTAAATCTGGTAAAATCTTTCAGGACCCTAAGATTGGTTACTGTTAAATATAGTAAATTCCACCTGGATTGTTTGTACCACTGTCAGACAGGAGGAAAATGTCCCCCGTAAAGCTTTCTTTGTATTGGTCTTGTATTTTCTTTGCCTGTTGAGTTGCTGGTAGAGGTGCCAACTTTCGCGGTAGAGACATCTTATTGGCCTAGTACGTTTAAGGTGTCTAGTAGGTGGAAGGTAGGAAGTTTTTCCTTCTGGTAGTTTTGAGACTGCAGCAAGGACAATTTGTTCTGCAATCTCTTGAGTTCCAATGAATTGTCTCTTTATGGTATTTTTCACACCAAGAATCGTTTGGCGTTCTCGGTCACCAGAGTTTGTTCACTTTTACGAACTGGCTGACCTCTTCTTTCTGGATCTTTACTGTGGTTTTGCATTTACCATTTCTGCGTTTCTCGCATTCCAGGACAAAACCACCATCAGCAAGGACTCTTTTACAAATGGAGATACAACCCTGATATACTGGCACTGATATACTTTTGCAAATATACTGGGTTTTTTTTATTATAAACATTGTGCTCAATTTCCAATTGTAATTATTCCTGTGATTAACTTTGAAACAAAATGTAAAGCTATGTTATAATTCTTTGATAATTATTAATGTATAGATACATTATAGTGTGCCTTCAGCAATTAATAAACTATATTACAAACAAATAATATCACTGACAATGAGATTAACAGTTATGTTTTATATAATGATTCCATATAATGGTGATAGAAAACGTCGAGGGTTTCTACCTAAAGAGTTCCTGTGATTGTTCAGGTTCTTCAAATCTAGGTGTGGCACTAATTGGTGCACTAATAAAAAAACATTGACTGGACTGCACTAAAATACTTGTGGAGACATAGTTGTAGCGCTTCCGAAACCAGTTTTAGACAATTTTGGTGATAAAGGTTTGATAATGTGTTTGTTTCCATCAGGTCTATGAGCCCCACCCCTACACACACACACCACCTCATGACAACAGTGCTGTGGTACTAATGCAATCAGATACATGTTCTCCATAATAAGGTGCAGATAATTTTATTACTTTCTTTGACCATGCTAAAATGGTTGTGGGAACTTCATTTTTAAGGTTATTGTAAATGCTTTGAGTTAGGACTAAAAGTGTATTTTTCAGTCATGGTCGAAGTGTTTAATTTGCATTTTCTATATTATACAACAACACTGTGCTGTTCTCCTAGTCCCCTTGACCCTGAAATTATGGCCATAGATACTGGTTTCATTGAGCTAAGTCCAACAGTTTTAAATTTAGGAGGAGGAAATAAGTTTTTCACTAATGGCGGCTGTTAATTTGCATATTGTGCATTATGTTATAAAGTGATTATATTATAAATGTGTTTATTTGCTTCCCAGACCACGAAAACATGGGTTAAGACAAAATTTCCACCAAATTTGAATATTTAATGGTAAAATTAAAGCATTTAATCAATTTTTGAAACCTGAGATCATGCTTATTAGCATAATACGCAATTTGACCTATTTCCACCAAAAATGTTTTGGAACATTTTTGGGATGCTGTTTTGGGGACTATATTGAAATGCATCCTAGTGAAATTTATTCTGTTGCAATTTGACTGGACTAGAACTTTCTCGGCCAACACCGGGAACGAACACCGCGACGCCTAGGCTAGCGAACTAGCGTCTTACCCAATTAGCCACCGTGGCTCCGTACCTGTCAAGCAACCGAGTGTGCGTTAGTCTTAAGATGTGACGAAAACCGCAGGTCGTTGAGTAGGCGAAAACGTCGCTATTTGGACACACTTCCACCTGGGTGGTGCCGAAACCGCATTTATTTTCATTTGACTTCCGATCACATTACAATATAAACTACCGATCACATTTCAATATGAACTTCCGATCACATTACAATAAGAACGTCCGATCACATTACAATATGAACGTCCGATCACATTACAATATTAGCAGTGTTGGATTGGCTATATGATGTTCTAAAGTCAGGGTCTCAAGGCGATTTACCCCGCTATGCCAGTTCCTTTGTTAAGGGATTAACTAACAATTAACGATGCAACAATAGGGATTAGTTAGGATTAATTAAGGGATTTACCAGAACAGTAGGACGTTAAATCCCGTTTCATTTCATTTTGCAAGAGAACCCAGAGACAGACATTTTGCCATATTGGAAATGATTGAACCACTTCTAGTGTTGTTCCTACAAGAAATGTATTTTTTTTTACTTACGGAATTTGCTGCTGATGACTTCGAGAAGCTTTCTGTAAACCAAAAGGTTGATCTAGACGTAAGCAATCTTGTTTTATTTATGTTAACAATATTTTATTTCATTTGAAAATGAATTAGGGGACAGACTTAGCCTATGTCGATTCCTCTCCAGTCAAACTTGTTTTAACAATTATTTAAACTCTGGCCAGAATTAGAATACATAGACTTATTACGATTGTGGGAAGCGTTGTCTCCCGGCGCCTAAAACACTCATGCATATTCAGATATAACTCTCCTTAAAACAAATGAATACAAATTGCAGAAGACAAAACAGATGTTATCTTCAACTTAAAGTAACAAAGGTCATTACAAATTGAAATAGTTAATCGGACGAAGTCATTATCAACTTACAATTTAATCTGTTACCACCAGCCCATTTTCACCATGTTATATTTAGAACATAAATATTTCAAAGACAAAATCCAATTCATCAAATAATTTGACAGCTCAGTAATTGAATTACTGGTACCCATGGAAGAAACCGATATGTTGACCTTTCCTGTCAAATACAGTTCTTCTAATCGACAGCAACATTAAGACATTCACAGACGTCTTTATTATAGACATACAGACGTCTGGAAGAATGTATACTGCGAAAATAATATTGTCTGCGCCAACCGGAGGACACCATGCAGTGTGCTATGTGGCCACATATCACTGAAGATTTCCCCATTGACTTTATGTTAATCTTCGTCTCTAGACCGGCTCTAACTTTTCCCAAAATTATTGTTGGATAGAAAGCTTTCTACCACAGAAGGAGCAACATGTGGCAAACTCTTGCCCAAAGGACGTGTGAGGTTCTTTATGTAAAACTTGAGATACTCAAGCTTGAAACAGAGACAAAAACATGCAATTTACGGCCCTACATTTTATCCTAACCAACCTCTCAACTCCTGAATTCTTCCGCCTCAAAATCATGATTATTCACCGAACCCTGGCAGAAAATATATTTTCAAACCCTTTTCTTCGATTCAACAAAAATCGCCATGCAAAAGGGGGAAAGGGAGAAACAAGAATGAAAATATTATCTTTCGCACTTGTTTCGTGGGTGACGGCGTAGAAATATTGTACATTTCCAACTGTCATGCGTATGCCAACGTATACAAGAGATCTAGATATTTCGTTCCACCAAAGAACTTAACACTGCTTTAAATTTCTCGCCTTGTCAAAAAAAGACCATACAGTTAAAGTCCAAGTATTGCACCAGACGAAATCTCTAAAATTTGAAACATAACTCAGATCAAAAAACAAACAAAATTTTCATTACGTTACAAGAAAATTAAATTAGACACCCATGAAAGACGATAGAGTCCCTTTTCATACAGCAGATATAATATTGACACTTAGTGTATGAAAGCATTAGTGCTGAGCGTCTAGTGGTTGGGAATCAAAAACGCATTAAGCTTATGAATATGGAACCAATGTGTGTTTTTTTTTCTTCTAAATTTAGCAATTTTCATAAAACATTTCTATAAAGCTTACACCATAAAATCAAACATAGAAGAATCTATAAAGAAACGAAGCGTGAAGCAAATAAAATGAAAGATAGCATAATCCTAACATGCCCTTTCAGATTACCTGGTGTAGCTAAGCATCGGGATAATAAATATGTATATTGATTTCACAGCTTAGAATCTCGAATAGAAAAAGATACTTTATACAAACAGCCAGTACAAATAAGTCGAACAAAGCCCACGCTGAAATATCTATCAACAGTAATGTATATAACGATGGCGGTTTACTCATAGAATATTCTCTGCTTTGTTTTGGGAATTAGGTTGTCCATTTGTCTAACGTGTATGCTTTAGGTAATAAGGTCTGTCAATGGACTTTGCAGTGTGGTTTCGATCCCAAGTATATACACGACCAGGGATAGATTCGCCTTCCAGCCTCGTGGGTTTTCTCCGGGTCCTCCTGTTCCATTATACTTCTAAAGTCTACTTTGTGAAAGCACTATAATCACAGACACAATATGGTTTTACCAGTCAATTTTCCCAACATCTTATAAAATGGTAGGATAAACTATTATTATTTCAACAAAATAAAAGGAAAATGTTTCAAAAATTGTTCATGGCCCACTTTTCCAATCGCCCCATAATCTTGTCATGTCTATCAACAGTATGTGCGGATCCTTGCAATGTCCACACTTGTTGACCCAAGTTAGAGGAGCCACAATCTGCCCTTATACCAACTGTCAAGGGTTCTTTCACGTGTGCACGGATGTGGAGACTGGACCTCTGTTTGTAGTCCCATCCGAACGACTATACATTATCGCTTGCTCTGACAAGGTAGGGCCACGCCTTAAAATCACGATAAACTTTCTCAGTCAATACAGGGATCAATCACTTGTCCACCATGTTAGCTCGTTAAAAGCTTACGCACTGAGCCACCACATCCTAAGTAGGATAACGTCTTGACATTAATCGGATTTGTTTCCTAGAATATATATGAGATGATTGTGTTCATAAGAAAATTAATACCCGAGATTTTCTTATAGTACATCAATTATCGCTTTACCTGGACAACGTCCTTGATGCCAGCAAATCATACTTAATTTAGTAAGAGGATTTATTATGGTGGATGTTTTTGTCAAGGTTGCGCTGATTACCAAGACCAGGGCATTTATAGCTCGATTATTGCCACACGTCAATACTCAAGGGCTCCGTGGTTCGTCTTTAAGGAGGCGGGTCTGTCTTGTCGTTCCGGTGGAACTATAAACCGATGTTTTCGTGGATTGTTTTGTCCGTTGAGCTGATTAGGCTAGGCCAGTGAATTGATAGGTTGGTGATTGTCACACGTCAATGCCCAGAGACGTTTGTCAAGGTCTTTCTGTGGGCCAGAATGGCCGTGTCTAGTCGTTCGGGTGGTATTAAAAACTGGGGCCCCATGTACGAATTGGCATGTACATGAAAGAACCCCTAGCAGTTATTTGCTATACGAGTAGCCCGCGGCGCCTCTATCCGGGCTCAATTTCCCTCACAGAACACACGATGCACGGCGAATGCTCATCTTCATTAGTCTAGTCAATGCACAACACGAGGACGCTAATTCCTAAGACTTTCTTTGTTTCTTTATTCTGATTTTTTTTGTCAAACACCATATAATTTATATAATATCAAAATATACAAACCTTGGAGTGTATATAAATTCATCTCCCATAAGACATTGTTCACGAAAATGTAATACATTGTTTGAAGCTGTCATCATAAATTATAGAAAGTTTAAATAACGAAGAAAAACTCTCAATTGACAATATTGTATCTTTTATATAGACACTTTAATATACATTATGCAAAAGCTAAATCTGCCAATTGCGCATCTTTCTTTAGGTCTGAAATATTATCTAAATTATTAATTAGACATTAATTAACTTATCCAGATATCGATGTCATCGCTAGCCTGTGATATTTACTGGATTTGAATCCGATCTGCTGATCAACGCTCATTGGTGATTAAATTAAAAAAAACCTGGATAATCGAGACTTTAGTAATGATGATCGGGATAGGCTTAAAATTTAAAAGCTAGATTCTCGGTTCATAGTGGATCAAGTTGACTGAAATTTTCAGCAAATTCCCTTTACATTATCTAGAGTTTTTTAAAAATATTATAGCTCTTTATGGAATCTCCCATAATGAATGTTTAAGAACAAGGGGGTTAATAAATAGATAGTAATATGTTTGTATGTTGTTGATAGCGGGGTGATGATGATTGTTGGCCAAGTCTGAAAAAAACAATTATCCTCTCTTGACAGTTTTTTTTGTCGGAATCTCCGGGAATTTTCTCACTCCATTTATACACGTTCCTATTCACCACCAGGATCGCGCACGCAGGACTTTCTTGTTGGTCACGTGCACACTACTTTCTTGTTGGTCTCACACATCCAGTCTTAATGGCGCCCATCCTCAGAGACATATTAAATAAAAGCATATATTAATAGACAATTTTCCCTTAATTTTTGTCTCTCCTCTTCCTGCATTTTGGGGTTTTTTTTTATTTAATTACTTCTGTAGTTTTTTAATCGGAGTACAGCTTTAACCTTAACTCATCTCATTAATATAAATCATTGATCTAAAAAACACCAGTCGCTATTTATTTACATAGTTCAGTTAATTTTCTTAGCTCTGTCCCCCCTCACACGAATTACATCGCCTACCTTTATTAATAATTGTGCTTAATGTTTTTCTTTATTTGCTCTAGTCCGTAATCTATAATAAAAAGCAATTACAATGTTTGAATATCACACACTCTATCTGAAAGAGCCCAAGGTTCAAATCAGTTCAGCGCCATTGCAATCATTGGTTTGTATTACATGAAATATATCAACATAATGTTGCAATAACACAATTTAACACATATAGTGCCTAATCGATTTAGATTTCGCCATATCTAACGTACATGTTAATGTTTTAGACCGGGCAATAACACATGTCGCTATGCGATATGGCGGGTGCAATGGGGGTGCTGTGATTTATTGCTTTTTATTAAAGAGATAAACACCTCCTGTTTCGCATTTAGAGAGGTGTTATTGTCCAATAGACATGTCCTGAGATAATGCGAAACATGAGGTGTTATCGACATTGTAACATGCTATTTTTTTAAAAATTTTAAAACGAACTTATTTTATTGTGTGAACTTCACAATTCGCCTCACTGCAAATCGGTTTTAGTGACGTAAAAAACATTTTGACGTATAGTAGCCGTATGATTATAGACACACGCAAGGAAAACTGGAATTCTCACTACATTTTTTTAAAAGTACTTTTTGAAATAAGATTTATGTCTTTGTAATAGTTTTTGGTATATTTTATTGTTTGTAGCTGTTATCTGACAAGGGGTTTGTCGTTTCAAGTTCATCTTCGGATATATCTCCGAATATTTCATCTAATTTACCGAGATCAAAATTGATTATCTCCGTTGTGGTTATCTCCATTAAAGTAGTACGCAAAATATTAATACGCAGTGATTTTTTCTAATTTAGAGGGGTGTTATTGTCGAATAGATGTTGTCCAATTGACCAATCAAAACGCAAGATTTACCCTTAAGCATGCTACAATGCTACATATGTAAAGGATTTTATATCTTTGGTTTTAATTTTTACTTTGTGGGATATTGGTTTTTCTTTACATATATTAATACATTTCCGTGATAATGGTTTAATTTGTCTCGTTATATTCACCATGTGTTTGGCGCAACATTTCTGTGATAATGTTTTAATTTGTCTCGTTAAATGCACCTTATGTTTGGCGTAATATGTTTTTTTAGGAGCTGACATGGCATAAAATTCCATTTCATTTCCAGGTCAATTCTGATGCAGTGGATGTTAATATATACTCTATTAAGACTTTATGAATACCTCATCCATCATTTACCCCGTATTTACACGCGACTTCACCAGACTGTTCATTATCTAGGATATTTTATAACATTCTGTATATCAAGTGAATAAAGACGCCAGCTAATTTGAAGGGATTATAAAGTAGTCAATATCGAAATGGTCGCTCCATTCTATACACAGAATAGTTAATATATGCTTTTATTTAATATGTCTCTGAGGATGGGCGCCATTAAGACTGGATGTGTGAGACCAACAAGAGAATACTGTACACGTGACCAACAAGAAAGTCCTGCGTGCGCGATCCTGGTGGTGAACAAGAAAGTGTATAAATGTAGTGAGAAAATTCCTGGAGATTCCGACAAAAAAAAACCTGCCAAGAAAGGATAATTGTTTTTTCAGACTTGGCCAACAATCATCATCATCACCCCGATATCAACAACATACAAACATATTACTATCTGTTTATTAACCTCCTTGTTCTTAAACATACACTTTAGTCCCAAAATGACCTACATGTAGTTTGTGTCGAGCGGACGTTAATCCCCATTTCTTTCTTTCTTTCTTAAACATACCTTATGAGAGATTAGATAAAGAGCTATAATATTCTTAAAAAAACTCTAGATAAAGTAAAGGAAATTTGCTGAAAATTTCAGTCAACTTGACCCACTCTGAACGGAGAATTTGGCTTTTAAATTTTAAGCCTATCCCGATCATTATTACTAAAGTCTCGATTATCCTTTTTTTTTTAAAATCATCAATGAGCGTTGATCAGCAGATGGGATTCAAATCCAGTAAATGTCACAGGCTAGCGATGACATGTATCTATAATTCACTGTAAATTCACTGGCCAAGCCTAATCAGCTCAACGGAGAAAACAGTCAACGAAAACATCGGTTTTAGTTCCACCGGAACGACAAGACAGACTCGCCTCCATAAAGACGAACCACGGAGCCCTTGAGTATTGACGTGTGGCAATAATCGAGCTATAAATTCCATGGTCTTGGTAATCAGCGCAACCTTGACAATAATATAATAAATCCTCTTACTAATTAAGTATGATTTGCTGGCATCAAGGACGTTGTCCAGGTAAAGCGATAATTGGTGTACTATAAGAAAATCTCGGGTATTAATTTTCTTATGAACACAATCATCTCATATATATTCTAGGAAACAAATCCGATAAATGTCAAGACTTTATCCTACTTAGGATGTGGTGGCTCAGTGCGTAAGCTTTTAACGAGCTAACATGGTGGACAAGTGATTGATCCCTGTATTGACCGAGAAAGTTTATCGTGATTTTACGGACTGGTTCTACCTTGTCAGTACAAGAGATAACGTATAGTCGATCGGATGGGACTACAAACAACGATTCGGTGTCTACATCGGGGTGCACGTTAAAGAACCCTTGGCAGTTGGAATTTGGTATAAGGGCAGATCGTGGCTGCTCTAACTTGGGTCAACACGTGTGAAAATTGCAAGGATCTGCACATACTGTTGATAGATTTGGGGGCGATTGAAAAAGTGGGCCATGAATAATTTTTGAAACATGTTCTTTTTATTTTGTTGAAACAATAATAGTCTATCCTATCATTTTATAAGATATTGTAAAAGTCACCAGGACCAGTCGACCAACGTATGTGAGCCGTGTATAAACTTGATCCTTGAATATTATTATAGGCCTTTATTCGGCCAACGTATGTCACATTTGAGCCGTGTATAAACTTGATTCTTGAATATTATTATAGGCCTTCATTCGGCCAACGTATGTGAGCCGTGTATAAACTTGATCCTTGAGTATTATTATAGGCCTTCATTCGGCCAACGTATGTGAGCCGTGTATAAACGTGATCGGTGGATGTTATTATTATAGGCCTTCTCTCGAGGGTCTGTGTTAAGTCTCACCACAGTATGAACCAAATCGGTAGATGTTTTTAATATTGTTAGCCTTTTGGCAAAGGTTAACGGAATGATGTTACTGACCTTCTCTAGTAAGGCAGTGTTTGGAAGATTTCACCTAACTATGGTACAACGACCACAAGCCTAGCAGTATAGCAGCGAAGTCAATGGTGTACAGTGTGATGTCGATGTTACAGTACCATTACCACGCGGATAGAAAACTAATTGCTTACCTTGATTGTAATAATGTCCATTCCTATTTATAAATTAGCATATATCCATTATTCATTGTAACGGTTAAAGTCATAAAATGTAAATTGCATGTCCATATTATTAGTAGAACACAGGTTAAACGAGATAACTTTATCAAACTCATGACTTCTCGTCACTTGCCGTCGTACTCGTAGAAGTGTCAACATTGAACATATTGTATTCATGAACCATAATTATAGTTTATGTGGTTAAGATGCTTATTTCATTAATTGTTGTGTTAGGAATAACTTTATAAATCATTGTACATCGCGGTTTTGTAATACACAATTTTATATAACTAGAAATACGGATTGGCATAGGGACTATATTGCACCACGTCACTTAGCGAATGTTCCGCAGGACGCGCTGTTGTGCAGTCTTGTTGATGTTTTTAATTGTTTCATAATTTGTTTAATACTTCGTCGAATTGCATGTTCTTAGTTTCAAAATGTACATAATGTTGATTAATGTAAAAAAAAACAAAAGGGCAAGTTGATAGTGGGGGAATAATGTTTTATGTATGATTTCAAATATTGCGCCGAACAGGCCTCGAAAAGGGCAAACAATAATTGGTCGCGACGTTCACGTGACACCCTAGTAAGGCTTATAAATAGAGCTCAGGAACGGCAATATGGCAGATAACGTCTCAACGTCCTACGGGAAAGACTTGTCCCCTTAAGTAGTCTTAAGCAGTTTAAGGCAACGTTATTATATAGTCTATTCAATTCTAGTTTAAACATTACGATTTATTATAAGTCCAAAGGTGAGATGAATACGAAATTAGTAATTTCCTTATATATGACGATTTTAGGCTTCCGTAAGGCTCTGGGTACCGGTTGTTTATCACTGCGCGGTACGCTAAATATGGAACACCGTTAAAGACACTGTAAGACGTTATCTCCCACCACGCCGGACGCCATTTCACTATTTTTATATTTATTTCCACTATGTTGTTATGTTTATGATATTTAATGATTCGAGGATAATTAAAAGTCATTTCCTTGTTGAAACAGAAACCCTACAAACTTGTATTGTTTTCAATATGTTCATACTATGACTCCCCGGGGAACACAGAGGTTGGAGCTGAAATTATGAGATTATAGTTTGATACGACTTTATTGAATCGGCCTGACAAAAATGATTTAATGAGTAATCCCGTAGACCAACCGGCATTTGACAGGGTGCTTGGGGTGGCTTACAATTGGTGTCAGAAGTGGGATGTTAAAGTTTTAATTAGCATCCATGGATACGAAGCCAGCGACTGACCTGTCAGCAGTAGCAGAAATGATGTCCGACGTGGTGGAAATGTATATAGACAGAATTAACAGAGTTTATCTTGTTTGTTGTTTCTTTTTGTTAATTTGACGTGGCAGTTAATCGCTATGCTAACCCTATTACTTGGTAGTAATATTAATACATTGAATTTTATATAAACAGTTTAAAGTAAAGTAGTATGGCGTCTCAATCACCCGATCCTGAGGTTTTCATTAGAAATGAAGTGGAATTAGAAGAAATTGGTCAAGGTGATGTACACCGTGATGGAGATTCGGATAAAGGTTCCGATCAAGAAGAATTAGATAGGCCTTCCAATGTTTTGAACACAAGGGCAAATCCTAGAGATAGTATAGAATTGGCCCGTTTGGATCGCAGAATGAATCGAGAAAGAGAGTCGGTGCGACGTCGTGATTTCGATGAATTTTCGAGACGGGAAAGGCCCGAACCAAACCAGACATTTTCAATGAAACCAGAACCATACCAAGGAAAAGATGGATGGGAGGAATATATTTCGTACTTTGAAGACTGCGCAGAATTGGGCAATTGGTCGCACCGAACAAAACTACTGTATTTGGCAGCTTGTCTACGAGGTCCTGCAAGGACATTTTACATGAGTCTGCCCTTATCAGATAGAGCATCATATTCGGCCCTGATCGAAGTTTTAAACAGGCGTTTTGGTAGCTCGAAGCATCAGAATAAATGGCTCTCCAAATTAGAGTCTCGCAAAAGAATGCCTGGAGAAAGTATAGCGTCCGTCGGAGATGACATTAGACAAATGGCTCAACGAGCATACTGTAACCTAGATATGGTCGCACAAGAATCATTGGCTCTTAATAAAATGTATCAAATAATATCGACAGACATGAAGTGTAGATGTTTTGATCGAGATTGCCAGAGTGTATCCGAGGCCGTTGAAATAATAGAGAAGTACGAAGCCATACTTGGGGAGGGGGACGAAAAACGCAAACCAATTGTCCGGGCTATTGAAAGTAAAGACGAAAAACCAATGCCTAAGAAGTTAGAGAAAAGCGGTAATCCTACCAAGGACGGATTAGAAGAGACTTTAAAGCAGATTATGCAGAAACTAGAAGATTTGGAACGGACTGACTCGACTAATAAAAGGAATGGTTATGATCGCCGACCAATAGTGTGTTTTACTTGTAATGCACCAGGTCATTTTATGAGAGATTGTCCGGAAAAACCAAATTCGGCATATTCAAGAGACAGTGATAATTATTACCAAGGGAAGGGAATAAATTACCAAAGAAATCAAACAGCTCGTCCAAATGCAGGAACCAGTCGGCGTTCAGGGTACAATCGTTCGGGAAACGAGAGACCGTTGACTATGTAGGCCTTGAGTCAGCGGCAACTACTAGGCCTAAAGGAAACACAAAGTCTATGAGAACAGGTCATATTGGTGAAACGAATGAAACTTGGGATAACGCATTTTATACAACGGGTGGAATATTTGATATTGATTTTGATTTCCTTATTGACAGTGGTTCAACTACATCTATACTGGCCAAGAATTGTCTTGATCGAATACCAAGCCATATGTACCAGATAGATGCGGCGTATTTTGACATTAAGGATGTCAAGGGAAATAACATTCAGACCTTTGGTTCGACATTGCTTAAAGTAAAGTTTGGAGATCTTACCTTAGAACATACATTTCTGATATATGATGTAAATCAGGATGCGATTTTAGGACAAGATTTTCTCCTTCGTTTCGTCAATAAATTAAATTACCAAAAAATGACACTCGGGTTAGATGATGATAAAGAAATAAAATGCTGGGTTGGGGGAAGATGTAATATGATATGTCGGGTGGAGGTGAACAAAACAGTAACGATACCAGCATACTCTGGAATTCTACTACCTGTCAGCATACCTGGATCCGAACATTTAACAGAATCTGGTTACCTAGAAGGAATCGAATTCGATGGTGAAATCAACATTCTACCAGGAGTAATCAATACTAGAAATGAAACAGACACCAGGGTGACGATAATGAATAACAGCGAGAATTCTATAACGTTGTACGCCCGACAAATAATTGCAACTTGCGAAGCTTACTATGACCGCCAATCCGGAATCGTAGCGATGACAACACCAGATGCACAGAGCCCTCCAACCGAAGTAGACCGTAACGTCCCAGAACACTTAATCGAGTTACTGAAGAGAAGTTCTACCTTTTTGGTTGAGCACCAACAAAATTCCCTGGCCAATCTTTTAATAAAGTATCAGAACATATTTTCAAAGTCGTCGGACGATTTGGGATGTACCGACAGAGTGACTCATCGCATCAACACGGGAACAGCTTTTCCTATACGTCAACACACTAGGAGATTACCAATTGGAAGAAGAGAAACAGAGAAAGAAGAAATAAAGAAAATGTTAGCTAAGGGAGTAATAGAGCCATCGAATAGTGCATGGGCTTCGAACATCGTACTCGTTAACAAGAAGAATGGTGAAGTTCGCTTCTGTGTGGACTACCGACGTCTCAACGAAGTAACAGTTAAAGATGCCTATCCTCTTCCCAGAGTAGATGACTGTCTGGATGCACTTACTGGTTCTGTTTGGTTCAGTTCCATGGATCTCAACTCTGGCTTCTGGCAAATACAAATGGCACAAGAAGATAAACACAAAACCGCATTCGTAACAAGTATGGGTCTCTACCAGTTCACAGTTATGCCTTTTGGTTTAGTTAATTCTCCTTCATCCTTTGAAAGACTGATGGAAGACACGTTAAGAGGACTACAGTGGGTAGAACTTTTATTATATATGGATGATATAATCTCACCATGTTCAACATTCGAGCAGGGGTTACAGAGATTAGAAAATATTTTTCAACGACTTGTAGAAGCGAATTTAAAACTAAAACCTTCAAAATGTATATTCTTTCAGAAGGAAGTAACATTTTTGGGACATATCGTTTCGGAACAGGGAATAGCGACCGAACCTGAGAAAACCGAAGCTGTGAAAGATTGGCCTATACCAAAGTCAGCTAAACAATTGAGAAGCTTTCTAGGCCTTTGCTCATACTACAGGCGATTTGTTAAGGAATTTGCCCGAATTGCTAGACCATTACATAAAATTTGTGAAAAAGGGGTTTACTTTATTTGGTCCGCCGAATGTCAAGTGTCATTTGATACGTTGAAAACTGCGTTAATCACTTCTCCAATACTTGCGTATCCCGAACCGGGGAAAACCTTCATACTAGATACAGACGCTAGTGATCAAGCCGTGGGTGCCGTACTGTCACAACTAAACGAAGACGGAGCAGAACATGTGGTTGCATATATGTCGAAGTCCATGAATAAACACGAACAGCTGTACTGTGTAACTAGAAAAGAATTGCTTGCAGTAATAAAAGCCCTTAAAAGTTTCCACTCATATCTGTATGGACAAGAAGTAACACTGAGAACTGACAACGCTGCCGTCAGCTGGATGAAATCTTTGAAGAGACCGACTGGTCAGACTGCTAGATGGCTGCAGGAAATGGAAACATATAATCTTACCATCGTACATCGAGCAGGTACCAAGCATACTAATGCGGATGCCCTGTCGCGAAGACCCTGTAAGTCGTGTGTTAACCAGGAGAAGATCAATATCGAAGAACAGGTAGAAGTCAGCGATTGTTCAGAAGAAACAGATTCAATGCAAACCCAAGTTTTGGTACGTGCCGTAACAAGAAGTCAAACTCTTAATGTGAGCGATTCAGCTGGGTTATTGGCAACCACAATCACGGAAGCTCAGCAGGAGGATCCAAATATTTCTCCTTTGTTTGAAGCTCTTAAAAATGGAGGCACGAGGCCTAATTGGGATGAAGTTTCTAGTGGTTCAAGTGCTCTTAAAACCCTATGGCGACAATGGGACCGATTAGAAATTCATAATGACGCACTTTACCGAAGATTTTACGCAGACGAGGACAACAACAACTTACAACTTCTCGTATCAAATAAATATAAGGAACACATAATGAAGCATTTCCATGACATTCCATCAGCTGGTCATCTTGGTGCAGATAAGACGTTGGACAGACTAAGATACTCATTCTACTGGCCGGGTGTTAAAGATTCAGTTTCGTCATACATTGTCAGTTGTGATTTGTGCGCCGCAAAGAAGCCTCCAAAACGTCCCTTTAAAGCACCACTCGGAAGATTTTTAGTAGGAGAACCTATGGAAAAACTAGCTGTAGATATACTTGGACCTCTCCCTTTAACCGAAAACGGGAACCGGTACATTATTGTATTGTGTGATTGCTTTACTAAATGGACCGAAGCATTCGGAATACCCAACCAGGACAGTATCACCATTGTTCGAATCATCGTTAATGAATTTGTGTGTAGGTTCGGAACTCCTTTACAGATACACTCAGACCAAGGCAGCTGCTTTGAATCAAAAATTTTCCAAGAGATGTGTGATTTTCTACAGATTCACGAAACGAGAACTACCAGTCAACGCCCCCAAGCCAACGGTACAGTCGAACGATTCAACAGAACCCTTGCCTCTATGCTCACGATGTATTGCGAACATGACCAAAGACATTGGGATGAATATCTCCCACAAGTAATGATGGCATACAGATCTTCGATTCATTCAAGTACTGGCCAATCCCCAAACATGTTGATGATTGGTAGACGCATAACTATGCCCCTGGAAGCAGTTATTCCAAAACCAACCGAACACGCTGAAAAAGAAATTGATGAATAATAAAGAATAAAATGACCAATGCCCATTCCATAGCTCGAAGTCAATTAAAACGAAATTCCGATTATCAAAAGAAATATTATGACTTAAAGGCCAGTAAGCGGTCTTTAGCAGTAGGACAACCCGTGTGGCTGTATGATGCGTCCCGGAAAGTTGGCGTATGTCACAAGCTCACCTCTAAGTGGAAAGGACCCTACGTAATTACAAGAAAAATAGACGACATTACCTACCTGGTGAAGAGATCCAGGAAACAGCCCGCTAAAGCCTACCATTTAGATAGACTCCCACCGTACCGCGGTAGAAATCCACCTTCATGGTATAGTAATCAACCGAAGAAGACTAATGGGGTATTTCAATGAAGGGGTGGTTCCACAGGGAAAGACAGGGGAGGATTTTAAAGAATGAAAGCCCGGAAGACCGGCAGGGAGATTACGGAGATGCACGGCCCAGGGCTCTATTGCTGGTAATGGGAGAGTTGGATATTGGTGATTGCGGCCCATGATATCAGAAGGAACAGATACGGTAGTCTAGGGCTATGTGGACGCACATAGAGAAACGGATTGCTGTTCTTGGCCTTTGGGAGTTACCTATTGCCTATTCGCTGGTCCCTATTGGAGTTTTCAACGATTGGAGTTGATATTGGTTTACCAGAATAGAGAGATACGGGAGTGCATGGTCTAGGGCCCTGTCCGAGTTTCGATGAATGGTATAAGGCCAATGCCATACACAAATTACAGTCGTGAACGATGCCATGAAGGGATCGTTCTCCGGAGAGGACTCAGATTAATTATAAAGATGGAACCGCCATCTTCATAACTATTAGCCGCCCGAATAAACAAATAGTACGTTTCCGTGAATTTTAGCGATTGGTAGTGACAAACCGAGTACCCAGTATAATAAGAGAAAGTTTTCCAAAAGTGATTTTTTAAAAAAAAATGAGACATATGTCCGATTCCCTAGCCTTACCCTGCGTTTTTATTTACAGAATGAAGATACCAAAAGAGTATGGGTGCATGCTATGCACCGAGGTGTTCACTACCAAGAAGTTGCTGAAGAACCATCTGACGGCGATACCCCACCGAAGATTGGCCGTCCAGTGTCCTTGGTGTGAGGAGGAGAATGCTTTACGGCGAGCCACAGATTTAAAGACCCATGCTTCAGCCTGTCACGCTGAAGAGATCCAGGACTTGCCCGGGGGATTTTTCTCTGAAAACAACTGTTTTTGGCTGGCGATGTTCCCAGAGATATACAGACAGGTCGTGGACCCAACCCCCGAAGACTCTGTGGTAGCCAGGAGAGCCCGACTAGAGATGGAGAACCGCCAACCAGTCCCCGTCCTCTCTCTAGTTGCGGTGAACCTGGTTAGAGGTGATGTTAACGCCACGCTAATGATGAGCGGTGGTCCGTCTAGCGGATGGTGGATGCTAGCATTGGACGACGAGGTAATCACCAATAAGAAGTACCTGGATGCCCTTGTCCGGAGATTGGCTGGTTTGGCTGATTCCAGTGCCGCAGACTGTCCCAAGTCCGATTCTTTCAGAGCTGTTGGTGTGGAGTCAGTCAAGTCCACCATGATCCAAGAGGCTAGCACATGTCTAGGTGTACCAGCAGGACTTTTTAAGACCGTCATGTCTGCTGAGTTATCTGCCCCGGTAGTGGTATCCACCATCCAGGCCGACAACGCGCCTCCGCTAACTCCGTTACATACTCCATCGACGTCCAGCATAACTTTGGAAGAGCCAGAGCCGGAGTCGGAAGAGTCTTGCAAGTCCGCCTCAACAGTTGATACCATCAGAGGAGTTGAAGGAGAAGGGAAAGCGGAAGAAGATTCAAAAGAGAGAGAAAGAAGGGATAGATCGACAGAGAGAAAGAAACAGGAAGAAGTTGCTAGGCGTGAGATAGAGAGAAAGGAGAGGGCGAAGGAGAGAAAGGAAGAAGAAAGATACAGGGAGGAAGAAACATTTTGGTTTAATTTTGATAGACGGGAAGCAGAAAGGAGGCAAAGTAGACACCGAGGGGATGATGGGAGATCCAGAAGCATAGAAAGGAGGGAAAGGGAGAGAAGACATCAAAGAGAAGAAGAAGAACGGAGAGAAAGAAAGAGGGAAGACGGGAGGAGAGAAATGGAGAGAAAGAGGCAGCTCGAACAGAAAAGACAGGAAGAAGAGAAGAAGGTCGCAGAGAGACGGGAAAGAGAGAATAGGCGAATGGTACAGGAAAAGAAGGACAAGGAAGAAAGAACGCGAGTAGAGGAGAGGAAAGCGGTAGAAAGGAAGAGACGGGATGACGAGAAGAAGAAGGCAGAGGATGAACTAAGAGTGAAGGCAGGTGATGAAGAGAAGGAAAAGGACAAGAAGAAAGACGAGAGTATTGAAGGGCCGGTGTTAGCAAAAAGGAAAGGGGGTGAAGACAGTGATAAGGACAAGAAGAGGGTCAAGTGGGGAGAAGATATTCAGACAAGAGCCATCAATTTAATAAAGTTCGGAGGGATGCCTCTTTTCCCAGCTTGCAGACGTAATTGGGATGCTGATGAAGTAGTCGTACTCGCCCCCACCAGCATCAAGTGGCCGCCTGCAAACTGGAAAAAGATGACCAAGGACAGAAAGTTGCTAAACTTTGAATTTGCTGCTACAGCATTAGAGCTGTCGCGGAAAATGTCAAAACCCCTTGCAAGAGAAGAACTCCTAGCAAAGTACAACTTTTTAGTTTTACCAGGATCGCTTCAGTCCAATGTGGAAGATCTCGTCTTGGATAAGTCACGCTACTACCTTTACGAGTACCTGCGAAGAGCCGCTACAGTGGAGGACCATACTGAGTCAGCAGCGACGCTGAAGATGCTGGAAGCCGCGTGTACCCAGCGGGATACTTCAACCGACTGTTTAATAAAAATTATCAATTATGTGGATGTGAAGTTGCGATTGGTATCAGACGAAGATTGATTTATAAGAAAAAAAATCCAGGAGTATTTTGTATGTAGGGTGGGGGGAGTGTAAAAGTCACCAGGACCAGTCGACCAACGTATGTGAGCCGTGTATAAACTTGATCCTTGAATATTATTATAGGCCTTTATTCGGCCAACGTATGTCACATTTGAGCCGTGTATAAACTTGATTCTTGAATATTATTATAGGCCTTCATTCGGCCAACGTATGTGAGCCGTGTATAAACTTGATCATTGAGTATTATTATAGGCCTTCATTCGGCCAACGTATGTGAGCCGTGTATAAACGTGATCGGTGGATGTTATTATTATAGGCCTTCTCTCGAGGGTCTGTGTTAAGTCTCACCACAGTATGAACCAAATCGGTAGATGTTTTTAATATTGTTAGCCTTTTGGCAAAGGTTAACGGAATGATGTTACTGACCTTCTCTAGTAAGGCAGTGTTTGGAAGATTTCACCTAACTATGGTACAACGACCACAAGCCTAGCAGTATAGCAGCGAAGTCAATGGTGTACAGTGTGATGTCGATGTTACAGTACCATTACCACGCGGATAGAAAACTAATTGCTTACCTTGATTGTAATAATGTCCATTCCTATTTATAAATTAGCATATATCCATTATTCATTGTAACGGTTAAAGTCATAAAATGTAAATTGCATGTCCATATTATTAGTAGAACACAGGTTAAACGAGATAACTTTATCAAACTCATGACTTCTCGTCACTTGCCGTCGTACTCGTAGAAGTGTCAACATTGAACATATTGTATTCATGAACCATAATTATAGTTTATGTGGTTAAGATGCTTATTTCATTAATTGTTGTGTTAGGAATAACTTTATAAATCATTGTACATCGCGGTTTTGTAATACACAATTTTATATAACTAGAAATACGGATTGGCATAGGGACTATATTGCACCACGTCACTTAGCGAATGTTCCGCAGGACGCGCTGTTGTGCAGTCTTGTTGATGTTTTTAATTGTTTCATAATTTGTTTAATACTTCGTCGAATTGCATGTTCTTAGTTTCAAAATGTACATAATGTTGATTAATGTAAAAGGGAAACAAAAGGGCAAGTTGATAGTGGGGGAATAATGTTTTATGTATGATTTCAAATATTGCGCCGAACAGGCCTCGAAAAGGGCAAACAATAATTGGTCGCGACGTTCACGTGACACCCTAGTAAGGCTTATAAATAGAGCTCAGGAACGGCAATATGGCAGATAACGTCTCAACGTCCTACGGGAAAGACTTGTCCCCTGAAGTAGTCTTAAGCAGTTTAAGGCAACGTTATTATATAGTCTATTCAATTCTAGTTTAAACATTACGATTTATTATAAGTCCAAAGGTGAGATGAATACGAAATTAGTAATTTCCTTATATATGACGATTTTAGGCTTCCGTAAGGCTCTGGGTACCGGTTGTTTATCACTGCGCGGTACGCTAAATATGGAACACCGTTAAAGACACTGTAAGACGTTATCTCCCACCACGCCGGACGCCATTTCACTATTTTTATATTTATTTCCACTATGTTGTTATGTTTATGATATTTAATGATTCGAGGATAATTAAAAGTCATTTCCTTGTTGAAACAGAAACCCTACAAACTTGTATTGTTTTCAATATGTTCATACTATGACTCCCCGGGGAACACAGAGGTTGGAGCTGAAATTATGAGATTATAGTTTGATACGACTTTATTGAATCGGCCTGACAAAAATGATTTAATGAGTAATCCCGTAGACCAACCGGCATTTGACAGGGTGCTTGGGGTGGCTTACAATATAGGGAAAGAAAATTGACTGGTAACACCATATTGTGTCTGTGATTATAGTGCTTCCACATAGTGGACTTTAGAAGTATGATGGAACCGGAGGTCCCGGAGAAAACCCAGTAGGCTGGACAGGCGAATCTACCCCTTGTCGTATATAAGCTTGGGATCGAAACATCACTGCCTAGTCAGTTGACAGACCTTATGACCTAAATTATTATTATTATTATTATTATTATTAAGAACATTTATATAGCGCACAATTCACATAGTGCTCAAATGCGCTTTACAAAGTAGGTAGTAAAATCAATAGACAACACACAAAGTACAATACATGATTCAGAAATAAAATCAACTAACATAAAAGCATACACGTTAGACAAATGAACAACCTAATCCCCTAAACAAAGCAGAGAATATTCTATGAGTAAACCGCCATCGTTAGATAAATTACTGTTGACTTATTTGTACTGGCTGTTTTCATAAAGTATTATTTTTCTCTATTCGAGATTCTAAGCTGTGAAATCAATATACATATTTATTATCCCGATGCCTAGCTACACCAGATAATCTGAAAGGGCATCTTAGGATTATGCTATCTTTCATTTTATTTGCTTCACGCTTCGTTTCTTTATAGATTCTTCTATGTTTGATTTTATGGTGCAAGCTTTATAGAAATGTTTTATGAAAATTGCTAAATTTAGAAGAAAAAAAAACACACATTGGTTCCATATTCATAAGCTTAATGTGTTTTTGATTCCCAACCACTAGACGCTCAGCACTAATGCTTTCATACACTAAGTGTCAATATTATTTCTGCTGTATGAAAAGGACTCCATCGTCTTTCATTAGTGTCTAATTTAATTTGTTTGTAAAGTAATGAAAATTTTGTTTGTTTTTTGATCTGAGTTATCCTATTTTTAGAGATTTGACAAGGCCAGAAAGTTAAAGTAGTGTTTAGTTGTTTGATGGAACGAAATATCGAGATTTTGTGTACACGTTGGCATACGCATAAAATAAACCTTGACAGTTGGAAATGTACTATATAGGACACACACCAAATATTTCTACGCCGTCAACCACGAAACAAGTGCGAAAGTAATTTTTATTCTTGTCGTCCCCTTTTCCCTTTCCCCCCTTTTGCATGGCGATATTTGTTGAATCGAAGAAAAGGGTTTGAAAATATATTATCTGCCAGGTTTCGGTGAATAATCATGATTTTGAGGCGTAAGAATGCATGAGTTGAGAAGTTGGTTAGGATGAAATGTAGGGCCGTAAATTGCATGTTTTTTGTCTCTACTTCAAGCTTGAGTTTCTCGAGTTTTTCATAAAGAACCTCACACGTCCTTTGGGCAAGAGTTTGCCACATGATGCTCCGTCTGTGGTAGATACCCAACGATAATTTGGGGAAAAGTTAGAGCCGGTCTAGAGACGAAGATTAACATTAAAGTCAATGGGGAAATCTTCAGTGATATGTGGCCACATAGCACACTGCATGGTGCCCTCCGGTTGGCGCAGACAATATTATTTCGCATTATACGTTCATCCAGACGTCTGTATGTCTATAATAAAGACGTCTGTGAATGTCTTAATGTTGCTGTCAATTAGAAGAACTGTATTTGACAGGAAAGGTCAACATATCGGTTTCTTCCATGGGTACCAGTAATTCAATTACTGAGCTGTCAAATTCTTTGATGAATTGGATTTTGTCTTTGAAATATTTATGTTCTAAATATAACATGGTGAAAATGGGCTGGTAACAGATTAAATTGTAAGTTGATAATCACTTTGGCCGATTAACTATTTCAATTTGTAATGACCTTTGTTACTTTCAGTTGGCGATAACATCTGTTTTGTCTTCTGCAATTTGTATTCATTTGTTTTAAGGAGAGTTATATCTGAATATGCATGAGTGTTTTAGGCGCCGGGAGACAACGCTTGCCACAACCGTAATAAGTCTATGTATTCTAATTCTGGCCAGAGTTTAAATAATTGTTAAAACAAGTTTGACTGGAGAGGAATCGACATAGGCTAAGTCTGTTCCCCAATTCAGTTTCAAATGAAATAAGATATTGTTAACATAAACAAAACAAGATTGCTTACTTCTAGATCAACCAGAAAGCTTCTCAAAGTCATCAGCGGCTGATTGCGTAAGTAAAAAAATACATTTCTTGTAGGAACAACACTAGAAGTGGTTCAATCATTTCCAATATGGCAATTCTGTTTAATCACTTAAAATGTCTGTCTCTAACTAATCCCCATTGTTGCATCGTTAATTGTTAATTAATCTCTTAACAAAGGAACTGGCATAGCGGGGTAAATCGCCTTGAGACCCTGACTTTAGGCCATCATATAGCCAATCCAACACTGCTAAAATTGTAATGTGATCGGACGTTAATATTGTAATGTGATCGGAAGTTCATATTATAATGTGATCGGAAGTTCATATTGTTATGTGATCGAAAGTTCATATTGTTATGTGATCGGACGCTCATATTGTAATGTGATCAGAAGTTCATATTGTTATGTGATCGGACGCTCATATTGTAATGTGATCGGAAATTCATATTATAATGTGATCGGACGTTCATATTGTAATGTGATCGGAAGTTTATATTGTAATGTGATCGGACGCTCATATTGTTATGTGATCGGAAGTTCATATTGTAATGTGATCGGAAGTTTATATTGTAATGTGATCGGACGTTCATATTGTAATGTGATCGGACGTTCATATTGTAGTGTGACCGGACGTTTATATTGTAATGTGATCGGAAGTCAAATGAAAAGAAATGCGGTTTCGGCATCACTCCGGTGGAAGTGTGTCCGAATAGCGACGTTTCCGCCTACTCAACGACCTGCGGTTTTCGTCACACCTTAAGATTAAACGCACGTTCGGTTGCTTGCCAGGTACGAAGCCACGGTGGCTAATTAGGTAAGACGCTGGTTCGCTAGCCTAGGCGTCGCGGTGTTCGTGCCCGGTGTTGGCCGAGAAAGTTCTAGTCCAGTCAATCTGGGGTTAGACCCAAAACAAATTGCAACAAAATTAATTTCACTGGGATGCATTTCAATATAGTCCCCTAAACAGCATCCCAAAAATGTTCCAAAATATTTTTGGTGGAATAGGTCAAATTGCGTAATATGCTAATTAGCATAATCTCATGTTTCAAAAACTGATTAAATGCTTTAATTTGGCCATTAAGTGTTCAAATTTGGGGGAAAGGTTATCTAAACCCATGTTTTCGTGGTCTGGGAAGCAAATAAACACATTTAGAATATAATCACTTTATAACATCATGCACAATATGCAAATTAACAGCCGCCATTAGTGAAAAACTTATTTCCTCCCCCCTAAATCTGAACTGTTGGACTTAGCTCAATGAAACCAGTAGCTAGTATAAACCAGTATAATTTCAGGGTCAAGGGTGCCGAAGAACACTAGGAGAACAGCACAGTATTATTGTATAATATAGAATATGCAAATTAGACACCTCGACCATGACTGAAAAATACACTTTTAGTCCAAACTCAAAGCATTTACAATAACCATTTTAGCATGGTTAAAGAAAGTAATAAAAGTATCTGTACCTTATTATGGAGAACATTTGTCTGATTGCATTAGTACCGCAGTACTGTTGTCATAAGGTGGTGGGTGTGTGTAGGGGGTGGGGCACATAGCCCTGATGGAAACAAACAAATTATCAAAACTTTGTCATCAGAATTGTCTTAAACTGGTTTCGGATGTGCTACAGCTATGTCTCCACAGGTATTTTACTGCAGTCCAGTCAATGTTTTTTTTATTAGTGCACCAATTAGTGCCACACCTAGATTTAAAGAACCTGCAAAAACACAGGAACTCTTTAGGTAGAAACCCTCGACGTTTTCTATCACCATTATATGGAATCATTATATAAAACATAACTGTTAATCTCATTGTCAGTGATATTATTTGTTTGTAATATAGTTTATTAATTGCTGAAGGCACACTATAATGTATCTATACATTAATAATTATCAAAGAATTATAAAATAGCTTTAAATTTTGTTTCAAAGTAAATCACAGAAATAATTACAATGGAAAATTGAGCACAATGTTTATAATAAAAAAAACCAGTATATTTGCAAAAGTATATCAGTGCCATTGAAGGTGTACCTTATATAATCAGGGGTGTATCTCCGTTTGTGAAAGAGTCCTTGCTGATGGTGGTTTTGTCCTGGAATGCGAGAAACGCAGAAATGGTAAATGCAAAACCACAGTAAAGATCCAGAAAGAAGACGTCAGCCAGTCCGTAAAAGTGAACAAACTCATGCTGGTGACCGAGTACGCCAAATAATTCTTGGTGTGAAAAATACCATAAAGAGACAAGCCAATGGAACTCAAGAGATTGCAGAACAAATTGTCCTTGCTGCAGTCTGAAAACTACCAGAAGGAACAACTTCCTACCTTCCACCTACTAGACACGTTAAACGTACTAGGCCAATAAAATGTTTCTACCGCGAAAATTGGCACCTCTACCACCAACTCAACAGGCAAAGAAAATACCAGACCAAATCAAAGAAAAATTTTACGGGGGAAATATTCCTTCTGTCTGACAGTGGTACAAACAATCCAGGTGGAATTTACTATATTTACCAGTAACCAATCTGAGGGGCCTGAAAGATTTTACCAGATTTACACCATACATGCTCCTATCGACATCCACATAGTTCTACGTGTCGGTACTCTACTTATACACAAGACAGGGGATACCAATTTCCGGGTGTATTCCCAGTTGCTAGTATTAAAGACAGATTTCCGTCTGTTGTCTGTCATTAATAACTTTGAGACGTAGGGACCTCAACAACGTACCAAACAGACAATGAATTCAATCTGACTTCAGAATGATATCAGCCCTTATTCTTTGAAACACCAACTGAACACATGGATAAGAATGACAGAAATGCAATCATCAACTACTTGATACCGACATTTTTAGACCTGGTAGTCGTAACAGTAGGAATATGTATACAATTGAATTATGGTCCAGCTTCCAAGATCCGACAACAATATAGAAGGGTGGCACAGATGATTCCAGATTTCATTTAGTGATCACCATGTCAACATATGGAAGGTTCTAGATGCCATAAAGAAACACCAAACTCTACAAAAAGTTACTATGGAACATATAATAGCTGTAGAACAACCTGTTCAATATGGATTTCTAGATTCCCTGATAAACACCCTCTTACGTGGTATTGCTCATAATATTCAATAATGATAACTTTGGATCAGTCATTGAGTGAGTGTTATTATGGACAACATGTGAAGTAAACATATCCATTATAATTATATATCAATGGTTAGTGATGTATGATAATAATAAAGACTTTAGGCATTAAATATTGGTTATTTCTACCAAAATGAACACAAATGTTGAAAAAAAAACACAAATAACATTGTTGCATTGATCTTCAAAACAATAACTTTTATCATTTCTGTCTCATTCAGAAACTAATTTAGATGAAATGTATAACAATAAACTTTTAGTAATACACCGAGGATAATGTCTTGCCATGAATTATAGTAAACAGAGAACATTATCATGACATATGTTCTTAGTGCTCAGCAAAAGTCTTTGGGGGGGGGGGGCTAAAAACCATAATTTCTGTAACGCAAACACCTAATTGAACTATAATAGTTTTCACCGGATTCCTAACCACCATCAAAATAGGTAATGAAACAACTTTAAACAGAAAAGGGCAGTGATTGGAGTTATTGAGTAAAGCCTGCTCTTCGAAGAAGTCATACTTTTTGCAAATGATTTTTAAATTGTGCTAAAAGTGTGTTTTTCAGTCATGGCAAATTTGTCTAATTTGCTTAGTCTATATTATGCAATATAACTGTGCTGTTCTTCTAGTGTTTGTGAGCACCCTTCCTGTAATTATGGTTATAGGTACTGTTTTCATGGAGCTAAATCAAACAGTTTCAGATCTGGGGGGGGGGGGGTAAGTTTTTCAGTAATGGCGGCTGTTAATTTGCATATTGTGCTTCAGGTAATTATTTCATTATATTCAAAATGTGTTTATTTGTGTCCCTGTCCATGAAAACATCGGTTTGGATACAATTTTCAACAAATTTGAACATTTGATCACCAAATTATAGCATTAAATGAGTTTTTAAAACATGAAATTATGCTAATTAGCATATTACTCAATTTGACCTATTTCCACCAAAAATATTTTTGAACATTTTTAGTTTGCAGATGACCTTCCTGAAATGCATACCACCAAAAGAAAGTCTGTTGCAATTCGTTTTGGGCTAGGCTCGTTTTTCAGCTAAATTGACTGGTCTATTCATCGAGATTTTCCGACGTGGTTTCCCCTGGTCAAGGGTGCAGGACAGATGGCCGTTTGGATGGGGCGAAAACAAGAGGTCCAGCAGCGTACATATTTCGATGCACATAAAAGATCCTCTGACAGTTGGAATTCGATATAAGAGTAGGCCGTAGCACAGCTGTCTGGGAAAATGGCCCTCACAGTACACTTTACGGCGTATGCCTGTCTTCATTGGGCCAATCGGAGCAGAACCCTAGGACGTTAAACCCCATTGCATTTCCTTTGCCAGAACCCACAGACGAGATTAAACCACACTGGGAGATTGAATTTATGTAAGCTTCGGTTTGTTTTTAGATCCCATATTGATATTTATGTTTATTTTTTATATCATATCAACATTTAATGAATATATAATGTAAGAGAAGAAAAAAGAATCTTAAATCTCTTGCAAAGTATTTTTCAGCACGTTAATATTGATTGCAATATTGTACCAAGTGGGTTTTATTATGATAATATCACTCAAAATAAGATCGAATTTCTAGTCTACTGAAAGTAGAGTGAGAGAGAGAGTGAGAAATGTGGTTTTACATCCACTCGACGCAAATGAGGTCATTTCGGGACTAACATATGGTTTAATTTCATTACAATAATTCGCTTGCGTGTAGGGGTCTTTAGCAGTGAGAGGACACCGGAGGACCCGGAGAAAACCAACAAGGTTGGACCCTACTACCTGCCATGTACATCCGGGGATTCGAAACCATGAACGTAGAGTATATTATTGTCTGCTAAAGAGGAAAACCGCCATCTGCCAGGGGATGTTGAATTATTTGAAAAGGCCGACCCCGATCTAATAATTCTGGTGTCTGGGACAAGACATTTGTAAAAGCACCAAACATATTTTAGTGTTTTATGGCATATCCCTCGTATCAAAAAGCAACCTTTATGGCTGAGTGGCCCAGCAGTAAATGGTCGATTGACAAAAAATGAAAATGGCAGATTTTTGTGATGGTTATATCACTTCCAAATTGAAGGTAATCGCAAGATTGCTCGTGCCCCTTTAATATTTAACATTAAGGATTGTTTTTTTGGCAATATACAAATTTAAAATACGTATCCGGTAGGAACTTGTCGAACGGTAGGCGGTCATAATATTGATTATAAAAATCAATTTGTTGGAGATTTGTTTTTTACGTTATCATAAAATATCGATGATCAATTTGGTTTGAAGAATATTAAACGCAGTTTCGTATAAAAATCGATATTAAAGTTTTATACACAGCAAAATAAATATTGATCAAAGATGAGTTTCCATAATAATATAAAATCTAAATTACTTTTCTGACAGTTCTAAGGTTTGATCGATCAGGTTCTATTACTGGGCGCTCGGATATTTTACCCTTTACAGACTACTTAAAGACATAAAACAAACGTATCGACTTCAACCAGCCTTTATAAACTTCTTAAAAACAACCAACAAGTGTCAATCGATTTTACTTATTTTGTTTTGTGGTCGTGTAAATAAATTGCAAACTAATTCCTTTTAAATCGTTTCCATTTAAATCGGTTCCTGTTTAATGATTTTTCCTTAATGGTCGACCATCTGAACTAATTGGAATATTCCAGGAATTTGATCTCTGAGGAAGGATGGGAGGTATTCTACTGTTTAGACTATTCTTTCAAATAACCGGAATAACCCAGGATGAATTAGCGGACTAAAATACATTGAGTGCTTGTTACTGCTAATTCGATTGTTTTAATTCATTGTTAGAACCATCATGACATACCTAATTAGTACCAGAAGCGCGTGAGTGATTCTATAAAGTCTGATAACTCTATGAGTACTAAATCGAGCGTATATAGACTCTTTCATTGATTCTTTTTATCGCTAATAGGAAACGGCGACACGGTTGAACGACAACACCAAAGCGTAATTGCGCGTCTCTAAGATACGCTAAATGCATATGGATATTAACTCAGGCCCAGGAGATGGCTGGAATTCATTTGGCGCTTAAGAGGTATCCAGGGGCTGTAATGTTTTACCAAATTACTGGAAATGGTATCGGGGTCACTTAGTCCAACTTGTAAGGTAACAAGTCAGATACGCGAATATTCATAAAGGGTATCCATCAAAGATGTTACAATAAATCCAACCATGAACTTGAATTATTATTGTAAAAATGATCTGGTATACTCTGAGTATACTGGCGTTATTTTCTTGAAGGGAGCTTTATGTAAGGTATATTTTATGGGTCCGTGTAATAACCCCCTTGGACTTAAATTAAAAGGGGACAAAACCACCAATTTTTTTTATTTTGTTTATTATTAATTTATTCCATTTATTTATTATTAAATGTGGTGACCAACTGAGATGGGGGTGGGTCGCGCACTAGCAATCTATGAGAGTCTTGGAACAGGGCGTTAAGTTCCTTCCCGGGAATATCATACCCTACAATCTTGCGGGCTCTCGAACATCTCCGTCTCGATCAAAGCAACGTCAAGACGCGGGCAGCCAAAAAAAAATGAGTTCTTAAAACAACAAAAGATCTACAAGAAAGACTCTACACCTTGTGTTCATCGTATACTGATAAGAACTTATTTCAAACCCTACAAGGTATTGGGCACACAATCCGATGGAAATAATTCACCAATATAATTGCAAATAAAATATAAAAATAATCGATTTGGTTATGTACTTCACTTGACAAACTGAAAAGAAAATTAAAATGATTAATAGTATATAATATAAAAATTGGGGTTTTTGACCTGAGGGGATTCTGACATAGGGGTGACCTTCCCATACGTTCAAATAAATTGTCAGAAATCTCTAAAATGTATAACAAGTCCGTTGTAAAAATAACCAGCATTATGGAAAATACTCTTCGAAACATCGTCAAAATAAATAAATAAGTATCTGTTTTTCCATAAGTATGCGTTACAGTTTTTTGCTGTATCCAGTTACTAAATGACTCTCCAAGAATTATTCTATTACGTTAACTATTGACTTCGGTAACTTGGTTTAACAATTTAAAACCAAATTTGTGCAACATTAATTTATCGACTTTCCTTTTTTTGCACTTTGTTATATCCTATGTAACGAATGTTACGTGGGCGTTTTATTTTCAATAAAAAAAATTATAAAAAATATTTCATGATAATGTAAAACAAAAAAAACACCCCACAGTTTTTCACAAATAACTTGTGATTACACAGTTTTAAAGATGTTTCATTCATGCTTTTAGAGAGAGAGAGAGAGAGAGAGAGAGAGAGGGAGAGGGGGGGAGAAATGCGATTTAACTTCCATTCGACAGAAACTAGGTAATTTTGGGACTTATACATATGATTTAATTTTATTTCAATAATTCTCTTGCGCATGGGGGTCTTTAACAGTGGGGGAAAACCGGAGGACCCGGAGTAAACCCCCGGACCTTGACAGGCGACCCTACTCCTGGTCACGTACAACCGGGAATTCAAAAACACGCCAGTTGACTCAATAACAGGCTTTATGATACAGCACGCGCGTGCTAACCATTCGGCCATCCTATCCCCTTCATGCTATTACAGACACGCTGTAAATAAAGTGGGTATTGTTTTGGTATTTTTTTCCGCCGGCTATAACGTACATTGACACTTCTAACACTGAAAGGTGGTAATTCAGTACAATTTGTAAGTCATATTAAACTGGGTTAATAGTGTCCTCCAATCTAACTCAATCAATTAGGTTATTTTTATACATTTACCTACCCCCTTGAGCTTATAATGTCGAAATCTAACAAGGAAAATTAACTTTAAGCTAAGCACTATTAAACCAAATCCGATATCAATTTCCGTAAAATAGAATAACAGAGCCGCCGTTAAAGGCGTCTCTGTAAGAGAAAATAACGCTATTAGATAGCATAATTCTATTTGGTAAGTGGCTTAGTCGGGCGAAGAATAGCATCTTGTTCCATCGATTAAATTAGATAGCATTTAAGTGTTCAGCAGGAAATCGACCTGAGAAATCCAATCACCGATGGAAGTTTTCCATTGCTCAGGAAATCCTCCATAGTAATTGTGAGTTATCTCCCATGACTTTATAATTGATGGGGGGAAATCAGTGGATAAGCCGGTTACAGTGTTGAAAGTGGTTTTATATGTGTTGGGATTATAAAGAGATAATCCCCTATTAAATATCAATCATCGGTTCCGAGTATTACACAAAGTACTGACATTAATTATAGTTTGAAGCCTTTCGTTATCTGACAGAAATTCAATGTTGGGATTGATTTTAAGATAGTTTGTAACGGAAGCCGGACATAAAAATAGCCTTTGTACTCCAAGATGAATGACGTCTCTCGGCAACAATGACGTCATCTTTGATAAAAAAAAGAGTTCCCGTATAGTATTTTAAACTGTTTCCAAATCAGATCCAGCCTTCTCGAGAGAACAACATTGAATTGAGCGACGGGGGGGGGGGGGAGGGGGGAGGGGGGGTATGAGGGGAGTTTGCAATCGTTGGATGGATTCAGGAAGTATAAATGTATTACAGATAAATGGATAGGCTTATAACGAAATAAAAGGGGTTGGGATCAAGAAGCTTGAATGAAGCTCCTTGGTTGGGATAGGGTTTGGGTTGGGGTAGGTGCTATACTGAACTACAAATACACTGCGTGTGGTTTGATATGTTAATAGAAGTACGTAATGTTCGATATCTTAAAGATACATTATGGGAGATTAGTCAAAGGGCTGGTAGTTCTCACTATAACAGTTAAAAATTAGATAATGTAAAGGCAATGTGCTAAAAATTACGGCCGAGATTTAAGCGAGTTAGCTTTTGCATAATGCGTGTTTAATAGAACTTGAGTACAAATACATTTTTAATAGAGCCGCGGGGAAATGGGTACAAATACATCACGCAATGCTCAATATGTGATAGAGTTGTATGGTACTGGAAAACAAATACATTACGTAATGTTCGATTTAGTGTGGTGGCTTATGGGGATAGGGCTGCGGGAATAAGTAGGGTGCTGGAGTATAAATACACTATATGTAATATATCAAATTTAAATAGAAATGTAGCATAAATACATTAAGTAAAAACAAAATGGCTGTAAATGGGTAGACATAAAACTTAATGAGTGAGTGGGCTTTAAAGACCCAATACCACTCTTGTTGTAACTGAATAATATGTTCCAATTTTTATTCTGGTCAACAATTTGTACTATTTTACAATATTTCAATTAAAAAATGATACAAATTTCATCTTAAAAAACCTAATTTTAAAAATTGGAAAAATTCAACTACATGCCGTAACATGGTTTTAAAAGTCTTGCGTAAGCACTTTCAAATACAACTTCGATTTAAACATATTTTCGAACCCTCTGGACAAGTAAGATAGGTTGTAATGGATAATTTACACAACAGGTAGCACACTTAGAATAAGGCTAAAAAAAATTCTGAACCTGTCAAGCCAGCAAGAGTGTTATTGTCCCTTTAAGGGAAATGAAATAAAATGAAAAGTGGTTTAACGTCCTACTGTTCTGCTCCGAACTGGGCTAATAAAGACAGACATACGCCATACAGTGTGATATGAGGGACATTTTTCCCGGACACCGTCGCTACGGCCTACTCTTAAATCGTATTCCAACTGCCAAGGGGTCTTTTACGCGCCAATGTGTACACGGAACCTTGTTTTTTTTGTTTCATACGAACGACTCGACAGCTGTCCCTGTCAGGCTCCCTTCCTCCATGGGCTTTAAAGGAATAAGTACGCAAGGCTACTGGAGTACAAATACATTATGTAATGTTCGATATTTTCTAGAACTGTATTCGTGTTTCTATTATTACATTAGTAAAACATACCAGAACAAGCATAACGAGTTTTTAATGACCTGCTAATGGGACTGGGGTTACAAAAGAGTTCAGTGGGTCGATTTTTACCACGACAATTATTTATGCTGCCAATGATAAACCCCAATAATTCTTGTGAAATTCCGACAATGTAACAATGTTACAAACGGCGTAATTAACGAGGACCGAGCTAGATATTGGCATTTGGATGCATCACTAGTTTAAATCTCATTTCTCTTGGGTTTAAAAAAGGTATTTGAAGGAAATCAGAGCTTACGTAACCCGTTGATCGATCTACCGCGAATGTAACTATTAAAGAGACAAAATATGTTTGGCTTACGTCAAGATTCAGTGCACAGCGCCGTAACTCTACTCTGATAAATTATTCTGTAACGGTTAAAGTCAGACATGATAGAATAAGGGTTTATTAACACCATACATAATCAAAGACAAATTTATTTCAAACAGAAAAGCAGAGTTATCGCCCTTACAAGAAGAGCATAGCCCCGATTGTCATTGCTACCGTTGTTATGACAATAATTAACGTGTCGATTTTCCATTTGTACATTAAATCAATAACCGCAAATGGTATTAAAATCTGTTGACAATCTAACGTATCCGATGGTATATGGGGTTGATCTATATTTCTTGGTAAATTACTTTCAAGTAAAATGTCTAATTAATAATTTATATAACATTTAAGAAAAAAAGAAGACCTGCAAGGAGTGGGGTCGCTTGTCCAACCTCGTGGGTTTTATCCGGGTCCTCCGGGTCCTCCGGGTCCTCCGGGTCCTCCGGGTCCCCCCACCCCCAACTGCTAAAAATTCCTATTGAACCATATTGCAATATAATTGAACCATATGTTAGTCCGAGTCAGAAATGCCCACCCAAAACTATTCAAAACAAAACGCATAAATTCCACCTAAATCTATGAGGTAATTGCCCTTTTAAGTATGCATTAGTAAGTTTTTGTTTACGATTCTTTATGCGCGATTTTTATTCCAGGTTGTTTTGCCTTATTTTGAGTATTTAGGATTAAATTGATTTTTAAGCCCACCAGTGATTTATTTCAATGCTGCCAGAGAGATCATGGAAAATATTGACAAGAAAAAAAACTTTTATGAAAATCTCTTCATAATCCGCTTTCCGCAGATGACTGATTGGCCTTCAGGGATTGTGGAATTAAATTTAATATGCGCATGTACACTCTGTTTAAAATTTATTACATGTTAACGTCAACTTCATTCGCATAAATTATTCCAGGAGTACAAAGATGGTTTTCATCGAGCCACAATCAAATTTCCATAATGTCACACCGTTGTTAGAAATATAAAGAAATGGGTTTGACGCCATACGTGTTTGTAGCAATCGGGATAATGAAAAAGGTCAGTGTGATATGAAGGAAATTTACCGATCAGTTTACGTGTGCACGGTTTAACGTCACTTTCGTAAGACTAGACACTGACACGTAGTAACTACAATAAGAAATCTCGAACGAGTCCGTCAGATCCATGACCAAGCGCTTTTTCCACCGAGCCGCAAGATTCGTCGCTTTTAAACCAAATATCACTTTCTATAACGATACGAGGCTTCACGTCTGCCTTCCAACGGGGGGGGGGGGGGGTAGTAGAAATGAATCCGACGGGGGTAGCAGAAAAGAATATCTCTTCCTAGAAATGGATATATATATATTATACTGGCACCCGAAAGCAACTACACGAAGAAAAATTACTTATCAATCTGATTGAAATAAAGATCTATATTTTGTTCGTATTTTTTAATACATTCGATGGCCTACACTACATGAAGATCTGACAAGTTAAAGTGAGAGTTCATGTCAGGGGTCGGTTTTTGATCCTATGAATGAATGAATGAAATGTGGTTTAACGTCCTACGCTTCTGCACCTAACCTGGGTTAATTGAAGGCAGGCATACGCCATACAGTGTGCTACGAGGGAAATTTTACCCGGGCAGCAACTGAATTCCAACTGTCAAGGGATCTTTAACGTGCATTCCAATGTGCACACTGGACCTGGGTTTTTCCTCCAATCCGAACGACTAGGCAGTTGTCCTTGTCAGGCCCTCCGTCTGCATCACTGACAAGACGAAACCACGTCGGAAAATTGAAATGAACTTTCTCGGCCAATGCAGGGATCGAACACCCGACCCCAGGCTAACGAGCCAGCACCTTACTCACTTAGCCACGTGACCCCCTTTTGATCCTATGACGTCAGGCATTAAGTAATCAATCAGCGTTGGCGTTGACAATACATAGGCGGAGTTACCGGCTGTCAATCAAATGATCGGCATTTCTCATAGACGATGCGGAGACAGTTGATACCTATTTCTAATCCAAACTTCCAACAGTAAAAATTTTGTTCAGAATAGTGTGATTTGACTTATATTTTCAAATATTTTCTTTTCTTGTCATCTATAATGTATGTTTAATTATGTCTCGTATGCCTATATATATATATATACGACGACATCTATTATCACACGAGGTTTATATTCATTAGTCTCACGTAGAACAGGGCCGTATCTAGCGGGGGTGCAGGGGGTGCACCCCTAGGAAAATAAGACGGCCCGGGAAATGAAAGTCTTTCAATTATAAAATGATACACTTGATTATGATCAATATCAGTAACTTTGCCGTTATATTGGCGCCCACCGCTCTGCTGCACCCCAACTTCCCACATTCGGCCCTGCCATAGAATCGCAAATTTTACATTGCAAAATCCATGCCTGGTATTGAAAATATAATTTATAAATACATCGGGGAAAAAAGAGGTTATTTATACGCATGTTGTGAAAATGATATTAGGTATAGGATTTTAATTTAACACGGGTAGAAGCTATAGAAAAGCAGTATTGTAATTGATGTCGAAAGAAATCCATTTATATGCAAGGCATACACACGAAAATAAATTGGATTTTACAAAAATAATGCGAAAAAAAGTGCACATCGTTTTGAAATTGACAGGACATGAAATCTTTGTGATTGGTTAAGGTTTTTTTCTAAATCCTGGAGTAAAATATGAAATGATAAATCACGTTGGATATCTATTTTTCATATCGCGTGTCCATGTTGTAGAATCTGTTGAGTTGATCAATGAAATGAAATGAAATGAAATGAAATGAAATGAGGTTTAATGTCCTAAGGCTGTTTTACACCCAACTCGGCTAATGAAGAGGTGCTTAAGCGTAGGACGTTAAACCCCATTTCATTCATTCATTCGGTTAATGATGACGGCGATGGCTAATACACTGTTAAAAAATTTCTTTTAAAAAACTGAGCTGGCAGAATTTGTTTGTATTTTTTACAAAATCTTTTTTAACAGTGACTCAGACGTATTTTCTGTTTTTTAACAGACAAATTTAATTTTTCTATATTTTTTACAGATTTTTTTTTAACAACGACGTATTTTCTGTAATTATTTGACGTTTCAACACCTGACGTCAATTACTGGCAGACTATCGCCATTGAAGAGACGACCACTGTTAAGATTGATCGCATTAATTTTATTACGTCTTTTTTGTAAATCATTTTAGTGAAGCCTGTACCACAACAGACCCGGGACTGTACAGTGCAGTGGACGCTTACGGCTGGCCCCAGGAACCATTCTCTGGATTTGATAATTGTTTATTTTTGCAATGTCTATTTTCTATCTTGTCCGCAGGTTTATCTTGTATATTTTTGTTTTGCGTGTAGTGCAGTCCTCCTGCACTTACTATTAGAGTAGAGTTTTAGCCCTTCGTACTGCAGAATGTTCTCGTTGTCGGACTTTGCTCCTGTTTGCTCACTACATGTATTATTTTAGCGTTTTCCGAGATTCTGTCCGGATTATCGCCCTTATTGTTAAAATTATTTGACGTTTTAACACCTGACGTCAATTACTGGCAGACTATCGCCATTGAAGAGACGACCACTGTCAAGATTGGTCGCATTATTTTTGTTACGTCTTTTTTGTAAATCATTTTAGTGAAGCCTATAACACAACAGGCCCGGGACTGTACAGCGCAGTGGACGCTTACGGCTGGCCCCCGGATCCATTCTTTTGATTTGATAATTGTTTATTTTTTGCAATGTCTATTTTCTGTCTTGTCAGCAGGTTTATCTTGTATATTTTTGTTTTGCGTGTAGTGCAGTCGTCCGGCACTTACTATTTGGTTACATATAAAACAAAACCATTCGTAAAAAACAATTTACTTTCTATTAATGTAATTTTTCAGGCATGAAAGTACAAAAATATTAAAAATGAACAGAAATTAAAAGCAAGAAATCGTAAACAAACTCCCAAAGCGAAAACCTTTCCTTCTTCTCCTAACCTCCAACCCTACTTCTATATGCCCACCATTATCTCCGCACCACCGGACTGCCAGGTCTTTAAAACTAACGTAACCTTTATAGTACCAAGGTTAAATTTTTGTAGTATAAACGAGTAAATTATAAGCGTTCCATGCTGACATCCGTTCTTCTAATCTTGACCACTGAAGTGACGTCATCACAGAACTGTTACCCACATCGGACCAATTATCGCGGAGTCACGACGTTTGTTTTGAGAACGGAGTATATTCGCACACACAGGTAGAAACGCGACTTTTTTCAAGTTTGTATTTTTGGGGGGCATTTTCTCTTGTTGTGTTGATCACGTTTGACGGCTACCTTGAGAATTTCCGTGTCGCCGTTCAGTCGCAGCACAGTAATGACACCACCCCAATCTGAAAACGACACTAGGCAATGTAAACGGTGCAATTTCTTAAATAATAACGGTAAGCCGCTGGCGGCCAATTATAAACACAACATTTAAAGCTACCCATAGTGACCCCAAAAACATTTATCTGTTCAGATCATCGCCTACCTTAAGATAAAAGTTGGTCCTGTTTAAATTACCTCAGCACACTTTTTTAAAGAATTGAATTGTACAAAAGGATGCAATCAATGTCGTCTCGAAACAAAACCCATAAAATATACATACTTAAAAGATGACTGAAATCTTGTACAAAATCTAAGTTGGAACCCACACATGGTCTACTGATACTAACGATTATTTCTAAATTAATACTTCTAACTTCCTTTATTAGCACACAAAATATCCTGCATGGAATCTACTCCATTATCTTAATCCGATTGGACTTGACAGATGTCGGTGACACGTGGGCTTATTAAAAGATGTATCACTTGAGCACAAAAAGCAACGTCAGAAATTCGTTTATATAAGAGACTTGCTCTTAATTAAATGTCTGCAGGGGATATTTTATTGCGCATATATTTTGCTTTTTATATTAAGTACGACGTGTCTATTAACTATAAATACGCCGAAAAGGAAACAGATTCCGCTAAGAATAGCCCAAAAGTGCTAACAAGAAAACATATATCATTCATTTTCCTTTCTCAAATGTCATAAATTATTGGAAAATGTTATCCATCTCGGGTATCCATTAATGAGAAATATTTGTAACGAAGCGTAGAAAGGAAATCAATTAATTAAGCTTCGTTTGGCCATTTTCAAATGTCACTGTCATTGTTAATGTGTTGATTTCGATTGTAATGATGAGAATGAGGCTTAACGTTTCATCAACTGCTTACCGTATGATGAAAATGGCTGAATGTATTTTTCTTCTATGCAATCTAATTAAAATACAGATCTATATTTAGTTTCGTTTTTTAATTCTTTCGGTGGCCTACACTACTTGCCTAATATAGTAAAGACAGGTAAACTATAAAAACGAAACGAAATAGGATCTGTGTTTTAATCAGATGGTCTTCTATAAAAAGAATATTAAACCAGGAGAATTATATTCAACTTACATCTGAAATGTTCATACTAAAGTTTATCCCAAACGCCCGATATGGCCCCATGAGTTAAAGTCAAATCATGTGAAATGTTTATACCTAAGGCCCCATCACTACGCCCGACCATTATCTTACGATGAGAATGCCAGAATGTATATGAAGGGAAAAAGCACGTCACGAAAATTAGATTGAACTCCACTTTATTGTAAAGTGTGTATAGTGTATACCAAAGTCGAACCCCAACTCCCAACGTCAGTTCATTACCTTATCTTGACGAGAATGGCAAAACGTACTATTCTATTAAGGGGATATCATGCCAAGAAAAATGCACTCAACTGCCATGTCAAGTGTATATATACCATAGTCGAACCCTAAACTACCGTATTTTGTTGAAATGTACCACGTTTCCACCACAAATGGTTTTAAAATTGATGTTGGCGAAATGAAACTACATAATTTGTGCTAAGGTTTTCACAATCGAGGTTTCTTTTCAGGCAGCGAATAATTGAAAAAAAACTTGAACCCTAAGTTAGTCGCGCAATGACCTAGTTTGTGTCGATTGAACGTCAAACCCCATCTCTTTCTAAATATCTTTGGAATGAGAGAGGCACCAGGCAGGAGAAACACGAGGAAAGTGATAATGATGTATTAGTGTTAACCGTGTGAAACTTGTTTAAATTTATCCTGTTATTAAAGATACAGCGTATTGTGTTTTATAATCAGATACTGACTTATTTATCTAGTATCAAATTTCAACAGATCATCTGTTATCACTGACATGCATACAATTTGATTTAGATGTGAAAAAGACAATAGAATAGTCTAACTTCCTACCTCTAAAACATGTTTTCTTTTGTGTCTATTCAAGAGAGTGACTGGGTGAGAGAGAGAGAGAGAGGGGGGAGAGAGAGAGAGGGGGGGAGAGTCTGGTAAGGTAACCCACGAGGTTGGACAGGCGATGCCGCTTCTTGTGGGTTCGGCACGATGTAACTTACCTCAATGACAAGCCTAAGTCAACATGGTTTCTTGATTTAATCATGAATTATTATTATTATTATGGTGTATTTATATAGAGCATCTTTTACCTAAGTGTCCAGATGCTCTTTACAAACTTAAATAAAGATACAATACATAAAAATAAAATACATGTAAATAGACTAAGGCAAAAACAAAATTATATATAAAAATTACTGAACCAAAATGGGAATATAAAAACACTCGGTTAAGAATTTGGATATCACAGGTAATAAAAGGCTTTGGTAAATGAAAAAGTCTTGAGTTTTGCATTAAAAATCGAAAGAGATGCACAGTTTATTAGGCTAAAGGGTAATTTATTCCACAGATTAGGAGCCTTTATTGAAAAAGATTTCTCTCCAACCGATACCCGTTTTATACTTCTTTCCACCAGCAAGAGTTGGCGAGATGGCTTGTATAAACACAATAGCTTTGAGAGGATTAATGGCGCAAGGCCATTTACACACTTGTAGGTAAAAAGCAGAATTTGTATTCAATTTTATAAATAATTGGGAGCCAATGGAGATTAAACCGTATTGGGGTTATATGGTCATATCTAGAACAGCCTGAAATGAGACGAGCCGCTGAATTTTTATTCGGAACACCTGACAGCAATGAATTAAAATGATCTAGTCTAGAGATAACCAGCGTTAAGCAGCAGATCAGCAGATCGGTTTCTAATCCAGTCAATATCGAAGGCTAGCGTTGACACCGAGAGGTGATTATGGTCTGAATAAGTTGATTAATGTCTAATTGATATTTTAGATAACATTTCAGGCCTAAAGATTAAAAGACCTGTCATCGTCAGATGTAGCTTTTTCATAATGTATGTTTAAATAAAGGCCGTACATTTAACACCTTCCTATACGTAATAGCATTTAATGTATAGGGTGTTAAATTGGTGATAAACAACAACATTGGACTCTCTAATCAGACTTTAAACTATTTAATATGACATTGTTTAATACACCCTGAACTGTTTATGGCCCAGAACATCATCACAAATCCCACACGGCTTTTGTTGTTCGATATATAGGTATGTTTAATGTTGATGGGGGTAACAGGCCTCATTAATTCTGACACAGTTTTTAAACAAACATAAAACAAATATCTTATAACATAAACACCACAAACCCAACGTGTTAACTCAGTTAATACTCTAGGTTCTGGTTAATAAGCAAGCTATTACGTCTCACATTAGATTCTCAACTTCCCTTGCTCTGATCGTCAGAAATGCAATTGCCTGAAATCGCTAGGTGTGTTTAAAGAAACTCATAAAGAAATCGAGAAGTGGTTCTTTCAGCTTTAATGAAGTTCGGCCTATACTCTTATTTCGATTTTCAGCTGGACCAAGACCCCCTTTGCGTGTAAGCCAACGTATAATGGAACCTCGGATTTTCTCCCTCGCGCTGTATTATAAGGTCTTTCAATGAGTGAACAGGTTTCGATTCCCCAGTTGCACGTTGCATGGAGTAGGGTCACCAATTAAATCCTCGTGGGGTTTCTCCAAGTCCTCCGGTTTCCTCCCACTGCTAATAACCCCTACGAGCAAGCGATTTATTGAAATTAAAATTGGATCATATATTAGTCACAAAATGACCTAGTTTGTGTCGATTGAACGTTAAACACCCTCCCTCTCTCTCTCCCCTCTCTCTCTCCCCTCTCTATCTCTCTCTCTCTCTCATCACATCCGCCGGGTTCGAACTAGTACGTACAGGGGATATCGACATAATCGATGGATGAATTGTAGTTATACCAACCTAAACTTTAATGCAGGATAAATACATGTTGATGTACGTGCATCTTCTATAATATATCCCACGTGTTTATAATTTATCACAGAATCTAATTTAGATCAGTGAATAGATTACATCTTTCAGTCCTATTTGCATTTGTTTAATAAACAAAATTTATTCCCTTAGGTTATATTTCCGAATTAAACATTAATGTATTAACATAATATAAATACTCATCTGTCTATAATCCTTTCTTTCAATATATGACTGAACTTTCTATGACACTTCTCAAAGCCGCATAATTATACCGAGCCGGACAATGTAATTAGAGATATTAAATTGAGCTCTGTATCTGATATACCGTAATTTATGGAACGTTGTACAAACATCAACCTGTTTTGATAGTTGGGCCTTTGTTTGCTAAAAAGAAATTTCTCTGATTTAACTCCCGTTCTCAAGATATATTTTTAAAACCAGGCGTGCTGGCCATCACTTCTTTTAAAGTATGACGCGAAACTTCCTATAAGAATTCCAAATTGTCCGAGCAGAGCGAATTTAGGGAGAGATATAAAACGACCCCCGATTTTCTTTCCACTGTTCACGATATTTTGTACACATATTAGCCTAGTTATAATTTTCACTAATTTAACCATGTTTGTGTTTCCATGGAAATATATTTGACCTAAGTTTTGGTATACGTGGACACGAGATGTCGATGACTTTGAGTCTGCTCGTTTAAATCTGCACAATAATTATATCAGAACTTGTCCGATTTGGTCATAGATTCTGTCTTTGAATCCTTGACGCTCAGCTGATAATAACAGAAACTCTGATACAGTCAAAATTGATGTTGGGATATGGAAAAGGAAAATTTAATCAAAGTCTGAATCAGATTGATGAGGCGTAAAGAATTATAAACAGGGGACCTGACAATACCAATGAACCAGCAAGTCTAATTTGTATTTAACTTTGTAGAGCGATCCCGTGGGTAGATAAGAAACATTGGAACACAATGAATTAAATTAAACTTTACTTTTGTTCCGGGCAGTTACCGAGGAGAAAAACACACAGAAACAAGTCTGTGTCTTCTGAAGGAAGAAACACCATTAATTTACTAAAAGTCTTTCTAAGGTTTTGTTCAGAATAATGAGCCAGTCACCAGGAACCTTAAATTACCAGACAATGGATTTTAATACTTAATCAGAATTATTCGAAGATATGAAAATTAAGTCCATCCAAAATTGTGATTAACTTTAAAATAAACCCATTAAGTAATCCCTGTATATTTTACAGCGATTGTTAAAGATGCATTATGTTAGAGCTACATCTGCCTGTCATATTTCAGCTTTAAGATACTATTAATGGAACCTGACAATCCTATGTTCAAATTTCAAGACCGTAGGATGGCCGAGATTTAAATGGACTATCGAAAGATACAAAATTCTAACAATAAAAGGGATAAGTCTGTATTGCTAAGTACAATCAACTAATACATAATGCGGAGATGTCCTCTACCATTTATTTTATTCGCGCGAAGAAAACCATGAAGCAGCCCTGTGTATTTTACAATAACAGGGAGATGCAAAATTCTAACAATTACATATTGTGTGTTACATATCGATAATGTCGGATATGCCTTCTACCATTTATTGTATTCACGCGAAGAAAACCTTGAAGTAGCCCTGTGTATCTTACAATAACAGGTTAAGCGGGTGTTCTACTCGGAACCTTTTAGCATTACCATGGTATAAACCTACCCCCTCCACTACCAAGTGCCAATATGCGCGCGTCTGTATAATAATTGTCACAGCCAAATGCAGCCGATAACATCAAAGGAGTCTCTACTGTTTATGGTATGCAGACCTTGACAAAGCTAATTAAGATTTTCATCCGTCATGTAAGCTGTGAGACTGACATAAAGGCGAGCGATCCGATACATGGCCGATGCAAGTACACGCTTTTAAGCTAATTAGCTACATATTTAGATGATAAGGCATGTCAACAGATACCGTTTACCATATTTCATTAATGAACAATAATTAAGTAAAAATAAAATGCACTTCCAGCCATAATGCATCCACATGTTGCTTCAGACAGGCCATGTTGGTTTGACTACGGCAGGCCCGTATTTAGCGGGGGGGGCAAGGGGGGCAGCTGCCCCCCCTGGGAAAAATCGGCGCCCCACCTCGAAAAAGCGGGCACCCTATTGGACGCCGAAGGCGCCCTTTCCATTGAACACAATACGAGGCCATCGATTTACATGCCCATATCAGTATGCGCGCCCCATAAAGCCGAGTGACAGGGCGCCCAACCAATGTCACTTAGTTTATAGATCGTCATCAATAATGTCGTTATATATGAGGCGCCCTTAAATGGTGGGGCGCCTCACAATGAGTCACACGATGAACATCACAACTTGATGGGGCGTCAAAACGGTGTGATCTGTGTGTACCTTATCCTAGAGGATCTTCCATAATGACATGATTGGTGGGGCGCCTTATTATGACAATATATGATTGTTTGGCCGCACATAATGCATAATGCCTTTATCCATTGCGAGAAAAATGTAATGGGCGGCCTTTCTATTGGACGCAATACGAAGCCAGCGACTAACGAGTCCATATTCAAGATGGGCGCCCTTTAAAGCCGAGTGACTTTGCTTAGGCGCCTACTACTAGATTGATGGGACCCCTAACCAATGTCACTTCTATTCATGTCGTTATATATGAGGCGCCCCACCACCCAAATGATGAGGCGCCTCATAATGAATCACACGATTAACACCTAACTTGAGGGGGCGTCTAAAACTGTGAGCTGTGGTGTTGCTTACCCCGGAGGGGCGCCAATAATGATATGATTGGTGGGGCGCATTATAATGACAATGTATGTTTGTCGGTTTGCACATAATAATGTCGAGCGGGAATGGTTGGGCGCTCACGAATTGGTCAATGGGGCGCCCAATACAGCATGGTTGAGCGCCCCTTGAAGGGATTGTGTTATATGCGCCCGTTATACAGCGCACCTCATGGAGAAACAATTCATTTTATCTTTAGGGAATTTTTAGAATTCGCGTTTATTTTTCTGCCCAGAATCTGTCGTTAAGTTTAAAGAAGCAGGAATTAAACTTTTTATTACTGTCAAGTATATAACGCTTCCCGATACATACAGCATCGATATTGTATAACGTGCGATACTAAACAGTGTGAAGACATGCCCCCGAAAAAGAAGTCGGGCAGTGTGGCGTCAGATATCTACAATGACGGAAACGCGACTAAACGACCACACACCGACGACCGAAGAAATCCACTATAAGAAAGCCAACTGGAGATTGTAAGAAATGTTCAGGTTAAATTCCCGAAGGTGATGAGATTGATTCAAGCCCGCGCCAGGAGTGATAATCTTCAAAATTCAAACAAGTGCCACTCTAACCCTATTCAAAACTTTTCGTTTTTCTCATTAATTAATATAGGTACGCTGAAGTCGTATTCCTTCCTTCAAATTTTTATAATGTTCATAATACGCAAATATCGCTAATTAAAATGTCTGACATTTTCATAGTTCCTCAGGTGCAAACCATATTTTCTAAACTTTTCGGGCGCCTGGGGGGGGGGGTGTGGCTAGACCCTTCTCCGTGGACCGTCAACTGTAGGTACACCGGCGCCCCCAGAAGCCCCATCGGCGCCCCGAGCAGCCCTTGCCCCCCTTACATTTTTGGGCTAGATACGGGCCTGCTACGGGTCTTGATAACTACTGAATGCAAACTAAAGCCTCGAAAATTTATAGTCATTTGTTGTTTTATGTACTATAGAAGGAAATTCATGTTAGACCCCCAGTATAGTTCTTTCACGCCCGGTTTCCATCCTAGGAATTATATTTACTTGTCCACAAAAAAACAAGCGCCATTCACCTAATAACCAGAGGGTAAGGCTTCCTTAAAATTATATATGGAACTTTCCCTAAACAATTGTACGAAAATCCGGCTTAAAATAGACCATTCATTCTGTGTTCAGACTGGCCTAACATTTCACGCAAACAGAGGAGGGTCATTGCTTGGTGATATTTAGAGAACATTTTCAGTAACAATAAAACAAATGTCAGTCACCTAATACTCAGAGGGTAAGACTTTCTTTAAAATAAAAATAAAATATATGGAACTTTCCCTAAACAATCGTACGAAAATCCAACAGACCATTTATTCTGTGTTCAGACTGGCCTAACATTTCACGCAAACAGAGGAGGGTTCATTGCTTGGTGATATTTAGACAACATTTTCAGCTGTAATGTGACCTTTTATGGCCAGATGGCGTTATATTATTAGCGAGGGTATTTCTATCATTTAATATTGTTAAACATTGTTTACTTTTCGCCTTTGGATCCATGGGTATTGTATTTCTATTACGTTTATCCTGGTCGGTTCGCGGGGTTATTATGGTTAATGGACGAGAAAACGTGACTTCTTCATTGATCAATGTTGGTATTCGAGCAGCTCGGAGAGTCCCAGGAATACGTGTAACGTGATAGTTTCCCATCTCTGGTTTCTTGTGTAACCGGAGGGATGGGGTGATTCAATATACGAGTTCCTATTTACAGCTTCATCACCCACTGATATATGTGTCAATATGATGTCATTGTTCATCACGGGTTCTTGACCTGAGCGTTTCGTATGTCATTCTGGAGTCATTCATGAACTGCGTGATAACCCCGCAGGCCCGTTTTCTATTCATTACGGTATTGTAATTAATCTGACCGTGTGTTATATTAATCGTGGGTATTAACTCGGTGTTAATCAGAAATACTTAACGTCCGCTTACACTACAGAAGAGAAAGAAATGGGGTATAACGTCCACCCGACACAAACTATGTCATTTTAGGACTGACTTATTTTTTATTTCAATAATTCGTAGTGGGAGAAAACCGTTGGACCTGGAAAAAAACACCACCGTTGAATAGAATACCGAACTAGTCGACTCAATGACAAACCTTGTGATACAACCTTCTAGAAGCTTGTTCAGGGCATGTATAGATATATTTCCTGCGAAGAAAAGTGTGAGTATCTGAAAATTATCAAAATCTTCCTTACATTTGAAGATTCCAAACACAATATGACAAAATACGAAATTATCTTTTGAACTCCTTGTGAACGTCATCGATCATGACATATAGTCAACTCAAAAGGAATAGTGGGTGGACATATCTCTATATTGTCCTGTCATCGGTCTATCGTAAAAGCTGAACTAAGATTTTCAAACTGACAGATTTAAGATGATGAGTTTAATTACCATAGAGCAACCAACATGTCGCAATAATCTCATACATAAAGGGTAAGGACTGTCTCGATTTTCTTTTTCGTCTGGTAAACAGGGTTCTATAGGCTTTGAAACTTCCGCTCCCAAAATTAGGAACATTCACAAAACCTGGCAGAAACTGCAAAGTCGTCGATATTCTAGACATTAAAAAGCCATGGAAATCAGAGAGAGAGAGAGAGAGAGTGACTCTTCAATTATAACTAGAACCCATCTTAAATCATTATTCTATAAACGTACTTTCTATTTTTTTTAAAACCATACTTTAATTCAGGTTGACTGAATGAGATTGGGGAACAGGCTTAGCCTATTTATAACCCCTCTCCCTTTCTATTTGACAAAATAATAGCCGTAAATATGCATCTACAGTTGGTGATAATTGAAAAACAAAAGTAGAATAATGATAAGAACCGAGTTTAATTGAGTGCACATCTGGTTTTCGTCTGAGTCGAGTGGATCTTGTCATCATTTTGAGCAGTATAATTAGTTTCATTTGAAAATCGTCATCTCAGAATAAAATTGGAAGGTTGCTGGGTTTTTCATGTTTCCTTGGCGATGTTATATCATTCTCCGGAATGGTTAACATAAAATTGGAAGGTTGCTGGGTTTTTCATGTTTCCTTGGCGATGTTATATCATTCTCCGGAACGCGACCGTTTACATAGTTGGTTAAATTATTTACTAAAATTTTCAAGAGTTGGTCAAATGTTGCATACACTTACAAAAGTACATGAAAGTATACAAGAATTTAAAACAGCTCTGGGGAATTTATTTTAAGATTGACAAACATGATAATACGTAAGAATCTTGAATTCATATACTCATTATCGAGATATTGTCAGAGAACGGTTGTTTCAAACTTAAAGGTATATTTCCAAATAACAACTTCAGTTCAGTATAGGAAAGTGGCCCCTGTAAAATATGGTCTATTTTTCGGTTACATTTCACACCTATGATATTTTTATCATAGGAAGTTTAGATAGCAACTATCTATATTTTCCAGCAAAGCTCGGCTTCAACGCGAACATGCATGTATACAATCAGACCTATATACTTCTAATGCAATATATTACATTCGTATAGATTTTTCTTTTAGTCTAATAATATTCAGCCAGATTTAAAAATTCTAAATAACAACCTTTTCTTAAAATAAATTAAAACAATTAATTAACGTTAATATAACTTTAAATTGAACATGGTATATACTTTAAATTGCTTTTCCAGGTTGTACGGGACAAGGAGTAGGGTCGCCTGTCCAACCTCTTGGGTTTTCTCCGGGTCCTCCCGTTTCCTCCCACAGCTAAATAATCCTACACGCAAGTGAATTGTTGAAATAAAATTAAACCATATGTTTGTCCCGGAAAGACTAACATCTCTCTCTCCCTCCCTCTCCCTCTCTCTTTCTCTCTCTCTCTCTCTCTCTCTCTCTCTTTATAACACACTTTGATGCAAGCAGTATTAAACAGATCGTTATTGGATCTAGTCTGGTAAATGACTTTGAGATATCGTCTATACGATCTTTGATTACTATCTTAGCGATATCTCAGATTAAACTGTAAAAGAACTTAACTGATTAACATCTCTCATTAAAAGATGCCGTTCACCGAGTCGATTTTCAGACTCTTTCTTTAATTCAATTAGATCATGGCCAGCAATCGGTCATGTTGAAAATTATTCCACGTGGCCATGAACCTCATCGTGCCCTCTACATATTCCCCTGTTACACAGTGAAACAAAAACTTGATTTATTCTTTGAATTCGTTGAATTAATCATAGATATAAAAAGTATTATATTAAGCGTATTTCTTGAATCGATTTTTATTATGACAGAACTAATATAAAAGTATAATCTCCAAATGACTATAAGACCATTCATTGGACATTGGGTTATGGTTTTACAAAGATTCGGGTAAAAATTAATAGAATATTCTGGTATGTATGTTAAACACTTGAACTGTAATCTACATGGTTATATCGTTATTATTACGGTATAAATGGAAATTAAATGAAACGAACTACTTTTCTGTTCCTATCGTGCTAATGAAGAAGGCCACGCACCAAACAGTGTGCCTCGAGAAAAAAAATCTTTACTCTTTTTCGAATTGTTTATTTGTGTGTACGCCAACGTGTACACGGGACCTCGGGTTTTTGTATCATCCAACGACTAGACACTGGCAGTAATCATGGAGCAACGTGGATAACATTTTCTGGCGTGGTGCCCCTTGTCAGCAATGTAGGACGGAGGGCCTGGAAATGACAAATGGGATGGCACGAAAAGTGAGGTCCCGTGTACACGTAAAATATCCTATTTGGAGTTCGATAAAAGAGTAGGCTGTATTGCGGCTGTGCGAGCAAAATTTTTCCTCATAGCACACTGTATGGCGTATGCCGTCTTCATTAGCCCAGGTTAGGAGTAGAATAGTTAAGACGTTAAAGTCCATTTCATTGAACTGTCTTTGTGGTTTAACGCCCGCTTCCACGTTAGCAAACAATGTTGATTCATGTCTTTTGGTTTGTTAAGCTCAGGAATTTAACACTGGGATATCGGAAGGGGTATTTTACCTCAAACGACTTTTTAAAAATGTTACCTAGTTGTTTTGATTATGTCTTTGATGATTCGTGCTGCTGGTTGGTTAAAATCAAGAATTAAACTTCGAGACTTACTAGGAAGAGGGTCTATCCTTCAAACAACTTGAAATGTTTCAAAGATGATTTGATATGCTCATGTGCTTATCAACAGGGGTATTAATTAATTAATTATTCTTTGAGTTTAGATTATTAAAAGGTTTTATTTACTTTGTGTCTGCCATGTAAATCCCTTCCCTTTAATTTCCAAATAAGTATGATTATCAATCAAATACGATCCACTCTACAATAAGTAAAAATGTCTTAAAAGTTTAGCAGGGTAACCATTTCTCCTTTTCCTTTCGTTTCAAATGGGGAACGGGGTCGGTGTTGTAATGCACGAGAAATCACAACATCTGTCATTGAGTCAAATGGCGTGGTTTCGAATTCCCGCTTTTAATTGAGAAGGAGTCTAACCTTTTGATTTTTCTCAGGGTCTTGCGTTTTAGCAAAACTGCGAAAGAGCCCTACGCGCAAGTGAATTATTGAAATGAAATTATCTCTCTCTCTCCCTCTCCCTCTCTCTCTCTCCCTCTCTCTCATTTCAAGATTTCGACTAAAACTACATTTTCTCACAGTTGATAACCGTGCCAAAGAAATGTACATGCAAAATGAAATGAAAATAGAAAATAATATCTGTTAATAGCTGAGACAACATTTGTAAGTACTAATATATGAGGGCAATAGGAAGAAGCGCGAAGTCTAAACTTGTTGAGGAGTTTTTAAAAATCTGCCTTGTTCCAACAGAGAGTACCAGGTGAGAACCTATACACTAATAACCTCCGATAAGAACGACATAATTCGTATTGAGTTGATGAAAAATCTTATTCCGTTTAATAATGAGACAAGCTCTATGCGATCACGTGTCGATTTCTACAGATTAATCATCCGTTTGTATACCCATTTGCGTTTCAATACTACCGTGTGCTACCGACGTATATATTTTAAAAGGACGCAAACAATTTATAAAATTCTATGAAATTAATGTTACAGGACTAGTTTAAGCAATAATTTTTTCGATAACGTTCTTGAAGCAGTAGTTTGTAAGCAACATAAGTTCTTGATGGCGTATTTCTTTCCATTCGATCGTACAATGTATTTCTTTCTATTCGATCGTACAATGTATTTCTTGAATATACGTTGTTTTATGATGGTATTTGTTTTTATTTTTTGACCCCGATCAAGGAATCATCTCATTTGTGTGCAATTGTATAGCTTTTTGGGGTCTTCATTTGGGCTTACATTGTATACCGCCAATATACAAAGGTTTATGACGACGGATTTTCCTCTAAATAGTCGCCATTTTGATTTATTTGTTATTCATAGAAGTTTTATCGTCATATAACTTGCACCATTACTCAAAAGATGGAATAACTAAAAATACCCCTGCTATAAAAAACCCGATCAGAACTATTCAAGAGATTCATAAAAAATATGGCCGTTAGATTTCATTTAATATTCAATTTCCTGTTAGTGAAGCATTAAATCATTGAGATATATTCAGAATCCATACATATCCACTGCTGAAATTAATTTCCATTCGACTGTCAATTCTAACAAAGACTCTGATTTTCTTAGGTCATATTAAACCGATCTCTCCAGACAAGTTTATGACTAAAAGTTTACGTTTAATAGTTTTTATTATAAACATTAGTCCAGTGTATTGAAGAAGATTAATTTCAACTCGGATACCGACTCGTCATAAAGTAGAACTGATATAGAAAGCCTTTTATCCACTGGCTTCACAGTTATGACATAAAACGGTACACTGAAAAAAGATCGAGCCATGATTTATGAAGTATGGGCTGCATGTTAGCTTTAAGGCAGTGGAACTGGCTGAATGGTCTGATCGTCGCTGCCAGATAAATCAACGCGATATAACAGCAATTCTTGCCCTCAGGGTTATACACATTTATTTTCTACAAGCAATCGCCATTTATTGCCTAATTATCCCTGTCTTTGAACGATTTGCGTAGCTGGTTAGCGATACACTGGTATTTAGTGCATTATTGATTTGGTCTGGGAGAGAGAATTGAGATGAAATGGAATGGGGTTTAACGTCCTTCTGTTCGGCTCCGACTGCTTATATCCAACTACGACGCATTATATCCAACTACAACTGCCAGTATGTACAAGGGACACCGGTTTTCCGTGCCATCGGAACGAAAAATAGAGAGAGCGAGAGAGAGAGAGAGAGAGAGGGAGAGAGAGAGAGATGAGAGAGAGATAAATGGGGTTTAACGTCCACTCGACGCAAACTAGGTCATTTCGGGACTAACATTTTATTTAAAATAATTCGATAATTCGCTTGCGTGTAGGGGTCTTCCGCAGTGGGAGAAAATCGGATGACCCGGGGAAAACCCCCAAGGCTGGACAGGCACCCATTCTCCTTGTCGCGTACAACCGGGGATTCGAAACCACGCCAGTTGATTAAATGACAGGCTTTAGGATCTAGGGTAGTTGTAAAAAAAAATCAGGTCGCGTCTTTACTTCACTTACGACGGTACCAGTCCACTCAGGCCCGACTCTCAGAGATTATGCACATGACCTTACCTGCACAAACTAAATGCTACTCTCTGATTGGCTAAACAACGACGGGTTACGACTGCATCCAACTGCATCCGACTACGATTGAACATGCTCATTATTTTCTGAGACGAGACGTTGCGTTGGGTAGAGTCTGGAAAGTCGTGGCAGTATGGCCCGGGCTTTACAGATACATTATGTAAGATTTAGATTAAGAGCTTTGAGTTCTCGCTATAATAGTTTTAAGAAATAGATAATGTAAAGGGAACATTTTGAAAATTGCAATTAAATTACTTCTTTCTGTGCGGGGCTACTGCCATTAGAAGAACCGTGTAGTCTCGGTTGTCATTGCCATCATTGTTACGATAATAAGTATCGTAGCCTCGGTTATCGTAGCTATCGTTGTTGCGATAATAATAATAAGTCTAGATTATCTAGTTTTAATTAAATCATTAACTAACTATTGTGTCCGCTGAAAATCAAAAGTAGCCGATGATCTAAATGTCTAAATGATAGTGTATGTAACAGTTGAGGCACAAAGAAAGGCCTGCTTTAGGCAGATTTGGCTCTTTTATAATTAATCTTTAACTATTTTGATATTTATTGAAGGTTACATAATGCAGCTTTAACTATTTTGATATTTACTGAAAGTAACATAATGTATCTTAACCTATTTTGATATTTATTGAAGGTTACATGATGTATCTTCAACTTTTTTGATATTTATTGAAAGTTACATAATGTATCTTTTACTATTTGGATATTTATTGAAGGTTACATAATGTATCTTTAACTTTTGTGATATTTATCGAAAGTTACATACCGTATCTTTAACTATTTTGATATTTATTAAAGGTTACATAATGTATCTTTAACTATTTTGATATTTATTGAAAGTTACTTAATGTATCTTTAACTATTTTGATATTTATTGAAAGTTACCTGATCTTTAACTATTTTGATATTTATTGAAAGTTACTTAAAGTATCTCTAACTATTTTGATATTTATTGAAAGTTACAAAATGTATCTTTAACTTTTTTGATATTTATTGAAAGTTACATAATGTATCTTTTACTGTTTTGATATTTATTGAAGGTTACATGATGTATCTTTAACTATTTTGATATTTATTGAAAGTAACATAATGTATCTTGAACTATTTTGATACTTTTTGAAAGTTACATAATGTATCTTTAACTATTTGGATATTTATCCAAAGTTACATAATGTATCTTTAACTATTTTGATATTTATTGAAGGTTACATAATGTATCTTTAACTTTTTTGATATTTATTGAAAGTTAAAAGGTGCACGATGACCTGGCGTCAACATGCCTCCAGCTGGAAATGTTTTCAATCTGTATTGAAGCTACAATAACTATTTTCTCTTTAGTTCACTTCAACGAATCGTAACTAAGCTGTCAGAATCATGCTTCTAGAAGACTAGGTTTTTAACTCTCAATTAGAATTTAATGAAGTTTGATTCCTATATAAATACTTCTAGGAAATGGAACGTGCTGTTTTGGATAACTTGTTGTAAATCACCGTTTTTATGCAGTATTTTAAGTTAAAGATTGCAATGTTAAGAAAATCCATCAAACAGAATATCAGCACGATCTTTGTTATGTAATTATTGTAAAATTCCACCTAAATGTTGTGTTGCGTAACTCGGGTCACGTTTTATAAACCTTGATGCAACTTCTTCTTAATGTTCAATTTATATTTAAGACAGTCAATATCAAGTTTCTATTTACACGGATAAAATACTAGATTTAACAGTTGATCTTATTTTAGCTTTTGAACTTCTAGTTGATACCATTACTGATTACTACTGAACAACCTCCAGTTTATAACACTACTGATTACTACTGAACAACCTCCAGTTTATAACACTACTGATTACTACTGAACAACCTCCAGTTTATAACACTACTGTTTACTAATGAACAACCTCCAGTTTATAACACTACTGTTTACTACTGAACAACCCCCAGTTTATAACACTACTGTTTACTACTAAACAACCTCCAGTTTATAACACTACTGTTTACTACTGAGCAACTTCTAGTTGATACCATTACTGATTACTACTGAACAACTTCCAGTTTGTAGCATTACTGTTTACTACTGAACTACTTTTAGTTCATAGCATTACTGTTTACTTACTGGTTTAACGATCCCATGTTTTTATAACCAGTTCACCTTAAGCGTCTGAACGGGCTATTATAAAGTTGCGCATAGCTCCGTTTCTCTCCTGTACGCCGTTCTAAAAACAAACCCTTTTAGATTTCGATCAAAAATTAAAGTTATTTAATGTTTTCACGAGTATTGAAGAAACAGAACAATGTCCCACTCTGTTTAACGGTTCAAAAAGAAAGTAAATAAAATCAACTTGAGTATAATCTGCAGGAATAAAACAGGTTTTTGTTCATGTTTATCATGTGGTGTAATTGTTTATAATATCCACGTGGTTTATCATCCCTCTAGAGAATAAATTCCATAGTCTTTTATCATCATTAGTATTTTTACCTGACATTCCGATGTTATACAAGAACAGATAAAGGTGTGTTTACGTTTGCATTTATTAGATTGCAACATTTGTGAATTGCTTTTCTGTGTCGAGCCATGGCGCCCAAATGATTATGGTGTTGAGAGAGGGGGATGAGAGAGAGAGAGAGAGAGAGAGATTAACGTATGGTTCAATTGTATTTCAATGATGAAGACGGGTATACGCCACATAGTGTACTTTGATGGACATTGCCCAGATAGTATTGACTTCTAACTGCCAATGGATCGCGGCATTCCTGTAAATAAAACAAGGTGGAAATTGTTTAGGTGCTTTCTCGGTCAACACCGGGATGGAAACCTGGCCTGCTAGTTAAACAAGCCTGATGCCTTACTCGCTGGACTGATAACTGCATATGATATACATATACGTATATACCTTTCGGAATTAGCAGGTTTTGTTTTAATTGGCAAATTGTTTTAATCATGGCAATGGCAGAAGATAATTACCTGATATTAAAGATAGTTCTACATATCAGATTAAGGTTATCTGCTTTAACGACCTTGAGACACACCCAATGACAGTTTCTATCAACTGGTATAACCTTTACTTGAACCACTGATTATCGTTTTACAAGATATTCGATCTAGTTACGTTAATTAGAGGGGTAATTATGGGGACCTTTAATTAATGATGAACATGAATTTATGTACTAATTAGAACATTATTGTTATACAAATTTATATTGGATAAATAGAATGCACAGCTGTAGCCTGATTAGTTTTACTAGTAATTATTTACCCATTGACTTCAATGTTAAATGGCTGTAACATCACAGGCTGTAGCTTTTTGCTCAAGATTCTGAAAGTTCCAATATTGTTAGGCACGATGGGGACAACATTTCGCAATCTCCTCATCATAAACTTGTAGGGAGGTAATGGTTAGATTTTTTGCTACAGGGATTTGAAATTGACTGGGGTGAAAATCTCACTTCCGCTCACCCCTCCGCTGTAATATCACCAGTATTACCCAAAACTGCTATAAAATTGCAAATTTGATCCCAAAATTGCAGGAAGAGGGGAGAAAAGAATTAAGGGAAAAATTCTCTATTAATAACTCGCACTCCATCATGAAAACTAGGCAAATAATTACTAGTCTCAGTCCAACAATAAGGTGAAACATATCTGGTTTATTTCCCTTGTATCGAATTATAAAGCGAAATATGTCAACGCGCATGGGCAGGTGTGTGAGTCGGTGAATCGAAACCTATCCTCGGATTATTCACTTGACCGAAAGTGTTAAAATTTTGCCACGGCGAATGGTCAAATCTATTTCTTAAGGCGACCTACAGATTTGGTCAAAAGTAACGAATAGGGCTAGCGCTAACCCAAACCCTAACCCTGGACCAAGTCCTAAACCTAACCCTTACCCTAACTCTCACCCACAATCTCGTCAACAATCACGTGCCCTAACCTTATTTACATCTCAGCAACCTTGACGAAATCTGGAGTTGGCCTTTTTTAATAAGAAATAGATCTTACAATGTTAAATTTAACAGAGTTATTTAGATAAATAACCCAAAAATGTTTTACCAATGTAAATAGTTTATTACTAACAGACAGTGTATATACAAAATTATAAGTTCCAACACTGTATATTAAGAAAAAGCGAGTAATATAGGTTCCCAAAGAGGTAATAAATTCTACGAAAAACACAGCTTTTGTCACTAAAACAATTCTTCTTTTCATTATAGCTATAATTATACTTATCTAAAACAAAAACCCGCAGCACTTTTATGTGTATATCCTTAGTTCTTATCTCGTATGCTTTCCACTGAATTATCTGTTTGGTTTAATGATCGGTTTTGCAGGATGGACGGCCTGGCAAGGACAATGTCTAGTGCATAGAAAGAAGCAGCAACAATAAAAACTACTATTACCAGACAGTATATTTGTTTTAACTTAATGTATTAATAGTTTATTCGTGTAGCAATCTGAACCCAGAGAAACCTGACTCTACCAACAAGCATCCCAACATATCCAAATATCCAATATTTCGGAAGCTGATATTTGAACGATTGAATATCAATAAATACACACAACATTTGCTAATAGCCAGAAAACGTGAAAACTATCCGAATTTTTATATTGTCTCAAATAACTTCGTAACGTGAATGTATTTGATCAAAACTACACGAATTAAATAAACATTAATTAGCCATTAACCTTTTATTTGTAGGACTAATAGATTGTTTAATATTCATCACGACTTTTCCTATATTTTAACAACGATGGCTTCGGTTGTGTATTTTAAAAGGTAGTAAATGAATCACAAATATATGTTAGTCAGTAGAATCCAATATAACGAGCATGAGTCTTGTTGACTTTGCAATTCATTGTTCAGAAACTTGATGTAGAGACAATATGGGCGTCGAATCATATACTGATTTATCAAACTTGTGTTGTGAACAATCAAGACTTATTATGAATATTTTACGAAATAAATAAAAAAAGGAATGTGTGTAGGTGGTCTCCTTCCGGTAGACATTGATATATTCTGGCGTGTATGGAATGTATTTGTCCTCTTTCCGCGTATACTCTTCATATATTTCCAATTGCCGTCGATTAGTACGCCAATGTGTAAACAACTGAAATGTGTTGTTTCAGCACCCCTCCCCCTTTCCCCCACCCCCTTGCCTCGAAGATCTGGGCACACTTTCCCATGTTAGTATGTAGGCGCCACCCCATGTCAGTTGACTGCGGGAAACGAAAAATCAACAATCATATTAAACTACTCACTTAGACAAGGAGCGCCGTTGGGTTCAGTCAGTAAGACTTGTTTTCCCTTGTCAGTGATGAAAGACCGAGAGCCTGGCATTCGGGCTGGAAGTAATATCACAGTCCATTGAATTCAGTTGCTATCCGGACAAAATGTTCATCCGAGTATATTGAACAATATGTTAGCCCCGAAATGACCTAGTTTGTGTCGAGTGGACTCTCTCTCTATCTCCACTAGTTCAAGTTCTTTATTTCTTTGAGTCATACGACTCATCAGATAGACATATACAATATAAATACATAAATATTTTACACAATAAGTAAACAAATCAGGTTATGTATAAAATTTTACATATGTATAGTATGGAGAGCAGGCGACTTGAAAATTTTTAATGTACAACATTCAATAAATTATTCCTTCTTTTATTACAGTAATATAAAAATAATGCAAGATTATTTAATTCTTTAATATTATGAACACTTAGCAGTTGAGTCAATTTATATACACTAGGATTTCGAATATAATAATTCTTTATATACAGGACAAATAACAATATAGTGGTATTCGTCTTCAATATCATTTGATGTACAAAGGTTGCAGACTCTGGCTTGACGGGGTTTATTTTTAAACGACCAGATTCGATGTGCAAATAATGTGCGGATAGTCTTATTCTAGAGATATATGTGATATAATTACAATTTAAAGGTTTCGAAAGATAATATTGAAATTCGAAGGTAGATATGAGATGCTGATATAATATACCTTTAGTAGATGTACATATAGAATCATAGCATTGTTGTTTATAGACATCAAATATTCTATTTTTAAAAATAATATAATCCAATTTAGTTAAGTTTTGATAATTATCCCACATATAACCCAATCAAAAAGAACATAATTCATTTTTAAAATTTAAAATCCATGGATCTGAATTGTTAATTATATCAAATAAACAACACTTTAAAACAACATTATTGGTAGAACATAATTTTATATTGTGCCGTTATCCAGGTGTTGGTGCAGAACAGTAGGACCTTAAAGGGACAATTCCGAATTAAACAGAGGCTCAAAAATAAAAGTCTGAGAATGTATGAAAATACAATGCCAAAATATAGGGGAATGTATTTACCTTGTCTCAAAATTTCAACTCAAAATATTGAGTCGTTTGGACGTGAACGCCAAAACTGCTTATCCGGACACGTAACCCTTTTAAGATTTCGGGTCAATTGTTTCGTTGGGTGACCTTATAACCGATTACGGTTACTTGAGAGGGTTATGCAATGAATAACCCATGTGCTGTACTTGATAGAGAAAGGCAAATTTCAACTACTGGTTTAATCCAGATACCACAAAATACACCTTAGGGCACCGGTCTCAAATTCCAGATGAAGACTGACGGTTTTAAGTCGTTTGAAAACGTATCATAAATACTGAAGTAGTTGCTGGCCCTTGACTCGAATATTTTAAGGGATTTTAACACAAAATTAAGCAGTTTTATTCCCAAAACAATTATCGGGATTAGCCTGTTAACCTTCATTCATTCATTCACTCTTAAATACATAGAGGTGCAAGTTTAACGTTTATTCGAATATTGGATGGTTTATCGGTTGATCTGACCTATAGTTTGATGACCAATTGATTCGGTAACATTTTGGTCAATATCCTTCCTAGTCTCATTTAGATATATTAATGATATTTATCCATCAATAGACTGGCCCAGTCTCTTTTATTTATTTAACATTTCGATTTATATAAAAGTATTAATTTTTAGTAAACCAACACTTTCGTTTCCATTCGTATAAAAAAAAACTTTGAGTAAACCTGTAACCAGCACCAGAGACTGGACAATTTGCGAACTTCACAATAAAATGGGCGTTCTTGCCCTGTTTTTCGTCCTACCTTATTTGGAATGATTGACAGTTATCAAGCACGCCCCGAGTCAAGTGATAAAAATCATTCGTCTCGACTGGAGTGCAAAAGAGTCATGCTGAGACCGTCTGAGGGTTGATGTCACGCTGTTGTTAGATATGTCGTGATCACGTGCACGACGTCACACGACCTACATAATGCAGATTGGCCTACTAGATGAGATTGAAACTCAATTTGCCCAGTCTCTAGAGTTTACGGGGTTTTTTCGTTTTATTTTTGGAGAGGACTGGCCAATTTTGGTGTGTGGAGAAGACTGGCCACCAGTCTAATCCATTAGCTGTGCAATATGAATTCGTCGCATTCTTTACTTTAATAGTAAGTGCAGGAGGACCGCACTACACGCAAAACAAAAATATACAAGATAAACCTGCGGACAAGACAGAAAACAGACATTGCAAAAAAAAACAATTATCAAATCAAATGAATGGATACGGGGGCCAGTCGTAAGCGTCCACTGCGCTGTACAGCCCGGGCTTGTTGTGGTACAGGCTTCACTAAAATGATTTACAAAAAAGAAGTGACAAAAATAATGCGACCAATCTTATAAGTGGTAGTCTCTTCTATGGTGATAGTCTGACGTGGGGTGTTAGAACGTCAAATAATTTCTGCAATAAACGCGCCTATCCGTACATAATTTCGGAAAAAGCTAAAATAATACATATATTGCTTATTATCCAAAAAGGGTATCATAGACAAGGGAATAGACACGTAACGGTTGATAAACAAATGAAACAAATTTCACTTCCTGTCTGGACATGCTTGTAAAATATTTCACAAAAAGAGAAGGGGAGAGAAGCAGGAAGAGGGCGATATATAGAGAGAGCTTAAGTTCCACTCGATACAAACTAAGTCATTTCGGAATTAAAATATGGTTCAGTTTATTTCAATAATTCGCGTGTGCGTGGTATCCTTTAGCAGTGGGAAAACCGGGGGATGCGGAGAACTACCTACAAGGTTGAACAAACGCCCCTTCTCTTTGTCGTGTACACACTTGCGAACAAACAACGTGATTCATTAAAATAAAAGAAGGGTACAAGGATAGAAGATTAGGCTATAATAGCCTTTCTAACATCCCGCCTTGGTAGAAAATATAATACAAAATATATAGCTAATAAATTAAATTAAAACAAAACACAATAATTAACAATAGCGGAGAAGAAATATATACAAATCAGGTAAAAGATTAATTTAAGTATATGTATATGCTGGTCATATAACAGAAAATTCTAATGCCTATAGAATTAACATAGATTAACAAATATACAATATGTACATGCTTATAATACAGAGATTTTAAGATAAGATATTTGAAGTAGATATAAGGTAAAAAAAAATGAATTTTTTTTTTAATCTTTTTAAACAAGTTTGCAACGAATTCCATTTTGGGGCCCTTAAAGCGTATACTACTTTTAGCTACAATAATATTTGGCTTGAGAGTAGCAAGTTTGTTGTTCAGATGATTGTAAGGAGTTTCATAATAAGTTAAGAGATCAAATAAATAATCAGGGCATTGTTTTAAAAGAATTGTATAAATAAATATACATTGATTAGAATTATTTCGATTTACTATTAAAATGATGTTCAATTTGTCTAGTTGAGGGTAAACGTCGGCAGTATGTTTAACATCTAAAATTAATTTTAAGGCTGGCCATTATTTGCTGTCGAGAGAGACGGTCAGGAGATTAAGCTTAACAACGGTCCCCTATTGGCGAACAATAATCCATATGTGATTGAAAGTGAGCATTGTAGAAAAGGATACGGAATGGAACTGGAAGATATTTTCTAAGTTGACTGAGTTGAAAAAAAGTTCCTGGCTTAATTTTTCTAGAAATATACTCGATATGATCTTTCCAGGTTAGATTATGAATGAGAAAAACATCCAATATTTTTACCGAGGAGACGACTTCTAATGGTTCATTGCATAATTTAATATTCAAAGTAGCAGGGAGGGTAATTATGTTTTGTTGCTTCGTGATAAGCATAGCTTTAGTTTTCGATATATTTAATCTCATGTGGTTTTTTATCACACCAGGCTAATACCATTTTGGCATCTTGTTGAAGTTTTTGTTCTAATTCTTTGACAGTAGACCCAGAAGTTTAAACTGTTGTGCCATCCGCAAATAGGTCAGTTTTGGAGGAAAGGTATAACGGTAAATCATTTATTAAAATATTAAATAATATGGACCCCAATATTGATCCTTGGGGCACACCGTGATAGATAGGTTTATTAACAGATAATATGCCGTTAACAGACGTGCACTGACTTCGGTTCTATATGTTTGATTCTAGAAAAAGAATTGATTTTCTAGAAAATTTTGAATGTTTGCATTTGTTAATAAGAATATTATGATTTACCAAGTCGAACGCTTTTTTAAAGTCAGAGAATATTGCTCCACAGAGGGGGTGGTTGTTAATATAATCATACATGTTTTCAGTAATATGTGTTAGGGCTGTTAGAAAAGAGCTAGATGGACGGAAACCTGACTGGCTACTATATAAAAGTTGATATTTATTTAAATAATTGTTGAGATGTTTTTTAACATGTCTTTCAAGAATATTTGAATAAATTTAGAATAAACAATACATATATAAACGGTATTAGTCCTGTAGATAAAGTACAAATACATCACCAGTAGTTTTAGCTGTTGACTAGAGACAGTGTAATGCGTCATCAGTAGTTTTAGCTGTTGACAACAGATAGTGTAATACGTCATGAGTAGTTTTAACTGTTGACTACAGACAGTGTAATACGTCACCAGTAGTTTTAACTGTTGACTAGAGAGTTTCAACTGTCGACTAGAGGCAATAGAACTGTAAATTGTAAGACCAGAGAGAATAACATTATGTTGACTAGTTTACATGAATTATTATAACTTGTTTATTTTATTTTAATTTTAATTTCATTTAACGTCTAAAAGAAAGACTTGAAATATGATGGTTTAGTTGTAAAAGCTTCAATATATTTTATCTTTTCATTTGATTCGATAAATGATGTCTTATAATAATCTGAAACTGTGCAACCATATTTATTCTTGACATGTACATCTAGATGTAAACAGTCAACTAGATATTGTACTGTAGATAAAGTACCAAACCGACATACCTCGTGCAAAATGGTGCTATTATACCGGTCTGTGGCGTTAATATCTGCCTCAAATTTCCCTCATAGCACACTGTATGGCGTATACCCTTCTTCAATTAGCCCAGGTTAGGTGCTTAAGCGTAGGACGTTAAACCCCATTTCATTCATTCATTCGTAACTGACTAGATATTGTATTTTATCTACAGGACTTACACTTGACATACAACAGTTGAATAACGGTGTCTGGGTATCACCACTTGTTGTATTAACATCCATGTGTAAATCATCAACAAGAAGCTGTACTGTAGATAAAGTACCCCACCGACATGCCCAGTGTATGATGGTATTATTATCACTGTCTCTAGCATTAATATCGGCCTGGTGACTGACTAGATATTTGATTTTATCTACAGGACTTACACTTGATTTACAACATTTAAATAATGGTGTCTGGTCCCTCCTGTCTCTGACGTTAACATCTATGTTCACCATCTTGTTTATATCATCTAAAGTACCATGTAGACAGGCATTAAATAATTGTTGTTGTTGTTGACGTGTATCTGTAATATATAACATGTTATACTATATTTACAGTTTATCAAGTTATATTTAAAGCCCCAATACCACTCTTGTTGTAACTAAATAATATGTTCCAATCTTTATTCTTTGTCAACAATTTGTACAATTTACAATATTTCAATTAAAAAATGATACAAATTTCATCTTAACACACCTAATTTTAAAAATTGGAAAAATTCAACTACATGCCATAACATGGTTTGAAAAGCCTTACGTAAGCACTTTCAAATGCAACTTGGATTTAAACATATTTGCGAACTCTCTGGACAAGTAAGATAGGTTGTAATGGATAATTTACACAACAGGTTGGACACATAAACATCTTGTAGTTAGAATCAGGCTATTTTTGTTCTGGACCTATCAAGCAAGCAAGAGTGTTATTGTCCCTTTAATATTGTTTCATCTAAAGTAGGTAAGGTGGGTTGGGATGGCCTAGTGGTCTAGAGTGCCGCGTTTCGGCCTCTAGCTGGCCGGTAACCTCATATTTATTATTGTTTCATTTAAAGTAGGCAAGTCAGTCGTTGTTGGATATAATATTATATATTAGAATAACCGGCTTCCTCATCTGAGGTATCACTTGTATTGCCAGACGAAGTATCATCTGAGGCATCACTTATATTACCAGACAAAGTACCATGTGATAATTGTGGTTGAATTGTATCTGTAATATATAAGTCATATTTAATATTTTTCATCTAACTTGAATAACTATAAAGTTAATAATACTTGTTCTGACTTCAATGACAATAGGTATATGACGTAATAACTTGTGACGATAGGTGGATGCGTAATAACTTATATATATATATATTATTCTGAACATCTGAGACACGCAACCTGTGGAGAAGTGATCCCAGACACAGTCAATAGTCATGATATCCATATCACGTCATCTACACATCACAGGTCATGGCATTGACGTCAATGGGTCATGAGGTCAACATCACGTTACATTGTAAACAATAGGTTTATCTTCAGCATTGTTTCCTTAGTACCAATAAAGACTATCAGTAACTTAATTCGCACAGTCCCAACATGTCCTCTCTTCTTCCAATTAATTTTCACAAAAATAACATCTACAACTCATAGAATTGACGTTGTCTTCAATAGATAGCGTTGTTCATAGAGGCAGCCATCTTGGCAATTTTCTGTGCGTCGGTCGTGTCTATTTCAGATATACAAAATCATATCCGTTGATGTTTTTAGAGTTGGGATTGACTAATAGTTAATTTATTTCAGTTCAAAAACAAATATTTAAACTTTAACGCAAATTTAGAAAATAGCCAAATTGTTGTTGGGATTACTGAGCAAAATGGCCATTCGCTGTATACGTTCGAAAAAAAGCTAGTCGCCTATTAATATTCGTACTTAATTAGTTACGTACGGTAATATATGTGAAATAAATAGCAACCTACCTTCCTCATTTAGGATAAGAAGTTTAATACAGGTCTCCAATTGACCGATCGCAGCTGTCAATCAAAATAATAAATCAACCAATCAAAACACGTTCCCGCTTCTGCGCGAGCCAGCTATATTTTGTCCGACATTATGCCCGTCAACTTCCGCCAGATGTAAATAAAGGTATTCCAGCAGACGTCAACAACTAACCCGTCAAAATGGTAAAGAGATGTGCTTGGGGTACGTGTAATTCTGATAGTAGATACCCGGAGAGACTGACAGGAGGAATAACCTTTATTCCTTTCCCAAAGCTTGGAAGAACACGCGATAAAGCCAGACGATGGATACGTTTATGTGGACGACCTTTCGAGCAGTTGAACGAAGAGATACTGGGTGAGCGGAGAAAGGCAAAACATCTGTTTGTGTGCACTAAGGTTATTATTTTGTTATACTTTTAGGCCTATAGGCTTTCTTTAATCTTACCTGGGTCTGCTATATTTTTTTTATTTCAAACAAAATGAATGTTCCACCAGTAGGCCTATATAGGCCCCATATAGTAGTCATAGGCTAAATCATGAATGTGGCTGTTCTGTTTTTACAACGGGACATTCACTGACATTAGAATGTCGGCACAAACATTTTTCTAAATTTATTTCGTTAGGTAATGCACCAGGGCAGAAGTGACATGCAGTGTAGAATTAATCTTTTTTATAATCATCTTGTTCTTATTTCAATTTGAATTGTTTCTTGTTTGAGTCTGTATAACTATAGTATAATTATTATAGAGTAGTACAGAACAGAGTAAAGGCCTGCAGCCTGCAGGCTGAATAGTTCAGGCATGGCCCTCAATTTCAAGTTTGAATAAAAATGAGAAGAAAATAGAAAGCTGTACACTACATTAGCCATTGTTTACATTGGTAACATAGGACCTAGTCTGTACATAGTCAGATTATAATCATACATAATAATAATATTCTTTTTATTTTTTTTAGCACTTTGTAAATGGTCAGCCAGATCCCATCGCTGCATTGCACTATGATGATCATATTACTCAACCAAGACCACCACCAAAACCCAGAAATAATTGTATTGAGAAAACTGCAGTGGTTGAATCAAAGGTTTTAAGGTAACAAGGGTTTATCAATATCAGCTTAAATAGAATAATTATTTCCTGTGCTCACACTAAGTTTGTGCCATATGGACGTTAAAATCCATTTCTCTCTCTCTTACTTCTGTATACATGTACATGTACCGGTATATCGTTTTAGATATATAGTTCATTTTGATACTGGTATACAGTACACACATTCAAATGCATAGATGTAGGCTAAGCTATGGTAATAGCATAAAATTAAAATAAAGTTGTGTTAATGCTGCATTTTTTTTATTAATGGCTAGTCTAATTATTTATTATTATATTTATTAATATCAGATGCCAGGTTTTAGCAGCAAACAAGAATATATTTTACTATTTAAAAAATTATTCTCTGGTATAAAAATACTGATTATTATTTATGTACAAATTTTATATTATGTCGAATTTTTTATTTATGTACAAATTTTATATAATTATGAATTTACAGAGTTTCTATAAAGTCGAATAATAATATTGTGTATGAAAACTGTGAGATTAAAGATTTGAATAATAAAATGGTACAGACAGAGAATGTAGTTGATGCTGCCACAGGTTAGTTAAATTTATTTTATAGACATATAGAATTTTTAATAAGAAATGGCTTTAAATGTTCAACATAAAAACATGATAATTTTGAAAGAAGCTTCTGCATGGTTTCTTTTTCGGGATATATTCTCTCTATGCAGAAATCCTGTCTCGTAAAAGTGACAAAGTCGCAAAATTGGGCCCCAGTTATGAGAAGTTGTCCCTGAACCTGAAACCAGTGAATATGGTTCTGAGACAATTTATATTCAGCATCATTTTGCACTAAAAAGAAATCTTTCAGTGCATTGCATGCGTCTGTAAGTGTCATATCTCGAGCTGAAAAAGGACATTTAATTTCAATGAGCCCGGTCTTGCCTTTATCACAAACAATTGCATCTGGTGTAGCACCTAAAAATGGAAAAGCAGGATTTATTACAAGTCCAATGTCATGAATATGATTTCCGGTCTGTTTTATATACATTTGTTTAGCAATGGTTTCATTTGCTTGCCCATAAGAAGTGGGAACAGAATAAAAATTACTTTTGTCAAATGTGTTTTTTAAAAATGAATCGTTTATTTCTTTCTTTCTTTTCATAACAGCTCCAAAATTTGAGGCAGTAACACGACACTTTCTTTGGTTCATCCAGGTGTTATTATTATTTCTTGTCGATCTCTCTATTCTTATGGCTTCATCTTGATTTACATCTATATCTTTCCACTCAACTTTCATCTTTTCTATCTGTTCTAAATCTAAATGTACAGCAACTGGTTTTGGAAAAGCTATTTCACCACATTTATCCGAGTTCTCTTCTCTTAGATGTGTTGTCACTTGCATAAGGGATGCCTGAAATACATATTATAATCTATTTACTGTTCATATTTTTCAGAATTTCAACCGATGGACATATTGGCTCTTGCTGCAGAAAATACAAAAATCAAGGAAGAATATGCAAAGATAATTCTTGAAAATGAAAACCTTAAACGCAGTCAAGTTCAACAAGTAGACAAAGGAACCAGTATCGACCTATCTACTCAATGTTTTAGTTGTTCAACTTTAAAAAAAGATTCATTTCAATATTATACTGGCTTTTCATATGACCGTTTTTATAATGTATATAAGTTTTTTGTACCAGCAGATGATTTACCCTTTGAATTTTCTAAGAATATTAGCAGCTTAGTCAGTGTTTCTTTAGATAATCAGCTTCTATTAGTATTAATAAAATTAAGACAAGATTTTGATTTTAAACACATGTTTGGAATTTCTTCTCAAGATTGTAGTTGTTTATTTACAAATTGGATCAATTATATGTTTTACAGACTTGGCTCTCTTGTTATATGGCCACACAGAGACATTATTATTGAAAATATACCAGAACAATTTAAAACTGATTATCCCAACACAATGGTCATAATTGATGGAACAGAAATAAAAATTCAGAGACCAAGTTCCCTCCATAGACAGAGTCAATGTTATTCAGACTATAAATCCTGTACCACACTGAAGGGTCTTGTTGGTGTCGACCCAAGGGGATCTATTGTGTTTGCATCTATGTTATTTTCTGGATCAATCTCAGACAAAGTAATAACGCACAGAAGTGGGTTTTTGGACACTTTACAATCATTGTTACAAAGTGGTAAACTTCAAGAAGGTGATGGAGTTATGGCCGATAAAGGGTTTACGATAGAAAAAGAAATCAATAATTGCGGGTTATGCTTAAATATTCCCCCATTTGTGCCATCATCTGCCTCCCAAATGAGTGCCCCAGCCGTTACAGAGACAATTAAAATAGCTAAACATAGGGTACATGTTGAAAGAGCTATATGTCGGGTTAAACAGTTTAAACAGTTTAAACTCCTAACCAATAAAGTTAGCCTGAGCTTGTTCAGCTGTATTAATCAAATATGGCTTGTTTGTTGTCTTTTAACAAATTTTATGCCATTCCTTATTGAGAAATAAACCTTTTCAAACGCTATATTGCCATTGCTAATCAAAATCAAATGTTTATTTTAACTAGTAACTCTATTTCTCAGTTATGTTCGTTTCCAGTATTGATGACTCGCCTTGTATATACCCACCACGTACCTTACATATTCTTACACTATCCTTTCAGGAAGCGGTGTTTATAAGCTTAGCTTGTTATCGTATCCTTGTATTCTTTGTATATTTACCTATTTTACTTTACAATTAATAAAATATTGTTTAAATCAAATAAAAGTGAAATATAAAATACTGCAGTGCATTTTTGTTATGGTACTGAAAACAGAGGGGGGTAACTATTGATATTGTTTAAGATTCATTATTACGTACATGATATGCAAGTGGGGATCCAATAAGTTGCGGGCCAATGGGTGTTGTAATGGAGTCTGCTGTGTTGCTCACCAAGTATGAGATTGGACTGTCTTTTAAGCTTTGGAGATGTAAAATAGTTGTATCTGATACTTGAATTTTTCTGAAAAAGAAAGAACAAGCATATTTATAGAAATCTTCAACCCTTCTCAAATAAAGTCATTATTATTATTATTATTGGGGTGGTTGCCTATGTCACCTGAACACTTACGTACCTGTTGTCGTTAAAATTTGCCATCACAGGCTTTCTTTTCCTTTTTACATTCCCAGGTCTTGAAATAATTATCTGTGACACTGGGTCTGGTTCAATTTTCGACCCCCTTGGCTTATCCCACTGCTGTGGTAAACTTGTTGAAGATGGTTGAGAAGGGACATCTTTGTATCCTGCAATCTTCCATTCTTCTATCATCATTATAATTGCCAACACATGAGCACACCTTCCTCCAATTCTAAAAAAAAATTATTTTTATTGGTTAAAAGGGCTGATATTTTAGATCATAGACAAATTGATTAAAAATTTTCAAGTTTACTATATAACTATATTAGTGAAAAATAAAAATAAATAATTCAGTCAATGCAATTCAATTATCCCCAAAATTCACACCTGAATATTTTTTATTTGATGATCTACAAATATATAAGCAGGTAATTTACCAACCACACAAAAGTAGCTGGGATATACTTACAGTATAAAAAATGTAAAAAAAGAAACTGAACAGGGAAACAGAAATCAAGTTAAACTGAAAAAAAAGCACAATAGAAATAATAAAAACAAAAATAATGCAGGGTAGGGCCTAGATCTAGGCCTATGTAATATGACTGACTGTCATTAAATCTCTTCTTTGTCAGAGAATCCTTCTCTTCGGTTTGTTTCTAGCTTTTCGATTTTCTTCAACATCTGTTTGGAATCTCCATCGTGCCTTGTTTTCAGTGTTTCCACCTGTTTCTTCAGGTTCTCTAATTCTTGCTTAGTAAGGTCGCGATCTTTATGTAAGTCTTCTAGTTGATGTCTTGTGGTGTCTCGTTCTAGCATCAGATTGGTTTTATTTTTACCTGTATGATAAAATTATTTACAATACTATTACCTGTATGGTATAATATAATACACAATTATACAAGACAAACCCAAGGACGCGGCACAATATACATAGATAAATGAAATGAAATGGGGTTTAACGTCCTACTGCTCTGCTCCGACGGGGGTATGAAAGATGGGCAGACGTCATACATTGCGCTTTGCGTAAATTTATGCCAGACAGCCGCGTGACGGCCTACTCTTTTATAGAATTCCGACTGTAATACGTTCATGCCAATGTGTACACATAGGGCTTCGGTTTTTTGTATCATCCAAACAACTACACATTTCCCCTATACGGCCCTATTGTTGACAACGGACGGACGAAGGCTATAGAAATATACGACCATGTATGTGTATAGAAAGGGCAGTAATTAACCATCTCTAATCAATAAAATTAATTTCTCGAAGAGATCGGATTCATTTAAACAAACAAGAACAGAACTGTATTTTTATTGTGTTGTTGTTGTTTAGAATAGAAATAAACTTACTATTCGTGGTGTTCTCTAATCGATTCACGATTTCTCTGTAACCTAGTTCTCGTAAACATTGAACGAATTTACCGTAGGCATCACCACAGTTTAAAACAAGGGTTACCAGCTTGTCAGCAGCTGCCCAGCGACCCTGTCCAGCATTCATGTAAATTTTCTTTATTTCGTCCTTTTTATCTACGTTGAATACGTTTTTTTCGAATAATTTATTTCCAAGTTTTATTGGTTCCTTGATATGATCCACCAGGTAGCAGAAATTTACTTGAACTTTCTGATAGTGGTCTTCAGGCATCCGACCTTTCTTTTTTACTGAAATAATTTATTACGCACCATCAAAACAAAAATGTCAATATCGTTTCATGTTTTGATGTTGTGTATCGTGTTCTAATGATTCATTCATATTTAATTGGAGAATAAACCCCTCTAAATACCAAAGGGTAGGTGTTCATCTCCTCAACAACGTGGGGGGATCACGTGGCTAAGTGGGTAAGGTGCTGGCTCGCTAGCCTGGTCGCTGCCTGGAGATCGGGTGTTCGATCCCTGCATTGGTCGAGAAAGTATATCTCGATTTTCCGGCATGGTTACCCCTTGTCAGTGATGTAGACGGAGGGCCTGGCAAGGACAGCTGCCTAGTCGTTCGGATGGGACGATAAACCGAGGTCCCGTGTACACATTGGCGTACACGTAAAAGACCCTTGACATTTGGAATTCAGTTGCTGCCCGGGCAAAAAATTCCCTCATAGCACACTGTATGGAGTGCCCTTATTCAATTAGCCCAGGTTAGGTGCAGAAGCGTAGGACGATACACGTCATTTCATTGGTTCATTCCTAAACAACGTTTCATCTTTTAAGCTTATATCAAAAAAATTAGTCTCTATCATCCAGAAAAATATTCTACGAATATTAGTCTGAATGCGTTGTTAACATTTGAGAAAAATTGGAAATGGGCAATGAACTTTACGTCAAATATTGATAACGGTCCCAAACTCTCCGTATGTTGAAGACTGGGAGGTTCTGGGTGACCGAGACTAATATTCTATATGTAAACTGTTCAGATCACGTAAGTTGATTGACTAATCAAATTGTGTTTGATTGCATAGGGCCTGAGGTTACGACATGAGCCATTTGACCCGCTGAGAGAAAACATTATAAATAAAGTAGATAGATTATGAATGTTATGTTATTCTACTTACCTTGGTACCTCGACATCTTGATTATAGATTAGTATTATTTCTATACTGGATCTATATAGGTATCTAACATCACCTGGTCTTTTATCTTAAAAAACAAAACAAGAAACATTGAATAAAATGTAATTAAAACTAAATTCCAATTAAAATACTTGGCTTTAAACACACATATCGGAGGTTATGTTATGCAAATGAACATGGGATATATAAATATTGATTTGAAACGATATTTTTAGAAAGGCAATGAACTGTTAAAATGGTTAAAGGGGAGTAGCTATCATTTAACGGGACCCCGGTTGTGGTTCTTTCATTTCATTTAAACTTATCATTATTGATGGCCGAAGCCCGAAATTAATTCATTCAAAATTTGAAAGTGAAAAATTCGCTCCTATTCTAAACTGCAGTTAAATATTTAATTGAATGTTGGTCAAGTAGAGAGGACGCTCTTTATATGGATATCTGTTTATGTTATAAAACACTACAAGCTTTATACTTAAAGTGTCAGGAATATCTCTGTTGACGGGACTACGTTTTATGGGTGTATGTTTATGTTTCCAAATACTAAGCTTTATATTGTAATGTCGGGATTATCCGTCATTGGGCCCCGTATTTAAGTGTTGCAGGCGTAAATTAAAATGTCCGAAAAAGCAATCTAATGTCAGTGGACACTCTTTTATACGCCAACCTGTAGTACACAAGATGGTTGGAGAGATCTGACCTGATAGAATGCCATTTTTATCGAAACGTGACAACAGATAGCTACTTCCAGAAATGAATGGTGGCAGGACTGTAAGTGTGCCAGTTCTAAGAAAGTAGAATCTGGCCAAATAATTAATTAGCCGAAATCTCGTTGTCCCCCATCGGTAGGTAATCACCTAGAATTATAAACTATGTTACATTATGGGCTCCAGTCACCCAGTGGGCGTGGATACTGCAACCCGAGTCTTAGACGAGTAGGTTCTGGGGTTGTTTTCCTTGTCCGTACCGCCCTGTCTTGGAAAGAAATCACTCATAGCAGAAGAGTATTTATTTTGCATTTGGATTTCGCATTTGGAATTATGAATTTGGGCTTTCGTATTTGCCCGACAGTCCCTTTTAGACGCCCCAGAGCCTAAAGGTAACAATCGATTGGCTTTAAATTGATACACAGTGATTAAGAATCCTATTGATGTTCAGCGATTTTCGCTAATTAGTGCCAGAGTTAGGACCTTTGATCACTTTGATTATCTTATGGACGCTCTAAAGGCTAGAGTTAATAGCCGATTGACTTTAGATTTATACACGGTGTTTAAGTTCATTAGCCATAGCAGCCTATTTAACGATTTCCGATAATTACTGCCAGAGTTATGACCCTTGATCACTTTGAAAACTCTTTAGTACGCTTTAGATGCTAAGGTTAATATCCGATTTATACGCATTGTTAAGGGTCATGAGACGAAGAATCCTGTTGATTTTCACTGATTTCCGATAATTATTGCCAGAGTTATAGCCCTTGATCACTTTGACTAAAGTTATCGTCAGATTGATACACAGAGTTGTAGTTCTTAAGACGAACAAGTATACTGATTTTCAATGAATTTTGATAACTTGAACAGCTAATTCCATGATATTAAATGTTTCGCATACTAGCGTATGTTTCGTTACTTGGCAACCTATCTGGAATATTGTTTTTTATACTCTATCTGATTAGTCAAAAGCAAAACTAGCACTAATTAGTTGTGTAACATTACAGTTTATTTAAATTCTAATGTGTTTATTTGAGGAGAGCTGTCAAGACATGAATTTGGAATATGGAATTTGGAATTTGGATTTTCGCATTTGGAAATTTGAATTTGGAATTTTGCATTTGGATTTCGCATTTGGAATTATGAATTTGGGCTTTCGTATGAATCCACTTGAAATTCAAAAGCAATATCATTTAAACTTATACATATCATTTTTTCTAGTATGATTTCACGTAATTTTGAATTAAATTTTTTTGGCAAGACGTAGATGTATTATAGAGAGAGCGGGAAATGGAGTTTAACGTCCACTCGACACAAACTAGGTCATTTCGGAACTAAGATATGGTTTAATTGGCTTGCGCGTATGGGTCTTTAGCAGTGGGAGGAAAGCAGAGGAACCAGAGGAATGGAACTTGGACACTTTCCTCTATGGTCTTGCGTCCAATGGCAGATATATCATTGTTCCTACTCCAACTGTCAATCATCTTTTACATACAGCTACCATTTTCTTAACACCCGCCCCCACTAAGCCCCTGCGTCCAATGGCAGGTCTACCCTTCTTCGTATTCAACTGTCAATCATATTTTATGTGTGACATAGCTTTATTTAACGTCCGCTTCCACCTAAGTATTGTCGCTACCATCTTATAAGCCCGCCCCTACCCAACCCTGTCGACAAACAAATGAAAGTTGGAATAGGCGTGTCGGGTCAAACATAATCGCCAAAACTTACAAAGGCCTATTTCAAATTTCCATATTCATATGTATAAGCTTACCGATATTTACAGGCTTAAATCCAATGATGTTTAGAGAAAAATGCATATTGTTGTCATATCTGTAATTTTATAGCATTTGTTTTCCTAATTATGGCCGAGAAAGTTCATTCAGATTTTCCGGCGTGGTCTCCCCTTGTCAGTGATGCATGTTGACACATGCTCAAAACGCTTTTAGTAATGGCTCTACTGGTAAAACTGTCGAAATATTGGCGTGCATGTACAAGATCCCTTGGCAATTGGAATTTGATAAGATTAGGAGTAGACCGTAGGACCGCTGTCCGGGAAAATTTCCACCATATAACACACTGTATGATTGGTATGGCGTGTGCCTGACTTTATTAACCCAGGTTAGTAGTAGAACAGGAGGACGTTAAACCCCATTTTATTTTCCTAATTTTAGGCTATGTATATATATACATTATATATAAGAAATGCTTCTTAACAAACATCATATAGGTTTTTACTAGGATAAGCCTATGGCTTTATTTATGCTTGGACTTAATCTGTAAACTGTAAAGTATTTTTCCTTTACTATTCCTTTCATTCATTATTTCGTTCTCCTTTCCTCCTCGAGGATCACGGTGACAAAGTGGATAAGGCGCTGGTTCGCTAGCCTGGAGGTCGGGTGTTCGATCCCTGCCAAAAAAGTTCAACTCGATTTTCCGGCGTGATTTCCCTTGTCAATGATGCAGAAGCATGGCCTGACAAGGACAGCTGCCTAGTCGTTCGAGGTCCCGTGTACACATTGGAATGCACGTAAAAGATCCCTTGGTAGTTGAAATTCGATATAAGAGTAGGCTGAGCGCCGCTGCCCAGGCAAAATTTCCCTCATAGCACACTGTATGGTGTATGCCCGTCTTCCATTAGCCCAGGTTAAGTGTATAATAGTAGGACGTAAAACCCCATTTCATTCATTCACTCCTTCTCTACGCACAGGAATATATTGTCTAGTTCGGTGTGGTGTATGCATATAATACGGATAAAATATCACATTTCTGTGCTCTATGATTTAATAATAATTATAGTAGCTGGGAATCACAAGAAGGCCAAAACTATAAATCAACGTGAACGTCGGCCCTGTCTTGTGAGCAAATAATAAGACGTGAAACGTGGCTAAACTGACCCTATTTTCGACTAAATATGATTGTTATTTCATTTTCTCACGTCTGAAATGATAAAATCACGATGTAAAGTTCGTGGCTGCTTTTGAATGCAACATTACACGGCATTATCAGCAAACCTACATACGGCAAGGCAACGTTGAACAATGGCGTCATGTGGGGTAGCGGAAGATGGCGGATTTTCTACTTCCTGTGGCGTCACTGTTGTCAATATTAACGTCAATGGAATGAAATGGGGTTTAACGTCCTACGCTTAAGCACCTAACCTGGGCTAATTGAAGACGGGCATACGCCATACAGTGTGCTATGAGGGAAGTTTTTTTTGCCCGGGCAGCGGCGCTACGGCCTACTCTTATATCGAATTCCAACTGCCAAGGGATCTTTTACGTGCACTCCAATGTGTACACGGGACCTCGGTTTTTCGTCCCATCCGAACGACTAGGCAGCTGTCCTTGTCAGGCCCTCCTTCTGCATCACTGACAAGGGGAAATCACGCCGGAAAATCGAGATGAACTTTCTCGGCCTATGCAGGGATCGAACACTCGACCTCCAGGCTAGCGAACCAGCGCCTTATCCACTTAGCCACCGTGATCCCCTAACGTCAATGGATGAGGCAGTCTATATTATTAGTATGTCTATGGTTACAACCCACTCCTTGGAAACAAAAATAGCCGGTAAAATCAGGGGCGGATCCATGAATGTTTGCAGGAGGGGATTTGCCAGGCTCCCTTTAAGAAAATCAGACAGTTGACAATGCATGAGGCCAGCATCGTCTGTAAATTACATAGGCATACATACATCCCGCCATTTTTACTTGGTATTTGTATCATCTTAAATACATTTGGTCAATAGAGTTTATATATCGTATGGACGCTGCAATCCGAGTGATTTTCCTTTTTTACGAAACATCTTACAATGAGCAGCATCGATTCGTCTGGAAGTCACGAGGAACTATTGACAGTACCGCCGCTGCCGTGGCAAAACTTTACCCATAGCAGCAGCAGGAGAGTATTTAGCCACGGGAGGAAACCGGAGAACATAGAGAAAATAAATGGGGTTAGCCAGTGAGGCGTTTAAGCATCGTCTTGATTTGAAACGTGATTTGCAACTCCGTACCTCGACAGTCATTGGTTATAAAGTGCTAACCCCGCGTCCGCCTACCCAAGTACTAACCTGTACAACTGCATTATACACAGCTGAGTAGAAATCAAATTGGGCTTAACGTCCTTCTATTCTGCACTGACTAGGCTACCGAAGACGGGCATACGCCATATCGTGTACTGTGAGTGAAATTTGGTCGGGACAATGTGTACACCTCCGAACGATTATAGTTTGTTCCGTGTCGGGCCCTCGATTCTGCACCACTGCCAAAGAGGAACAACGAAGGGAAATCCTGGTGTGCTTTCACGGTCAAGTTGAAGTGACTGTAACAGAGGTAGCCAGCACGCTGTGTACGTAGTGGCAATGTGGAAAGGGATGGATAATTTTGCGCGTATTGAGAGCGTAGTTGCCTCGATATCTGGGGTCTTTTCCGTATTTTATCACCGAGCCCTATAAGCGCATATCGAGGTCTTAATTATGAGTGAAGGGGGCTTGCTTTATTTCGCAGAAGGAATTGGGGTCGTTTAGGTTTAATTAATTTCATATCCCTGCATTTCAAATTAATTCGTATCATTTTAAATTAATGTTCTTATCAATTTCAATATGATACGGCATTTCATCTCATTGCATATTTAATCAATTTGTATCATTCTAAATTAAATATCACTTTCAATATGGTACGGCATTTCATATCACTGCATTTTAAATTAATTTCTATACTTATAAATTAATTTTCATATCACTTTCAATTTGGTACGGCATTTCATCTCATTCATTTTAAATTATTTTTTTATCATTCTAAATTAATTTTCTGACCACTTTCAATAAGGTTCTTCATTTCAGATCGCTGCATTTCAAATTAATTTGTATACTCCTAAATAAATTTTCTGTTCACTGTCATTTGGGTATTAAAAATACGTGACCTTTAGAGCATCGGGTCTATTTAATGTGTGGGTTTGATGTCTCGCTAGTACGTTACGATCAGTAGCGTCACCTGTAACCGATATCCTCTGTCTTCATTGGCCCCGCCGGAGTTGAATGGTAGGACGTTAAACCCCATTTCATTTCCTCTGAATTCCACTGTTAAAGATTCATTTGTGCAATTGTATCGAAGTACAATTAAATCAAATATTAGTCACAAAATGACCTTGTCTGTGTCGAATGGGCATTTTACGTGATTCGTGCATATCCTGATACACAGCCACAGTGCAGCATATTAATATAATACGTATCCTAACGTTAACGATACATTATGTAAGATTTAGTTAAAGAGCTGACAATTCCTGCTATAATAGCTCAAAAATATTTGACGTGATTCGTGCATTGTGATAAGCAGGGCACTTAGTCCGGGTTATAATTTAGGGGGTTGCTACCTGGAGAAGTAGAAATTCCCATGATTTTTTCTAGACCAGTTTTTTTAAAATGATTTTACATGATGACTAATTGTGAGTGATTTGTCATACCAGGACACACTGTAAAGACAATTCAGAATAAGTCCTTATCATTTAGACTCCCTCAAGAATGAAATATCAAATATCTTGATCATATAGAACATTTTTTAACTTACTATCTGGATACGTAAACATATTTCGCTTTATAATTTAGAATAGATTTTAGTGGCCATTTTGAAAGATGCCCCTATATTCCACATCCGTATTGATTATTTGTCACACATGTAGATTTTTGTCAAATAACTTTAAGTAAAACTAATGCAAAGAGAAGTCAAATGCGCCTCATTTATCTTGTCTTAACCAATACAGGCTCATATACTTTCCTCTTGAGTTGTTAGCGGCCATATTGAAGAGCACCTGCATCATTTTATCCCTTTATAAAATGTGTGATATATATACTAGGATGCCTTTGTGAATAACTCTAAACACACTTAATGCACATGTGGCCTAATAAATGACTATAAAATATATACAGTTTATCTATGATTTTGGCGACCATGTGTCACTTTCTAAGAATCTGGAATACAAGTGTAGCTAGTATGGGAATAACTCTAATAAAAACAAATGCAAAACGTGGTCAAACATGCATCATAGTTACTTATAGACTGGTTAAATTTCTGGAAAAAGGTCTTCCTTAAAAATCTAGGAGCATTTTTAAGTAAAAGTGGGGAACATGACTTTTCTTAATGATTTTGGTGTGCTGAATACGAATATCCATGTTCCCAAGCCGAAATTTGAGTTTTTGACCATCTAATTAGCATAAATACAAAATGGCCGCCAAATGCTGCTAGATTGTCGGATATCTCATTAACTATCGACTTTTTGGCCTATAAATGTATTACAGACATATAGGAAATCGACCCCAATAAATCCAAAAATGATGTTTTTATGCCCCTGTGACGTCACTATGACGCCATATCCAAGATGGCCGCCATATTGATCAAGATTTTGTCTTGATGTTCCTTTCCCTTTCGGATATAGTCCAGGCAAGATAACGTAACTGCGGGCAGTTGCTGCAATAGAAATGCCTGTAACACAATCGTAGTGAAACAGATAAGAGTTTTGTAGATAAAGGATTTATTTTCATCAGGTATCTAAACAGCTTCGATTACATACATTCAATACGAATACATTGTCAACAGCAATACATAATACTGGAACTATAAAAACTAGGCTACGACATGAACACATCTACATAATAAAATCCACTAGTCTTCTTCGGGAACACATCTAACAATATAACATTTCATCTACAGTTCTGTCCCTCTGCCAGGGCAGCGGCTGGACTCGGGTGAGTCCCTACGCTCGTACAAGCCTTTCTTCTCTCTCGGCTCTTCGCTTCTAACTGACAGAGAACTCCTCCACATATACCCGTTGAACACATGGTCATATCTGCAATTGTTTCTTTATCTCGTCACGGCATGTGCATAAACATTTGAAGCCGTGTGGATCTTGTACACAGATCATGTATAGCTTGTAATGGACATATTGAATTAATTAGATTTAATAAGATCGTGACTGGAGAACAGTCTACTATGAGGTGAAACTCAAAATCATCTATTGTCAAAACTAGCATAGTTCAATGCACCTAAATTATAAATGATATCACTTTGTTACATGCCGACCGATGTTTATGGTTTGTCTAGACGTATATTATCACCCCAAAAAAGTCCCAGTCCGAAACCCGTGCCAAAATAGGTCAAATTGGACAAAATCCAAAATGGCCGCCGGTTTTGGGCCGTAAATTCCGATTTTCACCGAATTATCATAATATGATCAAGTTTGGTATCAAAATATACGTTTTTGGGGTAGCTGGATCCATTTTTGTACTTATTTCAGCAATTTAAGATGCATTATGGGATATGAGATAGCGAGTACGCAGTTCTCACTATAATAGTTAAAAACTACATAATGTAAAGATAATTGGCTGAAAATTTCAGTCAAATTGGTCCACTATTAACCGAAAACTAAGCGGATGGAAGTTTAGCTTAGCCTCGATCATCATTACTAAAATCAGTAAGACGAAACTAATAGTCTTGATTATCCATTGTTGTGATTTAATTATTATTGAGCGATAGCAGTATATAGGATTGTTATACAGTCAACATCGAAGGCTAGCCTTGGCATCGGGAGTTGATTATGGTCTTGATACGTTAATTAATTAATGTCTACTTAATAATTTAGATAAGATTTCAGACCGAAAGAAAGACCTGCAATTGACAGATTTAGCTCTTGCATAATTCATGTTTAAGTGATCCCCTGTGTCAATATAGGAGAAATTCAATAACGAGGGATTTATATTTCTGATCGGGGATTGGAGATTCATGATACTCCTGCTTTGCTGCTGTAGCGACGTAGGGGTATGTCGACCCAGGTCACTTCAAGATCACTGCGGAAGCTGGTCGTGCCTTTTGATATTTCTTTCACAAAATGATTCAAATGTTGACACAGATGAATACAGTATTGCCTGTTTGTCAGATATCCAGTGATCCATTTGATAACGAACAGACCACCATTATGGCTCAATGTTGTAATGCTACTGAAGTTGAGAATACTGTATCAAGGTCTAGGCGGTCTGTGGTGCCAAAATTCAATTTTGCAGACTGTTGTGTTTTACAATACATGGTTTGTAGACAAGGGTAGCAGCCGGTCCATTACAACAGATATAATCGGTGCCCTCTGTTACAACATTAATCAGTAGACCTCGCAACAGTACCTGTTATTTGGACATGCCAAGAAAGGACAAATGACGACCAGGCATTATTCTAAATTTAGTTGTATTGGATTGTTCCTAAATAGATGACATTCATTAATTACTTGCGCATTTAATACTAGCATAATGCAATTTCTTACCAGGGTATAATGGGGATGGGGGTATGTGCCCCCTCTTCCGAAAATGTGCCCCAGTATTTCGACAGAGTTACCAAATAGTCAAGGAAATTCCCACCCTAATGAAAACATGTAGTATCTCTGGATTTGGTTTCAAACAAGGGAGAGGGTCGTAAAAAACATTGTGCCCCATTTTCTACTGCCCTAAATCCAGAGATACTACAAACCAATCTCACTCAATGTACGTACAGAATATGTCCGATTTTCATTGATGATGTAAGTGCCCCATACAAGCTTAATCAGACCCTGATTTCCTCGGATGACTTCCAGAATAGGTTTCACAGCCAGATTAATACATGTATTTCCATAATATTCAGAATCAACTGATTTGTCTTAGTTGTATTTATTTATCTAAATGAATTTAGGAAAATTGCAACAAGAGCACAGGAACGGTTTTGTCGGTTAGCATACTAAACCCAATAAGTAACTTTTTAAAGCCTGGCTTAAAGCTGAACCCTGGCTACAAAAATATCGAAATAATTAAATAAAAAAAGTTAAAGCCCCCAAGCCGCCATACTTGTTTCAGATTTATGAAATAAACATGGCCGACATGGAGGCTTATGACCTGGAAAGCTTAGCCGATCTCACTTCCAGTCTGTCTCTTGTCATACAGGTGTAGACATCCGGCCTTATTCTCTACACACGCTTGACTGGTTGCTCTATTTTTCCCCAACACCACGGAGTTCAGCTTTAAAGGTGTATCCTGATCATCTTCTCGTTCTTGGTTTTGTCAGTCTAATATCAATTCTACCCCCTACCCTAATTAGGGAACATAATCGAATGAAACTTGGTAGGTACCCTTTGTAAGGAATACCGGTCCTTTTTGATGATTGGTTCTCTTCACTCACACGTCTTTTAGTTCTTGAGTGCAGCTAACTATGTCCATGTTCAGATCCTTAGTTCTTAATCCTAATCCCTCAAAGTTTTACACCAAGTTTTACTCTGTTCTAAATTCCCTGCCATTGAAATTGGTATCTCCGCCCAATATTGAACTTAGGCCAGGGATCTTAATAGGCTTATTATTGTTGGCCACCAATACCCGTTAACCTTTGTCAATTTCGGAATGACGATGGGCCGTTCATTATCAAATGATTCACTATATATGTGACAAACAGGCGATACTTCTGTACTTTTACTTAAAATTTGATGTGCAATTCTGAATTTTTAAAGATTTCTTCAAATGTTTTATTCATCTAGGCCCTGGGGTAGTGAATTGATTCTTTGAATACCAGAGGTGCTCACCCTGGTGAATAGATCGAAGCCAACCACTTGTGAACTTGATCCCATTTCCGACAAAGCTAATGCTTCAATTTTGTGATACCCTGCTGCCAGTCATAACGAGAATCATCAACAACAGTATCAGCAGTGGAATGGTTCCAAATGCATTCAAGGAAGCAGTTGTGAAGCCCCTTCTGAAAACACCGACTCTTGCTAGAAATGAACTTGGTCACTATCGACCGGTATCCAACCTTCCATTTCTGTCTAAGGTGTTAGAGAAAGCAGTCGGAAAACAACTTTCAGCTCATCTCCAAGAACACCATCTCATCGCCAAGTTTCAGTTTGCCTATCGTAGTGCACATAGCACAGAGACAGTACTGCTTCGTGTTGTCAGTGACCTGCAAAAATCTGTTGATGATGGAAAGGTTGCGTTGCTTGTGCTCCTAGATCTCTCAGCGGTTTTTGATACAATCGATCACCAAAATCTCTTACAGCGACTACAAGAGGAATATGGCATATGTGGAAATGTACTTTCCTGGTTCTAATCATACATATCGGACAGGAGTCAGTCAGTCATATTCGCGACTCTCGATCAGCTCGCACCGAACTGACATCAGGAGTCCCACAGGGCTCCGTCCTTGGACCGATATTGTTTACCCTTTATACCAATCAACTGGAAGAAGTAATACAGGATCATAAAGTCCTTCACCATCTTTATGCAGATGATACTCAGTTACAGGACAGTTTCTCACCCAACTGCAGCAAAAATTCTGCCCTGAACAAACTAGAGACCTGCACATCGGACATACGATCTTGGATGACGGCGAACGTACTGAAGCTGAACGAGAGTAAAACTGAAGTAATGTTAGTAGGACCTTCTACGAGAACCTCGAAGGTAGACTTTGATAATCTATCTGTTGGAAATGCTTCAGTTCCTCTCTCCACCTCAGTGAAAAATCTTGGAGTCATCTTGCAATCTAAACTCAATATGGAAAAACAAGTCGCCGCAGTCTGCAAATCATGCTATCACCATCTCCGCAACATAGGTAGCATACGTCATCTTCTAAATCAAGACTCGGCTGCGGCACTAGCACGATCACTTATACTGTCAAGACTCGATTATTGCAATAGCCTACTCACAAACATTTCTAAAGAACTGATCCAGAAACTACAGAGAATTCAAAACACAGCCGCACGAATTGTCACCAAAACAACCAAATCTGCACACATCACCCCTGTGTTGAAATCTCTCCATTGACTACCCGTTCAAGCTCGCATTGACTACAAAATCCTGTCTCTGACATACCAGTGTATCAAAACCTACAGACCAACCAGAAATCTCCGATCTGCCAGCCAACAGCTGCTCGAAATTCCGAAGTGGAAACCCAAATCTTTCGGCCATCGCTCTTTTAGTGTATTTTCAGCCACAAAATGGAACAATCTGCCAGACAATCTCAATCCATAGAAACTCTTTCAGCCTTCAAATCTAAACTCAAAACTCACCTCTTTCTGCAGTACTACTAATCCTGACTCTCATATGATAATATTTTAAAGCTGTGGACACTTCTGTGACCTCCATTTGTAACCTTCTTATGAACAATTGTATGCGCTCTGAGCTCATTATATGTGGGGAGTCTAGCGCTATATAAGTGGACTTATTATTATTATATAAATAATATGTCCTAACTTTTGACTACTACACCGGCCATTTAGTTACTACTTGTTTTTTTCTCACTACATTTCACGTAAATGGTAACTCTTAAAGATATTATTTTTCCCTGTTTATATTTAATGTAGCCGATTATTACTCACAATATTATTACACAACGTTTGGGAAATATTCCCTTATTGCATGTATGTTTTTCATTGCGCGCTGTATCATAGGGTCTGTAAGTGAGTCAACTGGCGTGGTTTGGATCCTCCGGTTTTACTTGGAATGGTTAGTACATGCGCGCTGTATCATAGGGTCTGTAAGTGAGTCAACTGGCGTGGTTTCGATTCCCCGGTTTTACTATGACAAGGAGTAGGGTCCCCTGTCCAAGTTCGTGGAATTTCTCCGGGTCGTCGGGTTTCCACCAACTGCTTAAAACCCCACTCTATCGGTTACGATTCCAGAGGGTTTCTCCCCAACCGGGCGCGAGCCCAGGATCGATTTATCCGTACCTTGGCCTTGAGAAATCGTGTCATCACAGCGAATCAGATCAGCGCTTGTCTTCAAACAGACACTGGTGTGAGGGTGAGGGGCCAGACGATTCGGAATCGACTGCATAGGGGTCACCTTCGCGCCCGACGTCCACGCGTGATCCCTTGTTTGAGAGGATAATCGACGCTGGAGTAATGTGATGTTTTCAAATGAGTCAAGGTTCACTGGTGATTTTTTGGACAGACGTAGGAGGGTGTGGCGTCGTCGAAACGAGCGCTTCCAAGACGTTAACGTTATCATACATGACCGATTTGGGGGTGGTTCTGTTATGGTGTGGGGAGGCATCACTGTTGCTGGAAGAACGGCTTTACGTGTTGTTGCAGGGCGTGTTACAGGCCAGTACTACCGGGACAACATCTTGGCAGTCCATGATGTGCCGTTCGCACAATGTCATGGCCGCCGTTTCATCTTCCAGGATGACAACGCAAGATGTCACAGGGCCAGGATCGTTACAGGTTACCTCCAACAACAGAACATCACCACATTACCTTGGCCAGCACTGAGTCCCAACCTCTCCCCCATTGAGCATGCCTGGGACATGCTTGGACAGAGGTTACGTCAACGCCAACAACGTCCTGCCAATGTCCAAGAACTTGCTGCTGTGTTGCAACAAGAATGGGACAATCTGGACCAAAATGACCTTAGACGTCTCATTAGGAGTATGCCACGTCGGGTCAATGCTTGTTTGGCAAACAGAGGAGGATTTACCCGTTACTGACTTTGTTGTGATGCTGGGGTAACTCTGTTGTTTGACCCCGGGTATCATTTTCCCTTATAATGGTCAGTATGTGCCTTACTTAGTCTAACGATCATTTGGAATAAATCGATGAATGTGAACTTCATTTCATTTTGTCATTTGTTTCTTCGTCAGTTTCATTAGGTGACTTTAATAACACTTAAAAATCAAATATCCCCTACTTTTTGTGAATAGTATATATAAATTCCAATCACAATTTTATAAAACCATATATTTAGCCATATCTCGACTACTGTTCACCTATATGAGATAACTGCGATATTATATCTCGTAATACTCTCCAATTACAACAAAATCGAGCATTCAAACTTATTCTTGATGTAGAGCACACACACGATTTATCCCTTGGCAATGCGGACCTAAACTTATTACAAATTAAGGAAAGATATTTATTAAATATGTTCTCCTACCTTCACAAAATAATTTATAATCGTTGCCCGGAGTATTTACCTAATGTTCTCCCCCTTTTAAACTACACCCTATAGTAATATTAATAACAGATTAATTATTCTTGGACCCCAGCTTACTCTTGTTTAAAATGGTATAAAATTGTGGATTTTCTCTGGGTCTTCCCACTGCTAAAGACCCCTCGCACTAGCGAATTATTGAGATAAATTTGAACCATCTGTTAGTCCCGAATTAACCTAGTTTGTGTCCAGAAGTAATTAAACCCCATTCGCTGTGTCTCTTTCTTACACACAAATAATACACTCATCATACACACATTGTAATGTAGCCCTGTATTCAAGTCATGCAAATTCCTTCAAAAAGACTGCTATTATTGTAATTAGATGTACAATGTGAACCTCGTAGCATAGGGATAGCATTGCTGTTTACTGTGGCACTAGTGGTACATGTACCATACATCTACAGTGAAAGTAGTGCATAACAAGATGGCCTTTTGTTTACAAAATATTTGAACATTTTGAGGTCCTATAAGTAAGTTTTGATATTGTTTTCAGATTTCAAGTCTGGATGGTTGGAGGTTTTTTTTCTTTTGATTGATTAATTTTCCTGTATTTTGATTCATGAAGCATGTGGCTGTGCAGTCCTGACTTAGAAATTTGCTTCATTATTTGCTAAATATTTTATTTCAAAGACATTTTTAAAATTTGTTATCTATTTTTGATTGTTCTTATCTTCTGTAGATACCAACATTTAGGCATTAAAGCTAGTTTAAATGCCTCCCCCCCCCCCTTCCATTTCAGGTGTTGTGACAAAATGGTGTCACTTTACCTTGTCCGTAAAAGAGCTAAATCGCTAATTAGTAATATTTAGAACCTAGCAATTGACCCTAATTTGTGCATAGAATAATTTAATATCACCAACAACTAAGTGTAAACAATATGACATTTATATTTGCGTGTTTAATAAACACGTTATTGCTCGTTCTTGAATAAAGATATGATACGACAAATCAATAAACGAATATCATTTTGCATTTGAAAGGTATTTTACAGCTACTACGAAATATGATTTTGGGGTTTTTTTGTATTTTTTTTTTAAAAACAATATTTTATTCAGGATGTCTGAACAGGCTTAGCCTATGTAAAACCCCTCTCCCTAAATAGGATACATATATAATGGTTAAAACAAGGGAACAAAATGGGTGTATATACACGGGATAGTGGAGTAAAAGGGAGTCATGATCAGACGGGCTCGGCATCTAAACAGTATTCTGCCAAAAATGTACAGAGTGAGATAGTGGAGTAAGGGGAGGTCACGAGAAGACAGGCCTGGCACATAAACACAAATTCCACAAAGATGACATCTACCAATCCAGAAGCAGAAGAGATCATCCACCAAACGATATGCTTTTATTAAATAAAGGGAAGAACTTCCCACTAACACCTAATCCATCGCCTAAGGCCTTAAGAGAAAGATTGCCAAATCATATTCTAAAAAACAGGAAGTAGCTTCGGCTCTCCTATGTCTTGTCTGCGATATCACTTAAGTGGAAGCAGACGTTAAACACCAACTAGATAGATAGATTTATTAAATTCCATGACACTACATTTCAAACAGTATATTGTAACATAATGTTCTTATCAATTTAATTAAATTTTAAATCAAATTTATTCATACACTATTTTGATGACTCACATAATAGATGATGGAGTTGTAGGGTGGGGCCACACGGCATCCAGGTTAATATATTCAAAATTAATTTGCAATATAAAATTTATTAGTGTTCATATGAATCACTATTGTCGTTTAATTTGCAAATTGACAAATACTGCAATTAATTTTCAGATGAAAATGTTTCAATTTTATGGGAAGATTGATTTCTGATAATTATTATCGGTGAAGATTTACTTGGTCTAAGAACATAACAACCTAACTCTTGGAACATAACAGCCCTGCTTTAATTTAGGTATATATGTTAATTAGGCGAATGTCTTGACTGAGTTCATTGCTTAACATTTCTCGCTAAAGTTAAGTAAAGCTAAGCAATTTCATGGCCATCCCCCCCCCCCCCCGCTCAGAAATTTCTAATAATCATTAAAGTATACACAGCACAGTTCCTTAATTTAGCGATATTTATTTAAAACGCTATCAGTATGTGCATATCAATCCCAATGTATCTAATTACTCTATAAACCATATTGTATACGCCCACATTAGATATGTGGTCGTATATTGCCGTCGACACGTCCGTATGTACGTCCACCATTTCTTGTGAACGCTCTAGGGGCTAAAGTTAATATCATGAGACGAAGAATCCTATTGATTTTCAGATATTTCCGATAATTACTGTCAGAGATATGGCCCTTGATCTTTTTAAAATATCTTGTGGACGCTGTAGAGGCTAAAGTTAACACCCGATAGACTTTAAATTTATACACAGTGTTTAAGCTCATGATTTTCAGAGATTTCTGATAATTGCTGTCAGAGTTATGTCCCTTGATCACTTCAAAAAATCTTGTGGACGCTCTAGAGGCTAAAGTCAATATCCGATGACTTTAAATTCAAACACAGTGTTTAAGGTCGTGAAACGAAGAAGTCTATCGATTTTCTGATAATTACACAATGAGTTGTTACTTTTAATCAGATTTTAGTGTATTATAAATGTTTCATTACCGAAAAGAGTAAAATATGCGACAACTCTTGTTGATTGCCAGGACGATTTAGATGCTGTGGGCGTATGTTTTAAATGAATTTTAAAAATCAAGATTTTAGTTTAGTTTGAATACTTATTTTAGAATGCTTATTAGCATGATGATTATGACCTATCTGAAAATGTCCTCAACATGTTCGCCTCCCTACCGAAAGGTAATCCCCCCCCCCCCGCTTAATGGTGTCTAGATACGGGCCTGTTTCGATGCCAAGTATTTAAAAACATGAGTTGGGTTTGGTCATAAGCCTCCCAATGATTCACGAATGTACGACGTTAAACCCCATTTTCACCCCAAACTTGTCAATAGAAAAAAAAATGAAATATCGCCAACAACAAACATAAATAAAATAATTTTGCGGTAAAGCTACTGTCGCTACAAGAGAAAATAATTCCGTTTAATAAACAAGTTATTGCTCGTTCTTGGAGAAAAAAAATATGATAGGAAAACATTTAGAAATTGCTGTATTACTTGATGAATGTAAAATTAATAGTTACTTATCGACAAATCGATAAACGCATTTCATATTGCATTTGAAGCGTATTTACGGCTACTAGGGAATATGTTTTTGTTTTTTTTTGTCGCTAATACCAGTATATAATATATATATAGTTAGATTTGTAAGTGAGTAAGATACGGACTCGCTAGTCTAAAGGTCGCGTGTTCGCTCGCTTCGGGTTGGTAGGACCGTAATCCCCTTTTTGAATCCCCATTTTGAATAAAATACGAAACGTTTAATAAACAAGTTATTGCTCGTTCGTGAGGAAAGATAAACGACAAATCAATAAACGGTTGTCAAATTGCATTTTGAAAGGTATTATACAGTTACTGGTGAATATTTTTATGTTTTTTTCGCTTATATCAATTACTAATAAGATAAATATATGGCGTTAAAGCGTGTTAAAATGGCCAGTTTAATGAAGAGTATAATAGGTTTTGTTGTCAGTTTTCCTTTAGAATTCTAGCAGCAAGCTTGATATAAGTTGTTCGGGATAACACTAGGGATCTTGTATCATTTAACTTGGTTGTTTTGCTCTTTAATTAATATAATAGCCTTTAATTTCAAAACATCCTTTGATAATTGATGGCTTAATTTAATGGTACACCATTTAATTTCTCATAGAGGGGTTCAGAAAAGGATGACCCATTCAATTATCTAAAGCCTTTAATTACAAGCTGAGCAGAAATTAAATGGTGAACCATTAAATTAAGCCATAGTACTAATTAAACCATTTTTTAAAATTAAAGGGTTATTATCAATTATCAAAGGTTGTTTTGAAATTAAAGGCTATTATATTAATTAAAGAGCAAAACAACCAAGTTAAAGGATACCAGATCCCTAGTGTAATTATCGGTACGAGACTATCATTGGTTTTGTTCCCAATCATGTGTATTTTAGCTTAAAACTGTGTTATTATTTGAGAGTCATTTTGTCAAAAGCAGTTTTTTTTTTATAAATATACAAACTACTTAATTGATTTGTATCAATGCCTTTGCAATTTCTAAAATACTCTGATATTATGGAAGAATCTAGATCATAATTTAACAAAATAGAATGGTATGACTGTTTATCACGTGACTGAATCATATCTAGTTTATGACAAAGAAAGCTCAGTTTTCTAATTTCTGTACACATATTCAAATCATTTCCATCATTCAATTCATTGATTTATATTTACTTGTTATGATTAATTTTAATGCCGTTGTATTTAGAATTATTCTGTATATTGTAATATAGAGATCTTATCATTTTTATTAAATTCTAAACAGTATATTGTAACATATTGTTCTTTTCAATTTAATTAAATTTGAAATTAAATTTATTTATATATTATTTTGATGACTCGCAAAATAATTGATGGAGTTGTAAGGTGGAGCCACGCGGCATCCAGGTTAATATAAATAAATTAATTTGTAATATAAAATTTATTAGTGTTCATATGAATCACTATTGTCGTTTAATTTGCAAATTGACCAATACTTCATAATACACCCACCCTTAAATATTTACCAATATAGTTCAGTTAATGTTGAGATGAAAATGTTTCAATTTTATGGGAAGATTGATTTCTGATAATTATTATCGGCCAAGTTTTACTTGGTCTAATAATTTTTTTAGCGGTTTTGTCAAATAATTACAGCAATAAAAAAAATATCTGTATCTTTTACGGAAAAATGGTGATTAAAATCCATAGATTTCTAAAATTAGATACCGATGTTTTTAATTTGCATTTCCAGTTCTCTATAAAAGTACCATTATAATTTAATATTTTGAAAACGCTAACTTTAAGCTCAATTATGAACGTAATTATTTCTTTCCACAAAAGTACATGTTGTCAATATTAAACCAAGTGGTTTCTGTCCCCCAAAATACATTTACCTCCACCCCCTCCCCTTACAATACTAATCTTATACACATATAAACGGGTAGTATATTGCATTTTGAAAGACATTCTACAGCTACTTGGGAATATGTTTTATTTTTTTGGCAATACCAATAAATACTATATTGTTAATTTTGTAAGTTAATTAGACAACCCCATTCCGATTCCAAACTTGTAAATATAATAATTAAATACCACCAACCACAAACTAGAATAAAATGCGAAAAGTTTTAATAAACAAGTTATTGCTCGTTCTTGAGTAAAGATGTGATATGACAACTCAATAAACGGATGTCATATTGCATTTTGAATGGTATTGTACAGTTACTTGGGAATATGTTTTTTGTTTTTTCGCCAGTATCAATAAATAATATATTGTTAGTTTTAAGGGACATATAAATAATATATTGTTAGTTTGTGTTAAAACGTGTTAAAATGACCAGTTTACAGAAGAGTATAATAGGTTTTGTTGCCAGTTTTTTCGCCAGTATCAATAAATCATATTTTGTTAGTTTAAGGTAAATATGGTGTTCAAACGTGTTAAAATGGCAAGTTTAATGAAAGGTATAAAAGGTTTTGTTGTCAGTTTTTCTTTACAGTCCTGGCTGCAAGATTAATATAAGTTGGTCGAAAGTTTAAAGGAACTAGGTCCCTAATATTTGGGACCTAGAATTTGACACAAATGAATGGGTCGCAACGCATATAATACTGTAATATGAATGAATATAAACAGTCGTGTTCGTTTTTACTCTTATTTCAAATAAGTTATGTTCGTCGAAATATGCCAGAATTCTCAATAAAATGCCAATTTCTAGCGTCTAGTTATTCCAGTCTACATATTATTTATTGCGAACACTCTCCAGATAAGAATATTGCGACGCCGTTTAATTTGGTGGAATATATCTAGCCTCGTTCTTCGAGTTCGTTTGTTACAAATGTGCCCGAAGCGCATTATGGTACACAATTAGCTAGCAGTGTTTTGAGAGCGATTTGGAATAAAATTATGATTGATAAATGAGTTTGAGTATGCTTTTAGTCCAATTATATCACCAAATCACCTGGTTCGTACACGGGAATGTATCTTTAAATTAAGCTATGGAAACAAAGTAATAAAAATTCATAAAGCTTTTTTAAATTAAATATTATTGCAGATACTATTATAAAATGAACGTATCTTTATGTTATTAAACAATTTTTATGAATTAACTATACTTTACTAAAGTATAGGCCTACATATGAAATTTGGAATTTAAAATTCAACCCATGACCAAGGCTGTTAATTATTGTTTGACAGTAATGCAGAATTGGCCTAGATGGCTTCGACAAATTATATAAATTGAGTACAGTATCTGAAACTGTTTGACTTAGCTCAAAATAATGCTCCAAATTATAGCATTAAATGAATTTTTGAAACATGAAATTATGCTAATTAGCATATTACGCAATTTGACCTATTTCCACCAAAAATATTTTGGAACATTTTAAGTATGATGTGCAGGAGACCTTACTGTAATGCATACCATTAAAATAAATTATGTTGCAATTTGTTTTGGGTTAGGCCTTTTTTTTAGCTAGATTGACTGGACTAATACGGATTTTAAATTAATGCTAGGAATAGATAGGCAATTTGACTACTCAATTCTGTTCTTAAAAATAGATGTGCAGTGAAGTAATGTGTAATATAATTGTGCCTAACTGTTGGCCTGTGTAGAATTTTAAACTATTTTCTGGATTAATATTTTCTGGAAGGTGTTATGAATTCTCTTGATTTTGTGGTGGAAGAATCAAGAAGTAAATATACAGGACTTAGGGAACTGCCCTACTAAAGTAACGTCACAGCATATAGATTCCTTCGACCAGGCCTAGAAAAATATCGAAGCGGTCAATGTCCTTCAATATTCAAATCAGGGGGTTTTAATACGTTCAAATCTTTGTCTTACACTCCAGGTTTGTCTCCGCCCGTCTGTCTGCCCGTCCGTGCAGGTGTTTATTAGGTGAATACCTTGATGGAGTTTGAAGATGAGCATTTTCTGCTTCGGGTAGGCAGAGATAAGCAATTTGATTAGTTGATGTTTTGGGACACGATAACTTTAGTTCTAATTAAGTGAGAATGATGAAACGTGGAATATAGTTTCATTACTTCAAGTCCTTGACCAAGTTCGATAATGAGCATTTCTGCTCAAGGTAAGCAGAGCGATAAGCAATGTATTTGACTAGTCGAGACTTTGGAACATAACACATCTGTTTTGATGGAGGTAGAATGTTTTAACTTGATGTAGATGTTCATTTTGTGACTGAGTTCAATGATTAACATTTCCCACTAAAGTTAGCAGGGACAAGCAGTGTCATTGATTGATGGTTTTGGCCAAGGAAACTTTGAATCTATTAACTGATGGAGTGTGATGAAACGTATGTGACATGGAGATAGGGGCGCTTTCTCAACCTCGTGGGTTTCCTCTGGGCACTCCGGTTTCCTCCCACAGCTAAAGACCCCTACGCGCAAGCGAATTATTGAAATAAAAACTTGAAAACCATACGTTAATCCCAAAATGAACTAGTTTGTGTCGAGTGGACGTTAAACCCTATTTCTCTCTCTATCTACTACTGTTTTGCTCACACAACAACGTTTAGTCTTCGTAAGAATTTTTAGTGAGCAGAAAAACGCCCACATATCTGTTATCAGTCGGCACTTCACAGCAAGTTATATAGAGGTATGTCTCGTGTTTTTCCTTTGGCGTTTGTCACAGCCGATTCCGGAATCCTGTATAAATCAGCTTTCGTAGCAACGATCTCCGAGTTAAAATTATGTTTGGACCGTGTTTAATTAGTTCTATCAAATATGTGATAATGACTGCCACCAATATTGTCCTTTAACCTATCAATGCTCGTGATGATATTCGTTTACTTCAGTGAGTTCAAAGATTCTCGCAATATTCTGTGATGTGTGTCAACAGAGATGTCAAATACGAGCATTATTTTCATCTCGGGGAATGAAATCATTTGTTTGTGACTCTGAAGAGAATTCTCAAATTCATCTAATGATAGTGCTCTTAGGTCAGTCTGTTATCTAATTGTATCAGTAAATAAAAAAATTGCCTTCTTCTGCTTTAGTTTAAAGTGCTTGGAAAATGGGTTTGCGGTTGTCAATTTTGAGAATTTTTCAGGGGTGGGGGGGATTACCACATTCACCCCCTTCGACGCTCCCGCCCTGGGAGGTACCTTTGTCGCGTACTTGTGTGGGCTTTGGTCAATGACCTGACAGGACTGGGGCGGTACTAAAAACTGATATATCGCTTTGGCAGCTGGAATTCGACAAAGGGTACAAGGAAACGCAGATGACTGGACACGCAGCTGCATGACGTAAGCCGACATTCATTTCATGATTCGTGTTGAACAGCTGGCAATTAAACATGATTTAACAGCTTTATTATTTCGTATCGTAACAGTACACCCATCCGTGCATCTATCAATCATTTCCAAACATTGATAAATGTTTCTTCAATACTGAAAGAGCTAAGAAAATACTAGACACGATATATTACAATAGGTAGCTGTTTTAATTCTGTCATATACCATGAAGAACTAATAACATGGTCTGTTAATCTGGCTGGATATTTTACTGACTGATAAACACAGTAATAAACAAAATAAACAACAGACAAGCAATACACATAGTTTGTTTATTTGCGATGTTGTTTATATTTTAATATCTCATCAATTTAAAGAAGTAAAGAATAGTGTATTGAAAGGAGTACAGGTGAATATATAATAGGTGTTGGTTTAACAGGTTAACTTAAAGGGGTGCTGGTGAATATATTAAAGTTGTTGGTATCTAGTTGCTTTATACCCCCCATCAGACCGGGCGGTGCCCTTAAAGCGCTGCTACGGCGACGGAAAACGGTCTCAGGGCGCGTCAAGATCGCCATAATCGTGGTGAAACCGTGGTCGAAACGCCAGATATCGCGTTGTGGTCTCCATGATTTCAAATGATCGCCGAGTCATGTTCAAAGCAAACGCCAAAGTTCTGCCATATGACCTGGAAAGCTGAGAGAACGTGGTTGGTCGCTAGGGTCAAGAGACAAGCGTGGTGACATCTCTATGATAGGTTTGGCCATCTAGGTCCAATTTTTGAGATTGATGATCGAAATCGTACACACCCACGATGCTGTGCCTACAATGGGCTGATAGTGACCCCCTTTCGTCATGTCTGCTTGTTTCCAAAGCGTCTAAATGAAATTTAGTTGATGCCTCATGAATGTCATCGTATTAGATCTGAGACAGACTCAACTACTCTTAGTCTTACTCCCCGAATCTCAAATTTCCACATACCGACGGCCATTTTGAATTTTTGCCAGTTTGACCGATTTGGGCACGGATTTAGAACTGTGACCTTTTTGGGTGATAATATACGTCTACGACTCTACACCGACCATACACCGTGGTTGGCATTTCTATTGCAGCAACTGTCTATTGCAGCAAATGGTGCGAAATTGAGCTAAAATGTCTGGATTAATATTTGTGCATGTCTACCACACGCGATAAGATAGACAACTACTACGAGACAATGACATCACTGAATGTGACATCATCTATATAAATTTCCTTTATTAACACCCGTTGTCAGATAGAAACGAATACTACTTGTGTCGCATTTTATATATGAGCGATACATTGGTAGACAAGCACAAATATCCAAAAGGAAAAGGACGTCACTATGGCGTTTTATCAATATGGCGTCCATCTTGGATATGACGTCATAGTGACGTCACAGGGGTATACTGACATCTTTTTTGGATTTATTGGGGTCGATTTCCTATATGTCTGTAATACATTTATAGGCCCCAAAGTCGATAGTTAATGAGATATCCGACAATCTAGCAGCATTTGGCGGCCATTTTGTATTTATGCTAATTAGAGGGTCAAAAACTCAAATTTCGGCTTGGGAACATGGATATTCGTATTCAGCACACCAAAATCATTAAGAAAAGTCATGTTCCCCACTTTTACTAAAAAATGCTTCTAACATTCTGATTTTACGAAAATTTGTCTTGTCTATTATTTAACCAACATAGTCACTATATGTGAGATTTTGGAGGCCATTTTAAATCAAAAGGCCCTTACGGAAATAGGTTCAGGATACAGCCTGCCTACCTCATATATTCTTGTTCAGAATCAAAACATCTGGTGCAGAAAAAACACTTGAAAATGTCTACCTCTCCAGGTGGCACCTCAAAGGGTATATTCGACACTTAGTCTCGCTTTTCAATTTTTATACGCCCACATTTTCATGTGGACGTATTACGTCGTCGCCTCTATCTGTCCGTCCGGACGTCCGTCCACAATTGTTTGTGGACTCTCTACAGGTCACAATTCTTACCCGATTTTGACGAAACTTGAAATATAGGTGTATCCCCAAAAGATCTCGGCTGCTTTCGATATTGGCATGTATCGGATCCACACTTCATGGATTATGGCGTCTGATTGTACAAAAAATCACGTTTTTAGCTTGTGGACTCTATAGAGGTCACAATTTTGAATCGGTTTTGATGAAACTTGACATGCATGTTTATAACCCAAAGATCTTGGTTGCTTTCGATATTTGCGCCTATCGGAACGTAATTTCCTGAATTATGGCCCCTGATTGTCCGTAAAAGCACCTTTTTTAGCTTGTGATCCCTCTAGAGGTCACAATTATTACCCGATTTAAAAAATCGTTTGATTATATCACCGTTACACTCTAAGAAAGTTTGAGTTCAAATTTCGGGAAATCGGACCAAAATTGACATACAAAATGACCTATTTCGTGTTAATTTCTCTTTCTCACACATTGTCTCATATCATGAAAAATAATCTAATTTTATTCGACTTACAGGTAACAAAGATATACAAATTTTCGAAGTTTGCCCACAGCAAACTTTCTGTTCGGCAGTTTGCATTTTTTCGACATTTGCTGCAAGAACATCAGGAAGAAGTATTTGCTGAAGGATCGGGATGGTAACCATGTGAAGGGCGATAATTGTAATTATATTTGTAAATAGTTTTTCCAATTTTGTTTGTGTATTGAAGATACATTATGGAAGATTAGATAAAGAGCTGACATTGATAATGTAACAGAAATATGCTGAAAATTTCAGTCAAATCACTCCACATTGTAGCCTCGATTGATGATTTACCGTGGTAATGATAATAAACAAAGTCTCGATTATACATTCTGGATGATGAATAGCAGATCCTATACAAATCTAATGAAAATCAGATGGCATCGAGAGTTGATTATGACCCTATGTTATTAAATGTCTAAACATTTAGCTCTAATACATTGTGTATGTAATGATGGAAATTTGTCAACGTCCCCATACTATTTTTCTTGGGGTTAAATGTCACAATTTTCATTAGTACGCGGAATTTGTCTGTATAGAAAGTGTTAATCAATAATTAAAGGTGCAATATTAAAATATGATCTTGAATACTAAAAGTACTACACCAATCAATCGGTTGAGTTTTGTTATATTTTACGGATTTTGAAATTAGTTTTTATTACCAATTGTCTATTAAAGGAGAGAATGTTCCATTTTTAAAGGTAGAATTGAACGTTACCGTTTTTTGTGTTTGAATGATTTGAGAGCAGTTTTACGTTCATAATCAATTACTAGTTGTTTATTATTATTAAAATATTTTATGATTGTATTGATTTACTGGTTTGTGAATACAGTTTTCATACAATTTATAAATTTCAAACGGTATCTTAGTCATTAAATAACAGTGTTTATTTTCTTTTTTTCCCTATTCCGAGGAAAATTGTGTATAACTATTGCTTTTGAGCACGTAAGATAATCCATTTAGTTACATTATCATAGATATTGTTCAATAATTAAGTTTTCACCTCGTCAATAAGATTCATAATGTTTTCAATATATTGTATACTGTTAGTACGAACTAGCGTGTTCACGTGTTGATAAAAGTAACAAAGTCTCTAACTCAGTATCATCTAAGTCTTAGACATAAAAAAACAGGAATTATTTGTCAATTTAAATCAACACTGATGCTGTGATCTTACCGGGAAAATTTTAGGTCCCAAACATTAGCGATTTAGCTCCTTTAAGCTCATTATTCAAAATTTCTTTAAGAGTTTCTTAACGTTTGGAGTACAATATTGTGTCATTTTGTTTTTATACGTCCACAGCTATGGGATTGCTGGTAAAACACTATGCTGGATTGATTCTTTTTTATGGTATCGCAAACAGTATGTTGGAGTAAATGGGACAAACTCTGGATGGTCAACAGTTGAATCTGGCGTACCACAAGGCAACGTTCTGGGTCCAGTTCTATTCAGTTTACACATAACGACATTTTGGATGATATAGATTCAGACATTCCTTTATTTGCCGATTACTGTGTTTGTTACAGAGTTATCGATAAGAAAAAGTACAAAAACAAGCTGCGATATTTGTTACCAACAATTACACCTATGAAGATGGATCGATGACCCAGATAATGGTAGACCTAAACTGGAAGAGCAAATAGACTCATCTTACTGCACAAAGGGTTACATGGCCAGACAAGCTTACCTACCTCTGACACCAAACCAAGCAACAGAAAAAATCGGAACAAGCACAGCAAACAATTCTATATGCATTATGCGCGTACAGATGCCTACACGCACAGCTTTATACCAAACACGGTTAGAGATTGGAATAATTTAAACCCCAATAAACTAGAGAAATCATCAAATTCCCAAAACACATCCAATTTTTCAAATCTTATCAGATCACAAAGATACGAATAACTTATTTTAGTAGACACTTGGCGCATGGTCGGTGCATTAATGTCATTGATGTAGCACCTTTAAATGATGAAGATGAAGATAATGTGGGTGTATATGGCCGTCGTCCCTGACTGTGCATGTATGTATGGATGTTGGTCGTCTACGGGCCCAATTCTTCAGGGATTGTCTTGAAACTTTACATACTTCTTCTTTATACCCTAAAGACGAACCCAGCATCCAGGGATAAACCTACACCTATTATCTACAGGCTATGTAGTGCATGCTCTTCACCAAATGACAGAGCCACGCCCAATTTTTGTATTTATTTGTTTGTCATCTACAGACCGCATATCTTAACGGATCATCTTGAAACTTTGCATACTTATTCCTTATACCCCAGGGGTCATCCTTATTGCTTGTGTTACATGCTACACCCCCAGGGGAACAACTTAAACATCTAGTAGTTAGAATAAGGCTATTTTTTCTGGACCTGTCGAGCCAGCAAGAGTGTTATTGTCCCTTTCAATATAAGGCAATAAAAAACACTTGCCTTTACAGAAACGTATTAAATCTAGTCGAAAGAGCGGGCTAGGGATGAATTTCCGAGGGGGTCAGGTCTGGGGCACTCTCTACTACTACTTCAACTCAGTGAGCCATTGAGGCTGCCCTTTTATGAACGTATATATTTACATGACTATGACTCACTGTAAAATATATTAAATTAGGTTTTATGAAATGATTGATTACACAAGTTTAACTATCTCCACGGTCGATTTCGTATGAAATTTAATTTCCGTTGTTATCTTCTTTCCCGATCCAATATTTTGAGCAAACATACAAAATATTATAAGTTTTTGTTGGCATAAAAGTTTTATGAAACGAACTGGTATATATTATATAGAATGTGGACAATTTTTAAAAAGAAATGTTTAGTGGGTGCCGAATTTAGTATTTTGAACGTGGGTGGACACTCACCACGTGGTAGGTTATTCCACTATGATGTCAGCAAATATGGCCGCTGACTTTATATCAATTTATCCTACTTGCTCTAGTTTTCTGTCAATTTCTATGAAATAAAGGCCATTTTTAATTGACAGAATGGACAGAGTTCAAACATATAAAATGACATGGGGTTTAACGTCCTACTGTTCTACGGTATGAGGGAAATTTTATCCTACCCGCTCTTGTTGTCTGTCAATTTCTATGTAATAAAGGCCATTTTTAAGTGACAGAATGGACAGAGTTCGAAAATATAAAATGAAATGCGGTTTAACGTCCTACTGTTCTACGGTATGAGGGAAATTTTGCCCGGAAAATCTGGATGAACCTTCACAGCCAATGCTCCCGACCTCCAGGCTAGCGAGCGATGCATGATCCCCCTATTAAAATACTGATGACGGAACATAAATGGGTGTGTATTAATAAAGGCAAGTCAGAATGAGAAACATATTTCTGTCTAATGGACTAAATAAACAGATAATACGCAGGATCAAAGGATGTAGAGTTTTAATTTATTTATTTGTCATTTTGCATATATATTAAAAGTCCAGAATAATTGAACATGTGTTTCATAGACATTTTAAACGTGTTTTAAAATCAATAATGTCCTGTTGGGCCGTATATATCAAATTTTGTCTGAGAGAGAGAGAGAGAGAGAGAGAGAGAGAGAGAGAGCGAGAGAGAGAGAGAGAGAGAAAGAGATTTAATGTCCACGCGGCACAAAGTAGGTCATTTCCGGACTGACATATGGTTCAATTTATTTCAATAATTCGATTGCGGGTCGAGGTTTTACCTGTGGGAGGACACCGGAGAAAATCCACGAGGTTAAACAGGTGACCCTACTCCTTGTCACGCGCGACCGGATAATCGAAATCACGCCAACTGACGCAATAGACACCCAACCCCTCTTTGCTTTGTAGGATGTAAGCGAGTAAATTGAGCTAAAAAAAATCCTTTGCGCCCGCGCATAGACTGTCCACACAACTAATTTTTGGCGATCTGCGCTCCTGCTAGCATTACGTACTTTAAAACAGACCCGATTTTTACAGCAACCCGATTTAAGTGGAATCCAAAACAACAAAATAGACAATACGGAAACAGTAAATTCTATACATGGACAAACACGTGAAATTAACACTCGGTTATCTGTTTAATTTATTCATATAATGATTTCACCTTAGATGTGGCGGCTTCTTAAGATGCTTTCCTTGGCCAGGCTAAGTATAAACTTTTTACACTAGCGCCACTCCTCGGTATCTAAATTTAGAGCGCCTTCTCTCTCATTAGCGGGGGATCACGGTGGCTAAGTGGATAAGGCGCTGGTTCGCTAGCCTGGAGGTCGAGTGTTCGATCCCTGCATTGGCCGAGAAATTCATCTCGTTTTTCCGGCGTGATTTCCCCTTGTCAGTGATGCAGAAGGGGGGCCTGACAAGGACAGCTGCCTAGTCGTTCGGGTGGGACGAAAAACTGAGGTCCCGTGTACAAATTGGAGTGCACGTAAAAGATCCCTTGGCAGTTGAAATTCGATATAAGAGTAGGCCGTAGCGCCGCTGTCCGGGTAAAAATTTCCCTCATAGCACACTGTATGGCGTATGCCCGTCTTCATTGGCCCAGGTTAGGTGCTTAAGCGTAGGACGTTAAACCCCATTTCATTCATTCATACTCTCATTAGCGGAAAAAATCAATATGAAGCTTGGCCGGTACTCTTTGTGAGAAATACCAGTCCCTTTTGATGCTTGTTTTCTTAAACTGAGAATGAAACTAGTTTAATTTACTATTCATGCACCCCGATGAACAAACCTTAGGTCGTCACAGAGAGAGAAATGGGGTTTAACGTCCACTCTACAAAAACTAGGTCATTTCGTTTTAATTTTATATCAATAATTCCCTTGTGCGTAGGGGTCTTAAGCCGGAGAAAACCCCCGAGGTTGGACAAGCGACCCTACTCCTTGTCACGGACAACCAGGGGTTCGAACGCTTAGGTCGACTAGTTCTTGGCTGTTTGGATGCTGTTTTAAGGGGTGATACTTTCTTAATAAAATTAACAAAGAGGTGGATTAGATTAGTAGCAAACAGAGACAAAGAGGTGTATTGGATTAGTAGCACGCAGAGACAAAGAGGTGTATTGGATTAGTAGCACGTAGAGACATAGAGGTGTATTGGATTAGTGGCACGTAGAGACAAAGAGGTGTATTTGATTAGTAGCACGTAGAGACCTGGTGACGCCTAGGACCAATAACTTGATTATATATTATGCCAACAAGACTCAAGTATAGGACACAGTTCTCAACTCAGAAATATGAGAAAGGAAGAGTATTTAAATTTCAAACAGATGAAACAAATATGTCCCATAAACTTATTGATTATTTGTAAATATCAAACTGAATCTAATATAATTTATTGCATATATTTACAACAATATGTTACCAACCGATGTCGTATTGTTGAATAATACTGGTGGAATTTTCCACACACATTTCTATTATTTTTCAGAATTTGATTCATTTTACTCTCTCTCTCTCCCTCTCTCTCGCACACACACAAAAAAAATGAGATAAAGCATCGGGTGTTTAGTAATGGCAGTTTAACACAGGAGTTTGTTCAGGGGATCCTACGCCTTGTCACCTATTGGTGTCGGGTCGAATCCTGGGCCCGATATCTAGAAAATTCTTAAGCACGTTCTTGTGCTTAGATTTTGGTCGACTTTGCATTTAAGTAAACTTACCTTATTTTATGTTCCCAGAAAAATTCTTATGAACGGTCTTATGCTTAGATTTTGAGTAGACTTCATTGTAAGCAAAAGAACGTTCATAAAACATAGCCAACCTAAGCACAAGTCCCAAGCAAGGTATAGGGCTTGCTTACCAACCTTAAGTCTGTTTCGGCTTCTAAAAGATGGCTGACCGTAGAGTTATTCGACGGCCTTTCCGACACTTTTTGACACCAAAGAGATAATTACAAGACAGAGAAAAACCTTCTCCAAAAGAAATAATTAAGAATGCTATAGACAATTTCGCATCTAGGGCCTACCCTGAAACCAATTTATTTATTTTCCAATAAGTAAACAATAGGCTACAAACACACAGGCTACATTAAGGCGCTCTCGCAATTATTCAGTTAGTTTGTATGTGTCTGCGGGTTTGTTTTTTTTTTTGTTTTTTTTTTATCTTTTTGCACGTTTTATAATTATGTGTATAGGGGACATATCCAATGCATCTAAATCAACCAAAATGAAGCAGGGGACAAATGTATGACGTAATTCGCATACCAAAGTTGTTTTTATGACGTTAAAGAGCATCGTTGTCTCAGTGTATGGTAAGCATTACCAGTCACAATGTGCTTGGACTTATACTTGATCTGTGCTTACGTAAGAATGGTCTAGAGAATTTTCTACGTAAGTAAAAGTGAATCATGACCCTGTACTTACTTTAAGAATTTTCTAGGAACCGGGCCCTGGTCTTTTGGCTTATGTCACTCGGCCCTCTTTTCCAGCTTCTGTACTTCCCTTAATGTGGCTCAGTGGGTAGATAGAGTGAAAATGGGGTTTACCGTCCACTCGACATAAACCAGGTCATTTTGAGACTAACACACGGTCAGCACCGCTTATTTCGGACCTGGTGGAAATGGATTGGATGTTGAATCCCGAAATGAAATAATTGTCCCTCAAAAGATTAGCCCGCGTCGTTTTCTCCAGACATCTGTGACAAACTCATCCCGACAGACCTGGTCCGAGCGTTCAAATGGTAACTATAGCCAATTAAAACTACAGTGTTACTATGTAAATATGCATAAATATACTATACTGTCCAGACGGACGAAAAGTACTTCAAAATGTTAAAAAGTAATTAAACTAGTGGTGAAATCAGTTTATGTCGGCATACCTTTTATCTTTTCATCGTTTATACCAAACTTGATTATATTACTCGGCATTTTCCAGCCAAAACTGGCGACCATTTTGGATTTTGCCAATTTGACCCATTTGGACCTGTTTGGACAAAGGATTTCGGACTTGTGCGAAATTGAGTTAAAATGTCTGGACTATAAGAGGCAATAAAATTGATCATCACCGCAGCTTAAAAATGTTAGTGAAACGAATGGGTATTATAAACCAAAGGCACATTTAGAATTTATCAGAACAGAACAAATACTATTATTTCAATACATCCACTATCTTGAATGAACCCAAAGTCCAAGGAATTTACGAGGATTTTGGTTATTAAAATTTAAAATATGATACAATGTGTTGTGTATTTATCTACATTGTAAGACATTGATAGTTCATATCCCTTCTGTACTGTCTGTAGAGGTCCGATGTTCGATCCCTGCATTGGCAGAGAAAGTTCATCTAGATTTTCCGACGTGGTTTCCCCTTGCGGGCTGTCTAGTCGTTCGGACGGGACCGAAAAACCGAGGTCCCGTATACACATTGGAGTGCACGTAAAAGATCCCTTGGCAGTTTGAATTCGATATAAGAGTAGGCCGTAGCGCCGCTGCCCGGGCAAAATTTCCCTCATAGCACATTGTATGACGTATGCCCGTCTTCATTAGCGCAGGTTAGGAGCAGAACAGTGGGACGTAAAACACCATTTCATTTCATTTCATTTCATTTCTGTAGAGTACTACAATGGTTCTGTAGAGCACACCCACGCCCATGATTTTAACTTGTTGGTTTATTATTGGTTTTGAAATTAACGCCATTTTGCTTTCTTTGGGAGAAAGAATCCCCCCCACCCGGCCACCAGTTTGTTCCTCATTTACCAGAATTGGCGATCGTGAATTTGTCGCTTAATATAATTATTGATATATATTTTTCGCACATAACATATCAAATTTTAAAACAAATAGACGCAATATATTTATGGCAACATCTGTTGGGTTATGAAATATTTATTTGACTATGATGACAACTGCAAAATTTACAGCTAACTGAACAGTAAATATATTAACCGTTAGTTACAGATAATGACAATTTTACTTTTAGTTTTTACAGCGTTCGAAGTTTATTTTATTTCAAAATAGTCTGTGACTGTTCCAAAACGGCGAATGGCGAACATCGATATAACCTTATTTCCCACGTACTGCGCTAAAGGAAACGAATAAATACCCTGTGCTGTTAACACGAGAAGGTGTCTGGTTTAAATGCCATTTATTAAAGGTGTGCTCATGAAATGCTAATCATTATTTACACTTTTTAGACCACAATTAGATTTTAATTAAATTTAATTTCAGACTTATCTCGCAACTTAATGGGCAGAGAAAAAGAAACAAAATACCCCCAAAAAAACAAAACCCAAAAAGTATTTTGTTGTTAAATTTTCAATTTCTGCATTAACAAATACTTTTTATATTAGGCCTAAAATTAAAGTTACATTAGTTAAGAGCTAAATCTGCCTATAGCAGGTCTTTTTTGGGGCCTGAAATGTTTTCTAAAATATTAATTAGACATTGATTAACTGATCCAGGCCTTAATCAACTTTAGATGGCATCAGATTGCTCCGATATTAAACAGATTAAAACGTTTCATTGATACTCTGGTTTAATCAAATATGGCGCGCCCAGGCGCTTCAAGGCTTAGCTTTGATCAACCAGGATCGTGGTTAAAATTATTGCACACGTCTGCCAAATCTTGAAATGCCAATATCTTCGCTTGCAATAGAGTAAATTGCATGACATTTTCAAATTTTTTATTTTACATCACCTACTTCCGAACTATTACAGCAAGAATGGCTAATTCTTATCTATATCTTGAATAATGTAACTTTAAATATCTTTTTGTAAAAAGTGCCATATGTTTTATTTATTAATTTGTTATTTTCAGTCTTTCTTTCAAAATCAGGGCCGGCGGAAGCAATTCATGATTGAGGGAGGGGGCTTCTGTCATAGGTCCTTTTAGGCGAGAGTCCAGGGGTCGCAATGACCAGGGGTACATCAACCACTAGACAACGATCGTTTACAACAATGACAATGAAGAATGGATGAAAGGTAAACAAGAATCGTCGATTCTATCTATAATAAAATACGAAACAATGGAACGTAGAACATTGATCCAGTAGACGTGGTACAAGTGTTAATCAGCTAACTGAATGTATGAGATGTGTTGTTGACGTTTGGGAAAGTAGGACGAGGGGAAATGTAAAGGGATAGTTAGATGTATTATGGAAGGCTCGAGTGGCTGTGGTGTTACGGTGAAATACTATGCCGCCACCGTAACACCACAGCTTTATGATTTGTTAGACAGGTGATATCCTTTTTTTTTCGTGTAAAATGTTTATTCATAGCATAATAGGCATATACATTACATATAAACAGTGTATTTTAGACAATTTCAATACATTCCGTATATAGTTGTATTGTCTAAGACAGAAAATGGTATATGCAGGCTAAAAATATCTTACAATATTAAAACCACTTTTTTAGTTATTTTTAGTTGTTGATTAGGCATGAGCTTCGTCTACACTAGCAGCATTCACCGTCTACACTAGCCTTTTAAATGGCGTTTTTTCCTAAGACGCGGGTTTTTCAATTTCTCAATCGTAAAACCCGGCAATAATTGAGGCATTTTTCAGAATCAAAAACCCGGGTTTTTACAAAAAAAACGGCAATTTTATGTGTGTAGACGGTAAACCTGGGTTTTATCGAGTACCCGGATGTCATCCTTCCCGAACTTCCGTACATTTATAACGTTGGCATTGCTTCCGGTTCTAAGAAATTGCGGTAAATGTAACACCCTTATCATTTGGTATCTAAAAATATTGTATTTTAATTCATTTTAGTAATTTCAATTATAACAATTTAGGCGACAGATTAATTGCAAGGTTTAATCTGTTGCAGGTGTTAGTTTATCTGATATAAGCTGCGTTCACACTAGGGCTTTAACCTGCATTGAATTCGGAATAAAGTCTTATTCCGGACTTTGGCGCCACACTGAATTCGATAAAAACCGAACTGAATCTGAATTAACGAATCCGTATATTTTTCCGAATTCAACCCGGAACAATTATTCTGAACGGTTTATTCGCAGTCAACGTGATTTTCTAGCGTGGTTTTCCATACCAGTGTTGCTGTTGCAAGGCGGAGGGCCTGATGGCTGTAGTCGTTCAGATGGGACGAAAGACAGATGTTCCGTGTACTCAATGACGTGAATTCAATCCGAATAAACTGTAATGTGACGCACCACTTTTAATGCGGGAAAAACCAATCCGAATTCCGGAGGCCGGTCTCCGGAATTCGCATCCAATGTGCATGTAGTGTGAACGTAGCTATAGTGTTATGTAAGATGTATGGGGTTGTACATCTTACATCGAAGTGTCTAATGAGTTGTTCAAAAAATGTATAGCAGGCTTGTCTTAAACATGGCGTTCGTGACCAATCGAACCTTATGTGGGTCAAATCAACGTGAAGTCCTACAAACTAGACGAGATGAAAAGAAGAAACTTAAACAGTAAACTACAAACTAGATGAGATGAAAGAAGAAACTTAAAAAGTAAACTACAAACGAGACGAGATGAAAGAAGAAACTTAAAAAGTAAACTAGAAACACGACAATCAAGCTCTGTAGAAGACAAGACCAGATCGCCAACAGAAATAATGGATTCCGGTATGTCTTTGATTGCTATATTATTATTTTACAAAACTGACAATTTAAAATTATGAAGATAAAAGATTTGTCTTTTTCTTCTGATAAACATATAGTAACGGCTATATTTTAGTCATTATGGAACATAAAACTTTATTCTCAAAATGTGCACAAATTTATTTTCTTATTAAAGAAATCTTCTATCTGATCGGTTAATTGTTTTTAATTATATTTCCTGAACAATTTAGCTTCAAAATATTTGTCTGGATATTATAACGGCGTCGAAATCGCCTTGTTTGTTATTATTTCCTGAACAATTTAGCTTCAACATATTTGTCTAGATATTATAACGGCGTCGAAATCGCCTTGTTTGTTTTACCCGATTAGTGGGTTTAGATTTAGCGGAATTAGCTAAGAAAATAGTATTTTTTCGACATACAGAGATTAAGGCAGATTTAGCCAAAATACGGATATATAGATGAACTTTTATTTAATATTTAGACAAATATGATTCAGGAAATATTGATTTAATAAAGTTAAACGATACGATATGTATTGGCTTATATTACGTTAAGCACATTATAGAATCCTCACTTATTTTTAGTTTGGCAATAATCATTAATTAAAATTTTGCGTCGAAAATTGTCAGTTAGAGTATAGAAATAAAAATGTTTAAAATCACGGAACATAATGCAGAGGTGGACACTGGTATTAATTATTTTATCGACGTATGAAGAACGTCCAAAATGGTGAACAACATTTTAGATCGATGATTAGTGTTGGCCAAATGGTGGACGACAGTATATATTTTTGCATCGATGTTTAGTTATCCAAATGGTGGATGACGATGTATTTTATTGGTAAAAAATTTGCAAACTGCAGTATGTTTGTTGTGGGATATTTACCCATGTACCATAAGAAGAAATATAATGGTAATTTGAAGATGTTATCGGCGATAAAAATATATTTTCACGGCGGATAATGGTATTTCGTGAAGTATTTGGCCAGTTTTAATGGTGGATAATCTTACGAACAGATGTATTAATTTGGAGTCGCGTGTTCCAGAATATATTTTTATTATTAATGTGTGCGATTAATTTCGATCATGTGTTTCTCGATTGTATTTTAGAATATTTTAATTGCGCGATTGTGTTTTTTTTATTACGTGTGTGAAGTTTATAGAAACTTTTGTGTGCGAATATTTTTCCGGTGGTGTTATATGCGTGTCATTTAGGCTAAATTTGTAACAATTTTGCGAACTATCTGTGACTGTTATTTTGATGTAACCTGTGGAAGTTTCCTGAATGAACTAAATGAACTGACAATAATTATTGGGTTATATAAACAAACGTAATCTGACCAGGGATTTTTTTTATGAATATTTTTTAGTTTTTGTGCTTCTTTATATATTTTTTAATACTTCAATTATTGTATTATGCTTTAATCATTTTATTGTTTTAAAATCGTTTCATATATAATTTTATATATTCCACTATTTTAAACTTGTGGCAATGGAGGAAATGTAACACATTATCATTTGGTATCTTAAAATATTGTATTTTAATTCATTTTAGTAATTTCAATTATAACAATTTGGGCGACAGATTAATTGCAAGGTTTAATCTGTTGCAGGTGTTAGTTTATCTGATATAGTGTTATGTAAGATGTATGGGGTTGTACATCTTACATCGAAGTGTCTAATGAGTTGTTCAAGAAATGTATAGCGGGCTTGTCTTAAACAAGTATACTATGATATAAGATTTAGGTAACATTCATTAACGTATATTGTGTAGAGATAAAGATGTGTGAATCCTTGTAGTTAGTTTTCTTTGTCTGATTTATAATGCTATTAATTATGACGAAGCCTAGCCGATATAAATAGGCCTGGTTCGGAAGTCAGTGAAAGTTAGAGAGAGAGAGAGACATAGAGACCATGGGGCATGGAGGTCTGCCGATGGACCCCGGGACAAAAAGGTCTTCGCGGACCTAGTGGCGAGAGCCAGAAGTATTTGTAAATATGTTATCCAGCATCTGTATATATGTTTGATTGTTGTGAATATTTTTTCGATTGATTATCATAAAAAAAAATCATATATCGGTTGAGCGTTTTCAGTATATTAAGAAACACGGAAATGCATCACCCAATATCGCACGCAGTATAGAATCGACCTAGATTAGCAGTGGGACTTGGCCAGAGGTGGCCGAATTGGCCCTTGTCTGGGCCAAATGTGGCCCATAGATAAAATTCATGCCATGCCAGACCTGTTATTTCCTGACCTATTCGACGGGGGGGGGGGGGGGGGGGGGCTTGTCGTCTAGAGTGCCGCGCTTCGACTCTAGCTGGTCGGCCACCCCTGGCTTGCGGCTGTGGTTTCGAGCCCTGCTGTGAGCGTATGTGGCTTGGAGATAGGGGCGCCTTCTTAACCTTGTGGGTTTCCTCCGGGTACTCCGGTTCCCTCCCACTGCTAAAGACCGCTACGCGCAAGCGAATTATTGAAATAAAATTAAACCATATGTTAGTCCCGAAATGACCTAGTTGTGTTGAGTGGACGTAAAACCCTATTTCTCTCTCTCTCCCTTGTCCTATTCCACCTTCGTAAACCGAGGAGCATGGCCATGGTCTAACACTTGCTCGTGAAATTAGAAGGTCGGTCCTCCATTCAACTGGCTCGGTTGCGAACCCCTACTTGCATGTGACCAGGAGTAGGGTAGCCTGTCCAACTTCGTCAGGTATCTCTGGGACCTAAATTCCCTCCCAGCAAATTATAGAAATAGGGTTGAACTATGCAACTCAGTCCCAAAATGACCTAGTTTGTGTGACATCACACCCAATTTCCGTTCCCTACTTCAAATCTATCCATCAAACAGTCACGGTTTTCTTCAAGTTCCATCTGGGACTGAAAATAGTAGAAATTAAGGGTATCTCTAATCTCCCATGCAGCACAAACACACATTAACAACAATGGAAAATTTTAAATTATATAACATTTATTAATTCATTGTTTCATCATAATCGTCCCCCTGTTCTCTCTTCTGTAGCCTTTTCATCTTCCCTTCTTGTCTTCTCTTTCTCCCCCCTTTCCTATCTCCAACCCCATTTAGCCAGTTCTTAACAATATCTTTAAAATTGTTCTCCGGAAAATCTTTGTGGTTTTATCACACCTGCAATAAATGCAAAAAAAATGTACATAATAAAAAAAAGAGGTATCAAAATGCAAGTGTAAAAGTGTTTGTCAGATATATCTATCATTCTTGAAATTTATTTAGCCAGTATTGCTCTGCCGTTCATTACAGCTTTTTGTCCAAAATCTGTTGCACAAACATATTAAAAAGAAATACGAAAGTTTAAACTATTTTAATGTTCTGGTAATGACTTTATATACTATATGGGAAAGCAGACATAACTGAGCAAACGCAGATTAGAAATGTAAAATGTCCCAAGGTAAATGATTACAGTAGCCAAAACGAAGTTAGTTTTTCATACGCCCCCATATTATAATGTTGTTAATCCATTTTCTTGCTTTTTTTGCAGATGATACATGTATATCACATGTAGATGAAACTCTGGCGGATAAAGCCACCTACCGTATGATCCTACCTGTCTTGAGTGAGTACAAGTAAACTTGCAAAAGGTCCATCTTGAAATGTTTTGCGATTTTGGTATATAAATATGAGTTTATCATAGGATAAAAAAACAAAATATATAGGTTATGTATAACTTAAATTGATCGATTTAAAACAAATTGAGGCCACTACAACTATGTCAGTTGGATGGCGGTATGGTTAGCACATGCACATAGGTGAGACATATGGGCATATACGTGGCAGATGACGCAAAAATTGAGACACGGCGGATGGGTCATGAAACAGCGATTGGCTACAATTTAAGTGGGGTGGGGAACCAAGGAAAGGGTTCCTTCAGAGATTTAACTCTGTATAAAGTGATATTAGGTGAGAATTAGTTTTATTTAATTTCTTAACCTTATTGTATGATTAAATCGTGGATTGAATGAGGATTTTTAAAAAATGTACTATTTTAATACAACTTGTAATCTATTTTTTCTTGGATTACAATAAGGACATCAGTCTCACTGTAGAAAATAATCCACTGACCTTGTATCACATAATCCCTTGCACTGGAAGTGCTAGGCATTGGTGAAAACACCCTTCGATGGCTAGACTTGTGCTGACGTTCAGCTGGTTTGGGCGTCACTGAAAAAAATTGATAATTTATCTCACATTTTTGGCAATCGTGATATTGGTAAAAAATTGACAAAAAGTGTTTTGATGTCATTCTTAACGACAGATGTAGAGATTGTGTAAAAGATTTCCAGTTGTACGAGACAAGGAGTAGGGTAGCCTCTGTACAACCTTGTGTGTGTGTGTGCGTGTGGGGGGGGGGTCCGGGTCCTCCAGATTTTTTCCACTACTAAAGACCCCTACGTGCAAGCGAATTATTGAAATAAAAGTGAACCATGCGTTTGTCCTGAATTGACCTAGTTTTGTGACGAGTGGACGTTAAACCCCATTCCTCTCTCTCGCTTTTGTAAAAGTGAGAAAAAACTTACACAAAGTAGACTGACATTTTTCTGGGGGCTGCGGCACTATTAACTTTTTGGATCTTTTTTTTGATCTTTGGAGTACATATACCATCTGAATCTGAGCCTGAGCTATTTAAGCTCCTATCATCATCATCATCATCAGAAGCTGTGGCATCCAACGGTGTGTTTTTACTGAAATGGGAAAATATTGCTAGAATATATGCCTATATATTGTTTTCAAAACCAAGTAATAACCACAACACAACAATTTTATGAAAGTATTAGGAAATTGAAATCCCCTCACAAGTATACAGACAAATTGAATGAATTAATATGAACAAAGAAGAAGAAAATGTACTAACCGTTTACTGCAGCACAATCGACCCATCGCTTCGGTGTCTGTTGTGGCGCAATCACCTTTCTTCTCTAACTTTCAAAGTTTATGTAGGACCGTCTCCCAATCATTTGTGATATAAAAAGATAGTAAACTAGCACTGCCAGGCAGGATACGCCCACATTTTCGAGAGATGGTTAGAGAACAAGCAAAATCGAAAGTGATTTTTCCTACAATCAAAGGCTATAATTCATTAAATTACAATTTGATATGCGCAAATATCGAAAAGAATCAAGATCTTTAGGTCATAAACATGCATTTCAAGTTTCATCAAAATCGAATTAAAATTGTGACCAATACTGGGTCCACAACCTTGATATACCATATTTTAACACTATTAGCGTACAAACGGCGGCCATTTTGTCTGGCAATTATGGTCCGATTTATCTGAAATTCGAACTCAACTCAAACGATTTTTTGTTTTTCCTGAACTTGCCCTCGGACCATGGGGCATGGAGGTCTGCTCTTGGACCCCGGGACAAAAAGGTCTTCGCGGACCTAGTGGCGAAAGCCAGATAGATTTGTAAATATGTTATCCAGCACCTGTAAATATGTTATATGTTATCCTGTGTATATATGTTCCAGTACCAGTATTAAAATCTTACGCCTATTATACAACAGTTATGTTATGCATTATGCTACATAAATCTCAAATCTATCTATCTATAGCCTATTTAATTTCAACATACCTAACCTAAAATGGATTAACGAGGAGTGCTTATTTCTAATTGAGATTTGGAGACGGGGGAACATTCAAGCTTTGTTTCATGGAAGTGTCAAAGACAGTATATTCCATAAGTTGGATATATAACTGAACCAAAGTAACCAAAGAAATCATTATTATTATATTATGTCTGCAAAATTGACTGAAGCCGGTGGCGTAAATAATAAACCGGAAGTTCCACAAATAACGGAGGTCGGTGTTCATCGTCTTTTACCGTTACCAGTCAGTGTAGACGCTACACTTGAAGGGATCACGGTGACTAAGTGGATAAGGCGCTGGTTCGCTAGCCTGGAGGTCGGGTGTTCGAGCCCTCCATTGGCCGAGAAAGTTCATCTCGATTTTCCGGCGTGATTTCCCCTTGTCAGTGATGCAGAAGAAGGGCCTGACAAGGACAGCTGCCTAGTCGTTCGGATGGGACGAAAAACCGAGGTCCCGTGTACACATTTGAGTGCACGGAAAAGATCCCTTGGCAGTTTGAATTCGATATAAGAGTAGGCCGTAGAGCCGCTGCCCGGGCAACATTTCCCTCATAGCACACTGTATGGCGTTTGCCAGTCTTCCATTAGCCCAGGTTAGGTGCATAATAGTAGGACGTTAAACCCCATTTCTTTCATTCATTCATTGCTACACTTGAAAACGCCGCGTTTTTAAAAAGCCGGTTTTTACTAGCCTAGTGTAGACGAAGTTTATATGTACAAATGTAAAATAAGTTATGTACAGTTAAAAACATTGCCTGTAATTACACACTCATTATGTAGCGGGAATACATTTAATAAATTCAAGCCGTAACAATCATAAAGATGCAAGTAAAGTAAGCTGGAAGGAATCATTTACATAAGTACTTTCTGATCGAAAGAAGAGAAACAAACAAAATCCTAGATTCGATGTTAATATTAGTTAGTGGAGATGGCGGTTTTTAAAATTCTGGAATTATATTAGTATATTGAGTATCTTTAAACATAGATAAGGAAAGCGTGAACATGACAAATGGGATTAGGCAGGCCTTCTCTATCAAACATATTTCCATAGATAGAAATTGCATGTTAAATTTTTTAGTATATATTATCAATGTAAAAATGTCTTTAAATTTGGATAAATTTTCTTAAAAGTTGTATCTTTTACTATATCTGGTAACTTTCGCATTAGATAAAGGTAGTGTAAGCAAGAAAGGTGCATTACATCAAGAATTTACAAGTATATTGTACTGAAACAGGTTACCATAGGTAAGATTCCATTACTAGATTTGTTATAATAAGGTTAACAGTGTCCCTGAGGAAAATAGGCTTTAAATTCAGGGAGTGTTCCTAAAAGGTTCAAATGTGGATATATTTGGTGACTATAAGCTTAACGCAAAATAGTGTAAACAATAAACCTTAAATATATTCATAAATTGAAGAGAAAATCTACTGAAAAGGTTTACAATGGGTATTTGCAATGTTAATTTATGTTGGTTTCTGGATAACCAAGACTAAAGGTGTGGACATACAATGTATACGAAAAAGGTCTGGATACAAAAGCCTTGTATTACTGCCCCAGGAATATTTTTTCGATTGATTTTCATAAAAAAAAAAAATCATATATCGGTTGAGCGACACAACACGCTGTTAAAAATACGTCCCCTCCCATCAAGTTATATTTCCCCGCCATGGCACTTTACTGCAGGTCAACGTCAATATTAAGAAACACGGAAATGCATCACCCAATATCGCGTATAGTGCCTAATCGGCCACACTATGCACGAAGTATAAAATCGACCTTGATTAGCAGTGGGACTTTTTCTTAACTTTTGAAAGATTATAAAGAATTTATAAGAAATAAAATAATATCTCAGTGATTGTATTATATAAACTATGAATAGTAAGAGTAGTGTCTTATACATCACAGAAATAGCGGAATTCATCGCACTATACCTCATGAAGTTATAACCGGCCTCGCTTAGCAGTCAGCCCTTTTCTTTCGTTTAAATTCCGGCGTGATTTCCCCTTGTCCGTGATGCAGAAGGCGGGTCTGATATAGTCGTTCAGATGGGACGAAAAACCGAGGTCCCGTATACACATTGGAGTGCACGTAAAAGATCCCTTGGCAGTTGGAATTCGATATAAGAGTAGGACATAGCGCCGCTGCCCAGGCAAAATTTTCCTCATAGCACACTGTATGGCATATGCCCGTCTTCCATCTGCCCAGGTTAGGTGCATAATAGTAGGACGTTAAATCCCATATCATTCATTCTTACGTTTAAAATATTTGGGGATATTTTTTCAATTGATTTCCATAAAATAATGATATTTCTTTGTAATGTATTACGTATATTAAGTACGCTATCTTATACATCCTAGAATAAACACAGAAATGCATCATCCAATACCGCGAATAGAGTCTATTCGGCTTCGCCTGCGATATTTGTTGGGTTATTATCCGATTTGCTGCATAAGTGGATAATCGAGACTGTTTTTGTCGAATCCACTTAAGTAATGATGACCGAGGCTATGCAGAACTTTCGATCGCTTAACGCTTATTTCTTGGTTCATAGTGGATCAATTTGACTGTAATTTTCAACAAATTGCCTTTATATTATCAAGTTTGAAATATTTTTATAATAGTACCTTATGTATCAAAGAAATAGCGGAATCTAATTCATCGCACTATACCACATGAAGTATATAATCGGCATTGCTTAGCAGTCAGCTTTTTCCTGGTATTTAAAAGATTTGGGGATATTTTTTCGATTGATTTTGATAAAATAATCACAATTCTTTCGAGCGTTTTACGTACATGAAGGACATTATACTATAAGCCTCAGAAACACCAGGGCCGGCGGAAGCAATTCTCTAGAGTAGCTATGCAGTGAGTAGTTCAGCTCTGAGCGTCGGTCTCATTACACTCACCCTGAGCGTTCAGGGACCGTCCCATTCAATCAATGTCGAAAATAATTGAAACCCCAGTCAATTTTACTGGGCAACTGTTCACTGCCAAACCGTGGGGTGTCCATCCATGTGGGCGCCTGTACAATGTAAACGAACATCTTAGTGAGAAAATAAGACCTTACTAACTTCGCTAGAGACAGTATGAGCGACACAACACGCTGTATAAAATACGTCCCCTCCCATCAAGTTACATTTCCCCGCCATGGCACTTTACTGCAGGTCAACGTCAATATTCATACAAGACGAAACGCAATGTACAGGCGTTACATTGTACAGGCTTTCACATGGATTAACACCCCGTCGGTTAGAAGTGAAAAATTGTCCAGCAAAATTGACTGTTCTCCAATTATTTTCGACATTGATTGAATGGGACAATCCCTGAACGTTCAGGGTGAGTGTAATGAGACCGACGTTTACAGCTGAACTAAAGTATTTTTATGAATGAATGTTCATAGAAAAATAATATTTGAGTGATTGTATTATATAAATTAAGAATAGCATCTTATAATATATCACAGAAATAGTGGAATGCATCGCACTACGAGTGGGTTACACTCATGGTATAGCTACTTATTTTATACGCCGAGTACACGAGATTTATTTTATTACTAACAATAAATACTCATTTCTAAACTCGACCTTTAAATAAAATGAGAGGAACTTAAACAAGAAAGGGGCGGGGCTTACATCTGCTTCGCTCAGCATAATCTAAAAAATCGGTCTCGCCTACCATGCTCTAACGCTTACCAAAAAGACAGTCGAACAACAAGTTGGTTTAAATAGCGTTAATTTGTAAATCGCGTCCGCTGCTCTAAGAACCAAGTATTTTCCAATACTAGGTTAATACGAGGATAACACTCCCGAATTAATATCAAGTTTTAGAAACGTTTTTATGCTGTCTTTAAAGGTTTATAGGTTGTAAAACTTCCTCATGTGCGGCAGGTTAGTTTGCTTCTAAAAACACTGTTTTCCGTTCCAAAAAATACAAAAAGTAATTTTCTACCAGATGACCATGGTTCTTTATACCGAGACTAGATCATTTCTCTGGGTGTAAGGATATAGCTTATCGATAAGTTCATACACTGTTGAGAAAATAATTCCATGGGTTTGCTTAGTAACAAATCGAGCGTGAATCAACTCTGTTTGTACTGAACAATTTTTGAGTGATATGTATTAACTGTCTTCACACATTCGGTTTATAATTAGCGATACACAGGTACAGTGGCAAGTGTTCTACTTCACAGACTCTTAGCTCAAAACTACCCCCGCGCGAAATCACAGATTTGGGTACATGTAAAAGAAAAAGAAATAGTGCCCGTGCGCATGCCAGTAATAGAAAAACTAAGAGTTCGCGCATAAAAATGCACAAACGTACCAGGCGCGAGGTCATCTAGGGCCAACATGATGACATATTTCGATGATGGTTGTATTACTACTTATATACCTTGATCTAAGGACACGTAATTCTTATGTACACAAGTACGTGTGTGTTTTTATTTACTTTAAACGTTGAATTTAGTGCATATTCTAGTGACCTCACAAGAAACATGCAACCATAAATCGGAAAAGCCCAAGGGGCTATACTGGAATATGATTCTATTTGGATTGTTTTGCTGAAACTGTTGCTTTAATAAATAAATTCCATCTTCGCATCTATTGCAAAGTGTACGATAAAAGGGATGACTTTGACTTTCCAATTGTTAACTTTCCATTTATTAGTACTAATATTCCAATTTCACCAGCTTATGGAGTGTTTGTGTCTCAACTTATTCGTTACACGAGAGCTTGTAGTAGGGTTCGAACTCCCAGATCCGTGACCAATTTCCGGGGAGGAAGGTTTGACGATTGATTCTGGTAGGGGGGACTGTTCTGAGGATTTGTGCAGTTTGCAACCTCTGGAAAGTGTGGGCAACTCTCAGGAGAGGCAAAAGTCCAAGATGGCTGCCAAAATAGCACATAGACTTATAGTTGGGGGCAAATGTCATCAAACCTTCCTTGCAATATATCATTTTTATAGTTTTCGGGGTCGCTGAATCCATTAAGAACACTCCCAAGCCATTTTGATGCACCCATATTCCAATATGGCGGGAATGGTGAAAAAAGCGGAAAATAATGTCATGTATTCTGGTATGGCAATATGAGCTTGTAATATATCGTTTTTAGGGTTTACATGGATGCTTAGTTCATTTTTCTAGACCAGTTTTTCGCGTAGATTCCGAATCTGTGTGGTGAACAGGCGTGTGAGGGGGCGTTTTTGAGATACGGGGGGTCTAATGTCTATGTATGGGTGTGTGTAGGGGGGTGGGGTGGGGCTGTCATTATGTGGACTTAATATATATTATTAAAACAAAAAATTCTAGGATTGCAAATCTATAAATAAGTGTTTATGATGCCCCTGGACAACTGTTTGATGTGTGGGGTGGGGTAGCAGGTGTGCATGTGTGGAGGGGGGGGGGGGGTAAATTGGAGGGAAATGATTTCACGTTGATTTAAATGACTCAAAATTGACCTGAAAAGTGTTTTCTCTAGCTTTTCGTTCAGTACCAATATCGTCATTCAAAATATTAAATTAAAATGTTATAATGTATCGCAGAAAAGACTACTCAGGCAAGATGGTAATAAGGAAAGAAAGTTTTGTTATTTCTCATCACAATTAAAATTCCTCCAGCCCAGCTCTTATTAGAAAGTTGGGATTTTCTTGAAAAAGAAAGACAGATAGGCATTACCGCAATTTGGATAAAAAAAATATCAAGATTGGTATTGAAAGTGTCAAGAATATCATAGAACTGACAACCATCCACGAGGACACCAAAATATCTTACCTACTCCTCTCCGCATTGCAAATTAATGGAGGTGCTGAAACGGCTCTAGGACAATCCGATCCCGGACAATTCGTCCCTGAACAATTCGTACCCAATGACTATTTGTCCCCAAGGACAATTTATCAGACAATTCGTACCCAAGGACAATTCGCCCTCGGATACGAATTGTCCTTGGATACAAATTGTCCTTGGGTACGAATTGTCCTAAGGTACAAATTGTCCTAAGGTACGAATTGTCCTAAGGTACGAATTGTCCTTAGGTACGAATTGTCCTTAGGTACTAATTGTCTGGTGAATTGTCCTTAGGGCCAAATAGTCCGTGTACGATATGTCCTGGGGTACGAATTGTCCTAGTGTACGAATTGTCCTAGTGAACGAATTGTCTGGGTGCGAATTGTCATTGGGTAAGAATTGTCATTGGGTACAAATTGTCTGGTGACGAATTGTCCGGGTACAAATTGTCATTGGTTACGAATTGTATGTAGACGAATTGTCCGGTACGAATTGTCTCGGATCGAATTGTCCTAGAGCCGTTTCAGCACCTCCATTCATTTGCAATGCGGAGAGGAGTAGGTAAGTTATTTGGGTGTCCTCATGATTGTTTGTCAGTTCTATGATATTCTTGACACTTTCAATAATGGGTACGAATTGTCTGGTGACGAATTGCCCGGCATCGAATTGTCTGGGATCGAATTGTCCTAGAGCCGTTTCAGCACCTCCATTAATTTGCAATGCGGAGAGGAGTAGGTAAGATATTTTGATGTCCTCGTGGATGGTTGTCAGTTATATGATATTCTTGACATCCAAATTGCGGTAATGCCTATCTGTCTTTCTTTTTCAAGAAAATCCCAAATTTCTAACAAGAGCTGGGCTGGAAGAATTTTAACTGTGATGAGAAATAAAAAAACTTTCTTTCCTTATTACCATCTTGTCTGAGTAGTCTTTTCTGCGATACATTATAACATTATAATTTAATATTTTGAATGACGATATTGGTACTGAACGAAAAGCTAGAGAAAACACTTTTCAGGTCAATTTTGAGTCATCTAAATCAACGTGAAATCATTTCCCTCCAATTTACCCCCGCCCCCCTCCACACATGCACACCTGCTTCCCCGGCCAACACATCAAACAGTTGTCCAGGGGCATCGTAAACACTTATTTATAGATTTGCAATCCTAGAATTTTTTGTTTTAATAATATATATAAAGTCCACATAATTACAGCCCCACCCCACCCCCCTACACACACCAATACATAGACATTAGACCCCCCATATCTCGAAAACGCCCCCTCACACGCCTGTTCACCACCCAGATTCGGAATCTACGCGAAAACCTGGTCTAGAAAAATGAACTAAGCATCCATGTAAACCCTAAAAACGATATATTACAAGCTCATATTGCCGTACCAGAATACATGACATTATTTTCCGCTTTTTTCACCATTCCCGCCATATTGGAATATGGGTGCATCAAAATGGCTTGGAAGTGTTCTTAATGGATTCAGCAATCCCGAAAACTATAAAATTGATATATTACAAGGAAGGTTTGATGACATTTGCCCCCAACTATAAGTCTATGTGCTATTTTGGCAGCCATCTTGGATTTTTGCCTCTCCTGAGAGTTGCCCACACTTTCCAGAGGTTGCAAACTGCACAAATCCTCAGAACACGGGAATGTGTACACGGGACCTTGGTATTTCGTTCCATCCGAACGACTATGCAGCTGTCGCTTTCAGGCCCTCCGATTGCATCACTGACAAGGGGAAACCACGCCGGAAAACGAGATTAACTTTCTCGGCCAATGCAGGGATCGAACACCCGAAGTGCAGGCTAGCAAGCCAACACCTTACCCACTTAGCCACGTGATCAACACCAATGAAGACGAGTATACGCCCTTTTGTGAAGGCTGCAGCCTACTCTTTTTTCGAATTACAAATGGTAATGTTTCTTATACGTGCACACTAATATGTACACGGGACCTCAGTTTCTACTCACTGCTGGCAGTCTTACAGAACGTATTGTGTAGATTACTAATCCGCAAATATATAACAGATGAATGGTAGCGTTCATATACTAATGTTGCACAGTTTTTAATTTGTTCATGTATAAATACATATATTGTTTCCAGATTTACGAGGGGTCGAATTCCCAACTTTCTGAAAATTGACACACTTGACATGGAATGACCCATGAGTGACCATAAAATTGTCTAGTTAGATGTGTAGAATTGTTTGTGAAATTGATTTAAGTCGCTGGCATCATTATTTAGATTCCGATTTCTTCATTTTATCCCGATATTACCTAGTTTATGTTGAGTGGAAGCCCCCCCCCCCCCATTCCTCAAGAGCAAACATCACGACCATGTCGTATTAATTTAACCGAGTTAACTGTACAGTCATCATGTCATTGATCACAGATTGTTACTTTCTGATAACAGATATATTGATTTCACAAAAATTCAGTAAATGATAAGTATATATGTGTATTACCATTTTACATTCCAGCGTTTGGTATAATCTAAAAATCAATCGATACCTCGTAAATATGTTGCATACTGTGTACAATCATCATAGATTTCAATATTTCACAAACAGTAGATTGTATATCAGCAGGGAGGGGCAGAAATATACAATGACAGTGCCATATCAATATTCTACAGTAGAATGTATATCAGCAGGGAGGGACAGAGATATACAATGATAGTAACATATCAATATTCTACAGCAGATTGTATATCAGCAGGGAGGGGCAGAGATATACAATCATAGTACCATATCAATATTCTACAGTAGATTATATATCAGCAGGGAGGGGCAGAGATATACAATGATAGTACCACACCATGATTAAACTATAATTAATGACGACAGATAGGTTGATTACTACTTCAAATACGTTAGACATTTGATTTTATCATGCATTATGAACATACTAGTATCTATACATGTAGATATTAGCGTGCTGGAACAATCTTGTTGGTTTCGATCGATTTTGCTTTAACACAACCATATATCTGGCATGTAATGATTGGTCTAAATTACGTGGGTAGAAATTATATTCACGTGGCGATACATTTCATTGTGAGACGATCTGAATATAAACTAACTGTTTTACACAGACGAAGTCAGAAAGTTGTCAAGTACTGATACTTTTATAGACAAACTTCAAGCAGATATTATTCAGCTGGTGAGTATGTTGTAAACGATGGCGTGTTTAAAATATTGTATCCTTATCAAGTAGTTCTTACTCCTCAAAAGTGACGAAGGCAAGCTGTTATACCAAGTATTATGATTAGGGTTAGGGCAAGCTGCTATACCAAGTATTATGATTAGGGTTAGGGCAAGCTGCTATACCAAGTATTATGATTAGGGTTAGGGCAAGCTGATATACCAAGTATTATGATTAGGGTAAGGACAAGCTGTTATACCAAGTATTATGATTAGTGTAATTGCTTTTTGACAATGATTCAGCTCCCAAATAAATATTTAAAAAAATAGAACATGTCATTTTGTGACTAGCAAAGGCAAGGGGTAAATAATTGACATAGATCATAGAGAGGGATAAATGCGGTATGGTATACTAGTGTCTATCATCCTGTAAAAAAATATTATTCTGGATGCGTTGTCAACATAATTTGAGAATAATGGGTCGTTGGCTAGATTATCCAGTTTTGTACATTATCATAGCACTGTCCAAGGGGGGTAACTGGTCCTAAAACAAGATGTCGACGCCCATGAAATTAATTTAGGAATGTCATTTCAGAAAATCCATTTTGACAACGGTCCCAAACCTTCCCAGGGCGGCCTAACGTGTATAGTTATCTAGTGTTCGGATGGGCCTAAAAACCGAGGTCCCGTGTAAACATTGGCGTGCACGTAAATAATCCCTTGACATTTGTAATTCGATATAAGAGAGAGAGTAAGCCGTTGTGCCTCTGCCCGGGCAAACTTTCCTTATATCACATTGTATGGCATATGCCCGTCTCCAATAGCCCAGTTCGGAGCAGAACAATAAAACGTGTTCCCCCATTTCATTTTATGTATACAAACAGTGTAAAAGTATGTGATATCAAGTTTGTGGACCCTTTAGAGGTAACAAATTTGATCCGATTTTGATGAAACTGAAAATATCATGTTTATATCCCACGCAACGGTTGGACAATGTGGGCGTATCTTGCATGTCAACCGCTTGTTAAATTCTCATGTGACTTTCGGTTAATATCTAAATATATTCCAAAATATTCAAAATAAAAAAACACGACTTTCAATAAAATAAAACCAAGTACGAACAATCCAAACCATTAGACAAAATTCGAAGTCCTAAAAACGGTATAGGCAAAATATTGATAAGTTAAATATTGATGATTTTGTTATCCTGCCGCAGTGGACGCGTTCAAGTTCGCACTCTGTATAAACAGGGCTTAATTCTGGAAGTAATATACAGAAATTGTTGAAATCCGACAGACTTTTTCGTTTCCATAAAGCCCTGATTATACAGAGTGCGAACTCGAACGTGTCCATCGCGAACACGAACGCGACTTTTGAGCAGTTTCGCGGTTCAAATAGGGCGCGAACCCGAAAGCAGAAATCCGTCGACGGCTTTCGTTATGACTTGTCTTTTTCTAGCTGTAAAAGATAAATTTTATCATTTGCTATTATGGCTCAGATGGAATCAGACACAGGCGAAAGAAGCGAATATTAGTGCATGAAATTTCGGTTTGGAGATTAGTCCTTGTAGAAGAACTATAATTTCATCCGGAAAAATTCCAAAGGTATTTTCGAATGACAGAGGAGCAATTTGACTACATATTGCAATGGATTGGAGACGGCGTTTGCATACAGCTTTATAATATAGAATCGCATTCCTTTCAATTCCAATGACCATTTCTTCGGTCTTGTGCATTCTGCTTTAAAAAGTAGTCTGTGAATATTGCACCCTAGTGGGAACGATCAGGCCTAGCGATTTTTATTCACGGAAATGATGTCATGGGAAGTGCCCGCTTATAAGTTCACTGGGAAAAAGTCCGCGACAACTTTTGAAAAAAACGCTCGGTAGGCAATCAAGGCGGTCGTTGGCGCGAACCAATATGTGTTCGGGTTCGCGCCCTGTATGAACGGGGCCTCTAAAATTAACCAAAGCATTCCAGGACGAAAAACCTCGTTCGGGTTCGGGTTCGCGCTCTTTATAAACAGGGCTTTAACCCCTAAACGACGAAAATTATAATCTTTTGAATATGAAATTGTTGATTTAGCTGCTCAGATATTTCGATGTCTGGCAACCTATCTTTAACTTAAGTTGTAAGGACAAACCGTAGTGATATTCAGCAATATGTGACTATCCGTTTTGAAATTATTCCCTGAATTGTTGTTGAGAAACCTTAGGACTGTAAATAAACAAACGCTATTGCTTGTCAAAGTTTGTGTACCACTTTGAAATAAGAACAGATAAATGACACATGTATATTATCCCCTGTCCCTGCGGGTACAATAATAATATCGGGACACTCCATTTCTCTGGAACCCATTGATGATGTTATTAGCTATTATATATTTTTGTATTTGACCACTTATTTATATTATAAAATTATTTCGTCTCTTCCATTAGAATACAACATTTACTAGATCTAAAAGATGACATGGTTGGTGCTATTGCTACTGTTATTGAACATCACCTCCGTAGCACCTGCTAGTAAGTTCTATGTTAAAACAAATATATAACATTGTACATTTATTACAACAGATGATGCCTTATGATTGTATGGATTATTCCCGTCTTCATAATATCAGTTGGAACAGAACAGTAGGACAATAAACCCCACTTCATTTTATTTATAATTGTATAATCAACAATTGTTTCCACTGTAAACTTTGTATATGTTATTGGTGGATTCAATGATAAAATAAAATCTTATTTTAACTTATAAATTGTTACGCTGGTATTTAGTAATGGACCTGGAAATAAACGGATAACATATTCCATAGAATACAATTACGAATATATACGCGAGGCTTAGTTCTTTCAGATCTTTATCAATATTTTAATGACTCAATTTGTTAAAATTTCAAAATTTAAATACTCAGAACATTAAACTGTTGAGAAGAGCAACTGATTTATCTATGTTTATAAATCAATCTTTTTGTAAATAAATTGGTGACAAATGTTTGTTCCCCAGGAACGAAAATTCTAATTTGTATGGCACAAAACAAGTCCTTCTGTATTTGATTATGTTTTATGTGAATTTTCTACCCTTGGCCCTTCAGTAATAGTTTGCAAATTGCAATTGTTGTTAGTTGTACGCAACGTTTAACACCACACTCTGTTGAATGAGTTCTATTTTGGCTCTGCCTTTTACTCAAAATATGTGACAAGCTTTACATGGTGATGAGAAAGAACAGAACATTTTCGCAGAAATTGATATATCGTTGTCTCTATCAATATCTCCATGTGATAATATTGAGTGTCAACACGGCGGTACTTGCTTTCAAGGATCCTGCCTTTGTCCAGCTGAAACGATCGGGAAGTTTTGTGATATAAGCCTAGCGCCGCCAGTGGTTGGAGGGGCAAGGCTGGGGCAAAGTCCAAGGTTAAGGGGGCAAAGGCACGAGCTTCAAATAGGGGTAGGGGGTGTCCCCCAGAATTTTTTTGAAAAGCAGGCTGCCGTAAATGCAGCCTGGCAGTATTTCGACACTGATCGTTGAGATAAAGTGTCAAACGAACGGACTTGCGAACCTCGACGAAATCCACTCACAAGTGCCAGAGTAGGGAGTCCTTGTAGGGGATATTGGGACCTCCACGAATTTTTTTAAAAATAGACTGTCGGAAATCGTGTATTTATTTTTTTGTAGATGATGCATGTGAGCCGAGTCCATGTAACGATGGGAAAACCTGTTTTCGTGTTGATGGTGGATTTGAATGTCGATGTATTGATATTGTAAATGATGGAAGTAAGTATTTGGATTGTACATTTGTATATAAGTATTGACATTATGCGCCGTGTATATTTATATATGTTCGTGACGTTATAAATACAATTATTAATATATAAACATTACTCTCTAACTAATTTCAGATATAACATCACCGAATTACCCACAAGATTATCCAGAGTATTTTGACAAGTGTTATCTTATAATTGGCCGACCTGGACAGAATACCAAATTATCTGTTAACGGACAGTATTGCATTGAAGATGGAGATGGATTTTCACCAGCATATTGCACTAAACTGTATACTGGCGATAGTTGGTGTTATTATGATTATCTAATGCTTCAGGGAGTAAGGTATAATTCCCATATATTTTGTCTAGTTGCATCCACTGGGTATATACGTAAACCCCAAAACAAATAGCAAAGTAGACACATAGTGTGTACAGGTACGGGGGGGGGGGTGCAACGGAAAAGCATTTCCCGAGGCATCCAAATTAGATGGTCACAAAAACAACTCAAGCCAGTGAATGAAATAGGGTTTAACGTCCACAATGAAGATAAGCACTGCCCGGACAGCGGCACTGCAGCCTACTCTTATATCGAATTCCACCTGCAAGAGATCTTTTACGCGCAAGCCAACGTATACACGGGGCCTCGGTTTTTCGTCGTTCCATCCGAACGACTGGGCAACTGTCAGGAAACCACGCAACAAGAAAGTTCAATATTGAGTTATTTATCTAGCTTAAGAAATGAAATGAAATGCAGTTTGACGTCCTACTGTTATGCACCTAACATCTAGCTTTAGAACCGATAGCCAACACTGACCATCTGAATTTCGAGTTTGTCCGCAGAAATGAATTGGTCGTCAAAATTCCCGCTCAAATTCCTGGGGATCCGTAATCATTCCGGTGGTAAGTTTTTTTGGGGGGATAAAACTATAAACCTCAGAATGCCTCGTTCGGCATTTCTGTCTAAACGAGGTAAAAAAAATGCCTCGTTGTCTGCAGTTCCAAAATGAGGTTTTTTGAATTGCCCTTTTTTGGAACAAGGTATATTGTTCAGAACGATGCTTGGTAAAATTGACCCGTTTACTAAACGTGTTTTTTTTCTCAAGATCGTTAGCCCTGTGGTGTTGTGAAAGCTAAATTGGGGTTGTAAATTAATCATGGTAGCTGTGTGTTTTATACCTCCACCTAACTGATTTCGCAGACAACAAATTAGTGTTTATCTTATCTAAATACAACAAATAATCCATCCTTATTAATCAAAAACTTTAAAAAAGTATTAAATTTCATCACAGATTTCCAATACGCCAGTTTAGTTTTTTATATTTATTGTAAGAAAAAAAAAACTTGACCATAGCATTGACTGTTTCTGTTGAAACTCCATAACATTGCACAAAATATCATTGGAGCAAAGTCATATAAAGGCACAGCGATAAATTTGTCGGCTTTATATCAATTGTCAATTAAATCGGAAAAAAACACACCTCATACATTAAAATTTAATTAAAACGTTTAATTATGAAGTGGGTATAAATAATGCGAAAATAATTTATGCTATGGTGTGTATTCTAATCTTGTATATTTCTCTGATTATAATATCATAGTTTGAACTGGTTTTATTTTCGTGTTAAATAACATAAATTTTAATTTTTACAAATTCGCTGACAGCAAATACCGCTATCAACTCTCTTGAAAAAAACACGTTTAGTAAACGAGACATTTTACACAGCCTCGTTCCAAAAACAGAGGAATTTAAAAAAAAACTCGTTTTGGAACTGCAGACAAACGAGGCATTATTTTACCTCGTTTGGACAAAATGAATTTAGCACGTAAGTACAACATCCTGAACGTAGTTAAATATAATCCATCTGATTATGGCACCAGGAAACTCTCTGATGACACGAATGATGATGCCCGAAACATGTCCGGCTTTGGGCAGAGCGGCAACTTTTATGTGGCTCTTGACATTACATTAATTTTCAATGGTTTAGTTAAATCTAAAAATTTGATTCCCGAAAAGCTGATGACACTAATAATGATCGATGTCCGAAAATTGTGGCATATTTGGAAAAAAATGAAAATTTTCCGCCAAAATATATTTTTTTCACACTTAACCCGTCTTCGCGAACAAATAATGTTCTATGCCGGAAAACTATCGGATAAGAACGTAAAGTGATTTTAGATACTTTATTTTGCCGAATTAATCGTTATTTTTAACGTCATACATACAAATAACTGAAGTGGTCTGTGTTTTATATTATAGATATTGTGGTGGGGCACCGCCCACTCCTATCATAGTACCAACTGGTGAAAATACCACCGTGCGATTTTATTCAGATTACTCCAGTACATTTACTGGTTTTCACCTGAGCATTACCTACACAGGTATGAAATGTTGTATTATATTTGTATACAAGTAACCACTGATATAGACTAATAAATAAATAATAACTACTCGTATATAGATAATAACCACTGGTATATAGACAATAGTTTATCATTTAAAACAAGAATTTGCAAAAACAAATACCACATTTAAATATTTTTATATATTTTACCTACTTGTCTTTATTTGTCTGTTTTCAGATGTATAAAGCCAAGACATCAAGACATCAACAAGAAGACAGTTGTGTTATATTTCTTCATAACCAGATATAGCCATCAACACATGAATTGTTAAATCAATGTAATAACTATATCCAAATTAATATAAATTCATTTAAATAACAAAACTAAACCCATTTTGGAAACTGACCAATAACCTAAATAAACTGTTGTTGATGTAATTTTAATTTATTTACTTAAAGTCGCTATGCGTCATGTTACCACTATTCGAATCACTTGTAAACCACAATAATCTGAAAGATGAATCTCTAATAAGAATAGCAGAACAAAAATGACCCAATTCCGTTCAGTACGGAATACGCCCACACATCAGCTTTGTCTCAACTGCAGCTTTCTGAAAAGATAGAAAAAAAAACTGTTAAAACCTATAGCCCCTATCGCGTTCACATGGTTTTCAGCGAAAAGGGGATAACTCAGGAACAGAAGGCTGTGGATTATGAATATCCACAGGGATCGATGACCCCAATACTTCAAGCCAAATATGAAATATCCATTAACAACAATGCAATGCAATGGACTTTAAGGTCAAACTGCTCTGCCCCGACTAAAAGTGTCCTCGATATGAGTGAAATTGTGCCCGAATTCCACTAACCATGGTGACAAGGTTGGAAAGACGCTAACTAGTCTGGAGGTCGCGTGTTTGATCCCTGCATTGGCCGAAAAAGTTCATTCGAATTTTCCGACGAGGTTTCCCTTTTTCAGTGGTGGAGATGGGGAACGTGACAAGGACAGCTGATGATACGAAAACCCGATGTCCCGTCTATACATTAGCGTGTACCTGCGTGTACGTAAAAGATCCCTTGGCAGTTGGAATTCACGTGCACGCTAATTCACATGCAGGGATATCTCACGTGCACCTGGGTCGATCACGCAGGTTAGCAAGCCAAAATCTTACTCACTGAGCCACCACTGCTCCCATTCATTACAAACTGAAGCTTTTATCGCGTTCACAAAATTTTCCGGAAAAGGGGGAATTACTTCGGAATAAAAGCTGAATAACGATAGGGTTCATCCTCTCATTAATTGAACCCTTCACATCAAATTTTACCACATTCGGTTTGAAAAAAACCTATGGCCTCTATCGTGTTTACAATGTTGTGTGTTTGTATATATTAACTTGTCAGGACCAGAACTTGACAGTACACCAACCATGTGGAGACCATTGTTGTTGTGGGGAGTTGTGCAAATTTAGATATGTCCCCGCATGGGAGCAAAGATCGGTATTTTTAGACACTCATTCACACACACATCCCTTCTTTTGTTTTAAATTATTAGAGCCAGGAAGACTAATGTCGTCCTCCCTATATAAGCCTATAGTCAGTGATTTTTCGCATGTTTATTTTTTTTTTGAGGGGGGGGGGGCTGAAGCTATGAACCAGACATCTACCAAGTCACTACGTTATATCTATAGGAACGTGGTGTTAAATTACAGGCTGCTAGCTGCAAAAAGCTATTCAAATTTCTCTCGGTTTTTCAGAATCCGGGTTTGAACTCGCCAGCAGCAAAAGAAACGTTTTTGGCATTTTGGTTTGATTATTTGGCCATAAATACTTTTCTGGTGATCGGAATCAAAAGGGACTGGTACTGGCCTGATTAACTTCAAGATTTAAGATGCTAGTGTACACATTTACTCTAAATTTCAAGCTTCTTCGACAAACGGTACGGGTGACAAAGCCAAACAATAATGGCAAAATGATAGAAAAAAATTTTTTGATCGATTTTCTAAGATGGCCGCCATACAGCGCCATAGCGCAGCCATAAAAGAATCCGGGGTTGGTTTTTTTTTGGGTTTTTTTTTGGGGGGGGGGGTCTTTTACCGACAACAGTGTTTTTGGACTACAGATACAGAGACATCTTTTCCCTCGGTTGTTCTACCTTTTGATAGAATGTGCATTGGGATCATAGTTATCGCCTATAAAAAAAAGAAGAGGGGTCAGTTCCGAAACAATGATTTTTCCCCCCTCGAAACCACCCAATCTAACAAAATAGGCCGTTTTCTATTAAATTCGTCCGTATTTATTGTTCTCGGGATCGCAGTGTGAACTTGTTCATAAAATTTCGAGATCTTTATACCACCGGGGCGACGCCTCAGCAGTCAAAAATAGTCGTTTATATACGTTCACATGAATATAATGTCGTCGCCCTTGTCCGTCCGGACGCCCGACCACAATTTGTTTGTTGACACTCTGCAGGGCACAATTTTTATCCGATTTTGTCGAAACTTAAAATATAGGTCTATCTCACAAAGATCTCGGTTCCTGTCGATATTGTCATGTATCATGGCCCCTGGCTGTACGAAAGATCACGTTTTAGCTTGCAGACACTCTAGAGGTCACAATTTTCACTCGATTTTGATGACACGTAAAATGCATGTTTATAACCCAAAGATCTTGATTCCTGTCGATATTCGCGCATACGAGATTAAAACATAATGATTATTTTGAGAATAGGGACAGTAGTGAATCATAGTAGGCCTAAGTAGAATAAACACTGGCCAAATAGCGTTTTATTGTAACATAGCTTGGCCCTTGGATTTAAGCTAAAATGGTTAGCAGTGCTAATCAAGGGGATAGCTTTCACCTATGTGGTTTCAAGAGAGAAATGGCGTTTATCGTCCACTCGACCCAAACTAAATCGTTTCAGGACTAACATATGATTTAATTTTATTCCAATAATTCGCTTGCACGTAGGGGTAATTGGCATTGTGTGGAAACCGAAGGACCCGGCGAAAACCGACGACGTTGGGCAGGCGACCCTACTCCTTGTCAAACCAATTGAGTCAACGACAGGCTTTATGATACAGCGCACACGTGCTAACCATTCCCCCCCCCCCCCCCCATATTGATGAATGTATCATACAACAAATACATAAGTTCTCAATAGATGGTGTGTATTTTTATCTTCGTAGAAAACATGATTCCATTATTCCTTCATTAAACATTGTAAATGTTTTTGATATCGAGATAAAATAGTACCCAAGTTTTCCTCCACTTGGGTTATTGCACCTATCATGCTTGTTTAAATAAAGTCACGTCCTAATATAATTTATGTCAGTTGTCATACAAAATTGTCATACATATTCGGTGTTGCGTTAAACAAATTTTCAAGAGTTGCAAGTATAAGATTAAGAGAATTATCAGTACCGGACTGGTAGCTTTGGAAACGGCGCTGGGTAGAGGGCCAGATTAAGCTTGCATGGTGTCTTATCAGTACCGGACTGGTAGCTTTGGGAACGGCGCTGGGTAGAGGGCCAGATTAAGCTTGCATGGTGTCTATCAGTACCGGACTGGTAGTTTGCGCTACGGCGCTCGGAAGAGGGCCAGATTAAGCTTGCATGGTGTCTCTGGTTGAAAATCTTCCTGTAGTCCTTACGTCAACAGTGGTCATTGTACGTCACACACATACGAAATACTAAACTGGTCAGCAGTAAATATTCATTAAATGCATTGTGTATGTTAGTATGCCCCCGAGTTGCCTCCCTGTAACTTATGACGTACCGTACCTATTGATGGTACAAAACATTTTTATAAATGGAATGAAATGGGGTTTTGTGATACGATTTCCGAAATCGGTATTCTGATAAATGTAAGGGGCCTATTTTCTGGGGTTGTTTTTGTTAAAATTTTTACAACTATTGTATTCTTTGAAGTGTCGACAGTGGGTAACAGTTGTTCCAGTACTTCCTTCTACATCCCTTACTATCAATTGGGAGGAGAAGGGGTCATAAGGTCTGTCATAGAGTTAAGTGGCCTGGGTTTAACCCCAAACGTTCACGTGACACGTGTAACACAGCGATATCATAAGTGCATAGAACTTAATGAACTCTTCTAGTTTTGACAATACATGATTTTGACTTTCACCTGTATATATAATCTCTTGGCATGGCTATATCTTATTAAATATAATTAATTCAATATGTCCATTACAAGCTATACATAATCTGTGTACAAGATCCACACGACTTCAAATGTTTATGCACATGCCGTGACGAGATAAAGAAACAATTGCAAATATGACTAACTGCCTTATCTGTGTCCTGTTGGTATATAATTGAGTAGTTCACTGACATTAGTAAGCGAGGAGCCACGGGAGAAGGAAGGCTTGGGCGATTGTATCTAGCCGCTTCCTTGGCAGTGGGGCAGAATTTGTAGATGAAATGTTATATTGTTAGATGTGTTCCTGTAGAAGACTAGTAGATTTAATATTATGTAGATGTGTTCCTGTCGTAGACTAGTTCTTGTATAGTTTAAGTACCTGTATTGCTGTATTATGTAGATGTGTTCCTGGTGTAAATAAATCCTATAAATTTACTAAACCGATCTTCTGTTTTACACTAATTGTCCCCCTCCTTTCGAAGAAAGCAGGGGACTATTAAAATGGGTTCGCCCGTGTGTCTGTCTGTCCATCTGTCTGTCTGTCACACTTTTTGGGACACAATAACTCTCTTTCTAATTGAGCTAGAATATCCAAACTTGGTGTAGGTGTTTATTAGGTCATTACCTTGACGGAGTTCGAAGATGAGCATTTTCAGCTCAGGGTAAGCAGAGATAAGCAATTTGATTGGTTGATGCTTTGGGACGTGATAACTTGAGTTGTTATTAATTTAGAGTGATGAAACGTGGTATATAGTTTCATTTTATAAATACCTTGACTTAGTTCAATAATGCACATTTTCTGCTCAGGGTAAGCAGAGCGATAAGCAATTGGATTGGCCGAGACTTTGGAACATAATAACTTTCAAGATTTTAACTTCAAGACTTTAAGAAACGTAGAAGATATTTTCACAAGAGTTCAAATTTCAGATTTTTTTTTATTAGACACTTTCAGAAACCATTGAATTGATTTCTTTGTCGTGTAAAATTAAGAAATTATTTTATAATTTTAATATTTAATGATATATAAAAGTTACCGATAAACGGCGAAAATGAAACATAAGGTCAATTTTTTGTTTAAAATGTTGATTTTGTGCATGAAGTGATGACATAAGAATGCAGAAACGAGAATTATTAGTTTAGAATGTTGCGTTCGTGTCTAAAATGTTCAAACTGAAATGTAGAAACAAAAATCATGAATATTGTCCCATTTGGTCTTCCATACATAGCACGCTGTATGGCGTATGCCTAGTCGGAGCAGAACAGTAGAACGTTAAAGATGTAACTGAATGTCATCGATTTAGGGGTTTAGCGGGCGTACAAAGTCAAAAAACAACATATAAAAAAACAAAAACCCGATTTTATGTAACGAGGGTATGTTTTTGTAACATTTTCTTTTACCGATCAGGCCCATCCAACAATAACGAAATTCTTCGGCAATCTCCGGAAACATTCGGTTTTGACGTCATCTCAGGAAGGAATGGACATCAATATGGCGACCTTTTCTACTGCCATTTTATGCTGAGATGGTCAACGGATGTGTTTTGTTCGGCTGTAGTGTAGTGCCTCTACCGATACTACCCGTAGTTTGTCTACGCATAACTTCCCAAAGAATCCGGCCACCCGACGACAGTGGGCGAAGTTTGTGCACACTACCAGGGAAAACTTCGTTTGACCTAAACAACCAAACAACAGTTCGGGCTCGGCTGTTATTATTGAATATTCACAACATTTTACAGAAGATTGTTTCGAAATTTTATCGTCGGTTGCCCAGGTTGAAAGTGGTTCACAGAAAAAGTAAGGCCCTTTTTGATCTATTTAGAATAAATAAATAAATTTATCTCATTCGATCTATTCCAAGTCAAAACTAAATTGTGATAGGCCTACCTATTTCTAAAATTAAAAACAGTGATCGGTCAGCTGTCAAAAAAGGTCACAATATGCAGGCATAATTCTCTGGGGATTTTTATGAAGATTTGTAAAAGTAAAATAATACTAGGCCTTGTCATATAATAGGCCTACATATTTCTATAAAAAGGTGATCAGTGTTAAAAAAATAGTGATGTGCAGGCAGAATATGTCACTGCATTTTGTGAAGATTTGTATTAAAATGTAAAATAAATAGACCTACTATATATATATATAGGCCTCATTATATACTATAGCCCTGTCTATTTCCAAAAAACAGTCATAAGCTGTCAAAAAAAAACAATATGCTGAAGAATTCTCTTTTATGAAGATTTGTAAAATTAAAATAATACTAGACCTTGTCATATAGGCCTACATGTAGATCTAACTAAAAAAAGATGATCAGTCATCAAAAAAAACAAAACATGATAAGCAGGCAGAAAATGTCACTACCGGTACATTTTGTGAAGATTTGCAAAATTAAAATAATATAGGCCTACTAGCCCTTATTTTTATATATCTCTACCTATTTCTATAACAGTGATCAGCTGTCCAGGCAGAATTCTCTGAGCATGTTATGAAAATTTGTAAAATTTTAATAAAATACTACCAGCTCCCAAAAAGTCATGTGTTAAATTAATTTACAGGGAGGAAGGCAATTGCTCACTATCAAGGAGATTTGGATTTTGATTCAGATGTTTGTTGAGAAAATTGCCTGTTTCCCCCCTGTAGTCAGTTGTGTCGCTAGGAATTTCATTTCAAATTTTTACATTTCAGGTAGCATTGCATATAGGCCTACTGTTCATGGAAGCATTAAGGACTGCATTAAATATCAAGACTAAGTTTGGATTGGCACCAAGTACTGTTAATATCAGAATGGAATAATTTTTTCTTTTTTTAAAATGGGAATAATAAATTTGAAATATGAAAAGTTGTGGATTTGAACGTTTGTATTGTGTGTATTGGCAATATAATAGAGACCCACAAAATCTAAAGACATTACTGTTCTGAACTATCCTGATTCCTGACAGTGAAGTGACACTGTGTGAAGCTAATGTTTTTGGGATTTCGAAAATTTGCCCAAGAAAATATACCAGTTGCATTCACATTGAACCTGAAATTTGTATAAATTTTTGACAAGAAATGTTTCACACATTTGTTGATCAGAAAAACATTGTCAGATTTATGCCGGAAACAATGTTAGATATATTTTCATTCAATCTATTGTAAATTGTGATCTGTGTGTAAAAGTTACAATAAATGGTTTTATGCAATCATAGAGGAGTTGTAAATTTTACAGTTTACTGAATACTTCTGTACCAGTACAGACAAGAGCTGCATGTCTTATGAATTGAATATAAATAAATATTCAGTTAAATTATAGAAATAATTCACAATAATCCATTGATTTCATTCATTATATTTATTGAAATTATTTCCAAAAAATAGAAATGTGTAACTGGAAGTGTATAATGTATAGGTGAAAGCTAAGTGTATTCCAATTCTTCCCAAGAAATTAATTTCAAAGTCTTTCAGGCACTCGCATAACAGCCTGCTTTTCATTTTGTGCAACAATTGTTTTAAAGTTAGGATTTAGGGATGAATGAACACTATTTAGGTATTATATTTTATTGTCTGTCTTCCATGATATAGAAATTCCTTGTGCACATCAAATGAAATTTCTTCATACAATTAAATACAATGGCTTTTGTATTATTGGTCTGAAAAAAAAATACATATTAATTAGTAGTAGTAGCATGTTTGACAATAAAATAGAGTTTCTTCAGGGATTTCTGTGTCTACAATTTACAAAAAAAAATTACAGTCGAATAAGAGAAATGCAGTTTTAGTTATAATAATATAATTTATGCATAAATTAGAAAGGAAGTTGGCATCAGATTTTACAGACTATGACTTTACAGTATGGGTTTACATTCAAATCATACTCAATACGAAGGAAGTACCATCAAGTTCAGGTAATGCCAAGGGAATTGGCACACCAAGAAAGACTTTCTTCAACCAGCATTATTCACACGATAGCTCTTTTAATTTTAGTCAAACAAGGCCCTAATTTATATACAAATCCACTCCTTCAATGCCACAAATCGGATATCCTTTTCTTCTTGATTACAAAGAAATAATATTCAAAATAAAAATTCCACTGAGTGATATTGATATTCTGATTAGTTGTACACTTTACTTTGAATTAGATCAAATAATTTAAATTTAAAGACAAAATACCAGTAGGCCTATTCATCATTTTGTACTTTTTTTTATTAGTTCCCCAACATTGTAAAATTATAGTTGTGCTCACTGAAATATAGTCCATAAAACTGTTTGAAATTCATTCACATTCCTGACATTGTTGTTTAGCGAAGTAGACCTCTATAATATATTAGTAAACAAAAGGGTCTGTACGTAATTCCTTACATTATTTTTTTGTAAATCGCTTCATTTATGTTTCTCAAATAAACGATGACTTGATTGTATGAATTATAGGCCTAATGCATTTTCAACATACCTGTTTATAAAGACGGAGCGCAGTTTACGTGGGCTACTCTACTGGCAGTGATGACAGCCAGTCGTCCCTTCTTCGTCATTTTACAACTCTCCCTGTTGCATTATTTATGACATTTTTTTTAATAAAGATGAGCGAAGATCACAACATTTGTTTGAAGTGAGGCACAAATGAATAAATATTTAATCCAATTCACTCGCTTGTATTCAACATTATCAAGCTAACAAAATTACGTGATAATTATTTATCACGGCTGCCTCTGTTGCTGTTTACCGTTTGCGGTTCGAACATAAATTATGGTTGAATCGGCCCCGTCGCCGAGTTCAAAAGATCGTCGGACACCTCATCATACAAATCAAAGACACTAGAGTAACTGCGATCGGTTGAATGGCTTTGAACGCTCGCAGAATCGTCGCCAATACCGGCTCTCTCTATGAATCACAGCATAATAATATGCCTGACATTGTTGACGTGTTCCTGAGATGACGTCACGCCAGGCTAGTAGACTCGTTAATTTTGTTTCCGTGAGTGTCGAGAAAATTGAAATTGAAATTCGTATTGTGTCTAAACCGCTGGGCAAATCACATTGAAATTTTATATTCAGCCTATTTGAGGATTAAACTACACATATTTGTTGAAAAAATGGTTTATTGAATTTATATTCAGTTATATCTTTAAAATCCCATTTCATTTAACATATCGATGTATTAGTTGACAATGAAACATTTAACATTATATCGCTTTACAATAGTCAGGTTTTTACAAAAGGTTTCTTAACTGATTCTGGTAGGGTTTAATGTACTTTATAACATACTTTATTTGATATAAACGTTTGTTGATCATTGCTGCACCCCAGATATACCGTTAAAATTCCCTTACATTTAGCGGCAATATTATAATTCCAGATGTCGACCATTGTATACGGATTATCTGATTACCAGTTTTTCATTTAACCGGATATCGATGTACTGGCTCTCAATGATATGATATACATCCGACATCGTACGTCACATAGTCCACTGTAGTATTCCCTTGATTTGATGTATATGTTTATTGTTCATTGCATGCAATGTCTGTTTAGCGGGTGTATCTTATCCACAGGCTTTTATTGTGGGTTTGTATTTGTGTGTAGTGCGGTCGCCCTTCGCTCACAGTATGGTTTTCCATTGTGTTAGAATACTACGGTGCTAATAGTAAATTCAACATGCAACAGGTTTCAGTCCTGGTGTGTACCCATACGTAATGCACACTAAACGTCCACCTAATAGTAAATGAAGGAGGACTGCACTACACGCAAAACAAACAAAAAAAATCTACAGGTAAACCTGCGGACAAGACCGAACGGACATGGCTCTAATGGGTCTACAATGACTCGTTGACATCCAAATTTCTTTCCAACCTACAAAACGAGCAGTTTATACAGATTTAGACCATAAGGTCGGTCATTGAGACCCATCAAGAGAAGGGTCGTCCGCTCAAAATCATGGTTTCTATCTGTGGCCTCTGGTTTCCTGCCACAGCAAGCGAATTATCGAAATAGAATTGAACCCTATATTTGCCCCTAAATGACCTAGTGTGTATTGAGTGGACATTAAACCTTATTTCTCTCTTTGTAAAGTTAAACGTTGAATTTAGTGGTTATTGTTGGATACAGTTCGGTTTAAAGATAGTTTCTATACGAATACAACTCGCTGAATCCGATATGACGGTTCATAACGCTAAGGGGTTAAATTCAAGATGATGTCCTTGTCAGCCCCCCCCCCCCCCTCCGTCCTCTGCATCACTGACAAGGTGGAACCACGCCGGAAAATCTGGATGAACTTTTTCGGCAAATGCAGGGATTGAATAAGTATGGAAACATTCAAGACGACCCGTTAAGAATGCCGACATGTAGGGGAAATACACACACACACCCACACACACACTTCTCACGAAAAAAAACAAGGCATTTGTAAACATGCAAGTTGATAAAACGATCCATCTGGCTGTGTGAGACAAAGAAAACAATACAAGATTACAGCGACGAAACCCCGGGGATTCGACAAATAATGAATATTCTTTTTTAAAAAAAGAAGAAAACAGGCATGGTTAAGTACAATCGTAGATTTATAGACCCCTTGGGTTCAAAAAGTAAATCACAAGAAAGATTAATTTCCTTCCACCGTCTCCTAGTGAACATATTAAATATGTCCTTGGTGTAGTTGCATACCAACTTGAGATGGAAACCGTCACATTAGTGTCATAGTTGTGCCAGACAATCGAATCATTCGTGAGTGTAGTAAAATACCAACCTCAAATGGAAGAGAAAGAGAAAGAAACAGGAGGATTAAAGTCAACACGACACAAACTAGGTTATTTCGAGACAAACATAGGTGCATAATAGTAGGACGTTAAACCCCATTTCATTCATTCATCCCATTTTGATTTCAATAATTCTATTGCGTGTACAGGTCTTTAGCAGTGGAAAGAAACCGGGTGACCCAATGAAAGCCCTAGACATGTGAATCTACTCCTTTCACGTGCAAGTTTGGGATCGAAACCAAACCACTTGACTTATTAACAGATCTTATAACCCAAAGCCCGGCCGTTAAACAACTTAACCACTAAACTCGGACGCCTCCAAAGGAAATCACCAGACTATAGTGTCGTGGTTGTGCCAGACAATAAGAAATTGGTTTTATTCCTTAAAGCTGATTTGATGGAAACAAAAATTACACCATTTGCTGTCGCTTGATCCGAGACAAGAATCTGGTTCCAAAGTGCACGCCCTCGCTAGAAAGATAGGTCCGCCCTTGACAAATAACGTGTTGGCAAATACTGCGATCCAACACGGACCAACTGGTTACTGATAACTGAACATTTGTCCAACTTACCGCACCGACACGTGGCTCCCATTAAAGAATATTTAGGAAATGGATGTGCTAATTTACTTTCAATTCCGAAACTGGGTAATTAAGTGAAGATTCAAGCAACGCCAACATTATTCTAGAATATATTCTTTCGCGAAAACCTTAGAAATCAACAGCTCCTATCTCATTTCGTTCATAGTTTATTAAAACAACACTCGTGCCTTGATGCTACCTGGCAATCTCAAACCAAATAGTCTGAATTTATATAACATTTAAGCCCTAACGAAAGACCTGCAATAAGCAGATTTAGCTCTTGAACTGAATAGTGCATGTGTAATAAAAGAGTAAACTGGAGAAAACAAATTCAGTTTAAATTTCTAAGGTTGTTGATTTGGCAATCTAATTATTACAGTAATTGAAACCCGTTAACATTAAATTTGTTATTGTTTTATGATGATATGATATTTTACTATAACTGAACCCGTTAACATTAAATTTGTTATTGCTTTATGATGATATGATATTTTACTATAACTGAACAAGTTAACATTAAATTTGTTATGGCTTTATGATGATATGATATTTTACTACATTTGTTATGGCTTGGAGATATTATAGGTGTAAAGAAAACACCAGGAACATGGTTATTTATAGGAGGATTCTAGCTACCGCTGACGTATTGACGTCACAAGAGAGCACTTTAGAAATGGTCATTTGAGCTTGAGCGAAGTAAGTTTAACTTTTATAACAGCTCATATCTGATAATTGGCATTTAGTAATTGGAATATACGGGTACTCAAAATTCTATGGGAATATAATTACTGCTTATTACTGAGCGACGTTTCGACTAGGATAAAATATGACAAGACAATATACACATGTAGACTGTAATGCTTGGTTAATGCTGACCAACAAGAGACACGCTTCTAATTACCTCTAATGGAACCTAACTTAATTATAGGGTAATATAACTATTAAAGTGTAGAGCTACTAACAACATCCAATACATATGGGCCTCGTTACCTGAAAATAAAATAAATTGATTGATGCCTAACTTGTTGTGAAGTATTAACCATAATTTGATCAGACTTTAATAATCACAACACCCTGAAAGAAGATAACATTTTATAATTAGAAGGGTATCTCTAGTTGGTCAGCAGTAACCAAGTGACGTCATCCTTTGATGTTTGCGTACCATTATTTCCGATAATGTACGGGCATCTTGCCAATAGTACATTATCTGAAATAGTGAACTGTCGTGACGTATTTCATTGAAATGCACGTGCGAGATAGTGTCTGTATTTTAAGTAGTTTAATGCTCTCCAGCTTAAGACATTGCGTAATATATTGAAACAACACTCGGCTATCGCCTCGTGCAGTATCAATATATTACTTAATGTCTCGCTGTCGACCATTAAACCACACATAATTGTTTTGTTATATTTTATAATTGCTTGATAATGATTCGAGAAGTAGTCTAATTGTCGCTCAGTAATAACAAGTAAATCCTGTTAAATGTGTTTATGCCTGTGGTTATTTTATATACGCGGGCTGCCATTAGTGAATTTTAGAAGCAAAGGGACCTTGGATGTTTGAACAATCTGAAAAGGCCTACTGTTTGAACCCATAGAGTCCATATATACATATATATTTCGTATCAGATATATTACAACATCTGAGATTTGTTGCCCATTTTACTGCCAAGAATTGTATATTTAGTTGAAGGCATGCGCCAATAGCAATAATATTTCAGGGTTAAAGTGCTTTTTTCCAAGGTTCTTATGAGACTGGGATTTAAATAGCACTATTCCAAGGTTATTATGAGACTGAGACTTTAATAGCATTATTCCAAGGGTCTTATGCAACTGGGACTTTAATAGCATTTTTCCAAGGGTCTTATGAGTCTGGGACTTTCATAGCATTATTCCAAGGTTCTTATGCAACTGGGGCTTTAATAGCATTATTCCAAGGGTCTTATGAGACTGGGACTTTTATAGCATTATTCCAAGGTCCTTATTAGTCTGGGACTTTAATAGCAATATTCCCAGGTTATGAGTCACGGACTTTAATAGCATTATTCCTAGGTTCTTATGAGACTGGGACTTTAAAAGCATTAAATAGCGTCTTATGCAACTGGGGCTTTAATAGCATTATTCCAAGGGTCTTATGAGACTGGGACTTTTATAGCATTATTCCAAGGTCCTTATGAGTCTGGGACTTTAATAGCATTATTCCCAGGTTATGAGACTGGGACTTTAATAGCATTATTCCAGGGTTCTTATGAGACTGGGACTTTAATAGCATTATTCCTAGGTTCTTATGGGACTGGGACTTTAATAGCATTATTCCAAGGTTCTTATGAGACTGGGGCTTTAATAGCAATATTCCCGAGGTTAAAAGTACTTTTATAAGCTCAATGTATTCTGGTGTGGGGAATAAGAATTTGTTTGAAAGAAGTCTAATAGATACTAAGGGAGTTATATACTATCTCATCTGTTCTCACGCTGATCAATCATGGTAGCAAAAGAACTGTGTTGATAAATATGAACTTTTTAAGGGGTTTTATAGATACCAAGGAGATGGGAAGTATAAATAAAATGGGGTTTAACGTATTACCTTTCTGTACCTGCCCAGCCTAATCATGGTAGCAAGCCCATGCAAAGTCTATATTAATAAACACACCATTACAGATCTTTTTCGTTGAAATTAATATTGAAATCAAGTTATTATTTTAAAATTCGATGGATTATATGAATTTAACGTTTTTGGCGGATGGCGCAAGACTATCCTAACTGTCCCGAATACTTGATATTCCCTCTCATTTGCATTGTCCACGCAGCTAAATGGTTAACAATAATAACAATGACTTTATATAGAATGATGCATTAAATAACACACCACAAAAATTTACAATAATAACAATGACTTGATTTCAGAAGTGTTGAAGATTAGGCTATTATTAGCCTTTCTAGCATCCTGACCTTCATAGAAAAGATATAGAATGATGCATTAAATAGCACACCACAAAAATTTACAATAGAAGAACAAAAATTATACAAATCACTTATAAGATTAATTTAAGTATACGCGAGTTCACTAACGTTAGTATGATAACAAAGTCTCGATTATCGATTGTACAAAATGTATTCAAAACCAGTAAATATCGCAGGCTAACGATGGCGTCGAGAGTTGATTATGGTCTGGATAAGTTAATTAATGTCAAATTAATAATTTAGATAAGAAAGAATTAAGACCTACAATAGGCAGATTTAGCTCTTGCATAATGCATGTTTAACTATGATGTACTACATATAGTTACTATAAAGGTTTATTCCTGGAGACTTTTGGACGAGGGTTCTCTCGTCTTTAATTCATACAGAAAAAAAAACTCGTCCAAACATCGCCAGTAATAACCTTTCTAGTATAACTTGTATTTCATGTAATTATAGCGTGTGATAACTTCACCGGTTCATTATAATGTCTACCAATTCTTATTCGGCAAACCTCGACACTCGGATGTATGACAGTAAGTGATATGTACCTACGACCATACTTTCTTACTTACCGATTTACTTTAAAAGGAAAACGTGCCGCTTTTACAAAATAGTCCCAAAATGGCAGCCATTTTTTAGTTTGTTGATATAATCTTCATGGGGGCAGCCATTGTTTTTATCCGGGTCTAAATGTAGAGTACCGGAATCTATCACGATTTGCCGAGTGTACCATACCTGTCTACTCTTTTCGGGACAGTATTCAAAACAGCTACTAGCCTAGCATTCTCTCAACGTTATTAAAGCTAAAGATAACAATGTGGGTATATCCTTCGACACGTCGCCTTAAATATATTAGTACTAGTAGCTGTTGGGTTGTTGTTTTTTTTTTAGGGGGGGGGGGGGTATTACCTTGTGCAGCTCTAAATGCCACTTAAAGATTATTTCACTGTGAGTTAATTTTCGTTAGGGTTGTTGTTCCCAATTAGAACTTCCTCTTACTATAAAGTTGAGAATACCTTGATTTTGACGCCCGTTTGTCTCCGGTTGATTTATATTTTTTCTTTATATGTTTTTGTTTTTACTTAATCACCATTACGTCTCTATGTGGCGGCTGTATGTTTTATACATGAATTTATTGAATCAAACATATTAATCACAACCTCCATGTATTAGCAAAAGACTGGTTGATAATGAATCAATCTTGAATGACAAGTCGTTTCACCGAGATGTTAATCAGTTAATTTCTTTCAGTGGTTAATCAGTGAATTCTTGAAGACAGTAATCAGTGATGGTATAGAAGATGTCTGAATGGTCATCCATCAAACGATATCCAACAATATAGTCATCACTGATCTTTTCCGCTTAAACGTCTTAACAGTTTTATTTATAAATTGATCATAATAATTTCCGTTACGTGTATTAGAATTTCAATTATAGAAGAATTACTGCTTTAAGTTTCGTTCATGCGAATAATAGAAAACAGGCGTTTTGCATTTAGTTTTGTTTTTTAAATATTACATTGTAACTTTTAAATTATAGTTGTTCATTATAATAGTATATATTGTAAGACCTAAAATTTGGATTTTATCTTTAGTTAATATAAAATTGAAATTTTAGTTTAGTACATACTTCAATTTTGATATGCTAAGCGCTAAAATCAATCTAACATTATTCAATTAAATTACTAAAATTGGATTTTATCTTAGTCAAAATTTCGTGAAACAGGCCCAAGATTATTGCCCGGTCTTTAAAATGAATTAAACAATTTAAAATTAAAATGGATAACCAAGACTTGAGAATATATTGTCAAAACGTCCATAACGCAATACTCGCTTTGAATAAAGTAATTTGACTAAAATTTTCAAAACATTCATTTTTCATTATCTATTTTTTTAACTATTATCACAAAATCTTACATAATGTATCTTTAACTACAGTGTATTGAACAACATGTTTATAAGAGTGAACCTTGCGTTTTTTGATTGGTCAATTAGAGACTGTCTATTGGACATTAACATCCCTCTGTTTTCGTTATTTCTTTTAAAATCCTAAATAGCATGTTACAGTGTCGGTAAACACTTCCTGTTTGGCATTTAGAGGGGCGCTACGGTCTAGGGTCCATATGATCTCAGGACAATTACCCCTCTATATGTCAAACAGGAAGTAAAGATTTGTATTTATTTAGATACATATAAAGATATCATATAAAACTGTGTCGTATTTTAATCCGCAAAATATTAATCATGTATGTGGAATAACCTCGAACAACTCAAATGGGACATATAGATCTTTTATCGGTTGTCAAGATTTCTGATAAATGGAAGTATTCGTATCCTGTATTTTTTTAGTAAATCGTAGGCGTGCAAAAACTTTAGTAGATTACGTTGGCGTATAATTCCGATAAAATAAAAAAGAATCAGGCTTTAATTTGTATTTATTTTTGTGTTGGAAAAAATATGAAACAACTAAAAAGAGGTTTTATCTGAAATGAAATAAAATGAAATAAAATGAAATAAAATGAAATGGGGTTTAACGTCCTACTGTTGTTCTGCTCCTAACCTGTGAGAGGTTTTATCTTTTTCTCGGGTAATGATACAAAAACAATGGAAACGAATAAGAAGGGGTTTTTACAAGTAATCAAGTCAGTAGCCTTTCTTTACAAAGAGAACTATTTACTTTGAGAATTGATCTCTGCCCTAAATGGCCGCCATATTAAAAGTTAATATTTGGTCACGTGGTTCTAACACATTTTAAATATTTCAAAAGGTATAGGGTTAGGTTTTGGGTTAGGATTCCTCAAAATACTTATTTGTATAAAGCGACCATTTTGGACTCAGGAAATTTCCGAACCACCTCAACCGGCCAACAATTAGCATCTCCCATTCTCATTTATATAAAGCGGCCATTTTGGACCCCGGAAACACCCGAACTTCCCCAACCGACCTACAATTAGCATCTCCCATAGCATACACAGTTTGACTAAAAAAACAGTTTCAGTTTCATTAAATGGAAGCATAATGAATACCGCTCAAACGTAGAATATCTATTGTTTTAGACGATAATCGTCGATTTAGAAATCAAAATGTCGGTCAATTAGCTTTGTGTCTGTTCTCAAGAAACCGGGTTAACATTTCGTCTCTACGGCAAATTTGCGATCTTCTACGGTACGTAAGTCTCACGTATAGTTTATTGAGGGACTGTCCATAGTAGCAGAGATAGAGAGGGGTGGTGTTTAAGGTCCAATCGATGTAAACTAGGACATTTCGGGACAAACACATGGTTTAATTTTGTTTCAATAATTCGCTTGCGCGTAGGGGCCTTTAGCAGTTGTGGGAAATCGGAGGACCCAACGAAAACCCACGAGGATGGACAGGTGACCCCACTTCTTATCATGTTCAACCGAGGAATCAAAACCACGCCAGTTGACGCTATGAAAAGACCCTATGATACAGCGCTAACCATTCGCTCCCCCCCCCCCGACCCCCGCAACGTAGTAGCACGTACGGTGGATTATTAGCTGGGCTTAAACAACCCTCCTGCAAATTACAACCACTAAGGTTTTCACTAATGTGGAGTGGTTAATTGTTTTCCACGAAGAAGGTCTCATTACGAAATAACTCCTTGAATTTACTAGGCCAACATTCTGTCCGCATGGTATCCAGGTATAAATTTCGGAATTGACGACAATTTTCCAGAAATGCCGATTGAATGACAGTCTTTTAGCAAACGGTGTTACAAGCAGCCTCAACGACTGTTCACCTATCCGACTTGCTGCAGATCAATCTTATGTAATGTTGATAGATCGAGACTATACTGATTCTAACTCAAGTTCATTATGGTAGACCAGATTAAACAGTGAAATAATAACAAGTATTACACGGGCCAAGGGTTATTTAACAGCATCCGTGCTGTCGCCACTTAAAAATTACAAAAAAAACCCAACATATCTCAGAAGTGGGCGAGATATTGATTTGGCTCATTAAATCAACTCTACAGATGTGTAGCTAATTAGGGAAGCACAAAAACAGATTTATTTTCAAAATAGTGCGTTATTGACCTGGCTTCCTTAATCAATTTCTCTGAAGCTCGAGTATTTCATAGAGGCCACGAAACAGCGCAAGCCACGCTCAAATTAAACTACATGTATTAATTAGAAAAAAACACAAACAGGATGCAAGAAAAAAGAATATGTATTATTGGCCAAATTAAACTAAGCATAAAATTAATTATACAAAAAATTAATAGGTAGATTACTTGAGTTAGTTGCATAACATGTATTAGAAATTTAACGGTTAATTTTTAGCGAGAGAGTGAGGGAAGTGTGGTTAAACGTCCACTCGACAAAAACTAGTTAATTTCGGGACTAACATCTGGCTTAATTCTATTTCAATAAGTCGATTGCGCGTAGGGGTCGTTAGCAGTGGGAGGAAACCCACGAGGTTGGACAGGCGACCCTTCTCCTTTTCACGTATAACCGGGGATTCGAAACCATGCACGCCAGTTGACTCAATGCACGTGCTAACCATTCGGCCATCCAATCCCACCCCCCACCCCCTAATTTTTAGCGATATGTAATGAAATGGGGTTTCAAGTCCTACTGTTTTGTTATGACTATTAATTGCTTATCTTTTATTATAACTATGAGTAATAATTGTTTATCACCTATTATAGCGGAGCAGAACAGGAGGACGTTAAACCCCATTTCATTTCGTTTATTATAATTATTAACTGTGTAACATTTATCATGAGTAATAAATACATTTATTAAAAGTATTTAATTTATATCAATATTATGAGTATTAAGTGTGTATCATTTATTATAAATGAGTATTAATTGCGTATTTTTTATTATAAATATTAATTATATTGTATATACTTTATAATAAATATATATGAGTATTAATTGCGTATTTTTTTATTATATATTGTATTGTATATACTGTATATAACTATAAGGGTTAATTGCGTAATTTATTTTTATTATATAAAAAGTTTTTATAAATACGTATTGTATATATTGTATGTATGAGTATTAATTGCGTATCTTTTATGGCGACTACCAAAATCCGACTGGATTGCACAATAGTTCTGTAACACTATTATAGTGATAACATAGATTGATCGGTGTCTTGAATATATGATTTATTTACATCATAAACATAAACATAAACATAGAACAGCTGCATCATCTTAACAGGAACTATAACTATAATTTTAACGAGAACAATAACATTAACATTAATAGACAATCATTTCGCGCCTCTTCCACGAACTTGGATCAACTCAATGAGTACCTACACCGGTCCCCGCTCTCCTCTGCTCGTCTCTGTTCGGGTTAGTATTCCCCAAAAATCTTATTTATATAAAGTGGCCATTTTGGACTCCGGAAACACCAGAACCTCCCCAACTGGCCTACAATTAGCATCTCCCGTATTCATCAGACCGATTACTACACTCTCCCAGTTCCAACTGTAGTGATTTTGACATAAAAAGTATCCGTGTTTTAATCATCTTACCAAGATTGCAATGGGAGTAAGATAATGTTGTAGATATAGCTATATTCATCAGATATAGCTATATTCTAATATCTACACTGTAAGTTCTGGTTAGCTGATCAACAACAGATTATATCAGATTGTCTAAAAGACAAGACAATAATATAACTATATCTGTAGGGTATTGTTGTCAGCGACCCCAACACGTATCCACTCAACTATAAATTTCGATGGTCTACCAACTGTTGTGGCTTCTCCACCATTTATAACCAACAAGATTGTCTACAAATGTTTGCCAGGCGAACTTCTAAACAAAATTAGAAATGATGTCGAGGAATTGGCTCGGTTCCTTGGACATGGGATTGGATTGGAACCACATCAATATTTTGTTCTATTCTACTACTTTTATTGGGTTTAATCAGGTCTACTGAGTTTGGTATTGAATTGGGAATCAGTTAAATGCCAAGCCAAGAATATATCTATAAACCCACAAAAAATAAGTAAATAAATGAAATATGAATATATCTCGCCCTTTAGAACGAAACTACCTTATAAAAAACAGAACCGTTATACAAGCAACACCAATACTATTATGAGAGAAAAACAATTGAATTGTAACGTCCCACTGCTCTGCTCCTACTGCTCTCATAAAAACCTGTATACGACATATAGTGTGTTAGGGGGAAGCTGTGCCCAGACAGCGGCGCCTACGCCAACTGTGATTGAATTCAAAATGCCGAGGGATTTTTCCCGTGCACGCTAATGTGTAATTTGAACCTCGGGCTTTCGTCCATCCGCCGGTAAATTCCGATGAACTTGCTTGGCTAACACGAGGTTGTAATTAGCGACCTCCAGGTTAGCGAGCACGCCTCGTTTTTCTCCCTTTTTTTGATCAATAATTACACCATACATAATGTACATTTAAAATAATTAAAACATTAAAATATCACAGATAAGGCTAAAAAATTGGATGTAAATACCTAGAACCATTTAAAACACATCAATTTCATAAACAATGTATTGTTCTACTCGAGGAGCAGTCCATTTGCTGATTAAACTATTTTGTTTGAATGCACTATTTTGCCTATAACGTTTTTAGGACTTCGAATTTTTTTATGGTTTGAATTGTTTGTACTTGGTTTATATTTTATTATACAAGATATAACAACCATTTATAATCTCTCCTGTATCTACATACAAGATATAACAACACAAACCCACACACCCATTTATAATCTCTCTTGTATTCTAACGTCCGGGTTCATTGCTTCATCCGGTAAAACATGACCATAAAATAAAGAACTCCGACACAAACAAACATCCACCCACTTGAGTATAATATAATCTGATATTTATATTTCATTTACATGTATGTACATATTTTGTATTGTGTATTTACATTTCATTTATACATTTAATGAAAGTATTACATTTCCCATTATCTCCATTTGTTGTTTTCTTGTCATTGAAAATATAAATAAATATTTTCCAATACTGACATTTTTTGTAATTTTTTTCCAATTTAGGCAGATTTAGCTCTTGCATAAGGCATGTTTTTTATCATTTACCTTGAAGTGAAGTAAGTATTTGCTCACGTGGTAAAGCATTTCCACAGATCTTTTTTCCGGATGTCCGGGGTTTAATGCCGGTCTTGGGCAACACGGTGATCGGACACGATCCAGTGCCTTACTCACAAAGCCACAGTGGCCGCCGGTATAAAAAAAAAAGGGTATCCGAAAAGGCATCTGTGATTTAATAAAAAAAAACACTGAAAAAAACATATTAGGCCTATTACATTCTACACACAGAGATTCATCTACTTTATACTTCGAGAATAAATCCCTGCCCTAAATGTTATTAAACGGAGCTAACTTTAGACAGACAGCCTAAGTTTAGTATGGGCCTATCATTCGACTAACAACAGCGACAAATCCATTAATCCTATAGATGAATCCCATGTCCATCCCATGTCTTGTATTATCTTACGTCATTAATACTGTGTACATCCAACAGATCTATTTTTAAAAATATGTTTTTAAAATCGTCCATTTCTATATTAAAAAAATCATATGCTTGTCAGCACTGGTATTAAATGGATTGTATATAACATGCAGAATGTAAATAAATACCTATACAAGATATAACTAAAAGATTGAACTTTTAATGTACAGTTAATTGCCGGATTTATAACTCAAACAATCTCTTAAGACGGAAACGTAATCGAAAACCCTAATGGCGAACAAATGTAAATTTACCTAAATGTTTATCTTCTACAAGCCGAATATTATTAATCACACAGTAAACTTGCTGTAAATCAATTAGTTTCAAACACCTTTCAAACTTTATCCCGAGGCTTTGGCGGAATGGTATAATATATACAGTAAATCATTTTACAATATAATGAAATGAAATGAAATGGGTTTTAAAGTAAGACTTCCTTCATCTCGGTTTTTCGTAATCATCGGATCACCAGAGATGCCAGACCCTCCCATCCCGCACTACTGACAAGGCGAAAATCCCAACAGCGGGATCGAACCCGAAAGACTTTGTTATTGAGTCGCCATATTAGTCGACCACCTTGGCTCTTATTGGAATATTAAATACAATCGTGTTATATTTCCAAGAAATATATGCAAATTACATTATTTTATGAGATTAAATGTATCTGGTTGGATACATGCCTATAGCAAAATATTTTAAACATCTTTCAAACGAGCTAAATCTGCCTATTACAGGTCTTTCTTTAGGTCTGAAATGTTATCTAAATCATTAATTAGACATTAATTAACTGGTATAATATAGGATAAGAATTTAATCGCCTTGAGAACCAGAGATAGCTCTAACTTAACGAAACCTGAATCCCATCGTTCAGTGTAAACGTGCTTATTGAAATATGATACCGGGAAGGAAACTAATATCACCACAATTTACACTGCGTTTACGGAGTTTATACAAGTAAGCCCGATTCATAAACACCCCATGTGAAAATATTCCTCGCAGTGTTCCGTTTGATTAGAGCTAATCCCACTACTAGAGAGGGATTTCTCGAGCCATTGCTTCAGGAATATGCATGTAAAAAGCTTACACTCTCTTCACAGAATAATATCAAAGTTAGATAAAATAACTTATTACAGACATGTCGCCGAATAAACAAATCACTTCGTGAATAATCCATGCAGTGATATCCATACGATCAGTAGACCGAACCCTGGGGATTGTCTAGCGTCTGTTATTCAAGTCTGATGTAAACAACATTACCTAAACCGGTCATCCTCAGATCGTGCGCCTGCGTTTTGGAAACATGAGCCATATGACTTCGATAGTGTCTGTGGAAGGACACTTTACACCCCCAATCCCTCCGCTGTAATATCATCAAATATAGGTGTCTGCAGAAGGACACTTTACACCCCCTATCCCTCCGCGGTAATATCATCAACATTACCCAAAACTGCTGTAGACCGAAAAATCAACCAAAACGTGCAGGAGGGGAAAAATTGAAAACAAATTGTCTATTTTTATAATTCACACTAGTCTTGGCTGTTCACCCACTTCTAGAATTACTGTTCATCTTGAGCTTTGTTTTATTTCACCTAAACCAAGGCCCTTCATCGATAGCAGATAAATCTGGCAATGCAGAAACTATAACCTTGACGCATGGGTCCAACTCGTGTAAAAAAATGGTTAGCTATTGAGATCATTTGTTAGTTCGTAATTTATATCGATAACCACATAATCGTAATATTCGCTTCTACCGGATGTGACGTCGGATATGCCATGGAAGTAGAGTCATGAGCATTGCTGTGCATTCGCATGGGCACCGAATAAAGGGAGGAATTTCTAGTCTCAATTCATAAAGCTACCTATCCCAACATTAATCTTAAAATTAATCTGTATCCATGACAAAAAAGAATACTAAAATCTCCACGCAGAAAAGACACGACTTCATTAGATGTTTTGGAGTGCCTATAAAATGTCCAGACATTATCTTAAACGGTTTTTTTTTCGTGCTTTTTTTTCCAATTCCTTTATTGTTCAGTAATTTAACGACAACCCTCGGAGGTAATGTTTAATTCTATTTATGCTTTGTTCGTCTGTAGATCTTCCAATAATCTGGTACAACCCAGGGGATTATAGAACAAAGCGGAATGTAAATTAGACGAGTTGGTTCATGGACACCGTCTCGTGTTTAATACCCACATCCATGTTCTAATCAGTTACGCCTCATCCACTTAATTCTGGTTTTGATTAAAACATTGTTTCTTCTTCCTCGACATCCACGGTTATTAACAAAGGTGGGGACTCTGGTGAATTTGACCAGAACAAGTCTTTTTAATTTCCACATTGCCATAACGATATTAAATGGACAGAAGGGACAGTAAAGTGTAATCCAATGGAGAACTGCACGGGTATCTGGTACCCGCCACAACAGCTCCATGGCAAGGCCGCCACGCATGCGTCTCTAATGTTTTCAAACTCCATCTTTCCAGTAGTTTTACATAATCAGGTGGCTCAGCGAATGTGGTACTTGCTCGCTAATCGTCTCCATTATTCCAGTTTGTGAAAACGTTAAAAGTAGCCCTTTTTCATTTTTTTTATTTCTTCTTGCCAAATGTTAATGGTGCAGGGGCGGGGGGTCGTAACAAGTCAGTAGGGAAGCCATTGCGTTTTATGTCAACAAGCCGTCAACAAGGAGTGGGCGTGTACCTTGGTATGGTTGTTTGGTACTAGAATAATGGTTCTTTGAAATCATTGTAATTATGTTCCTCGCCCACTTGTTGCATTCAAATTGTGCTTGTCAGTATAAAATTAGTGCACGACAAAATAATCGATGTAGATGTGATTGAACACACCTTAATCAATTGATTATAATCACAGATGAATTTTAATATCGGAAAAATAATTTGATGACATTTGAAAGTTTCAGGAGAATTAATAATAGTTTTTGTGTTAGACCGGTACACCCTTTCTCTTAGGCCATAACAAATTATTATTATGGTTCTTCCAAAATGCAGTAGGACGTTAAACGCCACTTCGTTTCAATTCATTTCATTTCCTTCCAAATTGGGCTTGGGTTCGATTTTCCCGGCTGTACGGGACGAGGAATAGGGTCGCCTATCAAACCTCGTGGGTTTTCGCTGGGTCCTCCACTGCTAAAGACCCCTACGCTGTAGTACCATAGGTCTGAAAACGCGAAACCGGTCGCCACATCCTACGTTTGACCCATGTATCTTTTCTTATTACATGTCTTAGTAGCCTTGTGAAGGTTTGGTTATTTCTTTGGCTTCCCCTTCACGTTGTGTATTTATTTCATCTTATCTAAATCGTAGTTAAGACGTTTATCTTACCAGGAATAACAATGCAACAGTTCGTTTCTACTTTTTTATATATCATAGCCCGGATACATAGATACAACGAAGCATTACAATGCTAAAGTCATTCTTAAACCCTTGGGCCAGTCTGCTGATAGAATTTGCTACATCTCTACCCTCCAGAATCTGTCTGCTGTCTGTCGATCTCCCACCAATATGATAGTTTTGTAGTTTTAGATTTTGAACCTTCAATTATATAACTGGTCAAATATGATGGACATAATTATAGAGATTCGTTAATTAAGCCAAATGATGCCGTCGTAATTTTCCAGTCACATGTTTTTAGACACCATCTATCCTTGAACTTAGACCCTCTTCCCTGTTATTCTCACCCTATTTCATAAAAAATTGTATTTGTGTTTTAGATTTTTTTGTCCTGGGCTAAATGACATCGCATTAGTCCCTTGATGACCTTGTTTGTGTCAAGTGGTCGTTAAACCCCATTTCCCTCTCTCTTTCTTCAAGTGACCTTGCATGAACATTACGTGTGTGAAATAGCTTTATTTTACGTCCGCTTCCACCGAAGTGATATCGCAGACAAGAGAACATTACGTTTAAGCGCCCTTTATTTATAGATACTAAAAAATGATTATATTCATTCAAATTGCTTTATTCTGACAGTTTGAAGATGTAACTGAGGTTGTTTATAATCGTAGTGACAGTAGACCCAGGTCTCGATTATCCGTTTAATCGTTAATTGTTGCGGCTGTTCTAATTCATGTAAATCACAACCGTCCAATGGTCTAGGGGGTGGATTATAAATTCTGCACACAGAGATAATCTACTTCATTTTTCGAGAATGATCTCTGCCCTTGTGTACCGTTTTGTAATGCCACATCAAAATATTAGTATACTGTTTTGTAATGCGATTCTACTACGTTTCTCATCTGTCATACACTCAAAGACCAACTAAACTTTTTGAATTGGATTAAATGGAAGCATAATAAATACTTAACCACATTCTCGAAGTATACTTCGCGTTTTCGATTAAAATCGTCGATTTAGGACCTAAAATGTCGGTCATATAGCTTAGGCATTCGGCAAACCTCGGCAGATTCCGGTATCCTTCGTAACCCTACATCTAGACTCGGATGTCAATTTGTTTTACAAAGTTAAAGACAGCCGACTTTTATCTTTGTTCAAGATGACTGAGAGTTGAAAGGTCAGACCGCTATAGTTCAATGGGTGACGTCACATCCTGATGTTTACCAACAAATTAAGATGGCGTTTATAACGTCATAAAAGATTACTTCTGTATCTATTTAAGCTAAGTATGGAATATTTGTTATCCAGATATACTTCAAACACCTTTATTTATCTTTATTATACTTCAAAAAAATGTTATAGAATTTATTTTGTCGGAGGAAAAAAGTATATAATTGGCAGAATTAAGAAGCATAGATGTCGTCTTTATCAGTGATACTAGCGGCCAAGCGAATATTCACTGCGTGATCAGTCTGCTCGGATGTATGACAGTAAGAGATGTGTACCTACGACCACACATTTGCGATGCGGCTAGTCGACTACCGATTTACTTTAACAGGAAAACGTGCCGCTTTTACAAAAAAGTCCCAAAATTGCAGCCATCTTTTAGTTTTAGTTTGTTTAGTTTTTTAGATATTTTTAATTGACACGTATACTATTACTATATCCCTGATAATGTCTACTACATGGTTAAAACACTTCATCGCGTGCATTTAGCATGCCGATAGTTCATTGGCCAATCACGTTATTTTACCGACATTACGCTTAATAGTTTGGATGCAGCTATGGCGGATGTGGCGCCAGGCAGGGTAAGCTTACTCTTCCGGACACCTGTTACCACTGCTTGTCGTGTATTTTGTACACGAGGAGCAGTCCATTTGCTGATTACACTATTCTGCTTGAATACACTATTTTGCCTATAACGTTTTTAGGACTTCGAATTCTGTCTTATAGCTTGGATTGTTCGTACTTGGTTTTTATTTTATTGATAAAATCTCCATAGGGGCAGCCATTTTTTATCCGGGTCATACACCCGAGTCTAGATGAAGGGTACCGGACCTATCGAGATTTGCCGAGTAATAGCTTAGGGTCAGTTGTCAAGCGGAGCTAACTGTAGACAGACAGCCAAAGTTTGGTATGCTGATTATAGGCATGGTCTGTGAATAAATGTCTTAAACATAGTTTATATAACATTTAAAACCCAAATAAAAACACCTGCAATCGCAATCGACAGATTTAGCTGTTACACAATGCATCTTAAAGAAAATTGGTTTTATTTTTACTTTTTTTAAAAATAAAAACAGGTCATGTGGGCTTTGTATATTCTTTAATGTACTGCGTTTGGTTAATCTTACTATTTTTAAACACGTAATCCTATAGGTCATGCAAACATTCTATTAAGAAAACGTCTCTTAAATAATGGCACACGAATCAATGACGTCATTGCTTTTTGCGTCCATAAGGAAATCTCTATAAATAAACCCACGTGACAATAATATCTGTCAAGACAAAGCTGATTAAGATAATGAAGTAGGATCCGTACAGGATATTTTAGGTGGTAATAATGGATGTCACGTGTATTAATCAATAAATTGAGTGGTTCAGAGTAGTAATACAATATGATTGTATCATAAGATTTATTCAGATTATATTAAAGAGAAATACGTGCAGTTTAATTTGAATAATGCCGTGGTAAACTTACTTTTCCAGACACCTGTTACCACTGTTTGTCGTGTATTTTGTACAGTCCATATGCTGATTACACTATTTTGCCTATACCGATTTATTAGGACTTAAAATGTTGTCTAATGGTTTGGATTTTTTGTCGTAATTGGTTTTATTTTATAATAAAATAGAATTGAACTATTAAAATAACCGAATATCCAAGCACTTTCCTCCTAGGGTAAGTTATTCTGTTTCAGCGTTCGTTAAACGCACTGCCAACCACCAAAATATAAGTTCGGTCGAATAGTGCTCAACTTTACCCACCATCTAATCTAATTTGTTGGCCTGTAGCTAATACATCCCAACTCCATCCCGAAAAATAAACCCATTACACTTTCCCCGTCCGCGATCCGTTTGCACAGCCGTTCACCACGGAGACGCCACCGGCACTGTCTTGCATGTGGAATCGGAATTCACATCAGACAAAATGCCCCCGTGCCAACCATGTCCAACTTGTCTGCGATACAACTTCGGTGGAAGCGGACGTAAAATACAACTTTTCCACACACACCATGTCCATTCTAGACGTCGTCACGCGTTGGCGTCAATGCATTGGCCAATGTAGTTCCTTCATGAACTGTCTCTGAGCGAACGATGTCTCGCTAACAGTTCCTCACGGGCCTTATTATCAACTAGTATGAAAATAAAGCTTTACCCCATCTCGGTTCTAAGGCTATTTTAGATCCTTACCGTCTACTTTGCACCGTGAAACTTTTTTGATCACCAAAAGAAATCATTTCCTGACACAACCGAAACAAATTTATAATATACCAACACTATTTTCGTGTAGAATTCGATGTTAGAAAAAGACCGGTCTGCGCTGACGTCAGTTAACAAACATGGCGGCCAGATTTGAACGATTTTGTTTATCTTTTTCTAACGTCGAATTCTACATGAAAATAGTGTTGAATTATTAAAAATTTGTGTCGGTTGTGTCAGGAAATGTTTTCTTTTGGCAATCAAAGAAGAATCACGGTGCAAAGTAGACGGTAAGGATCTAAAATAGCCTTAGAACCGAGATGGAGAAAAGCCTTATTTTCATACTAGTTGATAATAAGGCCCGTGAGGAACTGTTAGCGAGACATCGTTCGCTCAGAGACAGTTCATAAAGGAACTATGGCCAATGCGAACCCTGACGACAGAAACGGATGGTAGTGTGGTTCCGCAACAACCGATTTTTATTCTCTAGTCAGTATGATACTGGTCTCTTATATTGGTTCATGTCAATAAAGTGTGGATAAATTTCTACATGTGTCTCCATTTAGACAGTTTATGGGTATTTTCACGAAACCTTACTCCGTATTTTCTAGTCATATATAATGATCTTATTGAATTAATGAGTTTATGGTAATTCGTATATATTCAAGTACAAAGACTCCAAATCAACGACTTCTGGAGACGGTAAATTGATATGTTGCGGAAGCACGGGAGATGGCAACGGGGTTTAACGTCAACTTAATACAAACTACATCATTTCGGGTCTGGCATATGGTGTATTTTATTCCAATAATGTGCGAGTGTCCTGGAGAAAACTAAACGACGTCCATGCTACTAGTAGAACCCACCTCACGACCGGCTCGCCGTCATAAGCTGACAAAAAAAACCCCACGCGCTCACCATTGCAAGCTGACAAAAAATACCCGAAAAAAATGTATGTATCTCTGCGACATTGTCATGTCAACGAATAAACTATGGTGTTAAAAACGGATTCTAAATGATGCATTATTTGATGCATTATCGACATTATGGAAGATTAGATATAGAGTTGACAGTTCTCACTATAATAGTTAAAAACTGCATAACGTAAAGGGGACATGCGGAAAATGTCAGTCAAATTGCTTCAGTCTGAATCGAGTTATTAACGATTCAATCTTAGGCTAGTATTGATCGGCATTACTTCCGTTGGTACGATAATAAACAAACCCTCGATTATCAATTTTTACGTTAAATCATCAATCCTGAAACGTATTCAAATCCAACAAATATCGCTATAATAGTTAAAAACCAGATAATGTAAACGGGATATGCTGAAAGTTGCAATTTAATTGCTTCACTCTAAGCAGTGAAAACCTTATTTTAAAAATCATTTTACCGCTATCACAAAAATCCATTTTTGCGTTTTATCATCAACGCACGTTGAACAGAAGATCGGATTCAATTAAAGAAAATCAGACACGTAAGATGTCACCGAGAGTTGATTACGGACTTTTCATGTTAATAAATGTCTAATAAATAGTTTATATAACATTTTAGGCCTAAAGAAAGGCGTGCAGTAGGCAGATTTATCTTTTGCATAATGTATGCTTCAGGGTTCAAATCTGTCTTTAACAGGTCTTCTTTCTGGCTTCAATCGTTATATAAATTATAAATGTTTAAACGTTTATTGATAATAATATTTTATTAGACTTTTAGCGTCAGAATACAGCTGGAATGAATGCTCTATGGCGCTATTACAACGATACAATAAAAGAATGGGAATATTTAGATTTAGAAAATAAAGACTCAATTAAAAACTCGTTACATATTAAAAACACGTTATAAAAAAGTATAAGAGAAATTTAAAGAAGACCTAAACCATGTTGCTCTCTAGAAAGAAAAGTACAATTTATTATCAGTTAAAAGCTCTTATAAATAACTCTATATTAAGATTCTTATTGAAACTTGGACTTCTTTTTGTTTATTCATATGACAAGCGCACACAATCGGCATCGATGTCCGGGGTATTAAATGGATTCGAACACGTATGTCATTTAATAATAGATATAGTTTATCATCGTAGCAATGGTACTTGCTAATCGCGATTACCCATGCATCAATTGACGTAATAATTCATCATTTGATATCTATTTTTGAACTATTATAGCAAGAACGACCAGCACTTTATCTACATACAAATCTTACATAATGCATCTTTAAATGAATTGAGAAAATAACACCACAAAGGAAAATTATAACACAGACGCATGAATAATCCGACAATGTTCATAAATCCAGTGTCTTTGAATATAAAAACCCAAAAGTATTGTATTAAGCCAGTGTACATTTTATTAGAATACATGGTATTCTAGCAGGCAGGGGGTTGGGATGGCCTAGTGGTTTAGAGTGCCGCGCTTCGACTCTAGCTGGCCAGCCACTCTGGCTTGCGACTGTGGTTTCTGGCCCTGGTGTGAGCGTATGTGGCATGGAGATAGGGGTGCCTTCTCAACCTCGTGGGTTTCCTCCGGGCACTCCGGTTTCCTCCTACTGCTAAAGACCCCTACGCGCAAGCGAATTATTGAAATAAAATTAAACCATAATGTTAGTCCCGAAATGACCCCTTTATGTTGAGTGGATGTTTAACCCCATTTCTCTCTCTCTCTAGCAGGCAATTAGTTGTCTATAATCATAGGTTTTGCTCATAAAGACGTGAAGAAACCATAGAATTATTTTCATTTATTACGAGAGAATATTACATGTTTTGGAGTCGAATAATTATAGTTGACACAAAAAGATGAATGGTTTTATTGTAAATAAACGTGTTTTAATTTTTCTCTTGTAATATATTGGCCTTCGGGAACATTAATAACAGTTGGGTATAATTATTGGGGGAGATAAAGAGAGAGAGAAAGAAAGAGAGAGATAGAGGTGGGTTTTAACGTTCACGCGACACAAACTAGGTCATTGCGGGACTAACATATGGTTAAATTTTATTTCAATTATTCGCATGCGCGTAGGGGTCTTTAGCAGTCGGAAGAAACCGGAGGACCCGTAGAAAACCCAAGAGGTTGGACAGGCGACCCCACTCCTTTCTACATACGACCGGTGATTCGAAACTACGCCAGTTGACTCAATGACAGTTTTTATGATACAGCGCGCACACGCTAACCATTCAGCCATCCACCCAATCCCCCTAATTAAGAGTGGAGAGAAAGGTTGGACTTAATAGTATTAAAAGTTACATTCATTTGATAGTGAGCCTTAAGTCCAACCACAGTTACAATTATTCGGTAGAAGTGACGGGTTTGGGGGGGGGGGGGATTCGGTTTACTAAGGTGTGACAAGGAGTAGGATCACCAAGTGAATTATTGAAATACAAACTGTACCATTTAACTCAAAACCATTTAAAACGCAATGCCAAATTCAAAGTTTATTAACTGCAACAACTTTTAACAAATGTACATATAACAATTGACAAAATTGTGATAACAAACATCCTTGGATATTTACTACAAATACGCAGAACCGAAACTTCAGAGAACCATGGCCTGGCACTGGTGTCTCACTACCCGCTGTGGGATTCTTTGTGCCAACTCTGCAACAGTTCGTGGTGGCACGGCTTTAGTTCGAACTCGTCGTCCAAGTTCATCCCAAAGGTGTTCGATCAAGTTCATGTCGGGAGACATTACGGGCCAATCCATATCACGGACATGACGATTGTTTTGTCGACGGACGCAACGTTGAGCCAGCAATGGAAGCAACAGCGGACAAATGTTGGGCGTTGAGATTGCCCTGGACCTCCAACAACTGGGTCCGGAAGTTGACGTTGATAGCGGCCCAAACCATGCCGCCCCCCCCCCCCCGAAACGATCCCTTTCCAGCACGCAGTTACAAGCAAAGCGTTCATGCTGACGTCGGTAGATACGGTTGTTACAGGTTGGGCTCCCGGTTTGGGTCGACGGGGCTAGCAATGGTCGATGGGTGGGCATTAAAGTGTCTGGCGACGGCTACCTGTGAAGCCCCCTGATCCAGCATGCCAATAGCTCTGTTTCTGTTTTATTTTTCGAAGTGATGAATGTTGAATTTTTGATGTATTTAAAGGGCCTTATTGCATGGGACATTGGACTGCTTAAAATCGTGAATAAAGACAAGTGTTGCGTTTGCACGAACAAAGTATATTACCGGGAACTGATATTGGGCTCAAACGCTACAAAAGGAGATCCATCACAAGTGCCATAAGATAGGAAAGCCCAAGAAAACGTTCACCAGAAAAATTTTGCGTGGGCATTAAAGTGTCTGGTGACGTCTACCTGTGAAGCCCCCTGATCCAGCATGCCAATAGCTCTGTTACTGGGGGTAAGTGGATCGTTAATCTCCCCAATGAGTGCAATTTTAGAACACCCGATACCCCTTCTCGTCTGGGGAGATCGTGTTATAAACAAATTTGGGGCAATGGCTATAGATACATTTACCTAAAATCACTTTCATACATCTGAATTCACTTAAAATGTAATTTAAAAAGGTCGTCCAAAATTTTATGGGCCTTTTTTTTCTCGTACCCTAGGCTGCTGCCTACACTGCCTATGAGGTAATTCGCTTCTGCTTAGTTTACAAAGATAATTGTTTTTCATAATGTAAATAATTCATCATATTAAAGAACTGGTTGCTTTGTTTAAAATAGCAAAAGAAACGTCAGGTTGGTATGTTACTCTGAATAGACGCATTGCATACAACTTGCCAAATGTTTTTATTGTATATCTGTAACCACATCTCAAACTGTACCTTGGGAATAAGGCTCCTTCCCAAACATAAAATTGAACCCGACTTCTGAGATGATAATAAACAAACTCTCGATTATCCATTTTGTGCTGAATCATCCATCACTAAACGAATTCAAATCCACTAAATATCAAAGGCTAACAATGACATCGAAAGTTGTTTAGAAAATATGCAACTGTCACTTTAAAGGGGTCATTACTTATTTTAACGAATAAGGCTGGCTATTTTGATGAACATTATGATTGTGCTGTGCAATAATCTGGAACTCTGGGCTACTCTTACGAAGAACTACAAAACGTGCGTAAATATATATGTCTGAACAGCCATACTGTATGTAGAGAGTCGTGTTCCATCCCGGTGTTGGCCAGGAAGGTTCATCGGGATTTTCTGGTGGCCATGGTTACTCCTTGTCATTGGTGAAAGGCAGAGGACCCATCAAGGGACATCGCATATTCGTTCGGATGGGTCGGTTATTGGGTTTTAAAAACAAATATGAAAGTCTGTTGTTTTTTTGGTAGGAACGACGATCAGAGGCCTGTTTCACGACTTTAAAACTAAAGCGGCCTACACACGTTCAAAATTTTTGACAAAAATGTTGAAGTCAAATGTTTTGACAGGTTTTTTGATCGTCTGTAGGTGATATTGACGGCCAAAAAAGATTGATATCAAATTTTGATGAAATCAAATTCAGTAGATTTGTTTTTGTGTAACTGTTTTAGTCATGTGTGTCAACACGTCAAAATATTGCGCAACTTGTCATGATCCGTCCGGACGTCTTCCCGTGCACAACAACATGGTCCCAACAAAAGAAGAAAAGAAGTTTGCATCGTCTGTGGTGACAGGGAAGTGTCAAAATATTTGACGTCAACTTTTTTGTCAAAAATTTTGAGCGTGTGTAGGCCGCTTAAGATAAAGTCCAAATTTTAATAATTTGATTAAATAATATATATAAGATTGATTTTAGTTCTTAGCCAATCAAAATTAAAGTATCTACTAAAATTTGGATTTTATCTTTAGTTAAAATTTCGTGAAACAGGGCCTTGACTACTAAATCCGTTTTTCTACCTTAAAGGACAATATTGATGCCAGTCATTGTCACATATGCAATAGATCTAAATTAACACGTTCCAAATATAATTATAACATTATAGCTGAGTAATACAGGTTTTCTGAATCGGACGTGACGAACACCAAAGGAAAACATGAGTCATCCCTCTATACAATTGGCTGAAGTGACGAGTCATAAAGCCGGTCGTACACGAGCAAAGAATATTTGTCAAATTTTTTTGACGGTTTCTTTGAAGCCAGCAAAAAAAATGACGATCACAGCGCCACTTTCTATAGTTGGCCGGAACTATGAAGGAAACGCATTCATAAAACCAAATGAAAGCCAACATGTGTACAAAAAGTGATTTTAATTCCGAAAGAGCGCCTTTTTCCAAATACTACTTTTTCTTTGCACTTATCCACCCCTGCGTCGAAAAATAAAAGTGAGATCATTAGATGCGTGCGCATAATTTTGGCAAATTTATTTGATGGCATATCGTAGGCGAGCATAAGTTCCAAATCTTTGACACATTTTTTTGACGAAAAGCTATGTATGCCAGCTTTTGTCAAATCTCATATGGTAAATGAAAATGTGGCATACTTCTTCTCGTGCACGAGCAACTTTCTTCGACAAATCTCCATTTTGTCAAAGAAAATTTGCTCGTGTACGACTGGTTTAACAGATATATGGTCTCATTTCTGCTCACTAATAATTCCTTCGAAGACCAAAAGTTGTGAGGGGATATCTGACATAATAATGATTGACACCAATATTGTCCTTTAAATCTGACTTCATAAATCATCGTTTTCTTCCTGAGCACCGAATAACGAGATTTCTATATTAATGCATTGTATTATAACGAGTCGGTATCCCAGTTGGAATTAATCTTCTTCAATACACGGGACTAATGTTTATAATAAAAACCATTAAACGTAAACTTTAAGTCATAAACTGGTCTGGAGAGATCGGTTTAATATGACCTAAGAAAATCAGAGTCTTTGTTAGAATTGACAGTCGAATGGAAATTAATTGCACCAGTGGATATGTATGGATTCTGAATATATCTCAATGATTTAATGCTTCACTAACAGGAAATTGAATATTAAATGAAATCTAACCGCCATATTTTTTATGAATCTCTTGAATAGTTCTGATCAGGTTTTTTATAGCAGGAGTATTTTTGGTTATTACATCTTTTGATTAATGGTGCAAGTTATAAGACGATACAACTTCTGTCAATAACAAATAAATCAAAATGGCGGCTATTTAGAGGAATATCCATCGCAATAAAACGAGGTGTATTCGCGATATAAAATTAGAAATGAAATGGTGTTTAACGTCCTACTGCTCTGCTCTGACTGGGCTAAAGCTAGGTTTCCCGTGGTGTAATCGTAGTGATCCTATCATTTATTGATCCTATTATATTATATTGAGCACTTGGCAAATCTCGACAGATCCCGGTACCCTACATCTAAACTCGGATGTATGACGAATTCTGCCATTTTGGAACTATTTTAAAGGACCCGGATAAAAAATGGCTGCCCCCATGGATATTATATCAACAAACTGAAAAATGGCTGTCATTTGGGACTTTTTTGTAAAAGCGGTACGTTTTCCTGTTAAAGTAAATCGGTAGTCGACTAGCCGCGTCGCAAATGAATGGTCGTAGGTACATATCACTTACTGTCATACATCCGAGTCTAGATGTGGGGTTACGGAGGGTACCGGAATCTGTCGAGGTTTCCAGCGTGGTTTCCCTAAAAGGGCTTGAAAAGGAAAATCTTTTGGGACGAAAAACCGAGGCGTGAGCGTAATAGAACCCTGAATAAGAGGACATCTCATGCGTAAGACCATAGCCAAATTTCAGACAGCCCGTCATAATTCCTCGACCGATATTTATGAAGTTAAATAAAGAAATCATTATTAAGCACCTTTAATAGTACCGTTTCTCTAACAAAACAACCAAGTCTAGACTTCTAAATTCTCTTTTTTTCAATTTATTTCGTTACAATTTCAAGCTTCTTTTCATCTCCAGACAAAACCCAATGATCTGTTAATAAATGATTTAATAATACTATCTAATACCGGTAACAGACGACTCTTTAGAAATGAAGAAAAGAAAAATAGGTTGGTTGATACTGTAAATAAACGAAACTAGCTAGGTCATTAGGTACGGAATAATATGATACATTATTATTTAAATAATTCATTTGCGCAATTGTAGTTATCTTTACTGCAGTGGACACAAACTAGGTCTTACATATGGTTCAATTTTATTTCAATAATTCGCTTGAGGGTAGGGGTCTTTAACAGTGGGGGGAAACCGCAGGACCCGGATAAATCCCCACGACGTCGGACAGGTGATCGTACGCATTGCCACGTACAACCGGGGAATCGAAACCACGCAATGATAGACCTTATGATACAGCTCGCACGCGCCAACCATTCGGCCATGCAACCCAAACGACAGTGTCCATTGTATAAGATATATCAGGTAGTTGAACATTAATGTCAAAGAGTATGAATAAATCATTATAGTTACACATACGTTTACAACGAACACAGATACGATGTTGGAGGCCACAGAATAACATCCCCACCACAGCTCAGTGATTATGTATCTAACTGTTATTGTATCATTTATTTTGTCTGTACAGTTCTCCTGTATGGTCTCCTAATAGGGATGTCGCCTGAGTGGATCAATGATTAAGGCACTGGGTCACAAAGCAGGAAGTCCGGGATTCGATAGGGTCCAAGAAAGTTTCAGTGATGCAGGATAAGGGGTGTCTGACAAGGTATAGGGTGTAGTCATTCTAGTGGTTTTAAAAACGAGGCTTCGTAAATAATTTGAAATAAGAGTGGGCCGCAGCGCCATTGTCAGGGTAAATGGTCCTCATTGCATACTACATGGCATATGGAGGTATTCATTGGTGCAGAAAAGTAGGAAATTACCCCCCCCCCCATTTAATTAGGGGGGCAATCACAAATATATATATAAAAATGTTCTTACTTTTGGGGCTATTTTTGAAAGTAACTGGCTGAAGTGACGAGTGATAAAGCCGGTCGTACACGAGCATAAAAAAGTCGACAAATTTATTTAACGGTCTCTTCAAATTTTCTTCAAATAAATTTGCCACTCACAGCGCCACTTCACATAGTTGGCCGGAACTGTGAAGGAAACGCATTCATAAAACCAAATGAAAGCCAACTTGTGTACAAAAAGTGATTTTAATTCCGAAAGAGCGCTTTTTTCTTGTTTCGACCCCTGCGTCGAAAACTGAAAGTGAGATCATTTGATGGCCTACCGTACACGAGCATAAGTTCCAAATCTTTGACACATGTATTTAACGAAGAGGTATGTATGCCAGCTTTTGTCAAATCGCATATAGTAAATGAAAATGTGGCAAATTTCCTCTCATACAGGAGCAAGTTTCTTCGACAAATCTCCATTTGTCAAAGAAAATTTGCACGTGTTCGACTGGCTTAATAGATACATGGTCTCATTTCTGCTCACTAAAAATTCCTTCGAAGGCCAAAAGTTGTTGTGTCCTTTAAATCTGACTTCATAAATCATCGTTTTCTTCCTGAGCACCGAATAACGAGATTTTTATATCAATGCATTGTATTATAACGAGTCGGTATCCGAGTTGAAATTAATCTTCTTCAATAAACTGGACTAATGTTTATAATAAAAACTATTAAACGTAAACTTTTAGTCATAAACTGGTCTGGAGAGATCGGTTAAATATGACCTAAGAAAACCAGAGTCTTTGTTAGAAGTGACAGTCGAATGGAAATTAATTTCAGCAGTGGATATGTATGGATTCTGGATATATCTCAATGATTTAATGCTTCACTAACAGGAAATTGAATATTAAATGAAATCTAACCGCCATATTTTTATGAATCTCTTGAATAGTTCTGATCAGCTTTTTTTATAGCAGGAGTATTTTTGGTTATTACATCTTTCGATTAATGGTGCAAGTTATAATAATAATAATAATAATAATAATCCTATATTTATATAGCGCGATAATACTAAAACTAAAGTTTCTATTGCGCTTTTCAAGTTTTCTCAATTGAACTACGGAAACGCTTCTGTAAACAGGAACGTCTTTAGCTGAGATTTAAATGCATCTAGGGACTTAATGGTTCTAATGTTGTAAGGCAGCGAATTCCATAAGAGAGGAGAAGAGAACGAGAAAGATCGTTTTGCTATTTCAAGATTCACTGATGGTTGATACAGAAATTGTTTATCTGTGGATCTTAGGGTTCTTATGGATTTATATGGGGTAATCAGATCTTTGATATATTTTGGTGATTGGTCATGTAACGCCTTGAAAGTCAACAGTAATATTTTGAACTTGATTCGTTGTTGAACTGGGAGCCAATGTAGGTTTTCCAGAATCGGAGTGATGTGGTCTGATTTTTTTGTACTTGTCAAAACTCTGGCGGCAGCATTTTGAATCCGTTGAAGATGTTGAATTTGATAATTCGGAAGGCCAAAAAATAAGGCATTATGGTAATCTAATTTATTTGTAATGAATGAATGAATGAATGAGGAGTTCTGTACTATCAGCATTTAGATATTTCTTTATTTTGTTAATTCTGTGAAGATGGAAATACGAAGAGGAGCAGACAGATTTGATGTGGGAGCTAAAGGACATTGTGGAATCTAAAACTGCACCGATATTTTTGGCTTCTGTAGATTGAGCAAGACTTCCCTGTTGGAATTTAAGAGATGGTATTGATAATCTACTAAGTTGTTGTTTTGTTCCAATTACCAGATACTCAGTTTTTTCAGGATTTAGTTTCAGAAAGTGTGATGTCATCCATAACCTGATTTCTTCCAGAAAGTTTTCAATATTACTTAAAGCTGAATTAGTGGATTGTTGACTGAAGGAAGCATATATCTGGGTATCATCAGCATACAAGTGAATATTAAGACCAAACTTTTCAGCAATTTTAGTTAATGGTCGGGTGAAAATAGTGAACAGTACAGGACCTAGAACTGACCCTTGGGGCACACCACACATCATTGGGACCTTAACAGATTTCACGTTATCGATCTTGACACACTGTTGTCTGTTCTCTAGGTATGCCCGGAACCAGCATAAAACAGTGCCTCGAACCCCTATTTCTTCCTGCAGAGCTTGGAGAAGGTCTTCGACATCAAGAGTATCAAAGGCAGCCGAAAGGTCCAAAAGTATCAGCAAAATACATTTTTGATCATCAATAGTTTGGTATATATCATTAGTTATTTTGATTGAAGCTGTCTCGGTGCTGTGAAAACGTTTGTATGCAGACTGTAAGATGTTTGTTAGGTTGTTCGATTCCATGTGTTTTGACAGTTGATCAAGTACACATTTCTCTATTTGGTTTGGAAGGTAGCTGGGGTTACTGACGGGCCTGTAATTCTTCATCATGTCACGATCAAGGTTCTGCTTCTTGAGAAGTGGTCGAATGAGGGCGTTGCCCAGTTCTTGAGGGAACACTCCCTCTTGTAAGGAACTATTAACAATGGCACAGAAAACAGTTAGAAGAAGATGAATGTTGTCTTTGACAAGAGTGGTTGGTGCTGGATCCAACTCGCAAGACTTCGATTTGGTTTCCTGGATTATTTTAAGTAGTGATTCGTTTGTATACGAATGGAAATTAGTCCATAGATTAGATGTTATGATTCTGTAAGTAGGCAATGATAGTGTCATAGAAGCTTGAACCCCCATGATATCAGTCCTAATCTTTAGAATCTTATCGTTAAAGTAATGGACAAACCTGTCTGCAAGTTCATTAACAGAATTATGTGTTGGGAGAGTCTCGCTGAACTTTTGCCTATCCAATAAATTATTGGTGATGGAGAATATCTTCTTGTGGTCTTTGTTGCATTCGTGGATTCGTTTGTGGTAGAAATCACGCTTTTTTGCGTCCACAAGTTTGGCCACTCTTTTGGATTCTGTTGAAAATATTTGTTTGTGTATTTCAAGTTTAGTTTTGGTCCATGTCATTTCAGCCTTACGTCTGATCCTTCTAGCATCCCTGATGGAACCATCGAATCATGGGTATTGTGGCTTCACAATTACAGCTCGGTTCCGTTCTGGGGCATTAGAATTGTATATTTGCTTTAATTGACCGTTATATAAATTAATAAGTGCATCACATGACAACGTTTCGAAAGATGACTGGAGTGGACTTTCCGCGATGTCTTTTGAGAACATTTCAGCATTGACTGGTTTGCGCGGCTTGACTAATCTTTTAGTTAAATCATGTTGAATATTCTCGAACGGTAAACTGAAATGTATGGCATAATGGTCGTCACTTAGGCATGAATCAAAAATTTGAATATTGGAAATACCTAATTCTTCTGCTCTGCTAGTTAATACTAGGTCTAATGTATGACCTTTTGAGTGGGTTCGTTGGTTAACATGTTGAGTGAGACCGAGTGTGTCTATGGTATCTTTAAATTTGATGGAAGCATAATCATTTGGATTATCAACATGAAAATTAAAATCTCCACAAATGACAAGTTTACCACTCTTTTTAGAAGAAGGGACCCAAAATAGTCAGAAAAATCAGAGAAAAAATGTGAAGTTTTCTTCGCAGACTTGCTGCTTATCGGCGGTCGGTAGATTACAACGACACGATAAGTTACGCTTTTAGATTGCACAGTAGTTTAGATGTGCTCAAATGATCCAAATTTGTTTGTTTGTAATACAGATACAGTGTATTCTGGTTTGTGTAAAATTCCTACTCCCCAACCTCTTCCAGGTCTAGAGACAATATAAGACGATAAAACTTCTATGAATAACAAATAAATCAAAATGGCGGCTATTTAGAGGAATATCCGTCGTCATAAAACTATGTGTATTCGCGATATACAATGAAATGAAATGGCGTTTAACGTCCTATTACTCTGCTCTGACTGGGGTAAAGCTAGATTTCCCACGGTGTAATAGTAGGGATCCTATCATATACTGATCATATCATATTTATTGTGCACTCGGCAAATTTCAACAGATTCCGGTACCCTACATCTAGACCCCGATGGATGACGATTCCGCCATTTTGGAACTATTTTAAAGGACCCAGAAAAAAAAGGCTGCCCCCATGGAGATTATATCAACAAACTAAAAAATGGCTGTCATTTTGGGGCTTTTTGTAAAAGCGGCACGTTTTCCTGTTAAAGTAAACCGGTAGTCGACTAGTCGCTTCGCAAATGTATGGTCGTAGGTTCATATCACTTACTGTCATATATCCAAGTCTAGATGTAGGGTTACGGAGGGTACCGGAATCTATCGAGGTTGGCCGAATGATTATATTGAGGTCACTCGTAGCAGTCGTGTTGACCGTATCGAAACGAATCCGAACGTATCTGACTTTGATAAAGACAACCACTATCGTAACGCATTGCTCGACAATGCAAACCTGTCGCGATATGCACTGCCACAATGGCAAGAACTATTGCATATCAGAAGTTCAGAGGATGGGCACGCTTTTTCCACTACAGGGAGGGCAGAGATTGGTGCTCATAATTTGTACTCATTTAAAATCTATCAAATATGGTATGTAAGACTCTAATGGATTATGTCACGTGAGTGTCAACGATCACTCAGTTGTATCATTTGCTTGATGAAGTTGATGAAGACATCACCGAAACGTTACTTTGAATAATCCAGTTATATTTGATCCGCAGAATATATCTTGAAATAAATTTCGTTTCGTGTAATAAACTAGCAAACTGTTATTAGACGCTTTAATTTACGATATCTGGGTATATAAATAAAGGGGGAGGGGGTTAAAAAACGCCATGTCTTTTCTGACGTTACATAATCTGTAAACAAAGACATATCACTCCCAATTATGCAAATATCCCAACCAATTGAAAACTGCATTACAAAGAGATACGTTTCACAACCAATTTCTCCATTGGTTTAAAGTTAATTCTGCCGTATTTGCCAGGCTGCAAATTTTCCCAGATTTTCGTTGGGCTGCACACTCTTCACGTGACTCAATGTTGACAGACCTTGGGAATTAACGCTCACGTGTTAAACTCCTCAGCCAATCAACCGAACATGACGGAAATAACCGAGGAACGAAGAAGATTGTGATGAATGGATCTATTGTAGAAATTTAACAACTACCGTACACATCTCTGTTTATGGATATAGTAATCTTGTTAGACTCACGTGATTTAATCAGTGGTCTGGAATTAATTATCGTGAAATGGACGACATATTATATCAAATAATCCCAACACAATCTCCCTCTCTATCCGCTTTTATAGGTTGATATGTAATTTAATGAATATAAACCATGCTTTATGTTTGTATTAATTAATTTACTGCCCTTGTAACGACTTTATACTCATCATTGGGATTCCGTTTAATCACTTGAACAGATACTCTAATCATATTAGAAAGAACAGATCACAAAATGAAAGCCCTATATGCAATTCGATCTGTTTTCTATATATATATATATATATATATATTTCAATTAAAAACTCTCAATTGTAAACACTCGTATTCATATGGGGTTCAACGTCCACTCGACACAAACTAGGTCATTTCGGGACTAACCTATGGTTTAGTTTTAGTTTAATAACTCGCTTTCGCGTATGGGTCATTACCAATGGGAGGATTTCGGAGGACCTGGAGAAAACCCACAAGGTTAGACAGGCGACCCTGCTACTTGTCACGTACAACTGGGGAATCGAAACCACGCCTATCGTACACGAAACACCGCCAGTTGACTTAATGACAGGCTTTATGATACTGGCGTGGTATCAATTATAGTCGATGATTGTGAAAAGCATTAGAGCTACGGTGGCTCAATTTCTCTCTCTCTCTCTCTCTCTCCTTGCTTAAAATCATTATTTATTAGGTTCACACTAGAATCTCGATAAACACAAACTTGAAGTAGCATACTAGTAAACATGTCCACCCAACAATTCAACGTAACTAATCACTAAAACCTTACAGAAAATGTACACCATTCCGTTTATACACCAAAAAGCCCCAATTTCTTTTCTTTTTTTTAAATCGCCATGCCAAAGGGGGAAAACCCGTACGGGGAAGAAAAACTATATGTCAGTGGTTGAGAGAACTTATAGGCCTTCGCTTGTTGTTCAATCCAATTCAGTTTATTGAATAAAATATTGAAATATTGTTTAAACTAAAAAAAATATTACTAACACTTAATATTTTTGCACTAGAATCGTGAGTAACAGGAACTGGGGAATATTTCTGAAAAATTAAATTTGTACTCCATCAGTGAGTAACAAGATGTAGGAATTAATTATAAACCGTTTCCTGCTAGTTCTCGATATTTTCATTAAACATTGATAAGCTATAGTTGAAACTAAATTACTATCTGGCTAGCAGCCTACTTTCTAATATTGCAACATTCTTTCCTGAAATTCGCCACACTAAGTAGCATCCCCCGATGAATTCAATTAAAATCGAGAAAACTTTCCTTGAGATTTCCCCAGATATCACCACGACGTTGATTTACGGGTTTCACGGATCTTTTACAATGTTAAATTTGGTGTTTTTTTCTTCATCACTGTCAGATCGAGAATTTTAAATTGAAATTCTTAAGCTAGCCATGGTCGATATACAAATACTTTGATTGATTTTTTTCGACAAATTGAACAAATGGAATGGTATTTAATGGTGACAGAATCTAGCGAATTGATGAGCCTCGGTTGTAATTTACATTGTAGATTGACGGCTTTTTTAATAAATCGTAGAACACAATGGTGTTCTGGGAGACAAAAGAACGGTCTCGTTTGTCTGGGGAAGAAATGAAGTTTGCAGCCAGATTTGGTCTACAAACGGAAGCTTTTCCCCAAGAAACCAAAGAAACCCCCTGAGATGAACGATTGGAGAGAGAGAGAGGTGGGGTTTGACGTCCACTCGACACAAACTAAGTCATTTCGGGACTAACATATAGTTCAATATTATTTCAATAATTCGCTTGAACATAGGGGTCTTCAACAGAGGGGGAGGGGCAGAGGGCACGATGTAAATCTATGACATTTGACAGGCGACCCTGCTACTTGTCACGTACAACCGGGGAATCGAAACCACGCCAGTTGACGCATTGATAGACCTTCTGATACAGCGGGCACGCGTCTACCATTCGGCCATCTAACTCAAACTATTGGATGACTGTGTCCAAGACATATTATTTGGAACATTAATAAGAGAATGAATGAATCATTATAGGTAAACTAATTAACAACTCATCTAAGTTTAATATGTATTAACGGATATGCAAGTCTTACAATAAGATGTTGACCGAAGCGTGTTTATGCGAAGAGTGGATAAGTGGACCTGAGCTGAGCTCACATGTTAAATATATTAATTACCACCCGAGTAACACATTATACTATGAGTAATAATATATCACCCGAGTAACTCATTATACTTTGAGTAATAATATACCACCCGAGTAATTCATTATACAATGAGTATTAATTACCATCATTATACTATGAGTAAAAATATACCACTCGAGTAACTCATTATACTATGAGTAATAATATACCACCCGAGTAACTCATTATACTATGAGTAATAATATACACATTATGACAATAGGGACAAAGACGTTTACAACAACACATATTATCTTCTAGTGCTGTTAAATACGGTGCAGAAAAGAAGGTAATTAAACCGCCATTTAATTCCATTGTATGTCTATTAAGGGGGGGGGGCTATCACAAATATATAAACAAAAATATTCTTACGGTTGGGGCTATATTTGAAAGTAATGTGCTTCTCATGGTCTCTTTACTATTTTTTAATTGTTGTAATAATGTTATGCTGCGATTAATGTGTGAATTACTTAAATGACAAATTAAAAGGGGTTTAACGTCCTACATTTAAATGGGGTTTAACGTCCTACTTTTTTGCACCGACTAGGCTAATGAAGACGAGAATACGCCATGCAGTGAGTGATATTTTGTCCAGACAGTGGCACTGCGGTCTATGGTACTTTCATATCGAATTCCAACTGTCAAAAGTTCTTTAACGTGCACTCCAATGTGTACACGAGACCTTGGGTTTTTTCTTCCTCCCATGCTAAGGCCTACCTACACATTGTCCCTCTTGTTATAATATATTTCGATGTAAATTATGATCCTTGTGAACTGAGAAAAGATTATCCTTCGGTTTTTGCTGGTACATAAAATTGAGGCTATGATCATCAACCGTCTTCATAAGCCCAGTCGGAGCAAAATAGTAGGACGTTAAACCCCATTTTGTTACATTTCATAATCATCAGTTTGGGTAATTGCTGTAAGAGATTAAGCGGTTTAAAACGTATCTGGATACTTTCAGCCCTCCTTCCCGCTATTCGCCCGACACAGTTTCCTGCCAGACGTATCAATTTAGAGATGAGCTGACGTAGGTTATTATATTTGCCGCGTCCCTACTATATCCTGGAACCGTACAGCCCCAATCAGTTCACACCAGCCTCACACATGTGATAACTGAACAAAATAAAATACGATTTCCACGTATTTCCGAAAGTAATTCATGCCGTTTATTTCCGTTTACAGTTACTTGCATTAGTCAAGGGCGTCAAGGCCATCCATTACTTTTGGTGCGGTGAGTTAATGCAGAACAGTTAGCGTGTAAACGAGTCATTATAGTAATTTGACTTGCGCAAGAGCCATGCAATTAAAAATATAATTCCGTTTCTTTCAAATATTTTTTCCAGTCGCCGCTTCGAGAGCCCCTGTGCTTCGAGTAGGTCAGCAGGCAGTGTTATAGGGAATATGATAAAAACATGACAGGCTTTTTAAAATGAAATGACATCGGGTTAACGTCCTAATACGTCATATGATTGATATTGGCTCCAAACAGCGGTGCTGTGGCTTTCTCTTATTTCAAATTACGAAAGGGTTATTAAACGTTCGGGGGATCATGGTGGCTAAGTGGATAAGGCGCTGGTTCGCTAGCCTGGAGGTCGGGTGTTCGATCCCTGCATTGGCCGAGAAAGTTCATCTCGATTTTTCGGCGTGATTTCCCCTTGTCAGTGATGCAGAAGGAAGGCCTGACAAGGACAGCTGCCTAGTCGTTCGGATGGGACGAAAAACAGAGGTCCCGTGTACAAATTGGAGTGCACGTAAAAGATCCCTTGGCAGTTGGAATTCGATATAAGAGTAGGCCATAGCGCCGCTGCCCGGGCAAAATTTCCCTCATAACACACTGTATGGCGTATGCCCGTCTTCAATTAACCCAGGTTAGGTACATTATAGTAGGACGTTAAACCCCATTTCATTCATTTATTAAACTTTTACCTCGAAATGACTAGACGCTATCCCCACAACCCACTCTGCACCACTGACGGTTGGAATTTAATACCTTACTGAGCTTTTTCGGTCAACATTTTACGTTAATCCCGAAATGACTAGACTCTGTTCCGCGGAACACCCGGTAGGGGAGGCGGGCGAACGGTTAGCACGTTATCATAAAGCCTGTCATTGAGTCAACTGGCGTGGTTTCGAATACCCGGTTGTACGTCACAAGGAGTAAGGTCGCCTGTTCAACCTCGTGGGTTTTCTACGGGTCCATCGGTTTCCTCCCAATGCTAAAGACCCCTACCGAATTATTGAAATAAATTTAACCATATTTTAGTTCCGAAATGACATAGTTTTTTGTCGAGTGGACATTAAACCCCATCTCTCTCTATCTCCCGTGCAACACCCCGTGTTCTTCACCACAGACTGCTGAACATTCTCGGCGAACATTTAACGATCACCTCGAAATGGCTAGACGCTGTTCCGTACAACACACAAATCCTGTACCACTATAACTGGATGAACTATAACGGGATTGAACACGGGGCCCCTTAGTTCACCAGGCTCCTGGAAAAAAAGACTGGCAGTATTCAAAGTTATTGTTATCAATTGGTTACAAAATGTCGGCTACTGACAACGTAGGTGTTTGTTTTTTGCAGTGTCTGTTTTCTGTCTTGTCCGCAGGTTTATCTTGTATATTTTTGTTTTGCGTGTAGTGTGGTCCTCCTGCACTTACTATTAGTGAGTAATTGGAGCTACTTCATAGATAAAACTTCACGAGACTACCTTTACTATAGAGTCTCTCATTCTAGACACTTCGGGAAGAAGAACGTTTTCTTAATGAATTAATATATTGATCAATCGAGTACTCCTACCAAGAAGACATCCATCATTTGGGTATTCCTATATACATCACACGATGCTGTAATAGACCCAGGTAATAGTGTCTATATAATTAGACCATATTATGTTACCATTTAGACTGGACATTGAAGTCATTCCATCATTAGACATGCCGATTCCGGTTGAATGCTATACAGGGAATCTCTGAATACTATTAGAGTCTATTCATAAAAAGTAGGCCAGCAAAACCTCCAGGCATTTTTTGGGTTGAGATTTTGTAATCTGTTTAGACCTATTAATCTACAGACCAACATCAACTCTTACTCTAATCTCGCTGAATCTATTCGACTGAATCTACATGACAGTATCGATTGCTTGGATATAAAGAACATGTATTTCAAAAAGGAGGTTCAACTAATCATGAGTAAAGGGAGACAAATCTCTGAAATGTTCTGGATGCAGACCACCAATTCATTTCCAGTATGTAGTTCTCTCTCTAAGTAATAATCGTTTGTATCATATATTGAGGTCAGTCGTAGCAATCATATCAGATTCAATGAGGACAATCCTATCGTTAAGCATAGCAAGACATACAGTGGGGGGGGAAGCATTATAGGTTGGTTAGGCCTACTACGATGTGCACAGGGGGGGGGGGGGGGCGAAGCATAATAGGTTGGTTAGGCCTACTACGATGTGCACGGGGGGGGGGGGGGGGCATAATAGGTTGGTTAGGCCTACTACGATGTGCACAGGGGGGGGGGGGGCATAATAGGTTGGTTAGGCCTACTACGATGTGCACAGGCGGCGATAGTTGCATTTACATGTATACTAAAAGCGACTTCACATTAGTGTATCTCAAATTGTAATTAATGATGGTTCAACCCATCTGGCTAATCTTGGGCTATCTCCCATTCATAATATTAAATTGTCTACAACGCGTGGGGTGAGAGTCGTGTTTCTGAAATTCTGGAAGAAGAAGTAAATAAAACGGATATTAATGTGTGAATACGTTTAATTTGCGTTCATTTATATATTATTTTGAGGATAATAATCTTTACATTGATCAGAAAGAAGGAATATTGGCCCATTCATAAAAAGGTAATACATAGCCTGTTTTCGATTGGAGGATTGGGTGGGTGAATGGTTATAAACGCGTCGGGTGTGGTTTCGACTCACCGCCTGTGCGTGACAAGGAGTAGGGTCGCCTATCCACCCCGAGGGTTTCCGCCGGGTCCAATGGTTTCCTCCCACCGAGTAAATCTCTTTCTATCTCTCTCTCTCTCCCTCTCTCTCTTAGCAAACAAAAATAAAATTGTTATTTGGAACGTTGAGAGTCTTGTAAATGATGATTTCTACCAATCTATGCTGGCTCCTGGTATAAGCGAATAATATGTATGTTGCTCGGGTATTTCTATAGTTTTAGCCAATGCACGTTCATCTCCAAAAACAACCACACGCGTAATGGGTTCCGGATTTCCCGGTTTATAAACCCTACTAATTATGGTGGGTCTGGAGGAGATATAATTCGACCTTGACCTTCGTGCTCTCGAGTTGCAATCAAATTCTCCTTCAGGAATTACCCTAGTTCTTCTACCATGATGATGCCGTGGTTTCAATCCGAAGTCAGTGAAATGTCGAACTTTTAAGCCATTCAACGTTCTTTGGTCTAGCTTTTCTTGGTGTCCGCCGTGTTCAAAACCATGTTGATTAGCTCTTGTTTTCTGATGCCATTTACGATGATGTTTTTTCGATGGTCTCCGTTGCTGTTTATTATTATGTTTGTTAACTTGTTCACGCAAGCTGGTAAACTCATGACGATCTCGACTGCGAGAAGCATATAGAGGGTATCCAGTCAATATATTGTGAAGTGAGGAAGGGCCATCTCTGTCTTCGTGTGTTAACATAAAGGAGTTCGCCTCTGCGATTTCGTCTACTGGAGATGCGAGACAACATGCCGAGATAAAAGACAGGATTAACCAGACGGTCGTACTCGCCATATTACCTGTTGATAAAAGAAATTGAGAGTCTGGATAATTTTTGAGGGGTGGGTTTGGAGTGCTGTCATCGGCTACAACAAGAATGGATGCATAAACACGCCCGCCAGAGTAGGGGGGCTAGGGGAGCCCCCAATAATTTGTCTGCAAGTACTCTTTTCTCAAGGCTATTGCGCCCCCTGAACCATCTCTTATCTTAACTTAGGTGGACCCCCCAATCAAGAATTACTTCCGCCGGCCCTGATAACCTTATGCGCAAAGGGGCACCATATTTCCAATCAGGTAAACGACAACAGCCAAACATATATACACACATATACATATACATATATTAAAGTAGATAAAGAACAAGTACTACGTTGTTTACGGTAGATAAATGCATAAATAAAAAAATATACGTCCAGGTAAAAAGATCTTCCACTTTACTTCATTATGACATTACATTAAATCATATAAGCTAGCTGTCTGGCTTCTATGGGCGTCTTCAGATATTAATCATGTATATAATATTATATATATGTATATTTAATGTATGTGTATATATGTATATATAATTATTATTGTTATTATTTAAATATCAATATTATTAGCCCACTTTGAATGCATGTGCATTTGACTGATTGATTGGGTGTAGTCATATTTATCTATTATATATTGTAAATAGTGTACATGTTTCCTTTGTTCTATTACTTTACATGCTAAAATTTTGGGGAGAGGGATTATGTAGGCTTTGTCTGTTCCCTAATCCTAATATTCAATAAAATATTGTTTAGAAATAAAACTCAGCCAAACCGCTCCTCACGACAACGGGCCTGAAGAGAATTCGAAAAAAATACTAATCTAACCTGTAAACTCTGGTGTCGCTGAATTCCTAATATCCGATTAAAAGATTAATGATTGACAACGAGGAGAATGCTCAGATCTTTTTCCTTAGACCAGTTGTTGATACATTGCAGAACCCCGTACGCACATTCCTATTATAGTCGTCATCTGTATACATGTTGATATGGTTGGCCAGTTTATGTTTAAAGGTAAAATAAGTATCACCACAAGCCATGATGTGTAGAATTTGATATAGAGATTTTAATCAAATGTCCCGCCGAATGTGTCTTTCGAAGATGAAATTATCCACCTCAGTTATTTGGTGGATGAAGCAGAAACGTGTTATTATTATCTCTGGATTTAAGTTTATATCTGAAATGGCCCAAGGCGATAAACGGTTGGATCTAAATTTGAATCAATGCACCACATAATTTACGTATTCATCACTGTCAATACCTCGTTCACAACACCTTACCAGATGTAACAAAGGGATATCATTTATGATATAGGCACATAGAACTTAATGAACTCTGCTATTATTGACAATACATGAATTTGACGTTCACCTCAAAATAAACTCCTGTCGAAACACGATCTTTTAAATCTAATTAATTCAATATGTCCATTACAAGCTATACATGATCTGTGTACAAGATCCACACGACTTCAAATGTTTATGCACATGCCGTGACGAGATAAAAGAGACAGTTGCAGATATGACCATGTGTGTAACGGGTATATATTGAGGAGTTCCCTGACAGTTAGTGGGAGAAGAGCCGGATGAGAAGAAAAGCTCGGACGGGTGTATTGACTCACCTGAGTCCAGCCGCTGCCTTGGCAGAGGGGCAGAATAGTAAATGTTGTATTATGTAGATGTGTTCCTGTAGAAGACTAGTAGATTTAATATTATATAGATGTGTTCCTGTAGATGTGTTCCCGTAGTAGTAATAGTTCCAGTATTATGTATTACTGTTGTATTCATGTTGAATGTATGTAACCGAAGCTGTTTTAGATACCTGGTGTAAATAAATCCTATATCTACAAAACTGTTATCTGTTTTAACTACGATAGTGTTACACAGCTTTATGCACTCAGTCATTCTGCACACAGAGATCATCTACTTCATACTACGAGAATAAATCTCTGTTCTGAATGCCGCCATATCCAAAAATTAGTATATTGTTTTCTACTGCGCTTTTACCACTTTAACATAAAGATTAAATATCCGGTTTAACCTATTCAATTCCATTAAATGGAAGCAGGATAAATACTTCTAAACATTCTCGTTAGTGTTTTCGACTAAAATCGTCGATTTAGGACTTAAAATGTCGGTCAACTAGCTTCGTGTCTGTTCTCAAGCGGAGCTAACTGTAGACAGACAATGTGTCTAACCTCGTTCCTCGAGTTGATAAAATCTTTATTTTGTCTCAAATATTGGATAGCAAAAGCCCATCTTTCCCTGGTAAGATTACAACATCAATGTTGATTTAATTTGACAAATAAATTGTGTTTTCAATGTTGAAAATGTTTGGGTGATATTGAGTTAGAGACTTAGCTACTTTAAATTAAGGTTAATGCACACGGGTATTTTAGAAACCTAGTCGTAAATTGACAGTGATATTTAGTATGAAACATGACAAGTCAGAATTTAAGACACTTCATGAGCCAAATGCTATTTGCAAAACCATCCACGCTCATCTATCTTTCCGCATCTACATGTAAAAATAGTACCCCACGCCCATATATTTACTCCCCATCCGCGTTGTGAAGACAGTAAAACAAATTGAAAACAATAAAAAATGAAATGCTTGTACTTAACATCTCGTTTATTTAAAAAAGAAAAATGTTGGTACAAACAGCAGTTTAAAGATATATCCCTTCAGACATTAAAGGGCCGGCTACTAAACTTAGTTTTTTTTCTGAAAAAAAGTTATTTCCATCGATCGTGAAAATGAATATTGTTTGGTTAATAATTAATATTTGCCAATCACTAAAGTCAGCCATTTGAAGTCACAATGGGCAGCTAAAACACGGCAACTAATAGTATATATATATATAGTAAAAGGTTATAGTTAAAGCTACTCTTAGCTGCCCATTGTGACTTCAAATTATATACACGATAATAATTGTATAATATATATCGTATATATAAAGATTGTATACATGTATATATCATATTGTATATAATGATTGTATAATATATATCGTATATATAACGATGGTATACATGTTCATATTATATATAATGATAGCATACATGTATATGATTGTATACATGTATGTATATATCATATTATATACAATGATTGTATGCATGTATAAATTATATATATATAATGATAGTATACATGTACATATTGTATAAATAATGATACTATTATATTATATTATATTATATATAATAATTGTATATACATGTGTATATATATATATATATCGTATAATTAATGATTAAGTTAAAGGATGACATTCGACTACTCGTGTTTAAAGAAACGTATGTACAATGAAACAAATTTGAAGACATCCCTTAGCATTCAGAAGACGATAATTTTCCAACTGATGATGCCGCTGAGGATGCTGCTTTGGTTAAACTGTCACCAGTGCGTTTCCATACATTTGATAAACACACAGCTGACTGTATACGATAAAATATAACAAAGGGCCAGGCAATGTGGATAAGTATATACCATGATAAATTCCCGAAAAATAAAATTTGAATGGGATTTGTTTCTGCATTTTGAACAACGACAGTGTCAACACCAAATAAAGCCATATTCGAAACTAAAAGAAATGTTGTTGCCTCACGACCAGGTTTAAGATATTCTTGATCTCTACTTCTAATGCGCATGCGTAATCCGCAAAATATAGCCACGGTTTGTGTAGTGGCTTGCAAAATGATAACGACGCTTGCCCCAGTCAGTAGCCTTGAGGGGCTTTCCGTAACATGATAGGCAGCAATTATACTGAACAGATGAAACATATAAATACCGGACAGTGAAACTAGCAACAACACCTCCTCCAGATCCATGGTTTTATTCGAGTTGAATTGCAGATTGCGCATGTTCCAAAAGGCTAAGATGGCGGCTATTAACAATATGGAACCCACAACGAGATCCGCAATATATAGTGTTTGGAAAGCGGCAATCCGACTCTCGTGGTTATCCCGCTGTAATACTATAAATATTATAGATACGATTACGGTTACAACCAAAAGAAAAACCCCAAAGAAGAGGCCTTTGCTAGAATTCGTACAATCCATACTCAATCTGGAACGTTTGACCTTCACCTTGACATCCGCTTTGTTATCTTGATTCTCACTGTTACTTTGGTTACCAATATTTTTCCACATTATATACGTTATGCCTGAAACGATAAGTTAAGCAATGAATCAGCGCGAGGGGAATATGGTCATGGCGCCCACAGGTCATTAATGATTTTCCCATTGACTTTAATGTCAATTCTCGTCTCTAAACTTTTCCCAAATTTGCATTTGGTAGAATGCCATCTACCACAGATGGAGCAACATGTGGCTACCCTTTGCTCAAAAGCACGTATGAGGTTCATCATGGAAAACTTGAGATACACTAACTAGAAGTAAAGACCCGTAAACATGCCATTTTCGGCCCTATACGTTTCAACCTATCCAACCTCTAAAGTTTGGAATCCTTCCGCCCCAAAATCATGAATATTCGCCAAAACCCAGCAGTCAACAAACATCGCCATGCATAAGAGGGGAAAAGGGAAAATGGAAGGCGTAGGAATATTTGGTGAACTGTGTCCATATGACATATTAACTAATCTCCTTGTTTAAATTCATATACTCGTTAATAGCGTTGAGTAGTTTTACCCATGAATGAATTCTTGTGATTAAGCCGATGTGTTAGTAAGTTTCTTTTTTATGCAGCCACATTTCAGTGTAAGCGTAATATGTCGTCTATCCTGTTCGGCAACAATTGAACATGTTTACTATTATTAAGGCGATGGTCAAAGTTGCTCATCGCAAGCTCGCCATTAAATTTTGTGTTTAATTACTTTTAGTTTTAACACATGTGAAAAACAAGGGATACTTGGATTATGTGTACGGGGGTGACTGGGCTTGACCTGGTGGGGGGTGGCCGAATGGTTAACAGGTGCGCGCTGTATCATACGGTCAGTCATTGAGTCAACTGTTGTGGTTTCGATTCCCCGGTTGTACGTTGAACCATATGTTAGTCCCGAAATGACCAAGTTAGTGCCAATTGGACATTAAATGCTTTCTCGCCTCTCTCTCTCTCTCTCTCTCTCTCTCTCTCTCTGCGTGTTTTAATTTAAAAGAAAAGAAAGAATAAGCCAGTTTACCTGTACATATAAAACTGTATTGGATACTACATGGATAAAGGTAGGGACTCAATGATTGGTTAATTGTACCAAGACTGCTGTCAATCAATATATTATTACTTTCTGGTATCCAATCATCATCTGTGATAATAAACAGTAGAAATCAATGTTTTCATTAAACTACAGGAACGTAAAGAGTAAAGGGGGTAATTCTTGTTACATCAATGATATCATGGGTTTAACGTCCACTGGACCTAAACTAGGTCAGTTCGGGACTAACACACGGTTTAATTTCATTTCAATAATTCGCTTGTGCGTAGGGGTCTTTAGCAGTGGGATGAAACAGGAGGACCCGGAGAAACCCCACAAGGTTGGACAGGCGACCCCACCTCTTGCCACGTATAACCGGAGATTCGAAGCCACGCCAGTTGACTCATAGACAGGCTTTATGATACAGCGCGCGCACGCTAACCATTCAGCCCCCCCCCCTATTACATTAAAGAGGAATTATTCAAGAGCTATATCTGTCTTTCTTTGGTAAATGATATATAGACTAATAATTAGACATTTATTAACATGTCAACACCATAATAACCTCTCTAGTTCATCGCATGGCTCCAACTTGAAGCAGATTTAATTAATTCAAAATGAATTAGCGGGCCTCAGTCTAGAACAAGCAACAGGGTGGTTATGATAATAAAGATTCATACATTGATAATTTCGCTCCAAATAAAGTAATTTGAATGAAATTTTCAATATATTGATTTTGCACCATAAATGTTTGAACGTATAGCAGGAACGGCCAGTTCTTTATCTAAATCTTACATAATCCCTCTTTAAATTACTGGTATGTGAAGAGAGAAGCGCACGTGACTCATGGAATATAACAATAAATAGGCTGGAGCCCGTTTCACGAATTTTTAACTAAGATCAAATCCAAGTTTTAGTAATTTGATTGGATAATATTAGATTGATTTTAGTGCGTAGCCAATGTCATGTGCTCCTTCGATTCTTCATTGTCAATTCGGGCATATTCGAAATCGAAGTAACTTACAATATTTGGAGATATTGGTTTCCATGGTAATTGTTATGTTGTCATTAGGAACCATAGTTAAAGTGGCTGTGACTACATCAGAGAACCAAACGCATAAATTCGTTGCTACCAGATGCATTAATCCAAATCTGGCTACCAGCTTAAATCTTTGGTAACAAAGCTTGAAACAAGAATGAAACGAAATGAAATAAAATGGGGTTTAACGTCCTACTGTTCTGCCCCAAACTGGGCTAAGAAACAAGAATGAGATGAATTGATATTAAAATGTAAAGTTATGTCATATGTTACAAACTATTGCTGATTCGTACTAGTTAGATCCCGCCGTGGCTTCCCCATGTCAGTGGTGCAGGACAGAGAGCCTGACAAAGACAGCTGTCTAATCTTTCATATGGGCGAAAACCCGAACTCTCGTGTATACATTGGCATGCACGTAAAAGATTCAATGGCAATTGGAATTCGATATAAGAGTAGGAGACAACACCACTGCCAGGGCAAAATTTCCCATCATAGCACACTGTATGGCGTATGCCCGTCTTCATTCTATATCTATTTTAATAAAAGCTGGCATAATTACATATTAATCAACCAATCCCGTTAATTGTCGAGTGGTCTGTCGCGTGCGCTTTAGAGCATAAAGTCCGTCATTGGGTCAAGTGGCATGGTTTTGAGCACAAGCTCGTACGTAACAGGGGGTATGGTCGCCTGTCTAACTTCCTTGGTTTTATTTCCGATTTCCACATTTAAAATTTCTTAAGGTTCTCCACGGTTTCTACCCACTGCTAAAGCAATTGAATTCCATTTGTCAATGTTTCTTTAACGCGGGTTTTTGTACCTACCGAATGACTAGGCACTGTTCCTCCGTCCAGCACCACTGACAATAGGAAACCGCACCGGAGACCGTGATCTAAACCGAGACCATCAGGTTAACGCTTTAATCGCGGAATTACCATGGTTATCAGAACTTACCTTAGAATACGAGAATATAAAATAAAGTTGTATAAACGTAAAGAATAAATGTAGTAGGTGAGACAGACCAATCATAACATCTACACTTCCGGTCAGCGATAAAACCTCTAGAAACTGACCAACCTGTAGTCCAATCATTATCATACTACCAATACCAAAACCTGATCAAATAACAAAAAAAACCTATTAAACACAGTGCTCCCTCCGCTGTTACATTGGCATAAAAATATACAAGGTTACGAAATCTTTGATTTTGTTTTAACTGAGTAAATGTAGAGAAGAGGTAACTCTGATTACAATATTGGGGTTGGATGGCCGAATGGTTAGTACGTGAGTGCTGTATCATAAAACCTGCCATTGAGCAAAAAACGTGCGTGGTTTCGAAAGCCCGGTTGTACGTGACAAGGAGTAGGGTCGCCTGCCCAACCTCGTGGATTTTCTCTGGGTCTTCCGGTTTCCTCACACTGCTAAAGACCCCTTCGCGCAAGCGAATTATTGAAATAAAGTTAAACCATATTTTAGTCCCGAAATGACCTAGTTTGTGTCGAGTGGACGTTAAACCCTATTTCTCTCTCTCTCTTTCTCTCTCTCTCTCCTTCTCTCCGATTACAATATTGTCTAGTGGCTCCCCCTTGTCAGTGGTGTAGGGCAGAGGGTCTGGTAGGGAACAACGTATAGCCATTCGGATGATACGATAAACCTAGGTTCTGTGTACACACTGGCTAGCACGTAAATAGCCCTTGGCAGTTGGAATTCGGTATAAGACTAGGTCGTGACCAAGTCGGAGCAGGACAGTAGGACGTTAAACTCCATTTCATTTCTGTTGGTTTTAAAATTGATTCACGTATTACAGAACGTTAGTTAACTTACCTATTGCCGCCAGTCGCAAGTAAAAGCTGCCGGTGTTGGATGTTGGTGATACGTCATAGGTTACGGCTGAGTTGTTTAAATCTTCTTTATCGCTTATTAAACTATCTGTACTGATAAATGCTGTAATTCTCTGGTGTAATGGCGAATTACGAATGAGATACAGTATCACAAATGCCAGGAATGCAATGCTGACGACATAAAGATACAGAGAGAAGAGCTGAAAAATATATTTTTTTTAAAATGATTTAGAGATCACCGAACGGTGCAAGATTTAGGTAAAAGCTTAAGTCTGGCAATAGCAAAACGGCCTTAATGTCTGATCGCAATGATGTCGATGGGGCAGATTGAGGGGGTTAATTGATAGAGTTAGATCTTTTTTCTAACGCCAACTTCAGGATTGGCCAAAGGTCAAAAGATAGAAACAGGGCTAGAGCTAATCACACCCTTAACACTAACCCTGGACCTAGCCTAAGGGACAGTCCCGAATTAAACAGAGTCTCAAAAATAAAAGTCCGAGTACGTATGAAATTTAAACGCCAAAATATAGAAAAATGGTGTGTATATCCTGACTCAAAATTTCAGCTCAAAATATTGAGTCGTTTGGACGTGAGTGTTAAAACAGCTTATCCGGACACGTAACCCTTTTGAGATTCCGGGTCAATTCTTTCGTTGGGTGACCCGATAATCGATTTTCAATCATTTAGAGGTCTACAAGGTAAGTGGTTCATGTGCTGTACTTGATAACAAAAAGTAAATTCACCGACACGTTATTTTTATCTAAAAAAGTCTGGTTTATCCAATCACCGCATAATACAGCTTGGGACACCGGACTCTATTTCCAGATAAAGACTCGCGGGTTAAAATTGTTTGAAAACGTATCACATATATTGTGTTAGTTTTTGGGGATTTTAAGGGATTTTAACACAAAATTAAGCAGTTTTATTCTCAAAGACATTATCGGGATTGACCCTCTAATGCTTATCAATATCGCCAACAATCTCGTGCCCAAACCTTACTTACAACCCAGTGACCTTGACGAAATCTTGAGTTGGCCTAAAGAAACAAACCTATGCAAGTCGGTGGACCTGCGGCGCGGAGGAGGGGGGGGGGGGTATATGTGAGTCTGCAGTCACTTAATTGTCCGGGGGCACCTTAAAAGTGTCAATTGGACATGTATAGTTTTACGTCAATTAACAACATTTTGTAGGCTTCCCATGGCATAAGCGTTCGTTGTGCAAGATATGTCATTTAAAGGGACAATACCACTCTTGCTGGCTTGACAGGTCCAGTAAAAAATAGCCTTATTCTAAATACCAGATGTTTAAGTGCCCTACCTGTTGTGAAAATCATCCTATTTTACTCGTCCAGAGGGGTCAAAAATATGTTAAAATCCATGTTGCATTGAAAGTGTTTACGTAAAGCTTTTCAAACCATGTAGTTGAATTTTTCCATTGTTTTAAATTCGGTGTGTTAAGATGAAATTTGTATCATCAATTAATTGAAATATTGTAAAATAGTACTATTTGTTGACCAGAATAATGATTGGGGCATATCATTCAGTTACAACAAGAGTGGTATTGGGGCTTTAACATTACATATCGCGTACAACATTCAAACCCGAAGATACCATATGTAAAAGTTGTTCTAGACTTACCAGATGAGGCAAGCTGTTTGTATCGGGTGTATAAGTTCTGGATACAGATATAACCAAGCCTAGTATTACCAGTATCATAGCATACAATCCACTAAATAATATACATAAATAATCACTGGAAGAAAATAATAAAATAAATCGAGATTAACCAGGGTTATAATAGAAAAATGCAACAAAACACTATCAGTAAGTGCACTACTCTAAATATTTGTAGGCCTACATTACTACTACTACTACTAGTACCTCACTACTGGGTAATCCCCGGTTGTACGTGGCAAGGAGTCGGGTCGCCTGTCCAGTCTCGTGGGTTTTCTCCGGATCCTCGGGTTTTCCCCCACTGCAAAAACCCCTACGACCAAGCTAACCATATATTAGTCCCGAAATGACCTAGTTTGTGTCGAGTGGACGTTAAATCCCACCCCACCCCCCTCTCTCGTTAATGGGGCTTCGGTGTAAAAACAATCTTTAAATAAGCAGAGTTTACTAGTAATACATTCTTAATAAATCCACTTTGGTTATTAAATCAGCAGAAATTACTTGTAATACATTGTTAATAAATCTACTTTGGTTATATATGTGATATTTTCAAATTAACCCACCAGATTTGATTATCGATTATCGAATGCCAAAACAAACTGAATCTTTCGCTTCTGGAGAGTTTAATGGCGGCTGATTGGTTGTCAAGGACATCGGTGGAACAACCATTTTCTGAAATAAATTTATTATAAATACTATACAGATAGTCAGATAGTATACATGAAGTCATTTTAGGTCCCTTTCTCACCTTCTCTCTCTCTCTCTCTCTCTCTCTCTCTCGCTCTCCTTAAATTTGTTGTAGCTTTTAAGCCGTGTTTACCTACCGCCTTTAGCAGACATTTATATATTTTTTCATAAAATAAATAACAGCACGCAGTTAAAACAATACAATTATCATTGATGTTTACTTCTTCATTTTGTTTATTGACTTCCAAAGCTCGTCAAATTAGAAGTGTTTACCGACCATGCTTTAGGTAAGAATCGGGGTAATTATTAGCTTCGACTTAACTGGAGTTATCTATGGTGTTGTCGTGTTGTTTTCTCGTTGAAGAAATGTCACTTTTTTCTATCCCTGAACTTGCTTGCTAAAGACATTTGCCACTCAAATGTGAAAAGAAGTATCTTTGTGTCTGACCATCTAATCAAAGTAAGCTTATTTTGTCTAAATCTATGACGTATAGACTCTAATTTTACACAAGGCCACGACCTAACAACAGCTATGTTATACAAAATTAAAATTTTTGTAATAAGGCCTCGGGAATCACGTGGCTAAGTAGGTAAGACACTGGCTTGATGATAGCCTGGGGTCCGAGTGCTCGATCCCTGCATTTGCCGAGAAAGTTCATCAAGATTTAACGGGGCGGTTTTCCCTTGTCAATGATGCAGAATGGAGGGCATGACAGGGAAAGCTGTCCAGTCGTTCCGATTGAACGTAAAACCGAGGTCCCGTGTACACATAGGCGTGCACGTAAAATATCCCTTGGCACTTGGAATTCGATATCAGAGTAGAGCGTAGCGCCGCTGCCCGGGTAAAATTCTCCTCATAGCACACTGTAGGGCGTATGTCCGTCTTCGTTAGCCCAGTTTAGGAGCAGAACAGTAGGACGTTAATATCCATTTCATTTTATTACATTTAATAAAGCCTTGAAACCGCTGATTTTGTAACTTTGTTGTAGTGTACCCAAACAGGTATACATACATGATTTCTTTCCGCTATCTTCGAATCCATAAACCCCGGTTGTACGTGGCAAGGAATTGGGTCGTCTGACCAACCTCGTGGTTTTTCTAAGGGTCCTCCGGTCCCCCCCCCCCACTGTTAAAGACCCCTCTCTCATGAAATATATAATAAACCTACCTGAATCTATTATAGCTGTCGTTAAGGGAGGAGTATAAAAATGATTGACATCATCAACCGCATAATTATACGTCTCCGTTAACCCCGCCAAGACACAATCCGCTGTGGTCTCCGTCGCATACATCAGTTTATCTGGATAGTTCTCTTCAGTCAGACTTCCTCCACTCAAATAAAACTGGACTTTTAGAGGTCGTCCATTTTCATTCCCTGCCTCCGAAACACCTGTGACCTCAGAATTGACCTCTTCTTCGTTCGTCATCTCCGATTACCTGTGGGGAAAACCAGTTTTTTGTTCGTGATAATTACATTGGTCTCACTTTCTAATTTGATAGTTTTGGTGAAATCTGAAGGGATTTACGACCATTAGACATCCCCGGGAGATTTATAGCTTAATGCGAAGGAAATATGAAGAGAATATGGGGGATTTCATTTCTGAAAACGTTGAATTATCCCTTTAAATTGGGACTATTCAAATAGGGATTAAAGCTATATTAATTTCACAACCAAGCTTGTGATAATAAATACCGTTAATTTAATTTAATTAAATAGAAATACTAATATGTCCACTTAGATTAATATAAAGAGCTCTGAGATATTATCAAATAAACTATCAAATTTAAATTTCATTTTAGTAAATAGAAATATTAATATGACCACCGAGATTAATATACACAGAGGGAAATAAAATGAAACGAAATGAAATGGGGTTTAATGTCCCACTTTTCTGCACCGACATGGATAATGTAGAGGGGCCGACGTCGTACATTGTGCTATATTAGGGACATTTTTCCCTGGCATAGGGCTACGACATACTCTTATTCCTAATTCAAACTGTCAGGGGTTAATTTAATGCCAGCTAACATAAAACACGGATCCTCGGGTTTTCGTCCCATCCATACGACTAGATATTTTCCATTGCTAGGCCATCTGCCCTGCATCCCTGACTAAGCGAAATTACGCCAGAAAATTCCGAGAAACTTTCTCGGAGAACATCGGGGGCAAACCCAGAACTACTGGTTAGCGCACAGGCGGCACCACTGCTCCCACCAACGAGAGAGAGGGGGAGGGAGAGAGAGAGAGAGAGACAGAGAGACAGAGAGACAGAGAGGATGAGAGAGAGAGGGAGAGAGAGAGAGAGAGAGAGAGAGAGAGAGAGAGAAAGAGAGAGAGTCATCAAATAAACTAATGAAATATATATATTAATATATGACCATTAAGATTAATATATAAAGCGATTTATAAATAACAAATACATTATCAAATTCCCTAATTGTTTTAGAGCGATTAGTTAAATTTTAATAAAACAATCCCTTACCTTTTCTTACACCGATCTTAACTAAAAACAGATTCGTTATGCTACAGAATAAGAAAAAAAGTCACTTTAAGAAAAACTTGACAATTGTTTAAAAAAGCTGTATTTACTTTTTGTCTTAGCGATATACTCAAACCTTTTAACAAACAAGCCATCTCTCATTATGTCACGAAATAATGTATCTAGGCTTTTCTATATTGACGTTATACATATTTCATATTTTGACTGGACTAAAACAAGGTTAGTTTTTAAGTTACTTGTTTAAAAAAAACTTTTTTTAAATGTATACACATATGTTGCCTCTCATTTTTAGAATAATGGGGCTTGCGAAGGGACGGGTGGGTGAAATAAAAAAAATTGGGTTTAACGTCCTGCTGTTCTGCTTCGACTGGGCTAACACATGGTTTAATTGTATTTCAATAATTACATGCGCGTATGGGTCTGTAGCGGTGGGGGGAAACTGGAGGACCCGGAGAAAACCCACGAGGTTGGACAGGCGACCATACTCCTTGTCACGTACAACCGGGAAATCGAAAAGACGCCAGTTCTCTCAATGACAGGCCTTATGATACAGTGCTAACCATTCGGCCATACAAACCCCTCATTTTAAAGACGAACAAGGGACCTAAAACAAAGTTGTTATAAATTTCAACAAATATACCTTGATCTAATACACAAATTGGGGATCACGGTGGCTAAGTGGGTAGGACGCTGGCTCCGTGATGCAGGCAGATATGCAGGACGGAGGGCCTGACAAGGACAGCTGTCTAGTCGTTCGGATAGTACGAAAAACCGAGGTCCCGCGGACACATTGGCGTGCACGTTAAAGATCTCTTGGCAGTATACACAAATTGTCGAAAAATTGTTTTCAGATTCTTAATTCTTTACAGTTTCTCATTATGAGCCGTAAAATACTTCTAATTGTCTTTAAACAAGCCAAAAAGCTTACTCGGCGGCAGCATTTCTATTTCTTTGCACCCCCCCCCCCCCCCCCTCCCCAACCCCTTTTCCGCCCACACGGGAATAGTGGGCCCTCACATAGAAAATCTTACAATGTTCGAACATCTATATCCTTAACAGTTTTTGAACATAGCGGGACAAATAATGGTCGACAGAAATGAAAATCGGGTTTAACATCCTACTGTTCTGCACCGACTCGGCTGATGAAGACGGGCATACATCATACGGAGTGCTGTTAGAGAAATGTTGCCCTGACAGCGGCACTACGGCCTACTCTTGTATTAATTCCTACTGTCAAGGGTTTTTTTCCGTGCACTCCAATGTGTACACTAGGCCTCGGTTTTAATCACCTCTGAACGACAATATACATTGAGCCACCGTGGCTATCCAAGTTCCGTTCGCCACCAACCTACGATTCACCACTGCTACTAACTCTTATTCATGTCAAATTCTATTTTACCTCACCTGTATGTAGTGACCTTCAAGATTAACCAGTTAGAGTTGGTACTAACGTATATAGGATTTACACAATTAAAACGTGTACTTGCAAAAGTTTCTAGCTTTCTTTTTGTCTTGCACGTAAAAGATCCCTTTAGCAGTTGGAATTCGATATAAGAGTAGGACTTAGTGCCGCTGCCCGGACAACATTTCCCCCATAGCACACTGTGTGGCCTATGCCCGTCTTCAATTAGGTGCAGAATCGTAGGACGTTAAACCCTATTTCATTTGTCTGCCGTTATCTCCCCTTGACTGTTCTCTGGACGTCGAAATGGTTAGCGATCGATTCCTCGGTTGTACGTGACAAGGAGTATAGGTTGTTACACCGCGTGGGTTTTTGATAGGTTTTCATAGCCCCTCTACTGTAATTAACATCATGTGGGGCCACAGTAGTTATGTGACAGAATACTCACCTCTCCATTGCAATGTATCGGGTACGAAAGAGTTGTCATTTTTCAAGACGGTCGGATCCGAAATTCTGACATCCACCCGTGTTCATATTTGGAATTCGAATGAGAATACACGGAAAAGCCGTTGTTAAGAAAGTTCAAGTAGATTTTCCGGACTGGACCAGGGCAGAAAAAAACGAAGTCCCGTGTACACATTGGCGTGCACGTAAAAGAGCCCTGGCAGTTGGAATTCGATATAAGAGTAGACCCTAGTGCCACTGTCCCGACAAAATATTCCTCAAAGGCACACAGTATGGCGTATGCCCGCCTCCATTAGTCCAGTCGAAGCAGCACAGTGGGACGTTTCATTTCATTTCATAACATACCAGACTATAAGAATAAATTAGCCACTAGTATTTGCAATATAGCAGGCCTGAATCCAGATTTTTGTCGAGGGGGGGGGGGCATACATTAGAGCAAAGGGTAATCATCAGGGTGCCGCATGCATTAATGGTTTGGTTTAGTCCCCAGAGTCTTCGTCGCAAGTGTATACATTGCTGCCTGTAGGTGCTGGTATGAACAGTGATGACCAGTCTCACTGGGGCTGGGAGGGGAGGGGGGGGGGGGGTCTGCCTCTGTATAGTATAGACCTGCTAAGCTTCACTTCACTAAAAGTTAATCAGTTTGTCGCGAATTATTGTCGCGATTAATATTATCATTATTATTCTTGGGATCGACGCTCTTCGCAAAAAGCCGACGGCCCCTCCAATCCAAGTACGATAGACATATTTTTATATAATATGACGCCACAATTCAAAGATGGCTGCGATGTCAGTACCTGGGCCCTGTTTCTCGAAATCTTAACTAAAGATAAAATCGAATTTTTTATAGATACTTCAATATTGATTGGCTAAGCACTAAAATCAATCTAATATTATCCAATCAAATTACCAAAATTTGGATTTTCTCTTAGTTAAATCTGCCTATTGCAGGTCTTTTTTGGGGCCTGAAATGTTTTCTAAAGTATTAGTTAGAAATTAATTAACTGATCCAGCCTTAATCAACTCTGGATGGCATTAGATTTCTCCGATATTAAACAGATTAAAATGGTTCAGCGATACTTTGATTTAATCAGTATGGCGGAACCGTGACTCGGCTTCGATCAACCAGGACCGTGGTTCAAATTATTGGACACGTCTGTCAAACCTTCAAAGGCCAATATCGTTTGCAATAGAGTAATTTGAATGAAATTTTCAAATTATTCATTTTACATCATCTACTTTCGAACCATTATAGCAAGAATGGCTAGTTCATTATCTATATCTTACATAATGCCCCTTTAAAAGTTAAAATTTCGTGAAACAGGCCCCTGGTCCATAGCACGATGGTACTTGTTACAGTTACACCGGACAAACACTTACACACAAAACATATAACACAACAGTTTTTATATCAAAATGATTTTATTTCAGTCATGTTCATCGTGCAAAATATTAGTATCAATTTAACAGTGTAAAACTTAATGGCCTCTATTGGTGCACAAGTCTTAAAAAATATTAATCATTACATTTGATTTTCTTTATCAATATAAGTTTTTAAATTTACAATATAGGCATGATAATTGATTTATTTTTTGATTTTTTTAAAAAAAAAATTGCCTTTCAGCAAAGATCTGATTTTTATACATTTCAGAAATGATTTTAAATTTAAAATCATTGCAACTCTTAACCGGCGATAATTTCGGTTTTAATTTTAACTGACTAGATTTTAAATACAAAAACAATCTAAGGACGCCATTTCAAAGAAGACAGTTAAACGGTGCTTAAATTAATGAAGAGTACATTCTATCTGACGTCACTTTAACGGCCATGCAGACAAACAGGATGATCAGTTATTTTGAACCGTGTTTTTTTAGAAAATATAATCTAATATCAGGCGAGGGTGTGTAGAACAAATATAATATACCTCAATTGTAACAGCTAGATAAATAAACGGGTTCTTTCATTTTAAAAATCGTTCCACACCAATACATGCAAGATCAAATTACCCTTCGTCATTGTGAAGGCGGAGCGGTCGCAATTAGTTTCGTATCTGCTCCGGTTTCTTGCTATTTTATAAAGGCGTGGTGCACACTGTTCCTTGATCCTTAGACCTATAACTATAATATATACATTATATACATTATTCTAATATCAACTTATAAACAACAAAAACTAGCACTATTATAAATACTAAAAATATATCATTATACAAAATATACTAATAAATGGCCATTTTATTTTACATGTAGCTGCACATGAAAGCTCATTAAATAAAATTGAACAATATGCCATTTTGTAAATTAATAAGGTTACATACACTGTGGCACTCGGCAAACCTCGGATGTTTCCGGTACCCTAAATCTAGCTGTAGGGTACTTGAATCTGCCGAGGTTTGCCGAATGACATTGTGTTCTACACTTTTGCTGACGATTCTTACACTTGTCTATTTTATGAATTTGCCATCAAAGGGTTGGTAACTCTCATATTTTCTATTCCCCATGTACATATATAAACATATTAACAATAGCTACATATTGACTTAAACATAGATTATGCAAGAGCAAACTATGCCTATTGCATGTCTTTCTTCAGGACTAAAATGTTATCTAAATCATTAATTAGACATTAATCAGCCTATCCAGACCATAATCAACTCTCGATGGCATCGCATTTCATCGATATTAAATAGATGAATGGAATTTTCAACTTATTCATTTTACATTATATATTTTCGAACTATTATAGCAAGAACGTCTAGCTCTTTACCTATATCGTACATAATATATCTTTATTTAACCATTGCTATTGTCCATTAATACTTTTTATAGTCCATTAGCAATTGTTATCATAAACCATAGTTTATTATTACTTTGCGACTTTTCTACTGTTATTCTCGTCGAATCGCCTCTCAATAATAATCAGTAATTGTATACCACTGAATTATGTCATGTATATTTAAAGATGCTTTATTCAAGACCTAAATCTAGGTAATGCAATTCTTTCGTTTGGCGTAAATTGTTATATAAATCATTAATTAGATATTTAAACACATGTTAATCCCATAATCAACTCTCGGATGGTTTATCGTAACGGCGGTAGCAATGTCCATCGAGACTATGGGGTTCTTCAGACATCGATAACTCCGCTTAGAATAAGGTAATTTAACTGAAATTTCTAACATATCCCCTTTTCAATATCGTTTACCTACTTACTATAACGAGAGCTATTTATCTAAATCTTACATAATGCATCTTTAAGGTTTAATAACTAAATGCAAATGGAAACAAATAAATGCCATTGAAACAGCCTAATCCTTAACAAAGCCTGCAGTGATACACTTGGTGTCAATGCATAATATAGAAGAAAAACAATCACATTAATTATCTACAATTAAATCTTGTAACAAATTGATTCATACACTTTTATTCTGGTATTGCGGCTACTAAAATATAAAGTTGATACAAATATCCATAATAATACGGACCCAGGTGTCAAGTTTAACAAAGCCAATAGCGCGACCGTAGAGCTTTTAATGAGAAATGGCTGACGACGATGATGGTGAAGGTTTGGTATTTACATCAGGAGACTGGTTATTATTATGGTTATGCAGTCCACAGAACAATCGTTGTGCTTGAATGAAACACGGCTGGCGACGATAATGGAGAAAGTTTGGTAACAAGGTTGTTTATTAAAGTTGTGGTGTCAAGTTTAACAGCAGTGAAGTGGTTCATTGTTTTTATAATCTGGCCACTCGGCGCTTCCAGGCATGTTTCCAGATATTTGATAAACAAACAGTCGAATGAAATCGGTAGAAGATGGATAATGGACTGGATATGTGTGTAAAAATACCCCAGGCTAACACACCGTAAAAATCCATTTGTATCGGGTTGGCTTCGGTTTGCTGTACCTCGAACGTGTTCATGCCCCACAGAGCGATGTTCGCCACCAGTAGAAAGGTCACCAATTCGCGACCAGGTTTGTTTTGTTCGTGTTCTTTCGACCCGGCAAAACGTCTGAAAGTGTTCATAATGAATACAGTCTGCAGTGTAGCTTGAAACATTCGCAACACACCGGAAATCATGATCAACAGGCTCTGAATCTGTGACTGAGAGAAAGACGCGGCTATAATACTGAGCAGAGAGAAGAGGTAGATGCCGAAGAGACCAATGATCAGAAGGGTCTGTTCTAAGTTCATTGAATGATGTTTGCGATAACCGAGTGGCTGCACTTTGTAAAACGCCAGGATCACCGCCACGGCCGTCATGACGTAACAGATAATTTCTGAAAGGTGTTCCACCATGATAGCGTGACCACTACGTGATTTGATTTTTATCATGACGAAGAACGCGATGATCGTGATGACCACTGCAACAACTAAGATTATCCCTAGGAATAGTCCACGACTTGAACTCGAACAGTCCACGTTCAATCTGTTGGCCTTGGCTTTGGCTGACCACTGTTTACCATCATGGTTTCTAGATATACCAATTCTACCGATATTTGACCACATGACATACACAATACCTGAAAATATTTTTTTAAAATCTTGTTAAAATTTGTAAAGTAAGTTAAAGAGACATTGTTCAAGAGTAAAATCTTCCTATCTATTGCAGGTCCTTTTTTAATGTTATATAAATGTATTTATTAGATATTTATTAACATGGCAAGACCATAATCAACTCTTCTGACCATCTGACGAGCGAGATTTTAACTAGATTAGAACAATTTGGACATTTAATGATTTAATTTAACAATGGAAAAGCGAGTCGAAAACTCAAATATGCCAGTGCCGTGGTTACGATAATAAACAATCAATGCACACATCTTGTCAACATATTCATTTTGCGTTATCCATTTTTGATATTTATAGCGATAACGAACAACTCTTTATCTAAATCTTACATAATGCATACTTAATTACTAATTATTAAAATTTGTATATTTTATATACAGAGACTGATGATTCATTTTATTTCAAAATTCATTTGTTTCGTGTAGTAATAGTTTAGCAGTTGTCGAAATCATGTGTACCTTGAGAAAATCCACGGGGTTAATCCGGTGTCCCTACTGCTTGTCACGTACAAATCCGACTCAATGACAGACCTTAGGATCTTACCTCGGTCTTTCGTTTCAACGGGCAACTAGGTCCCACGCCGAGATTCGAAACCTAGAATTCTAGTCATAAATTCAGTGTACGGACCCACTCGGCTAACTGAGCCAACAGGAAACAATATGACAATAAGAAGTATACTTACTTGCACAGATAAGACTGTATTCTATACTACAAGGATAAAGATAGGGTCCTGATGATTCTACTACACTGTTCATTATACTCACACCATTACAATCTAACTTATCATCTAAATGATGGGCTGAAATTAAATTATAATATATATAAAAACATACGAAATGTTAAACGTCTTATGGTTCTTGACCAATACGGGCTATACAGACCTCGATTTGTCGTACTATCCGAAAGACTAAACGTCTTCCTCGCTATTCCCACCAGTCCCTCTGTCAATTACAAAACGAAATTCCTATACTCACTGACCCACCGTGGCTCCCAAAATGCCGAACAAGCTCATGCAAATTAAACATAAGCTGTGTGTCTACTGTTAGCTTCGCTTCAGAACAGACCTGAGCTAGTTGACCGACATTTTAGATTTTAAAATGGGCGATTTTAGTCGAAATCACTAAGTATACTTCGAGAATTTGGATATATACTTATTCTGCTTTCATGTAATGGAATTGAATAGGTTTATTTAGTATTTGTGTGTGAAACGATTGATGGCGGCCATTCAGGACAGAATTTTTTCTCGAAGTATGAAGTAGATAGATTTATCTGTGCAGAATGAAGTTCATGCCCACATCTTCATTTCTGAGAAACAAAATTGTCTGCAATATTTATATAGGACCAACCCCAATTTGATCTTACTTCCGTAGAATGGGTAATTGTCCGATGCACATTGTATTCAAATATGACCATTCTTTGCCATTGCTACTAGTATTCAAATAGGGCCCAAGTTACGTATTTTACATAAACGACCCACAAGCGCTTTATGCAAATTAATTGAGTTATTTAGTCTATGGCATTAAAATGAATACGTTGTATTTTTAAATGTACAGTTTTAATGGATCAACGTATTTTATCAATAACGTGACTTACATATTATACACATTGTTTGAAACTTACCAAAAGTGTGGTTTGACTGTGCAGACGATTCTTTAAATTTGATGAGAGTTTCGTGTACGATGTTTTCTGCCCACACACAGATATTAACAGCTACCATGTGCATTAATCCAAACCTTGTTATCAACTTAAACCTCTGTACACAAATCTAGTTAATAATAAAACACACGATTTAAATACTGATAATCTGTACACAGATCTAGTTAATAATAAAACACACGATTTAAACACTTTGAAAATCTGATAAAATATAAATCTTTTGTTGTAGATAACAACGGGTGGATGGGTCGATGTGGGAGTGGGGCAGGATTTGCAAACTACCGTTTCCCTTTATCAATTTTTATAAATTATTGTATCTCCATTGAACGCATGGGTTTGGTGGTGATGATGCTTGTAAAGGGCGGGAGTATGTGATCCAACACTCGTCATGGAATCAATGGTCGAAAGTTCGATCCCACGCTTGAACCTGATTGAAGAGGGGTTGGGTACTGGCGAGTCGGAGGTGTGGGTACATCTGCGCTAAGGCATGTGTTTTATTTTATATCACCCATCATCGAAGCAACTGTCAGGAGTTAGGTCCTACATTTGTAAGTGACAAGGGGTATGGTCTCTAGTTGGGATCTGAAAATAAGTCTGAGCATTTCTCTTAAAAGGGACGATCTTTGGTTGAACTGGAACCATGACGTCGACTATTCAAGTGACCAATCAGAATAGAGCCTTCAAATTGTGAATTGCTTTATTAATAGATGTTTCCAGAAGACATCGAGTGGTGCTCGACAGTACAGGGGCCTGTTTCACGAAATTTTAACTAAGATAAAATACAAATTTTAGTAAATTAATTGGATAATATTACATCGATTTTAGTTCTTAGCCAATCAAAATTGAAATATCTACTAAAATTTGGATTTTATCTTAGTTAAAATTTCGTGAAACAGGCCCCAGGACATTTCGTTGGATATTGGAAACTTACCTTAGAGTTTAAGAAGACAAAGTAAAGTTGTGAGAAGGTGAAGAACAAATGAAAGAGATGTCTCAAACCATACGTCACATGTAGACAACCAGACAGAGGACCAGTTTCAAAAAATATACCAAACTGTAAGCCACTTTTGATCATACTACCAATACCAAATGCTGTAATTACATCAATTGTAATAGGTATAAAACGTTATTATTGAAGCCCATCTGGGACGTTATAATACTATCAATACTAAATACGAAATACTGTATTAATAAGAGTGTATCTATAAAATTAATTATGGAGACCTGTCATGGACATAATCATACTCACAATACCAAACACTGTGAATATATAAACACATCTTTATGGAAGCCCATCGGGAATATGAACTTTGGGCTTTGTTTTTGTTTACCAACGATCGGCATTTCATTGAGGCAACGTATAAACTATACATTGTCAAATCTTCAAACATTCACGAAGTGTTTAGAATAAAATAATTTGATCCAAATTAACAACAATATAAGCTTCTTGAATTTCAATTGTCTGCTTTTGAACGAATATAGAAAGTGCCCCACAGCTCTTTATCTAAAAATCTCGCATAATGTTTCTTGTAATTGATTTAATTTTTATTCTTTCATTTCTAGATCATTGCCATGTCCAACCCACTGAAACAGAAATTACCAACATTCAGATTATCGTTAAATTGTTTAGCCATACAAAGAACAGCCTTATAAATCAATATTTACCCAACGTATTTAAAAAAAACTTTTAAAACTTTAACTTACCTACAGCGCCTAATCTAAGGTAGAAACTACCCGTATGTGTATTTGGCGAATCGTCATAAGTAAATTTATGCTGATTGGCTGGTTTCTGCAAAGGTGTGAGAATCTTGTCCTTCTGATTGGATGATTTTTTACAACAAGAACAACAACCGGAAGTCTTGAGTACAAATATATAGAGGAAGATGAGAAAGAGGACACTGACGCCATATAAATAAATATAGAAACCCTGAAAAACACAAGAACATGGAATATAGTTACATTAGTCGAACATACCAGTGGGGTTGGGTGGCCGAACGGTCTAACGAGTAGGCTTTATATCAATATGGTCTGTCATTGAACGGGTACGGTGGAGTAGGGGGGGGCACGTTATTCTGGACCCTGGACCCTGGCCAATAAGGACCAAGGATGGAAGCCCCCCCCCCAAAAAAAAAATTAATAATTTCTTCTGCCGGACCTATTGAATGAAGTGATCTGGTTTCGAGATACAAGGGGTAGGGTTAGCCCGTGAAACCTCGTTAAGTGTCCCCCGTTCTCCCGTTCTCCCGTTCGCCCGTCCCCAGCCCGTTCTTTATCCCGATTGACGAATAAAGACGTGTATTGCACCACTAAAAGTGTTGATCTCCATTTTCGTACCACTCGACCAACTAAACACACTTTTATCCTCACCTGCACAGGAACCCCCACCCCTAACAAGTGCAGACAAAATCTTAAGTCTCGCAGGTTCTACTGGACACATGCTAGTATTCGAAACCGGGAGTCGGTCGACTAGCACCACGTCCACGCCCCACATCCTAAGCTCATAGAACGCATATCATAGTTGAGTCTATGGTAACAGTAAAACATTTCTGTAACGTTACTTACCTGAAATAAATACGGTCTTTGTAAAGTTGTAAAATTCTCAGCTAACGGTAAAACTGTTCCCAATACAACTACCAACATGGCGTATAAAGCACTTAAATTTACAAATAAACTGTCCCTGATAATATAAAATTATACATAAATAAGTTGAAAGTTCAAACTTGACAAATAAACCGTCAATATATATATGTGTGTACATAATGCTACTGCAAAAGCTCCATCAGTAATTTTACGACCCTGCATTGGCCGAGAAAGTTAATCCAGATTTTCCGGCGTGATTCCCCCTTGTCAGTGATGCAGGACGGAGGGCCTGATAAGGAGAGCTGTCTAGTCGTTCGGAGGGGAGGAAAACCCGAGCTCCCTTGTACACACTGGTGTGCACGTATAAGATCCCTTGATACAAGAGTAGGCCGCAGTGCCGCTGTTGGGGCATAATTTGCCTCATAGCACACTGTATGGTATATGCCCGTCTTCATTGGCCCAGTTCGGAGCAGAACAGTGGGACGTTAAACCCCATTTCATTATGTAAAATATTTGCCTATTGCAAATTATTTTCTGGCTTCAAATGATATATAAATTATTATTTAGACATTTATTCACGTGTCAAGCCCATAATCAGGACCATCGGATGGCTGGGATAGTAAATGGACTAATCTACGTCTGTCATATCTTCGTTTAACGTTAAAATGACAAATATAGGCTTCCTTTAATATTGGAGGCTATATCTCGTCAAAACATCAAACATTCATAACTTCACTCAGAATAAAGTAATTTAACCAAAATTATTAATTTTACATTATCTATTTTTAAACTATTATAGCATGGACGACCAGCACTAAATCTAAATCTTAACAAAGTGCATCTTTTTGGACTATTTTCAACATAAATTTATACTCACACGACTGGTTGATTGTAGATGAGATTGTAGGAAATCCTACTGACGTCAGAGCGTCTTTTATTGGATAGTGAAGGTGGCGGAGAATCAGACAGAAATACATCATCGTTGTTAGGAGAATTGTCTTCATTACCAATACCTAAAATACAATGACAATATATATATTATGGGGAATATATAACAGCCCAGAGGAATCTCAGCAGCAGCGCCAACTCCATTTCCCGAGATTTTACCCATACAGGTAAAATATCTAGAACTCCTCAAAATCATTCACGCCTGGTCAGATAAAACAGCCAGAATATCACCGCTTCGCTTATACCCAAATGAATATATATTCGCCCACTGGTCCCCATCGAAACTCATGTGGCTGTTCCTTGGATACTTATGCATCCATTGAAGTATAGTCTCTATCATTCTGGAAAAATATTCTACGAAAATAACGTTGAAGACCAGGAGGTTCTAGATGACCGTTGGCTGCTATGTCGTCATGCTCGGTATCTGTCTTATCGTTTTTCTGGCTATGTTTTGTCTATAATTTAATTCGCGATTGTTTTTGTTTTAAATGTTGTTTTTTCAAAATCTTAAAGTTACCCTCATCTGTAATACGATCCACCATGGTGAATATATGAATGCTATCTGCAGGAATTACGCCACATTATATACCACACGAGATCATAGATCATCTCGTTTTATTTATTTTCAAAAGAAGTTTTTTATATAAAACAGATGGTAGATATAAAACATTGACTTGGTGTTTTTAACTTAGAAAAAATAATCTTAACTTTAGACATCTCATTAACCATCTATTATTAGCTGTCATATCTATACATCACGTGGTATGTTTACTCCATTAGAACTTTAATATCAATATGGCGGATGAACCAGTCCATCCATCTCCAAATAAGGCGATGGCGTAGGTTGGGGAGATAAGCAATAGGCCTAAGAATCATCGAAATGCCCGGTGAAAGGTGTTGGGTTGGGTGTACAAGGTACGTAAGTAACGATATTTTTCGTACCTTTGTTGCAAAAACGAGAATGTACATTAAAGTCCCCATAGGCCGGGCTCAAAATTTGGTCGTATTAAAACATTTTGTCATTTGGAAATAGCAAACGGTTATTTTACCGAGAGAGAGAGAGAGAAAGAGAGAGAGGGAGAGAGAGAAAGTGGGGTAAACTGTGACATTTTGGGATTAACATATTGATCCGAAAATAACATTCAACATATTTTTATATACCCAATTCAATTTATAGATATCGCAAAAATGGCGAAAGAGGTCCTACTGAATGTAACCGTAAATAACAAGGTGATAAAACGGAATCAGGGCCGATATTTTGAGGAGTAAATCAGAAACAAATTAGACCATATGTATTCCTTCTTATCTTAATATTACCTTACAACATTTATCCTTTTATCTTTAATTCCTTAATTAAAAAATAACATCAAAGACTGGAAGATGTTCAAAGGAAATGGATATGATTTATATGTATGGTTCCCTGCTGGGATAAATAACAGGCTGGTTGTTTATTTACCTACATAAAAAATATAGGTCAAGAAAATAGTATACTGTTTATTAACCTGGGCCCTGTTTCGCGAAATCTTAACTAAAGATAAAATCCAAATTTTAGCAGATACTTCAATTTTGATTGGCTAAGCACTAAAACCAATCTAATATTATCCAATCAAATTACTAATTTTATCTTTGTTAAAATTTTGTGAAACAAGCCCCAGACCGCGCTCGCTTCTAACGATAGGTTGCCCGGAAATGCAGCATTCATCCGCAAGTCATCGTCGTGTCCATAAGGGCAGATTCGTTATTACACAAGTCTTTTTTACTTGCAACGATGAACATACACCAGCGACTGCTAAGACGTCCGCCATGTCCATAAAGGCCTGTTGGTTATTAACCATGCAAGCCTTGCTTACTTGGAACGATGAAGCATACACCAACGGCTGCCATGTCGTCCGCTGTGTCCATAAGGGCTTTTACATTTTCTAAGATAGGGTATAACATAATATGATCTGATATGTTCCTAGTAATAAATTTTAAATTTCATGTCTTGGAATTTAAAAAAACCCAACAGATTATATCAGGTGCATTGCCTCGAACTCAGTGAGTGAAAGGCGAAGAACAACTTGGCGGTCGGGTCGGGGAGCCTCGAGATATCTACAATTCTGATGAAAGAGAAACCATGTGATGAGATTCTACATTTGTTTAAAATATTTCTGGTCTTAGATTGGTATTGCATCTATCAACACTGCAGTTCTATAGAAGAGGAACTGTGATGTATCGCTATATAGCGAGGGTATTAATTAATCAACGATATGTGTGTACCACTTGTCTACAATCGTTCGTCTCCAGCTAATTATTTCACAGGTGTCATGCACGAGATTACCTCGTTACTATTCCCTCGCACGAGACAAAGGGACGTGGTTACTATTTGTAGAACGCCTGATCATTGGTTCAAGAATTCACCCACGGGCAGCTACTAATTGATTTAAAAAGTATTTATTCAGAATTCTTCTATCAAGTCATAGAGGAAATAATATGAATAATTGGATTATTTCTGTTGTGTTATGAATGAGGTGTGATGTAAAACCTCGACATTACGTAATTGCTTTTGTATTGTTATTGCTAAGATGAATGCATGATTCTAATATATTTAGCTATGGACAAACGTTAAACATAAGGAAATAAAATGGAATTGGGGTTTAACGTCCCAAACTCCCAATGTTCTGCACCAACGAGGTTAGAAGGTATAGTCCATTCGGTCTGCTATGACGGCCAATTCCTTTCGTCAACTTTAACGTCCTCTCAGCACAAACTAGGTTATTTAAGGACTAACACATGGTTCAATTTTAAATCAATAATTCGCAGTCGCTTAGGGGTCTTTAGCACAGGGAGTAAACCGGGAGATACGGGGTAAAACCACCAAGTTAGAGAGAGAGAGAGAGAGAGAGAGAGAAATAGGGTTGAAGTTCACTCAACACAACTAGGTCATTTCGGGACTTACATATGGTTTATTTTTTTATTTCAATAATTCGCTTGCGCGTAGGGGTCTTTAGCAGAGGGAGGAAACCGGAGTGCCCGGAGGAAACCAACGAGGTTGAGAAGGCGCCCCTATCTCCATGCCACATACACTCACACCAGGGCTCGAAACCAAAGTCGCAAGCCAGAGGTGGCCGGCCAGCTAGAGGTCGAAGCGCGGCACTCTAGGCCACTATGCCATCCTACCCCCCCCCCCCACCAAGTTAGACAGGCGAAACTACTCTTTATCACGTACAACCGCGTTAATAATGTGTACACAGGGTCTTACTTATCGCCCCATCCAAACGACTAGACTGTTGCTTGCCAGGTTAAACATATTGGAATGCCATTTATAGTAGTCTTCATACAAACAAAGGTATGCTTGAAGAAAATTCCAATATAATCATAACCAACCAAAAGCAATTAATAAGAGTTGTGAAATATTTGTCTGTACCAGAAAAAAACAACTAATAAAAATAGTGAAATATTCTATCAATATTTAAAGGTATCATTTTGGATTGGGATTAAGATGTCTGGCAGAGTTCCAACATTTTATATACTTTATAATCTGTGATATTCCTGGAAGGTGTGGCAAATATAATATTTAATTTAGATTTAAAGTAAATGTAAATTAATACACTACATATCATGGAATAGATTTAATTTAATTCAATTTCGTTTCGAGCTTGGGGGTTGGGATGGCCTAGTAGTCTAGAGTGCCGCGCTTCGACCTCTATCTGGCCGGCCACCTCTGACTTGCGGCTGTGGTTTCGAGCCCTAGTGTGAGCGTATGTAGCATGAAAATAGGGGTCTTCTCAACTTCTTGGGTTTCCTCCGGGCACTCCGGTTTCCTCCGACTGCTAAAGACCCCTGTCTCGAGCTATTAAACAGTAGGCCCTATATAATGTTAGCATGGAATTCTGTAATTAATATCAGTTTCAATTCAAGATGCATTATGTAAGAGTTAAACCTGCCGTTAGCTTTAAATGTAATATAAATTATAATTTCGACATTTACAATGTATTCACATAATCAACTCTATAGATTGTCGGGTGGCCGATATTTTAAATGGATTAGAACACCGTCGCTATTTAATATCTTAACGTTGAATGGATAATCGATACTTTGTTTATTATCGTAGCAAAGACAATAGAGACTATCTACGACGTTACATCTTGTCAAAGCAATTCCCAAAATCATGAATGTTGGAACGCCAAAAATCGGTCATTCCATCCTGAATTTCGATTGAACAAAATATATCATTGAACATCGGCGCATTTAAATTTTCAAAAATCTCAACTTTTAGGTCGGTCGTCTAAGTGTATGTTTCCATGGTGAATTTTTTCTCAGGGACATCAAACGTGTCGATTACAGAAAGATGACTTGTGTCAGTACAGATCTGATGTTAACTGATTTGACATCCAGCTGACGATGTTTAGACAGATCAACTGATACTCTGATAGATTTGTTTATATTTACATACATGAGTTTGACATATATCCTCGGGTTCTATGGTTTATATTTTGACTAGTGCTATTTGACATAAATGTTTGACGTCCTTGAAGAATGAAACGTAACCCCGTTTACATTACCACTTTTACACATTCCAAGAAAGTCGTGGTTAAACTTTGAATAGTTTAATCAGGTCCAAAGTAAACGTTCAGTTCTAAGAACGGTTCAGATATAGATGACTGTGGTTTGGCGGCCTCGGAACAACCAACTTTAAGTACATTTTTTTAATGCCAGAGAAACTGAATTTTTTTTCGTCCTTATAAAGAATAAAAGCTCTCCCGTATTTTAATAATTTATCCCAATGTATGTAAACTAAACCTACGTTGCTTTGCTGCCCTCGAAGCTATAGTCCGAGACTATTGGAATTATGTCTTCTGCTGTCTTTTTATCTGCCCGTCTGTATGTCTGTCCGTGACTTTTGTAACACAGCAACCCTGGGGCTAGAAATGTGAATGGTGACACGACTGAGTTCGATGAAGTGCAATTTCTGCTAAGCCAAACCCGAGACTTCAATTTCACTAGTCGAGACTATTGCACGCAAGTACGTTTCTAATTGCTCAAACTTAGTGTAGGTGTTGGAGAAGGAGGGTCAATTGTTCAAACTCGGTGTAGGTATATAGGTCAAAGGAGATGGAGGGGGTGGGTCGTTATCCAAGCGGGAGGGATGGGGGCTAGTTTCGGTTCATCTTTAAAACAAATACGTGACATAGCCTACGTGTTTCACCCAAATCCTAACAGATGGTAACCAAGATATATAAGGCAACAACTGTCACCTGGTGGGTTGTTTATATACAATAGAAACTGTCAATCATGTCATCTCTGAAAATACTATCGTTTTTATTAATCGGTTGATTTTAATCGTTCAGCTGTTTGTTCCAGTGTGTGTATATATTTTATGATATAGGTTAAAGAAGTAAGTCAAGGTATATGTTTATATATTGTTCACCACTATATACTATAATCTAACTGTTATTTTAGATGTTTATATATTGGTCATTATACTTTAATATATTTACCATTAAATACACCTCGACAAGAACGTTCGAAACCCGGTTTTTCGCAAGCGCGACTGACAAGGAAAGTGTGTCAGGGGTTCGGATGGGACAAAGAAATACGAGGCCCAGCCATGTAGATATTGGCGTGCACGTAACAGAACCCTTGAAGATTCCAATTGCAGATACATAGGCAGAAATGCCAATGTCTGGCAAACAATCCCTGCTCACATTGCCACCGTAACCACGGAAATGAAATTTACTATGTTAGTCTCAAAACATCATTGTGTTGACGAGACTTAAAACCCATTACAGTCCATATCTTCTAGATTATACATCAATTGGTTACAACCTACGCTATATTAATCATACATTATGCAGTATGCACCCTGAAATGTAATCTAAATTATTCATTAGACATTAATTAACTCGTCCAGATCATAATCTCAGTGTCATCGCCAGCCTGCGCAATTTACTGGATTATGATCCGATCTCCTGCTCAAAGCTCATTCATGATCAAATCAAAACATGGATAATAGAGACTATGTTTTTTAATCGTACTGACTTTAGTAAGGGTGATCGAGGGTAGGCCCTGCAGAATACAATCGCTAAATAAGCGGTTCAATTTGACAGAAATATTCAGCAAATTCCTTTTAGATTATCTAGTTTTTAACTATATTATAGTGAGAATTGTCAGCTCTTTGCCTCATCTCCCATAATGAATGTATAAGAGCATTTATATATGTGCCTGCTGAGCTGGATATACAAATAAAAGATAAATCGGTTTTATGAACATTTCTCGGAGAGTACAAATGATGGTTCATTAGTCCGCGATATCACCCTAGGTAGAAGCTTACATTAATCGCCCCGATGGTTTAGAAATCGAACCATGACTCCCTAATTTAAAAGATATAGAATATAAAGATTAAGTTAATGTTTGAATGAACATAATAGCTATTATTATTAGTTTCTGACGAACACCAAGACACAATAACAGCAAACATCGACAAGGTATTTTAATAGGCTCATCAATATATTAGCCGCGGTCACACTGCATCGAGTTAGCCCGTGCTAAACTAGCCCGGGCTAAATTAGCTAAAATCTCGGCGTCGCGTTCACACACGTTTCCACCAAACGAACCGAAGATGACCCTGTGAAGTGCAAACCGCCAGATGTCGCGTAACATCACTTTCTGTTTACTTCCGGGTTTTCCTAGCAACAGCCACAAACGAAAAATGCTTCCTTTTTCTCTTCAACCATGAGACAACGTCGACGCGTAAAACGATATTATGCGGCATTTTTTCAATTTGTTGGAAATCTGTATAAAGTTTCTTTCGTAGCCTAATTGCAAAAGCTCACTCGCCATTTTTTGGTACACAATTCTATTTTTACAAGTCCCTGTCAACTGCGCTTGGATGAAATCTTGTCTCCATATTCCCAACAGGGCAAGGCTTTCTTCATTGGTCCAATTGGACCCTCGATCTTTATTATCGGACATTATAAGATTATTACTCGAATTAAGGTAAATAAATTAATTTAACAAACGCGCGACCACGGTAACTAAGTAAAGCGGAAGTAGTGTGCAAGGGGCGACGTCTACAATACTGATTTAACACGGACTAGAACCGAAGTAGTGTTCACACAGAGAAATTTAGCACGGGCTAAATTTTAGCCCGGGCCTGGTTCGATGTTTTTGGTCGTGCTAAATTAGCCCGTGTTAAACTAGCACGAGCTAATTTAACACGGACTTTTCGTCTGTGTGAACGCTTGGTCCGTGTTAAACTAGCACGGGCTAAATTTAGCTCGTGCTAAATAACGTAGTGTGACCGCGACTATAATCTGTGTGTCCAGTTGGGCCATCAATGTTTAATTGTTACCGGAAGGGTCAAGTTTGGTCAGTTTGTTAAGTAAACACCGTGATCAATAAACCTAGATTTACAGTTACACATCAACAAAAGATCTTTATAATGTTCAGAGAGGTTGGGTGGCCAAATCATCTAAAATAGTCTGTTATTGAGTCAAGTGGTCTGGTTCTCTCGATTTCCCGGTTTCATTCCACTGCTAACTAAAGACCAAAACAACATTCGCCCCATCCCTTTTACAATTAACACGAAACAAAGCGAAATCAATATGAATCCCGTACTCAATATAAATCCCGCCGGGAGTGTGAAAGAAAGAGAGGGAGAGAGAGGGACTTCACACAAACTAGGTTATTTCGGGACTAACATATGGTTAAATTTATATTTCAATAATTCGCTTGCGCTTTGGGGTCTTTAGCAGTGGGAGGAAACCAAAAGACCCGGAGAAAGCCCACGAGGTTGGACAATGGACAGGCGACCCAACTCCTAGACACGTACAACCGGGAAATCGAAATCCCGCCAGTTGACTCTATGACAAACCCTATGATACAGCGCGCACACGCTAACCATTCGATCATCCAACCACCCATGAGTCACGGAGCATCCACCTCAAGGGTATCAGCAACTCTTTTTTCACACCTTTTATAATTGATGAAACAGTGCACCATGCCTACTCCGTAGAGCATACATCAACACACGGTATAAATCTGCCGCCATGTTGTTAACACTAAAAACAAGATCAATTGAAAAACGGAAATTCCACGCTTTGTTGAGTTTGTTTAACTACCAGTAAATTTGTTCTCGGTCATTGCCAGTGCCAAACAACCATTTGTCTTTAATGACATTTCTTTACCAATAATACGAATTTTTGGCATGTTTAACATTTGATTGAAGGCTAATTTAAACCAGTAATGGCCGTAGACATTAATGAACACGTGGTGTTTATTATAGGATAGTTAAAAAAAACAGACTTTATAGTTGTCTTGACCAATGGTAAGAGAGAGAGAGAGAGAGAGGGAGAGAAAGAGAGAGAAGGGAGAACGAGAGTTTAACGTTCACTGAACACAAACTAGGTCATTTCGAATGGTCCAACTTTATTTTAACTCGCTTGTGTGCACAGGTCTTTAGCAGTGACAGGGTCTGGAAAAAACACACGAAGTTGGACAGGGGACCTTTATCCCTGTCACGTACCACCTGGGAAATGGGTTAATGTCCTTACCAATGATTAACATTAGTCCACAACCTCGATTCAGTGATGCTACTGATACCCGTAGAGTGGAGTTTACCGATCATTAACAAGTAAAACCGAAACACAACATCGAATACGATGAGCAATAAACACAGACGTTTTTGATGAAATGTTGTTTCAGTAAACCTATAGTATCTATTTACTTACTATCTCTGATATATATTCTTATATACTAAAACAAACATTTATAATATACAACTAAACACCAGAAGTATCCCTGACTTCAATAAACAGTGCCATAAATATATCACTCGTCATATTTTCTAGAACAAATACAATACCCAAACATAAATTTCTCATGGGAGTAAGCAAGTTGTTTAAAGGGACAATAACACTCTCGCTGGCTTGATAGGTCCAGAATTTTTTTTTAGCTTTATTCTAACTACAAGATGTTTAAGTGTCCTACCTGTTGTGTAAATTATCCATTACAGCCTATCTTATGTGTCCAGAAGGTTCGAAAATATGTTTAAATCCTAGTTGCATTTGAAAGTGCTTACGTAAGGCTTTTCAAACCATGTTACGGCATGTAGTTGAATTTTTCCAATTTTTAAAATTAGGTGTGTTAAGATGAAATTTGTATCATTTTTTAATTGAAATATTGTAAAATAGTACAAATTGTTGACCAGAATAAAGATTGGAACATATTATTCAGTTACAACAAGAGTGGTATTGGGGCTTTAAAGATGGCCTAACTCAATGTCATCCACAGTCTTCAACGTTGCAAATCGGAGCTATTGATCAATTTAAAATCAACATTGATGTTGTTATTTTACCGTGGAAAAATGGGATTCTGATATTCAATATTTAAGACGAAATGAAAAGTTTGAAAATGATACACCAATCGCGTGCCAGAATGCTTTCAAGCACAATTTGTACTGAAGCGACTCGATGAACGAAGCAAAACATATCCAACATGAGAATACTACCAGTGTAGACTGGAATAACCAGACACCATAGACTGCCATTCAATTTGTACTCTTCGCGTATTTCGCGAAATTACAATAAAAACAGAAATGTTTAGAGTAAATCAGTTTATTTTCATTCATATTACATTATTATATGAACGAGAGGTGGGATTTAACGTCCACTCGACATAAAGTATGTAATTTTGAGACTAACGCCTGATTCAATTTTATTTCATTAATTCGCTTGTGCGGAGGACCCACGAGGTTAGACATCCGACCCTACTCATTGTCACGTGTAAGCGGGGATTCGAACCCACGCCACTTGACTCAAATAGGCAGACCTTATGATTTCGCGCACACGAGTTAAACCCCTAGACCACCCAACCCTCTCCTTGTGTTGACGTATTTCCATGGCAATGGTTATGGATGTATCAGCTTTATAAGTGTACATTCTCGAAATGAGTTTTCTTGGAGAAAGTGACAGTTTCTTTTTAAAGTTATGTATCACCTTTATAAGTGTACATTCCCGAAATGAGTTATATTTATTTTCTTGGTGAAAATGATAGTTTCTCTTTAAAGTGATGTATAATCTTTATAATAGTATTACTAACACCTGTGTTTATTGTAGAAGATATATCTATTGTATACCTGTATGAAAATCAACACTCAACATTTCTAGACATGAAACAATTACATCAATATAGATAGATAGATAGATAGATAGATAGATAGATAGATATTTATGGTTTACGAGATTGCGAGATTGAGGAATGGGGTTATACTAATAATAATGGGGTGGGGTGGGGATCTAATTACCATTTTGTCATTGAGTCAAGTGATGCGGTTTCGATCCCAAACTTATACGTGACAAGCAAGGGGTGTGGATGCCTGTCTATAACCCCCCCCCCACCTCCAACTGCTAAAGGCCCCTGGGCACAAGCGGAGCATTGACATAAAATTGTATATGTTAGCCTCGAGACGAACGTTACCCCCCCCCCCCCTCTCTCTCAACACTACCAGTACAGTATCTATAACATTGGTTCTAAACCATGTTTTGCCAACGGCACACGTTGGAACACATGGAAAAATAGCGGCACACCCGACTAAATATATATGAAAATAATTTTTAAAATTTCAAAATTAAAACATGACAAATCATAGACGGCACACAACTGCAGTTTAAGGCTAGTCCTTGACACATAAGCCCCGTTTACACTTGGCCGCTCAAACTAAAGAAAAAAGAAAAGAAAAACACAGCTATGAGCATACTTTATAGCAGCGTTTCGAATTTCCAATCTCGAACCAGAAAAATTTTGGAGAAAGAAATTTCTCTGGTGACACTGGGTAGCCATTTTCCCGGAAGGGACGAATCACACGACTGTCACGTGACATGTATTTATTTTAAGTGTCTAGATGAACGAATCACTTAAAAATATACACACGCGTAGAAAAATAGATCTTTACGAAAACTTAAATTTTTACATTTAGGATCCACTTTTGTTATGTCAGCGAGTTGACTTGGACTCAAGAATCATTTCACAACAAACAAAACGACGATCCGACATCTTGTTTTCGAGGAAAAGACCCCAAAAAGATTGTCCAATCAGAGGTCAGCATGGACGGGGCTTACACGTTAAAAAATCAGAAGATAATGGACGGTCTTTGGCCCCAGAGGCCTCCGGCCCCGCGGCTGACTCTGGGAACGAGATTGTCGAATTTCATCAGTCAAATAGCCGGCTTCTTTAGTGATAAATGTTATGAAAATAGAATGATAACAATTTTAATCTTACAACAACAATTGGGTTCGTCCATATTGTTTCGTAAGCCATGAATATTAAATTGAAACCACAGTATCAGCTAGGTACAGAAAACAAAAATTCCTGAAATATCTTATTTCTAATAATAATTTATACATTACTAGTATAATATTATATTGAAGGCCTGCAATAGATTGCTGGTGTTTATTAGTTCAACATTTCTTATATAAACTAATTATTCTAGCATATAGATGATAGAAAGGTCACATAGTATAGTTAACCTTATACAAGAACATGCTAATAGTTCCAGATTGACTCGGTATTGGCACGAAAACATTCCCTTTCAATACCTGACACGTTAGCCTTGCCATATTCTTTATCCACCAGGGGCCTGTTTCACGAAATTTTAACTAAGATAAAATCTGATTTTAGTAATTCGATTGGATAGTATTAGATTGATTTTAGCGCTTAGCCAATCAGATTTAAGTATGTACTAAAATTTGGATTTTATCTTAAGTTAAAATTTCGTGAAACAGGCCCCTGGGTGGTGTGGATCACGTGCCCATTTCTATCTAGCTGTACTCCCATATTCTTGCATACGATTGCCGATGAGAAAGATATTGAGACTGGGGGGGGGGGGGCTAAGCACCGAGAAAAAATCAAATAATAAAAAATCAAATAATACAAAACTTTTTCGAAATGAAGCACTATGTGCTGATCAAATCCTGTAAAATGTGATGTACATGACTGTATTATGAGAGCCTTCTTGGTGCACCCCCCCCCGCCCCTACAATCGGACGGGGGGGGGGATATGTATCTGCCCCCACCTCCATGATAGTCAGTACAGTTCTTTTTTAGGTTGATATCCGCATGAAGGTCCCGTTCTGAAGGCTATCTAACCACAGTTACTGATCTTCACGATATCTTCCCCCTTAATTGTAGGTAGTCAATTTTACCATATTACCATCATACTACCCACCTCAAGTAGTTGCAATGGTGCAGTAAGCTGTTCGTAACTGTTATTTTAACTTGGCAATGAAATGTTCCAGATTCCAAGGTTCGTCCCCCCCACACTTTTCTGCACAAACCAGGACAATGAAGACGATAGATTAGGTTGTAAGAAAAGGAAACCAAAATAAATAACAGTGTATGCAGAAATACTAAATGATTGCTTTCGATAAATTTTGGGGAAAAGATGCATTTCAAAAACCGTAATTGTCGTCTTTATTTAATCTTATTCTGACAGGCTGGTAGAGGGGGGGGGGGTTAAAGATATTGAGATAATGCTAGGAACAATATGCCGTAAAATAAACCTAATCAAACAGTTTGTTACAGGTCTATTATAGTTTACCGTTTGTCTGTTATCAACATGACGTTTTAGCATTAATCAGACTAGGGTTTGAAAGTAAGCCAAACCATGCTCGAAGACTTTACAGGGGAATTATGTAAGATTTAGATAAAGAACTGACAGCTTTTGCCACAATAGTTCAAAATTAGATTGTAAAACATAAATATTAAGATTTAGTTCTTCCATAGCCTCGTTAATCAGTCTGTAGTTTGAAATAAAATGAAATGTAATGGGGTTTAACGTCCTACTGTTCTGCTCCGACTGGGATAATGAAGACGGGGATACAGTGTGCTAGGAGGGAAATTTGGCCCGGACATTGGCACTACGGCCTACTCTTATGCCGAATTCCAATTGTAAGGGTATATTTTACGTGCACGCCAGTGTGTATCCCGGACTTTAGTTTTTTGTCCATTCGAACGACTATACGTTGTCCCTTGTCAGGCCCTCTGTCCTGCCTCACTGACAAGTTGAAACCACGTCGTTAAATCCCGATGAAGATTATCGGCAAATTCAGGGATCAAAACATCTGACCTCCAGGTTAGCTACCCAATGTCTGACTCACTGAGTCATCGTGGCTCCCCTGTGGATTGAACGTAAGCCAAATTCTACAGATGATGACGTAATAACAAGCTCGTTACCATTTTATTTGAAAAATCATGCAGAGTAGCAACTCACAGCTTAATAAATAATTCTGGCGTCAGAATTACAGAGTTAGACTACAAAAATATTTCAATTTTTGGCAGGAACTCCCGAGTTAAATATCTTATGGTTTAACAGTTCTACCCTGTTTATACCGTATTATATATTCAGGTCTTCCCTATTTAAGACGCATTCTCAAGAGAGAGAAAGAGAGAGAGAGATGAAGTTTAAGGTCCACTCGACACCAACTAGATCGTTTCGGGACTAACATATGGGTTCATTTTTTTTCAATAATTCGCTTGCGCGTAGGGGTCTATGGCAGTGGGAGGAAACCGGAGGACCCGGAGAAAACCACCGTGGTTGGACAGGTGACTTTACTCCTAGCCACGTACAACCGGCTATTCGAAACCACGCCAGTTGACTCAATGACAGGCTTTATGATACAGCGCGCACGTGCTTAATTAGTTGGAATATGTTTTTCAATAAATCATCAAATCACACATGGGAAAACGAAAGACACCTTTAAAGAGGCCACCATCTTTGATTTATGTCGAATTTCGTATTGAACTGGATTAAACTGGTGTATTATTTGCCTTAGTGACTTGACAAACTACATACGATTAAATTTTCTTTGAGAAAGATAAAGAGACAAAGACAACAAGATTTTTTCAAGCACCCTGGCACGCACTTGGCCAAAGGTTTAGGAATACTTACGCCAATGTTTTGAAACGTGACTTTTCAGAACCCCAACGGTCCTATTCATGTTTCCTGTTAGCTTTATGGTTGCTGATTATCGCAGGTTATAATTAATTTGGTTAGTTTTTTCGATGAGGTAGGTCCAGAAGCCAACATCATTGTAAATAATGGTCGAGATCTTTAACTCCTCGGAAATAAAATACTTGTATATCTAAATTAGTTCAAAAGTTATCAATAACTTATCTTTATATTTCATACCTTTGATCAATGGATCCCAGAAAACTACGTTTTCCTTATCTGAACTTTTAGTAACCTTGATTGCACGAGTCTACGCGTCATAACATCTGATGATTATTAACCACGTGAAATAGTTCGGCATGTATCTGATCAGTGCACATTTTTATGTGCGTGTCCGTCCACCTGTCAAAACATAAAACTCTAAACAATCCTAAAAACATCGCAATCAAATTTCTTCCCGCCCTTTTCAGCAGACACGTGCAGTAAAAAAGGTGACTTTTCCCGCCCTTTTTCAACATACGCGCGTACTCAACGGAGTATCGAATCGTCCATCTTGCAAGTTACTATTTGTTTGATGGTTTTTGGGTATATATTAGTTCAAGACGCTAGACTGATTGCAGACATCAAACATGCGGTGGACGATAACTAGCTCAATCTAACAAGCTGTTCCCAATCTCTGCTTATAGACTCAACAAAGGATTATTTACCGAGTTCAGATGGGCAAATAGGAACCATATAATATTTCAAAAATTCCAATTAGTAAAACATTTCTAAGTTCAGGGAACTAATTAAAGATTGGTTGTCAGCGAACAAATAATACCCGTATCGCCATTTGTATATTTGAAAATAATTACCAGATATCATTCAAAGCGGGTAGACATCTTCGTTAATGTGAACAAAACATGAAAACATAAAACAAGATTTAAATATAGTCTGTACCTAGAGAGATTAAAAACATGTATACAAACTCTTCAAAGGACGATAACTCAAGACATGAATTTTAGAAATCATTGAAATTCCATACACAAATTGTGTCTCAATAATAAGTAAAAAGGGGGCTTGGGTGTTCCAGTGGCCTAACGCGTGCGCTTCGGGGCATAAGACCTGTCATTGAGTGGGGTGTTTTCGACTCAAATCATGTATGCGACAAAGAGTAAGCTCTCCGCCCCCTCTCTCTCCCTCTCTCTTTCTCTCACTCTCTCTCAAGCAGCTCTAATTAAAGTCATATTATTACATTACCTGTGTACTAACAGAAATTGTTTTATTTTTAAGTAAATGTCAATCATGTTGTGGTTTATTTATTTTACATGGCATCACAGGTGATATATAAGGTTTGTATTCACGGTACAGGTAACTTGTTAAATAAACCTGTCTTAATGTGAAGATGCAACGATAAGGTATATATTTTTTACTCTGTATATTATACACGTGTTCAAAAAACAGCTGTTATACACGAGGTGTTATTTACTTCTTTAACATCTTTCTACTTACTATATAAATCTATCTATATACTACATCGAATATATATTTATTAATCTGGAGTCATCGTGTGATAACTTATGGTGTATCACGTACAATTTATGAATTTATCACCCTGATAGTTCGAGTTTTTCGATAGCTAGTACTTAGTACTTAATAAGTTATGGTTCAATGATATATAAGTTTACATCGCGATAATCATATCCGTGATATATTTATATATGTATGGTTCACACTTTCTTTGTTTACAATATATTTATCTATATATCATCCACCTTTAATCTTTATCCTAAAGAAAGTTAGAGAATTGTTTACTCTGTTAACACCTTTAATCTCATCTCACATCTAGAGATAGAATCAGGGTTCAATCAATACTACATTCATCAAAACAGTGTACTACTCTTCGTCGATTCCCCGATAGCACATTGCATGACGTCGGGCCCGTAGCCAGCTTATAAAATTTGGGGGTGGGGCTACAGAATTGTTTGGAGGGGCTGAGGATGTAGCAAGCTAAGAACACTCATAAGAAATAATTATTTTTGGCAAAATATGGGGGGGGGGGGGGTACGGGCCCTCGTGACATCTTCGTTATCCCGGTTTAATCTATATTCCGTCACCCAGTCGCAATACCCACTAATTCTTACTAATCCAGTATGTGATAATTCTTACTAATCCAGTATGGGGACATTAACTTTGTATTTATTATACTGCGCATCTATCAGATAAGAGACTTTAATATATTTTATTTTTAGACACATGTTACATGTTTAATAGGTGTTTATGAAATTAAAATATTTCTTCGGTCATTTATCAACTTATTAAACCACGCCCCCACATGTTTGACAATGACATGTGATTTATCTATATGACAAAAGCTACATGTTTACAATCATGTAACTAGTTTCTAATATTATTATAATAAAACGTAAACACGTTGTAGAGACTATTTTTCCTATAATACTAACAACGTGTGGTGATATCTGACGGTCGCCGTATGCCCCGAGATTCCTCCCGAAACTGTCCCTCTTAACTGTAAGTGATGTGAAACTAACGTAATGTTCAATTATATTTCAATGATTTGCGTGTGGGTGGAAATCGCGGGACTCGGAGAAAACCCACAAGGTTAGACAGGCGATCCTACTCCCGGTTGGGATCGAAACCAAGCCACTTGGCAGTTTGATTTCTCTTCAAGACCGGTGGTACTATATCTTATTATATTTTTTTCCCATTCAGCCAACAAATCTGTACCTGCGTATAATATTGCCCTCCTTCACCCTTTGAACAAAATATACCTACACTTATCACAAATAACAGGGAAAGGGAAGGGGGGCATTACAGTATTGTGTATATCAAAGCACGCAAACAAGAGAATATGTGCATATAAAGAACTCCACTACAGGTTCAAGACACGTGGGAAACCGGTAAAATGTTACTAAAAGGACTGCTGGAATGTGTACGTGTAAAATCACAGTGTTTGGCGGGTCATGGGGTCACAGATCAAAGTCAAATAGTAAATGAAATATTGGACTGTGGAGATTTTTTTAATTTTGATAACGGTGGTCTGCAGGGTTATACACTTTGATGTTCATTATTTGTTATGTTTTTAATAAATTTTGATGCGTCAAAATTGAAATAGTTATTGATTGAAACTTGGTAACACTTGTTAACAATATATAACTACACACTATTTTGATAACGGTGATCGTCAGGGTTGTGCACTTAGATGCTCATTATTTGTTACGTATTATAATGAATTGTGATACGTCAAAAAATAGTTATTAATTGCAACTATAATATATATAAATATAGTTTATTATTTTGGTAATGTGGTCGATAGAGGTGTTTACTTAGATGTTCATTATTTGTTATTTATTATAATAAATTTTTGATACGTCAAAAAAAATTTATTTATTGCAACTGTAATTATATATAAAAATATTTTATTATTTTGATAACAGTGTTCGAAAGGGTTATGCACTTAGATGTTCGTTTTTTGTTATTTAGTATTGATATGTCAACAGTGAAGGGCTTATTACTTGCCCAACCTCGTGGATTTCTCCGGGACCTCCCACTGCTATGGACCCCAACGCGTATACGAATTATTGAAATAAAATTAAACCATATGTTTGACCCGAAATGACCTAGTTTGTGTCAAGTAGACGTTACCCCTCTTTCTCTCTCCCCCTCTCTCTCCCCGTCTCTCTCTCCCCTCTATCTCTATCTCTTCCCTTCTCTCTCTCTCTCTCTCTCTCTCTCTCTCTCTCTCTTATTGCTTGCAACTTCGTAACATTTCTAAGCAATATATAAATTTTACAGTATTCGTAAGAATGTAGAGAAACTATTATATGATATTTAGTAGGCCTGCGATAGGTGTATTTTAGCTATTTGATGCTAGACAGTTTAGAAATGTATATGACGTATGTGACATTGACTTTAACATTGACATAACATGCATAGCAAATTAACACTTTAAAAAGAATATTGTCTGTAAGGCATTTAGGGATGGAAACATTAAGATAAAATAAAACCAAGTACGAACAAACCAAACCATTAGGCAAAATTCGAAGTCCCAAAAAAAACGGTAAAGGCAAAATAGTGTAATAAGTCAAAATAGTGTAATGTCAATCGCCAGCAATTTTATAGTGCAACGTTTCAACAAGTATTCTCTTTCGTTATTAAGCACAAGATAAACAATAATATGATACAAAAAGCTTGAAATAAATATTGGAGGAAGATTAATAGACACAAATATGAAATTAATTACCTGAATCACCATTAGGTAAACTTGTTACTTCACTGTCCATTGTTACAACCCTTTCGGCCCTGTCCTCTCGGGAAACTTGAACTCGGCGTAACGGGCTCACAGCTGACGGAAGATACGGGCTGCTGTCTGAATATTGCGTATAATCTCTACTGCTTGTCATTGCTGGGGTAGCAGACCGTGACTCTTCTGTCAAACTCGTTGACATGCCACCGTTCCGTAACAATGATGTCGTAAGTCGTCCACGAGGTGGCGATACAGGACTATTTGCATTATCTCCCCTCGGAGTACTCGGATCAGCGGAACCATGGTTACTTAGGGTGCTTAAGTTACTTCTGCTGTCTATAGAACCTGCATGTCTCCTTCCACTAGAAGGAACCCATCTGAAAAGGGAAAATATTACAATTTATAATAGAAGAATCAAAACATTTGTCACGGGTGAAACGGGAAGTTCCAGAATGTCCCGGCTTTAAATCCAGACATGAATCGACATAATCTTCGGCAATTGTCAAGCCCAAATTCTCAGGACAGGGCGCCCGCGAGGCTGACAGGGAAAGAGAGAGAGAGAGAGAGAGAGAGAGAGAGAGATGGGGTTTAACGTCCACCAAACACAACAAGGTCATTTCGGGACTAAAAAATGGTTTTAATTTTATTTCAATAATTCGCTTGCGCGTCGGGGTCTTTAGCAGTTGGAGGAAACCGGAGAGCCCGGAGGAAACCCACGAGGTTGAGAAGGCGCCCCTATCTCCATGTCACATACGCTCACACTAGGGCTCGAAATCACAGCCACAAGCCAGGGGCGACCGGCCAGCTAGAGGTCGTAGCGCACTCTAGACCACTAGGCCATCCCAAACCCCATGACAGGGAAAGAGTGCCAGGGCAGAGTGCCTGCGGGAAAGACAGGGAAAGAGTGTCTCGTCATTCGGATATCCGAGGTCCGTTTTACAAAGTTTTAGCGTACGTAGATCAGTTATTGGTTTATTGAGGATATGTTGAGTCTTAGATTATTTAAAATACGATATTATTTTAACAATCATTAAATTAATATCCTTGAATGACATTTAGAAGGAGAGGTATAATATTCATAATAGCATAACTTTATGTATTTACTATTTCTTGGTTTATTACATGCAACGTTTCAATACTCTTGAAGGTATCTTTTTTCTAGCAATGGTCAATAATAAATCAATAATATAATTTATGTGACAGTAAATGGAAATGGAATACCTTGAAAATTCCAGTAAAATTTACTTTATTCTAAACGAGGTTGTGATTGTTTAAAGTTTTGATAAGAATAGCGCAGTCTCAATTTTCATTGCTACCATTGCTACAATAATAAATCTAAAGAGGTGAGTATGGGCTTGTCATGTGAACCGTGTCTATAAATTAAAAATTTATATGTATATAAAATATGAAGCCAAAAGAAAGATATGCAGTAAACAGGATTAGCTCTAACATAATGCATATTTATTTAAACACGATTCCATTCCGAAATATGGTCACCTTAATTAAAGTCTTATTCATACCACTTACGGAAAAGTCTTTCCCCACTCACCCACCCACACACGCGCATACCATTTATGTTTTTTTTATTTTAAAGGAGACTGGAGACGAACCTAACCAACAGTCACAGACCTTTTAATTCGTTTTGCTAATCACTGACTGTAAAGCATAATTATTCTGGTTTTCTTTTCTTTTTTCAATAATAGGCCTACTGTTATTTAATTTTTGGGGGGTGGGGGATGAATCATATGTAATAAAACATAATAAGATGGTTTTCAGATACTGTTCCATGACATAAATATAAATAACGTTTAAGATGGGGTTGTTATTACAGTTGTTGGGTAGCGTTCAAAAACAGAAACACGAGAAATCTCTTTGAAAACAGTAAAATAAATCTTAAAGTCGATGTCAGACATCGTGGGGGGTGTACAAAGCGAGTCAATTGGTCTCTCATGTTAAGACCTGATGTTTTTCTATACCTCAGTTTTTACTACCTTGTCAAACTTACAAAACGTCTTAAATTACATAATAAAACCTTCTAATCTAATAAGATTTCAGAACTCAATTTGTTTACCAGATTGATAAGCACTGGTACCATGTTATCTATTACAGAACATCGCTCTACACCGATGAAATTACAGTACTCCAGTATCAGTGTCGGATGAAGATGAAAAGAGGCCCTTTGCTATTTATTCCATTTATGAGCCCCCTCCCAAACCCCTACCTTCACGACTAGTGGAAGATGATAGGTGTTTTTTAACCACAATTGTCAAGCTTGGAGGTAAATCCTTCATTGTTCAGTGAGGAACACTCAATGGAGTGCAGAGATTTATTAATGTCCAGGGTCAACGTCATAATTGTATACCCCTACAGAGCACATTTTTTACTCAAATTAAATATTAATCAGGCAAGTTTATCAGGTTCGGTAAGCCAAATACGAACTCCTATCAGAAAACTTAATGCAATTTCTGTATTTGACTGGACCCCCCCCCTCTCTCAAATGTATGCCGGGGGGCCATCGCCCCTCTCCTGGCAGGAACAATGGCCGACAATACAGACCCTCAGTCAGTAACAACAAATGTGTAAGGTTTTCTTTGTAGGTTTCTTTTTTATTCGTTTTGCAGATGGTTTGTTTGCTAAAGAGTAAGAGTATGTTCAGACGTTTATGTGATTCAAATTTGATAGCTATCATGATATTATGTTTCTCATAAACTGGGATGAGTAAGTTACAGTTGCTAAACAGAATTAAGTTTGTCTGGTATTTTTATTTCAATTGGTGATGGGACAAGCTCTATACCATTCAGTTTATGTTTTGAAAGATCAAGATCAAGATATTTGGGCCCTGTTTCTCTAAATGTTAACTAAAGATAAAATACACATTTTAGTAAATGGGCCTACTTCAAATTTGATTGGTTAAGCACTAAACTTTGGATTTTATCTCAGTTAAATTTCGTGAAACAGGCTTTTGGTCAAGTGAGTGTATGAAGCATCATTGAAGTCATGGCAACAACTGACAGTGATTGACATTTGTAATGGATCCTTGTTACCCTTTAGATTGGTAATTCGATAATCATAAATGACAGACAAAATAATCATTATCTCTTAAAAGTTCAAAACAGTTGGATAACTCAGTATATCTTTAAACATATTTGACGTGATCTTTTCCTACAAAGCAACGGGTTGTGTTTTCATAAAAATATCTCGTTCATTATTTGGAGAGCGAGCTCATATTCACTGATAAAATTTGTAGAAAAATAAACTTCGTGGCTTGCCTACAAACAACCAAAGCAAGGAGTTTATCCTTATCAAACTAATTTTCTCTTATCAAGATCATAAATCGTGTTTGGAGTCAGGAGTGGGATGTTTTTTGTTTGACACCTATCAAAACACTGCCCAATAAACACTCGTAGATAAAGATGCTACTTGTTTCGTTGGTTCCATCGGATGAACGAACATTCGCTACGCACTTTCCTTCATTACACAATTAATATACACATCTTAACGAAATTTCAAAACCTGAAACCCGATATATCGCTCAGAGAGAATAACTGCATTGAAAATATGAGAGAGAGAGAGAGAGAGAGAGGGAGAGAGACTATGAGTATGTACAACAGCCTTGTAAAGGGCAATAACAATAACAATAGAATAACATTTAGTCAGCTAAATTAAACATTTCTCACTTCTTTTATGCTCCAAAATTTCAGTCAACCTAGCTCTAAATGAAGTCGGATTAGGGACATGCTGAAGCGTGGCACCTCTCACCTCACTATGGTGATTGCGTTACAACATGCTAATCGGGCCTTTCGGGGACAAATAAAATGGGGTTAAACGTCCTACTTTTCTGCTTCACACGTTCACCCGGGGTTATGAAGGCGGTCGGTGATGAATAGGCTACCCCCCCCTTCCTTTCGCACAAATACACGAATATAGGATAAGCACGTGCTTTCATAATAGACGGCTAGTTTAATTTGCAACATTATCTTTGGTCTATGCAAAGAAAACATTGTTTGTTTGCGAAATGATCGCAAATCCCTAATTGGAGTATTTTTTAAATGCAAGAACTCCCTATACATGCTACGAGATCACCTCGATCTTATTAGACCTCAATTAATTTACCGTTTCATTCAACAATCAATATTTCCAAGGTGTTTTCTTTAGGCAAAATTTTCACATAGTTCAAAAATATAGCTTTATGCCAGTACCACCTCAGTATGACAATGGTAGTCAACTTTAATCTCATCAATATAATATTAACAAAAAAATATATGACAGCCGAGATCACACTCTGAAGGGATTCATCTTTGTTCGTGATTTATTTCCCACAGCAGTTCGAATAATTTGCCACAAATTTGTTTGAAATGCTTGACTATACCCGAATCATGTTTCAGTGTATTGTGTGTTAATGAGTGGCTTGATACTCGAGTACGACACGTTTACTATTCAGGGCCTACTACATCATCAAAGTTAAAGCGACACTAGGTCCGTAGAGGTCATCAGCCAGTCTTTGATCATACTAAATTATGTTAATGCATATTAATTCAAATTTTTAACACACCAAGTTACGGTATTTGCAACGGTTTCGAATAATACCAAGGACAACGCCATTTCTTATAAACAAAGTACGGTAAATAAAAGCTTGACAACTAATTAATTTAAGAATTAATGTTTTCGGTTGCTGTTGTATTTGATTTTAATAAATGTTTGTAAGTTTCAATAAGTCTTCTATTGATGTCAATATTCGACAACTAATTTAATAATAATAGTTTTACATATTCTTTCAAGAAAATTGCAGCGGACCTTTGTTTTTAATAAAAAATCGATCTTGTCCTGTTCGAGAGTTGTTTCTAGGTAGAAGAACATGGGCTTAATTATACAATCACAACCTAAATGTTTGCTCCGTTAAGGACGGGGGGGGGGGGTAGCGCGTGTGCGCTGTATCGTTAGGTCTGTGATTGAGTCAACTGGCATGGTTTTCGATTCCCGCGGTTATAGGTGACAAGGAACGTGGGTCGCCTGCCAAACCTGCTAAAGACTCCTACATGCAAGCGAATAATTGTAATAAAATTGAACCATGTGTTAGTCCCACAATGACCTAGTTTATGTCAAGCAGACGTTATACTATATAATATAACCCGGGCATTAACTTGCAAACAGATGCTCCTAGGTCTTCCCGGGGCAAAACCCCGAATCTACATTTCGACTTATAACACTGATAGCCCACACCCCAAAATACGGGCCTGATATTGCAAAGGGATTGTTGTTATATTCGACACGAAATTAGCGCTCAATGGTACACCACCTTTAAGGCGATTTGATATAATTATATATCAACATAAGTACAAAATACCGCTTTATAGAATCATCTAGCTGACAGGTGAATTATCAGGGACAAAGATGAGCATAAAGCTTGACCATCAATCTGTCACACCACACGGCCACTCGTCACTGCATAGGCCATTAAACACTGACAGGAGTTATAAAAGGTTGTCCGAATGTAAAAGTCTATTATTGTTGTAAAGGACGTACAATAGGACTGTAGGTTCATACAGAATATCAATTATATTTCAATAGGAAGATGTTTGTAAGGACACGGTGTTCAGTATTAGGTGTAACAGGTGGCTTATATCGCCTTAACAACACATGGTAGTAGGCCTTCCACCCTGACATTCACAGACCACCATCTTTTAGCAACCGATCACAACCGTGTGATAGGTGTACTTGGTGAATTTTAGACGTCTAAACAGGGTTATTGTGTGTGAGGGGAGGCGGGAGAGCGGCTGATGTTGTTGGTGAGGGCGGTGACGGCTAACAAAAAAATTGCCCAATACTATTATAACTTCCGTCCGTTTTGATTTGAACGAATATAAAAGATGAATTATCAATAATATTGTATCATAATTTTTGTAAGTTTTTTTTTTTTGAGACAAAAGGTACCCCTCAAAAAATATAAAATTGTATGGGGGTCGCTTCTTTCAAACTTCGTTGAAAACATAATTTAGAATACGAAACATTTGATAATGGTCTTAAGATTCTGTGGACATTTCTACAACATCAACGACAATAAAACTAGAAATACTATATCCTTTCTCTCATTATCTAACTGATAATGTCAAAATTTATAAGTTATGTTTGAGAAACTATAAAAAAAAAATTCAGAAGTTGTTCGCGGTGCTTCCCTTCCTTAATTTCTTTAAAATATTTTCCATTGAAATTTATGATTGTAATCAAAGTAATATCATCCACCATTTTCCATCGCCTGTGCTCCTCCTGGTTCAGAAAGGTGGCTAATTCAGGGAATCTCAAGCTACATTGTTTTTTGCCTAGAAACGAGGAATACGGAAATAAGGAGACACGAAATTACGTTTTATCTAGCTGCCAACCCCATCGATTTTGAACTGGTTTACAAATAATCGTCTGAATGGTATTATTAGCTTATGAATGTTACCCATTTTGGTTTTTGATAGAACAGCTAGTTAGTTCCAGGTGAATTTATACAGCCACTCCTCCGCTTATGCATGCAGGTGTGCTAATGTCTGAGAATTTTACGAATTTTCTATCAACCCTCTCCTCATTAAATTGGTATTTTGAGAAGTGTTTTTTTTTTTAAGTGTCATCTGTTCAACCTTTTTGAGCTGACACCCGCCACCCTAGCCCAGAAGAGATATCCAATAAGTATGCACCCATGTCCCTACTGCTGGTCAATACACTTCTTCTGCTGGACAATAGAAACAGACACGTACCAATATCGCTTGCATCAACCACACGAGTCTCTGATTAAATTTACAATGATGTGATTATTTGTTTTAGATGACCATGATACATTTTCTATTCCACGTGGACATTACCGAAACACGTGGATCTTAAAATCAAAACCGAAAATCAAACAACATACAGATTTATCTCCCCAGGGCGTGCACACGTGGGTATTGACTCGGGGGTTTGAAAAACTCAAAAGACTCGAGAAGACAATGGGTTTGAAACCAATCAACCGCGCTCTAGCCCAAGGCAGGAACAATGCCATGTTTATTTAATAAATATTTCATTTAAACCTGATCTTTGTTCCTTTATGTTTTATTGAATTGAGACATCAAAAAATGTCCTCAATGTAATTTGATCAGAAATAAAGTTTGAAATCGCCGAACAATTTTAATATCATTATACACTGAATCAAGTAAAAATCATTAAAATGACATAAAAGGGTTTAACATAAAAAGAAATATGACCACAAAATTTCCTACTAACAGATACAATCTCAATTTGCATAAATTAACTAACTACATCCACTACAATGGGCCTCCTGGAGTTATTGTAACGGTCTTAAAAAAATATATATTTAACAAAAAAGAACCGAAAAAAATGAAATGGGGTTTAACTTCCTTTTTTTCTGCACAAATTATGATATTCTCCCGGGACAGATGCTTCTCCATGTACTGTACATCGATTTTCATCGGCCAGGGGTCGTCAAACCTCCTGAGTTAATACCCACGTTCCTTGCGAGGCCCTATGTCCTGCACCACTGACAATGGGAAACCCGGATGGAAAATCCAGAGGAACTTTCTCGGCCAACACCAGGATAAAGTCCAGAATCTCCTGGTTTGAAACTAGGTCAATTAATAAATGAAATTGAATAAATCGATTATTTTCTTGTGTCGCCTGTCAAACCTTATGGGTTTCCCCGGGTCCTTCGGTTTCCTCCCACTGCTAAGGACCCCTACGTACAAGCGAATTATTGAAATAAAAATTGAACTATAAGTTAGTCCCGAAATGATCTATGTGTTTATGTCTGTCTATATGTACATTTTTATAGAGTGAACGTTCAGAAAAGTATGATATAAAGTGTTACGTTGCGATTATTCCCGATATGAAATGAATGAAATGGGGTTTAACGTCCTACTATTATGCACCTAACCTGGGCTAATGGAAGACGTACCCGATATTAAAGGTCATGGCTACAAAGTAAAATAGGTGTGTCAATTTAAAGTTAATTAGACGAGCTTTAGACTCAATACATCATTCAATAACGAGTAAAAAGATAGAGACACCGCCCCTGTTATGAATAGGTTATAACGCTAATGAATTTAATTTTGATATTCACCTTGTCAATAAATACACATGTAACTCCCAGACATAAGTTGTTATGAATATGTAAAATGTTCACTAACGAGAACAGGTTTGTACTTTAACCGCTGGCCAATAAACAAGGATGTTTGTAGTCGTGTAGTAAAAATAACTCGATCAATGTCAGGTCAATGTTTAATATGTAAATAAAATTAAAGAAGTGTAGTTATGTTGTAAATTGAACATGTGTAGACTTTAAGTGAAGCATGTGGATAAAGCAGCTGCTGTCGGTCATCTTAGAAGTGTAAGACCGCTGTGGCAGCAAACATTACACCGCGGGATCATACAAGGCTCTTAATTAACACCATATCTCTTACACACACGTGTTAACATAATTTACAAACTTCTTATTCGATGACCCTCGGGAAAGACTGAACAAATTGATGGAGTGAAAAAGTGTGAGAATTTGAAATATGCACTGCTAGTAAACGTTGGAATCTAAGTGAAAAAGTGTGAGAATGTGAAATATGCACTGCTAGTAAACGATTGCATCTAAGTGAATGAATGAAAGAGTTTAACATCCTACTGAAGACGTGCATACACCATACAGTGAGGCCCCGTGTACACATTCGTGTGCGCGTAAAAGAATTGTGGTTTAACGTCCTTTTGTTCGGCTCCGACTGGGATAATCAAGACGGGTATACGCCAAACAGTTTGCTATGAGGAAAATTTTGCCCGGACATCGACGCTATGGCTTTCTCTTATATCGAATTCCATCTGCCAAAGGGTCTTTTACGTGCACGCAAATGTGTACACGACTGTGGTTTTCGTCTCATCCGAGCGACTGTCCGTGTCAGGCCGTTCGTCCTGCACCACTGACAATGGGAAACCACATCGGAAAATCCTGATGAACTTTCTCGGCTATCACCGGGAGCGAACCCACAACCTTTTCTGCACGCCGGGAGTCAGGGGTACTTTTCCGTGCATGACAACGTCTACACGGGACCTGTGTTTTTCTTATCATCCGAACGACTAGACCCTGTCCTTGCCAGACCGTCCGTCCTACGCTTTCGCGGACGACATCAGGCCTCCTGGTTAATCAACCAGAGCCTCACCCGCTGAGCCACATGACAGATAAACATACATTTCGAGGACATCAGTAATTACCAAGGGTTGACGAACTTGACATGTTTGAAAATAAAACATGAAAACGTATGTTTCACGATATCATTATTTAAGAGATAGCGGTGTAATATCAACAGAAACCATCACATTTAATTAACAGTTACAATTAATCGATTTGATAAACTTGGGACCAAATAAATTTTTGTTTATAAAAGTACAGGTACTTTCGAATTTTGATTTTCGGTACACCTGGCCCGTTGGCAAACCTGTTTAAGTGATATGATTTTGAAAATGTAATTCTTCAAATGTGATATATCATTTAATGCCAACCACTTTGTTTAACTGATTCCTGTAAGTGTCTTATACTTGATTTCAAGTTTAGTATATGACTATATTTATAGAATCTCCATCACTTGACTTAAAGCATCCATATCAAGAGTATATGTTTAACGGTCTCTCTAACAGTATATATATATATATACTGCATGTATATACACCACCCAAGATAAACATCTAAAACGACAGAAGTTCTTCACCAGATTCTCAAAAAATATATTGGGATGACTGACTTCACACATCTAGAACGCTCTTCAACATTCCGTACGCGCGCGTGTATTCCTTGTCTGCCCTCTAGTATAGATGTACTATAGCTAGTTTTGTTTTCGGTGCACATGGAATCAGAGAGAGCATGTTTTCAACATATCGTGGTTGTTGTGTGTTTATCAATAAGTAAAATATATATAGATACAAGGTGTTTGTTTTATGAGGTGAACAAACCTGAGAACCATGTGCAGATTGCTCTATTCTATATTAGGATGGGGGTACGATGCAGGTTGCGGTTGCATCATCATAATAGGTGAAGTTGTCAGCTGATGCATCCCTTTCTGAAGTAGGCATGAAACTTACAGATAACATTGGCAATTATTATTACAGACCATAATCTATTACAAATGAATTCCGTTTTACTCAAAACAGATAACCTTACAGCTATACTTTATAGTTTCGAAAGTTTGGGTTCATATTTTGGTTAGGGTGAAGGCACTGATATATATCAGTCCACGGATTTAAGCATTTTTGTTTTCTGTCAATAATAATGTTTGTATAATATATTGAACGCCCCCCGCCCATACAATCGAAACGTATTGCATGCAGTTTTTATTCAAGGCCACCCCCATCATCCCCTTCTGGTCAATGTTAGGATGCAATTATATATGTTGACGTATTCAGGACGTATTCCACATCGGGAATTTCTTTGACAATTTCAGAAAATCTTGACACCACGACTAATATAATAATGGTGAACAAAGTGCTTAGATGCTTGTGTATACCGATCATTTATGTTATTGTAGCTTTGTGTTATTTGAATTTATTTATTTCCTGTACAGTGTTGCATTCATTTGAAATAAGACGTTTATAACTTCCGTACGTGATATAAAACACAAAACATCAGGGGTGGCATCGGGAGATTCTAGTGTTTAAAACTGTCAGCAGGCTGAATCCGTAAAGATAGTAGGAGGACGTTTGATTTGGTTGGCTGACAATTTACAACAACATACGTCATTAATTGATGATCTGTGGAATATTCCATTGAGACAAAAAAGATGTTTGGTAGGATGAAGGCCATTAGTTTTTTTTCTCAAAGATAAACCAGGCGTCAACGAACTAACATCTTAATCCACAATAAGATAACTTTTCATTTAAGTGTAAATGATGAACTGTGGGAATAGTCCATTGAAAAGAAATAAAATAGATGTTTAGCAAGATGAAGACGATCTGAGGTTTCTTTCTTCCCACCCGAGATAAACCAGTAGTCAACGATCTATCATCTTAATCCATATAACATTTGATTTAAGTGTAAAACATACCCAATATGTTTTCGCCTATCTCCAATAAGATAAAGCACAACACTCTTCAACATCATTCTAAACGCTTTTCAAATACCAGGAACGAAACATTATCCTTTTGTTCTAAAACCCAGGAATGTCTGACATCGTAAAGATGCCTTATTTTCCCGAATTCATAGACTTTGCCTTTTCAACTGATGGCAAATACCATAGCGATTAAAGAACAAAATATGAATTTTGAAGATAGTTTGAGCTGGTGATAAATCACCCTGGAGTATCTTCCAGACCAAAGGGCAAGTTGTACAAAAATGAGATATGAGACACAATCATTAACATTGTATATAACAAGTTTCAGGTTCAATCAAACTTATCAAACACGTTCCGGAAATACCTATCGAGGTTTGAAAAAAAATGTAGGGATACAGTAAAAAAAAATTAACCATGTTCCTCCTACAAGTTTAGTTGGACCTTCTTCGCATAGCGAGTTCACAAAGTACATAAAAATTCAAAAGGAAAAAAAAAATGGTAACTATTCTTCAAATTGTGGAAATTGACGTGGTAACGTATCGCAACGTGACATCAATGTCGTCCCTACAGAATGATATGACTCGACCAGATGTTAAACTTCTTTCTTTACTAAATAATTCAGTTTTCATTAACTCTGAAGGATTTTGTCGAGAAACAAAACAGATTCTGTTATGCATGAATGACAAGTTAAGGAACCCCGTGAACTTAAAGAGACGGTCGATTTACTTCTTTTTAAATTTAAGGTTAGAGATCAGATTACAGCTAGTCCGTTAAACAATATTATAACAAGAAAATACATTGGTATAGTATTTCGAATCAGGGGGACCCGGATTAAGGCTTGACAGTCATCCCTGCACTGGGTCCCTTACATCAACAGCCCTTGTCCGTCACACCCACACAAATACAATGTGAATGTCAGTCCTGTAGATAGACAGTTTTAATTGACACGAACATGTACAACATATTTATTTATGGCACAATTTGTTTAGAACTATTTTGTGTACCCCTTTAATATTGTGTCCCCTGGCAGCACCCCAGTCACTACCCAACTCCACCGCCTTGATCCGGCATTGTCAATCGGGACTGTACAGCGCAGTGGACGCTTACGGCTGGCCCCCGGATCCATTCACTTAATTTGATAATTGTTTATTTTTTGCAATGTCTCTTTTCTGTCTTGTCCGCAGGTTTATCTTGTATATTTTTGTTTTGCGTGTAGTGCAGTCCTCCTGCACTTACCATTATTATGTTGGCTTGGGGAGGCGGGGGCGGGGCGGGGGTAAAATTGAACAAAGAGATACATCATATATCCCAATCAGGTAAGAGTGTCCGTTTTAACCCCTACGTGTATCAGTCGGGGTACTTTACTTGATTTGAATCTTTCGACGAATAAATTTTTGTCTCGAAACATTTATCATGTTATAACGAACATATTTCATTTTTTAATTAAATATAACCACTAATGACGAAGACAAATTAGTGGTTACATCTTCAATCGGGTTTTTTCAATTATACACGTGACGAATCTCATTAACTTGTCTCTGTCAGCCAGTCTGTTATTTGACTAATTATTTTATCAAACAAGTTAAAACAGATCCTGGAGGTAGTATGGAACTTGAAACAGAAAAATCAGAAGGCTCAATCAAAACGTGTTCAAGAATAAAATATGCTGGTCAGAGTAGTTAGACCTACACGTATCCCTTTTCGGATATTTGGGTGTGCAGTAGGCCTACTAAACTAAACTAAACTACCTCCATGTTATATATTTTCCCGGCTCAATTTTATTTAAATCAGAGACGCGACGCTGCCCATGTCGGCCGTCAAAACGAAAGCTTTTCTGAATCTAGCCCTTGTTAAAGGAGGCAAGTCAATATCATCCACACTCTTCGACATTGCAAACAAGATTTGTTGGTCAATTTAAATCAACATTGATTTTGTTATCTTACCGTGAAAAGATGGGCTTTCGATATCCAATATTTAACACAAAATGAAAATTTAAAAATTGGCACACGATTCGCGGGCCAGAATGCTTTTGAGTGCCATTTGTAATGAAGCGACACGATGAACGGGGCTAATCATACCCCACAAGAGAATACTACCGGTGGATAACAGACGCCAAAGCCTGCCATTCAATTCGCTGAATATAACTAATTAGAAATTGCAGTAAAAACAGTTGCAATTGAATGTAAATCAGTTTATATGAATTCACATTACATTATTATATGCGCGTTGCGACCTATTTGTGTCCATTTTTAGGTTCGAAAGAATAGGGACTTAGTTCCTTTAAAGTGCACATAAGATCATAATTTTCTATTACATATTATAATAAACAATGATTACTAAATCCATATTACGGAAAGTTCAAATCAATCTGATTAAAATTAACTGAGCTATTTACGTTTTAGTATGGGACAGCAAAAAACGGTTTTCAAATTTTCATGAACGACCTTAATCCGGTTGATTGGCTGATGACGTCACAGGCACTACACATACTATACACATTATCTATCCAATATATCACTGCCTGTATAATATATCACTGTATCAACATACCAACAGTTAACAAGTGTGTATTGTCGGTAATCATTAGCTCGTAATTATGTAAGCTACACATCACTATATAATTCAAAGCATTTTCAAACGCAGACCTTTCTCGTCTTGAATTGTAATAGATTTTATTTGTTACTATAATATTTCCGAGTGTATTTCACGATGCCGAATTATCGTTGTATTATTGAGAGTTGTGGAAATTCCAGCAGAGAAAAGGGGAATAATGTACCGACGTTTCATAAATTTCCCAAAGACGAAATATTACGGAAAGAGTGGATTGCGTTTGTCAACAATTTAATTACGGATTGGCGGATGCGGGTCGTTTTATCCCACGACTGGTTCACCCCGGGCTGTTTCATCCCACACCTGATTTGCTATCGGGCTGTTTCATCCCACTTGTTATTATAGAAGCAGTTAATTAACCGAGTTGTACTTATTGTCGAATAAACTTCATTGTTTATTATGAAATAAACACACCATTAATTGTTATGGAGTAGTAAAAAAAACATGACGCGAGAGTTGATATCTGTCGTTTGGGTCTCGGATATACGAAGTTTGGGACTCTGGTATACGACGTTTGGGAAATATATATATATTCAAAACACGAAAGAAAAAATCAAGAACCACGTGGTTAGTAAAAGGCTCAACCAAACGATAAAACATTAGTTGCACTTACGGTTCTTTGATAATCATCGTTTCTCATGAAATTATATAATATTTATTTAAAACGAATAATATGCTGATGACCTACACAAAAACAAAATAAATATTTACACGACATGCAATCTTTTTTTTTTACAAGCCCCTACAAATTGTTAATAATCAGTGAGCTACACCTTGACGACATGCTTGTCGTAGATGCTAATACCAATCGATAAATTGGTGCGAACAAGCCACTGGTAAGTGGAAGGTCAATCAAGTTCGTTAACTATTTGATAAAAGAAAAACAACAAAGTATTACTAAATATGCACAAATTTTCAACAATACATTTTGGCAAGTTTTATACTCGCAGATAAAACAAAACAAAGGAGAACTAGCAGTGTTAATCGCGGTCTCAACAACCGCCAATCACCTAATTAAATAAATGCGAATTAAATTCCCAATTGAAATAATAAACGATAACCTGCCTTTTTTTAAATCTGGTGTTGATTATCGAACCCATTCTGCTCAGCGAGTTAAGATTATTGACGACAATTGATTGGTGAATCTGATTGTTAAAGCGCTTAAAAACATTGAATTAATTTAGAATTGCAAAATGCAAAACGTAATTTATTATTCGTTACATATAAAAAAAATCGTTAGTCATTTATTATTATTCGTGCACATTTTCTGATATGGTCTGGTTATTTGAGCCTAAAAATAGAACACATCCCAATTGGTGCATGCACGCTTCCCTTTGATGACAGTTATATCATGGCATCTCATGGGTCGTATACGATTATTTCACCGTGCAAGGTGCAAATGCATGCTTTCTGATATGGTCGGATTATTTGAACCTAAAAATAGAACACAGCAAGTCTTCTTTGAGGTGTTGTATCATGGACATACACGATTATATCACGAGGTAATTTTGTTATTGAAACCCAAACTGAACGAAAACGGCTCTCGATTATAACGGATGTAAATTTTGTGGAATGCTGAAGCAATTTTAGTTTAAATATCCTTTGTGTGTAAATTACTACTATAGGGCAGGCTGTGTACATGTAATATCAATTCTTTTATTTATAAAAGCTGTAAATAGATTACCTTGTAAACATCAAAGGAGTGCTAATCCAATTCCATCATCAGGTGGGGTCCTCCTTCCTTGGCTGTTTCGGCGCTATTCCACAACAACCTCCAGAGGTGCGCCGGCTCAGGTGATCAATCTGAACCTGGAACTGGATGGCCTACACGGCTCCTGTGTCTCAGCTGATGTCATTGCTGTTCTTCTGTAACTGAATGCTGTTCTGTATATCTAAATCTGTCCATTATCTACACAATAAATGTTCATTGTTCTACCACTTTGTACTTTTCCACACTTCGTCTCTTTTCCTCCAAATCCACTGTGATGCCACTTCTGCTTCTCTACACACTTCTGTAATGAGTTTCTTCCTCTCTGCTCCTACTACTCCCAAGGTCCTAAGTGCCCGCCACATTGACTGTCCTGCAAAGCCCCTGCATCCGACTTCTATTGCCATACACCACGTCCTCCATCCCCGCTGTTTGCAATCCTCTACTAGCTGCTGGTATTTTGCCATCTTTCTTTCATAAGCTTCCTCTATTCTGTCTTCCCATGGGACTGTCAGTTCCAGCAAGACCGCCTGCCTAGTTCCCTGTGACCAAATGACTATATCTGGTCTTAGCGATGTTGCTGCTATTTCTGCTGGGAAACTCATGCGTTGATGTATGTCTGCTGTCAGCTGCCAGTCTGATGCTGTTCCAAGTATCCCTAAACCTTCTGCCTGGTTGTCTTTCTTTTCTCCAGCCCTCACAAAATTTACAAATGTGATGTTCTTCTGCATCTTTCTCTTCTTTCTCCTTGTGGTATCCAACTTTGCTGCTATTGTTTTCAATACACTGTCATGCCTCCATGTATATCTTCCATCTTTCAATGCGACTGGACATGCTGACAACACATGCTGTAGAGATGCTGGTTTGTCTTTGCATAAGGTGCACGTTGGGTCTTCTATCAACCCCCAGGTATAGAGGTTCGATGGGCTTGGTAAAACGTCATACACTGATCTTAGTAGAAAACTCAATCTGTACCCTTCCATACTCCAAATCTCGCTCCAGGTCAAAGCCCTGCTTCTCGCTCCTTGCCAATTCAACCAACTACCCTGCTGTTTCATTCCTACTGCCTTAACATTCCTACTCTCTTCTTCCATCTGTCGTATTTCCTGTTGCACCAGTTCCCTCCGTCCCTTCTCATTTGCTGTATCCCACCTTGGTTTTGTTGTCATACCAAATCCCTGTCTACCAACTGCTGTTACACCAACGATGACACTGTGCTTTAGTCTAGTCTCAGCTTCCTTAACTGCTTCCTCTGCTTTCCATTTTCTTCCTGTCCTGATCTTTACTTTGGCTCCTCTCACTTTAGCATCTTTGCTGTCTCTCAACGTCATAACCTGTCTTGTCTTTGTAACTTTATACTCTTCTGTCAATGCCTTCATTGGTAATTGTAGCTTTGTTCCTGTGCTGTAAAATCCAATACTGCTGAAACTTCTTGGCACACCCAACCATCTTCTTAGGCATGCACTGATCTTTCTCTCTAAGGCCTCAACTTTGGACAATGGGAACTCGTAAACTAGTAATGGCCACAATATCCTTGGTAAGACCCCATGTTGATATATCCAGGCCTTATATCTTCCTGGGAGCCCACTTTTGTCTATCTTCGTCAGCCATTCTACCAATTGCACTTGAACTTCACCCATGTTTACCGTATCTGCTAGTGTTGCATCAAACTTTTTACCTAGACATTTCACTGGTTTCTCTCCAACTGTTGGTATCTTTTCACCTGCTAACTCAAATGTCTCATCTTGCACTTTGCCTTTCCTCAATACCAAACTTCTAGATTTACTTGGTTTGAACTTCATCCTGGCCCACTTAATCATCCTTTCCAATTCCTCTAAAGTCCATCTTCCCTCTATGACTGTTTTGGCTGTCACTGTCATATCATCCATAAAAGCTCTTACTGGTGGTTGCCTGACCCCTGATGCCAATAATGGTCCTCTACTTGGTTTTTCTACTGATTTTACAATCAAGTTCATTGCTGCTGCAAACAGGACTACTGATACTGTACACCCCGTTAGTATTCCAACCTCAAGTCTCTGCCAAGCTGTGGTGAAGTCTCCAGCTGTGAACCTCATTTCAATCTTGTCAAAATACTCTCGCAGCATAGTTCTGATAGTTGGTGGAACATGATACCTCTCCAATGTCAGGTCTACTAGTTTGTGAGGTATGGACCCATAAGCATTAGCCAGATCTAGCCAAAACACTGCTAAGTCACTTTTCTTCTCCTTTGCTTCTCTTAAAATCTGTGTAATAACGCTAGTGTGTTCGATGCAACCAGATACTTCAGGCATGCCTCCTTTCTGGACTGCGATGTCTATATATTCGTTGCCAAGCAGGTACCTCGTCGTTCTCCTTGATAAAACTGCCAGGAATATCTTCCCCTCAATGTTCAATAGGGAGATGGTTCTAAACTGTTCAACTTTCCTGGAGTTCTCTTCTTTTGGTATAAAACATCCTTCTGCCTTGTACCATGACTCTGTCATCTTTCTCCTTCTCCAAATTACTTTTAATAGCTTCCACAACCTTCTGATCAGTCTGGGACAGTTCTTATATACCCTATATGAAATACCATTTGGTCCTGGTGCTGACCCTGCTCTTGCCTTTCTCACTACGTCCTGCACTTCTTGGAACTTCAGGTCTGACTCATCAAACTGTTCTTTTGGCTCCTCTGGTGTTAACAATTTCTCACATTCTTCCAGGTCTTCTCCTCGTCTCTCATCACTGTGGGTCTTCCTGAGATGTTCTTCCACTTCTTCCCTCGAGTTTTCCAGTTTGCCAGATCCTCTCGCTCCAAATAATCGCTTCATATACTGAAATGGGTTTGCTGTAAATGTTGTTCTCTCCTTTGCCTTTTTCTTTCTATCTCTTCTATGCGTTTCTGCTCTGTTAAGTGTTTTAAGTTTCTCCCTAGTTTCCTTTCTTAACTGCTGTAATGGTAACCTTTCATTCTCATTGGCGACTTTGTACCTCTTCTTTAACCTTCTCAGGTCTCCTCTCAATTCCTTGATCTTCTTCTGTCTCCGGTTACTATGGCCTAGTTTTGTTGGTTGTTTCCCTTGTGGTACCACTCCAAATCTGTCCTTTCCTACGCTGTAAATAATGGACGTCATTGCTGTTATCTTTCTGTCTACACTGCCCGCTAATGTTGCCTCTAAGATGTTTTCCAAATCTTCGTCAAGCGCTTTCCAAGCTGCTTTGTCTGCATTCGTTGGCCATTTGATCTTCTCTTTGCGTGGCTCATTCTCTTCTCTGCGGGTTGTTGGTTCTATCCCGTCTTCTTTCCGGACTGTTGTTTCTATCCCGTCTTCTCTATGGACTGTTGGTTCTATCCTCTCTATCTCTTCTGCCTCGTCAAGTTGTTCTACCTCTGTAGGCTGTTCCTCGTGCTCATCCTCACCCTGGGTCACAGGGAGGCTATCATCACTGTGGTTTGCTTCCTGGATGGTCTCCTCCTCCGTCTGACCAGATCTCTCTGTGCGTTGATTGCCAGAATGGGGTTGCACACATTTCATTCTACTTTGATGGATCTTCAAACCTCTAGAATTCTTACAGACTTTGCCACAAAAACATTTACATCCGTTGTTCTGGTTCGTTGTCCTTGTCGGTTCCATAGTCGTTTCCTGGTCCTGTCCTATGGGCTGTTCATTCTCCCTCGCTCTCGCACAGCCCCGAGGGTGTCTTAGTATATATCGTTCCATAGCGTGTAAAATGGGTTCCCCTTCACAGGAGATGCACTTTGACTTGCCAAGCCTCATGCCCCGGTTACCAGTCTCTCCTGGCTGCCACCTGTCTCTCCAGGTTGCCACTGTTCTCTTCACAGTCGTCAACCAGACTTTCCTGGTGGTCACTGGGTTTCCAGAAGTTGATTACCTTGTAAACATCAAAGGAGTGCTAATCCAATTCCATCATCAGGTGGGGTCCTCCTTCCTTGGCTGTTTCGGCGCTATTCCACAACAACCTCCAGAGGTGCGCCGGCTCAGGTGATCAATCTGAACCTGGAACTGGATGGCCTACACGGCTCCTATGTCTCAGCTGATGTCATTGCTGTTCTTCTGTAACTGAATGCTGTTCTGTATATCTAAATCTGTCCATTATCTACACAATAAATGTTCATTGTTCTACCACTTTGTACTTTTCCACACTTCGTCTCTTTTCCTCCAAATCCACTGTGATGCCACTTCTGCTTCTCTACACACTTCTGTAATGAGTTTCTTCCTCTCTGCTCCTACTACTCCCAAGGTCCTAAGTGCCCGCCACATTGACTGTCCTGCAAAGCCCCTGCATCCGACTTCTATTGCCATACACCACGTCCTCCATCCCCGCTGTTTGCAATCCTCTACTAGCTGCTGGTATTTTGCCATCTTTCTTTCATAAGCTTCCTCTATTCTGTCTTCCCATGGGACTGTCAGTTCCAGCAAGACCGCCTGCCTAGTTCCCTGTGACCAAATGACTATATCTGGTCTTAGCGATGTTGCTGCTATTTCTGCTGGGAAACTCATGCGTTGATGTATGTCTGCTGTCAGCTGCCAGTCTGATGCTGTTCCAAGTATCCCTAAACCTTCTGCCTGGTTGTCTTTCTTTTCTCCAGCCCTCACAAAATTTACAAAGATAATTTAATGAAATCAATTTATTTACAGCTAAAAAGATAATTTAATGAAATCAATTTATTTATAAAAGCTGTAAATAGATAATTTAATGAAATCAATGAATCTAGTCTCGCAACAATCGGATGGTTTTCATTATTAGATCCGGTATCATCTACATCGCCATCCTCTATGGAGCCACAGTCAGATAGATACGGCTCAAACATAATATATGGCGCTATAGTTATCATTTCTCGCGACGTATCTGTATCCGATACATTGCCAGAGCTAAAAGAACTACTGCTATAGGATAACTCTAAATATTCTGCTTCCATTCTCTCGGTGTATGATAGAATGACCAATAACACGTGTTAATGATTTATTTATATGATTACTACTTAAAACCATTTCGTTTCTTAAATGCCGACAATTAATTATTTCAATTGGCTTCATAGATGTCCGTAGCGCCGGCTACACCAATTCTACACCAATCGTGTTTCAATCAGAATTGTTAGTTTACGGTCGGCTTATTCTGATTAAAAAGACAATGCTACAGCAATCGGCTTTATAAAACAAATTCTAAATTAAAAAAACAGATTATTCCGTAGTCAGTTGTTTTATTTAATTAGGGGATTAAGGAACCAGTCAGGCGTTAATGAATACACACGCCGGCTGTATATAGGTAATTAAGGAATAAACATTCCGAATATGCATTTGTACACTGTGACGTCACTAGGGACCGAGGGGATTAAGAGTGTTTTCGATAATTGGCCAAGTCGTTTTTACGGGAGGTCTATATTTGCGACTTTGAGTGAAGATAGCTGATTTATTTTTAATCAGATTGATGTTAACTTTCCGTAATGTGCATATAATAAACACTGTCCATCACTACGCCGAGTTTCAGTTTGTCGTCTTATGAGCACTTTAATGTACGACCTTATGTAGTGTTGAATTTCAAAACCATAAAGACCAAGCGAAATAAAGATAATATTAATATGAGCATTCATACAATTAAATCACATTTTGAAAACACTTTATATAATTTACAAGAGAGAGAAATGGGGAATTTTATTTCAATAATTCGCTTGCGCGTAGGGAGGAAACCGGAGGACTCGGAGAAAACCCACGAGTTTGGACATGCGACCATACCTCTTGTCACGTACAACCGGAGATTCGAAACTACGCCAGTTGACTCAATGACAGGCTTTATGATGTACGGGGATCACGGTGGCTAAGTGGATAAGGCGCTGGTTCGCTAGCCTGGAGGTCGAGTGTTCGATCCCTGCATTGGCCGAGAAAGTTCATCTCGATTTTCCGACGTGATTTCCCCTTGTCAGTGATACAGAAGGAGGGCCTGACAAGGACAGCTGCCTAGTCGTTCGGATGGGACGAAAAACCGAGGTCCTGTGTACACATTGGAGTGCACGTAAAAGATCCCTTGGCAGTTGGAATTCGATATAAGAGTAGGCCGTAGCGCCGCTGCCAGGGCAAAATTTCCCTCATAGCACACTGTATGGCGTATGCCCGTCTTCAATTAGCTCAGGTTAAGTGCATAACAGTAGGACGTTAAACCCCATTTCAATCAATCAATTTATGATGTACAGCGCGCACGTGCTTTACCATTCGGCCATTCAACCCCCCTATTATTTTACAAACATAAAACATGAACGACACGTGTATAAAATGTTAAACTTTAAAGGACCTAAGTCCGTAACTCAAAATCCTCCAAAATCTTCGACATCGAAAACACGAATTATTGGTCAATTTAAATCAACATTGATGATGTAAACTTACCAGGAAAAGATGAGCTTCTGATATCCGATATTTAAGATAAAATAATTTTTCTAACATTGGTACACGAATCGTGTACCATATTGCGCTCCGGTCCTAGTTTTATTGAGAGACTCGAGGAACGAGGCTAGACACATTGCACTGTATCACACTGCATATGTGGACTGGAATAACCAGGCGCTAAAAAAAATGCACTGGGTTGAGACTGAATGGCTTGTTTCGCCGAACATAACTGATTTGAAATTGGAGTAAAACGGAAAGCATTTAATGTAAATCAGTTTATATACATTCATATTACAGTATTATATGAGTTTCGACCCACTTTTGTCAATTTCTGGATCCCAAATGTTAGCGATTTAGCTCCTTTAAAGTCGATGATTCTGATGGTTTGAGACAGCACAGCTAGTAAAACAAGTCCCGAGACAGATAGGTACAATACTATGAAATGACTGGTGACTAGACTCGAACAAGTTTATTGTCATTTTTGTCATGGGAGTATTCGTGTACAAAAGATTCTTTTCTAAATAATAACAAATGTATGTACATATTTTATTCGTTTCTTCGCACGTAGCGTGCACGTAAAAGATTCCTCGAAGGTTGGATTTCAATTGTTGACGTTGTCCGGGCAAAGTTTCCCTCACAGACCATTGGATGGAATATGCCCGTTTTCATTATCCCGGTAAATGCAGAAAAGTAAGACGTTAAACCCAATTTCATTCATTAAGTTGTAGAAATATTGAACGCACCGGTACCCGAGTTTAATAAGTTACGAAAAATAAACCAAAAAAAAAGAGTTTTAGTTGCGAAAGTTTATCTGTTATGCTTTGGAATTATTATTTATTTTTGTTAAATATTATGTAGAATGTTTCGTTAGTTGATTAGAGTATCTGTACGGTGAAAATGCTGAAATCTTTTGCAGCTATGTCATTTTCAAAGAAAAGTTTGTCTTTTATGCTTTAAAATGCTGATATTGTTTGCAGTAATGTAATTCCGAAAGAAAGGTTTGTTTTCCATGTTTTGTATAATGCACAGAACTTCTACGGTTTATGATTTGTAAGGATTCTTGTCTCTGTACAGTGAACTAAAATTTAACTGAGTATAGAGAGGTCTTTACAAAAGCGTCCCACTTCAATTCACGCTTAATATTTGGTTACGTTACGTATTGTGTAAAATAAGAAAAGAGACATGCTTGTTATAAAAGTTTTATCTAATCTAAGGATCTATATTATAGTAGCTACTTGTGTATAAACAGTACTCATGCTCTGCCTACTTACATCTGCGTGTCATCCGACTCCGAGTTACTACTTGTATCATACATATTCTCATTTTTATCCAAAAACACATCACTTTCACTAGTAGTATCCGAAGATTCCGTATCCATAGTAACGACCGGCCCAGCGGCTATAGTAACACAACCCTCGGGTTTCGACTGTCCTGGGTTATATGAACTCCTTGATGAATTTTCCACTGAATTGTAATTTGCTGGTTCGAGATTCGGGTTGACTGACGCTTGTGCATAAGAGGTGTATTCCACGGGTGTGTCGTCACTGTCATTATCTGAAGACTTGCTTACATCCATCTCGATAAAGATTTTTCCCACGCGATTATTTCGCATTCATGTTTACCGACTGGCTGCTCCAAAATTTGAGGGACAAACAAAGGGAATAAACCCACTACCCCCGACCGTTAGACAGCGCGTGTATTCGTCACGTGACTTCAGATAGCAACACACGCGCAGCATCAGGTTATTAATAAAAAGAGAATTTGTAGTGAAGTTATGTAGCACAGGGTTATCATTTGTAAGCGTGTCTAAAAAAATATGTAAAAAGAATTGTGAAGGCAGGCTGATAAGAATAAGAGATAAATAATAAACTCTGATAAAAAAAGATACAATTTGTAATATTGTACCTGGGATTTAAACAACAATAAAAAAAACATATTCTTTTAGCTGTTGTTTTTACTGTTTGAACAAATCTAAGAAATGATGATAAAGACTCTAAAAGGCTATTAAATTCTAGAACTTCAGGAGCCACCGACTTGAATTTGAAATTGTTATCTTAAAATATTAATAAACGTATTCTTTTCAACTTTTATTCATACGATGCATTTCACTTTTCGGTTTAATTCTACAGGAAAAGTTTTACAATTTAGATATAAATGTTGAAAGACTACGGAGGGATAGATAACTTAATATAAGAAGCTGGTTCAATCTGCTAGAAAGGTTTATTTCGGTACACGATACGATAATATCATACGTATATAGCGAACTTTATCTCTGTGATAAGTAAAGCTTTAAAATTTGAAATAGATTTCCTGTGTAGTAAGCTGTGTAAATATTGATATTAAAATATACCATACATATACATATAGTATGGCGTTTATCACCTTTCCAAGTATATACAAACATTCAAAGTATTTAATTAAAGTGTCTAGAGATAATGAATGAATGAATGAAATGGGAGAGAGAATTTGTGTTTAACGTCCACTCGACACAAACTATGTCATTTCGGGACTAACATATTATGGTTTAATTTTAGCAGTGGGAGGAAACCGGGGGACCCGGAGAAAACCCACGAGGTTGGACAGGCGACCTACTCCTTGCGACGTGCAACCGGAATGAAACTGGGTTTAACGTCGTACTTTTCTGCACCAATAGGGCTAACGAAAACAGACATACGACATGAAGACCTACAGTGTTCTACCAGGACAGCAATTGAGTTATAACTGTCAAGGGTTCTTTTACGTGCACGCCAACGTGTAGATGCGACCTGTTTTTTTGTTCCCATCCAAATCGCTAGACTCTTTCCTTGCCAGACCGTGCCTACATCACTGACAAGGGGAAACGTTCTCGGCCAACATCTGGATCAAATTCCGGACCTCTCGGTTTGTGAACTTGGGGTCTGGTTTGCCAGGGCAGTGGTATCATATTTCGGTATATGTCCAACTATCCAAGTACGTATATGTATAAATGTTTAAAATGTATGTTACAAAAGGGGGTGGGGTGGATGGCCGAATGGTTAGAAAGTGCGTGTTGTATCATAAAGCTTGTCATTGGGTCAACTATCGTGGTTTCGAATCACCCGTTATACGTGACAAGAGTAGGGTCGCCTGTCCAACCTCGTGGGTTTTCTCCGGGTCCCCCGGTTTCCCCCCACTGTTAAATACTCCTACGCGCAAGCGAATTATTGAAATACAATTAAAAACCATATGTTAGTTTCGAAATGTCCTGGTTTGAGTCGAGTGGACGTTAAACCCCATTTCACTCTCTCTCTATCACTAGACAATTTGTCTTTGGGCAATAGTAAAATCTACTCAAAAAGAGTTTGTTATGTTTGTTTTGTTTATTGAGAAGTAAGCGGAAATTGATTCTTTCCTTACAATTTTCCATTATAGATTTATAAAGAATTGTGTATAAATTTATAATCTGTTCTATTTCATTTTGGTTTATTTACAGGTCTCCGTACATTTAGATGTACTATGGATTTCCTCGATGTTTTGCGACTGGAATGGAAGATCGAGGTCTCAGAAAATCACCTATAGCCATTCGGAATGAAAAAAGAAGAAGAAATAATTACTTAATTATAGGTTCAAATATTGATATTGTATAATGTGAGTCCTCTATGGTTTCCACAGTTCAACTTAACAAGACTTTTGGAAGTAAATATCATATCAAAAAAGTTCAAAGGAGGTTACAAAATATAATTATTAAAGTTTACCTAAGAAAATTACATAGAAAGTTAAATATTCTTTTGAAAATTGAGTTTTTACGAAATCCAATTCATTTTTTCAAGAGTATTATTTAATTTTTCTAGTGGTAGAAAAACACCTAATGACATGTTTTAGCACTTGATCGTAGGTAGAGTTCGGTGGTTGAATAGGATTATTATGTGTCTATTAGTATGTAAAGAAACTTTATTCGTGCAATATTAAAATCAAGGGATTTAAAGTGACAATAAAGGGATTTATTGAATAGAAAAAAAATCTTACACTTTAAGAAGCTGAACTTCTTTGATTAAGATTTTAGATAATAAAAAAGTAACGACTTAGGGTGGAATAGAATGTTTTGCAAAATGAAGTGAAATGGGGTTTAACGTCCTACTGTTCTACTCCGACTTGCGGGTTATAATGGAGACAGGCATACGCTATCCTGGAGGTCGGGTGTTCGATCCATGCATTGGCCGAGAAAGTTCATCCAGATTTTCCAGCGTGGTTTCCTCTTGTCAGTGATGCAGGACGGAGGGTCTGACAAGAGAAGCTGTCTAGTCGTTCGGATTGGACAAAAAACCCGAGTACTCGTGTACACATTAGCATGCACGTAAAAGATCCCTTGACAGGTGGAATTTGGTATAAGAGAACGCCGTAGCGCCGCTGCCCGGGCAAAATTTCCCGATTTAAATAAAGAGAAAAGAAAATTTCAAACCACAACCTACCAAATACATGTAGTACCTTGTAATGCGATCTTTGCTATGAGAAATGTCTCGGGATTCAACTTTTCGGACAGGACAGCGGGCCGGGCAAGGGACAGAGTATATTTGTTTGGATGGAACGAAAAAAAACTAGTTCCCGCGTGTGCATGTAAAAGAACACTTGCCAGTTTGAAATCGATATATAAGAGTAGGCCGTAGCGCCACTATCCGGGAGAAAATTTTCCCCATTATAGCCCGACAGCAGGGCCCTGTTTCTCGAAATCTTAACTAAATATAAATCCCAATTTTAGTATAGATACTTCAATTTTGATTGGCTAAGCACTAAAATCAAGCTAATATTATCCAATCAAATTACTAAAATTTGGATTTTTATCTTAGTTAAAATCTCGTGAAACAGGCCCCTGAACAGCAGAATGTTAAACTCCATTTCATTTTATTTTATCTTTTCGGCTATAATTTTAAGTAGAAGAAAAGAAAAGTTCACAACCGAGTTATCTCAAATCTCTCAATTTCACATCCTAGCAACTTTAACCCCTCCGACTTTAACAAAAACTTCTTTATTAGCTAATGGCATGGTTAGTTTCAGACAGCAAACAAATTACATGGCTAGCATCCTAATAAATTCTATAGTTTTTATCACGTTCGAGTCGAGTTCAGGGCTATTAAATCCAACAAATAGCTAATAACCCATAGAAATACCATAATACCCCGGCTAAACTTCACTCAAGTTGGTAAACTGATCCGATAATACTACACCCAACATCATTATAGTTTTATCGACCAATAAACGCGATAATGAAGGGCTTCAAATGATTTTAATTTTGTCAGCTTTGAAAAAGACATGAAATTTGATTTACGGTAAGATAACTCCTATCGGATTGCAAGCTCGTCATCGTGTGGACATTGCTGTTCCTTATGAAGTTATGTGAAATAGAGAGAGAGAAAGAGGGGGAGAGAGGGGTTAACGTTGAATTATTTAATACTATCTGTCGATCAAAATACTTAACTTTATTTCATTAAGTCCCATGAAGCTAAGAATAATTCCCCTAAGCCACAATTAACTATAGCCTACTAAAAGGCACATTTCCGCATACACGATACAAAGCAAATGTGCTAGTTACAGTCATCTAAACTTCACATTATCTTAGTTTGGGAGAAAGTGTGACGTTAAACCCCATTGTAATTTGTATTTCTTAGTATTGTTCTTCTAGCGAACTGAGACTTTAATATCAAATTCCAACATAAAATATTTTTTATATGACAATATTCCGCGTTTCGTAAATGGCATTGAATGATACTATCAGTATATTTTGATATATTTATTATGTAAAATCCACATTAAAACACTGAACACATTGTAAATAACTTACCTATGTCAAAAATATTCATCATCTGAAGAATCTTGACGTATTTGAATTGTGACATCACAATTGGATGTCCATTATGACGTTAATTATTGAATTGTTTATGAGTAGCCTATTATACGACGGTGTTGCATTATTTTGTATCTTGCAAAAACGAAAAACTCCGTGACATTTTTTTGTTTTGTTTTCGGATTAATAAATTTTATGGCGACTTTCTTTTTCTTTTTTTTATCCAATGATGCAAATCTCCAATTAGTTAAATCAAGAGAAGGGGCCTACATTGTACACTTATATAATTTTCATACACTGATATAATAATTATAGCTATGTCAGTAGTGTCAATGCATGTTAATAAGGTTTTATTTTTAATTTGGTCTAAACGGGATTTCCAGAATTAAATTAAGGAAGTTCATTTTTTGGCTTTTTTTTTTTACGTTCGCGGTCGCATGACGTTATTTTTTGTAGGTGAATGGTAGATATAATTCTACAAAACTGAAACATTATGGAGGTTTTCAAAGGGACCAAGGCAGGTGTATATTAGCAGTTGAGGGATGCAACTTATTAATAATATTGCGAATTTGAAGGGGTAGGAACACTATTTTTTTTTTTATGCAATTCTGACAAACAAATAAGACACCGCTCTTTGCAGAAAACCTAGTTGACCTACCATGTCTCTGATGTGGAGATAATACAGCTAACCTTTTAATTTTTCACCGTAAAGAAGCAAAATACAAAAATATTAATATGAAATTGTGCTCGGTGTTCCGTAATATTATAGACAGAAACGAACGAAGACACCCGATTGCGAACAAGGGCAAATAACTCTAAATATTATTGTGATCGAGGGTATTGTATATATATCTAATATATATATTCTCCAAGCTCCCAGCTTGGCGTCTAAGTCCAACTTAGTCAAAGGCGTGTCCGCGTACTAACAAGTTACCTATTTGAAGTCTTAACATAATCTGAGCCGTAGCCACGGCATAACAGCAATATATAGGCTAAATCCCGCTGGTAGCACGGGACTTCATGGCTAGGTGGAAGTAGTCCCGGTCATCCTGACGGACACCTGTATTACACAGGGCAAAATCACAACACACCTCCCCGTCTTAATTTGAAAGGATTGGTTCCTAGTTCTGAAATAAAATATCCTACTCTTCACATTCACACTTTCAATCACACTCATAACGGTATAAATGTACACCGTGTCATTCACACATCAGTCAAGAACAAATCAGTTATAATTTCACCGAAAATATTCTACACACACACAGCTAGCGGTTACATCAAAGTCACCGTAGGCATGGACAGGTAAATTTTCAACATTGTAATGTTGAATACATTATTACTTTAAATTTTGTTCCTTTATTTCGAAGGAAAGATTGAATCTTATTTCTCAAACTGTCGGAAAAAGATTTAGGCGTAAACTCCGTTAAATGATTGCCAATGTTACACCGTGAGAGAGTTAACGGTGAAGCTAAGTTACTGTTTGTAACTTCTGATTCGTAATGCACATCAAAAACATCGTCGATGGTGAGCAAATCATCAATAACTAAATCGGCGTTCACGATATTTAAAGGAACACTGTGAAGGGTCAATGACAATTTATCTTTGAAGAATCTGACACACTGCTTTATCAGTTCTGCTATGAACAAATTCATTTCTTCTCGAAATAACTGTTTCGTCAAATTTACGGTTACAGCCAAATAATGCACTGGAACTTCGGACCAATTATAATTATCTACGACAGATCTATTTAACTCTACTAATTTAAGTCTAGGAGGCTTTTCTTTTTGTTTCTCAAAGAAACTATCGGAAATGGAATATTCCTCGGCGGTAAATTGCGTAACAACTAAAGTTGATAGACCGCGGAATAGTCGCGTTTGACTATTTTTTATTGAATGCAACCAGTTCATAACTGAATTTTCAAACGTATGAAACTCTGGAACTTCTTTACTTTTTGGCAGTTTCTCCTTTAACTGTTGACGGCAGTGCTCAGAAAGTTTTGTCATCTTTCTGGTATTTAACGCGGAATCGATTGAGTCGATTCTTGGAATGACACCGGTTGAAACGGTATCCAGGAACTTTTGATCACCCCCCGGTGTGGTGATATTTGTTACATCACCGTATAAAGCGGTGTTAGTGAAACCGTTCGATGCCTTGGCGGTTTCACAACTGGCGATCGTCCCGCGTCTATCCAACCCGTTCGTAGTCGAAGTTTTATCTTCGGACATCCGGACAGCTGAAACACTGGACAAACTTGGAATACAAGGCTTGTCACATTCAAGTTTTAATTCGTCCATTGCAGAACGTTCATGGACAAGGTCGCATGTTAATTTCTCTGGACTAACGTTCGAGACTGGTGTTTCCGCATTTGGGATTATTGGACGTGACCGATAAGCTCTTTCTGGGGAAATAGGCCTACAAATATCAGTCAATTGACGGCACTGTTCATTTATTTTGTCTACTTTTTTGATGATGTCAGAACACGCACGATCTATTCTGTCCCAGCGCTGCTCTACTTTGGACGAAGTCATTTTCTGCGATTCAGAAGTTTCAGTTCGGATTTCGGTTACTGCCAGATTAGCATTACTTCTACAACTAATTCTTTGAACCAGTGAGGATCGATTGTGAAATGGGTTTGCGGCCCGTGACATTTCTGCTCGACTAAAACATTTCTCGAGTTTTGTCAGAAGTTCAAAGAATGTCAAATTGCCATGCCGTGAAAGGACAATTCTAAAAACATTGACCGCATATCCCTTTAAACAAAAGAACAACTGTTCCCTACATTCTTGGTCGGACCAATCCTGTGCTCTGGCAAACCTGATAAATCTATTGGCAAAACTAAGCCAGTGGGAATAGCCATCATAAAACAATGACTCTGGAATATTATAAAACCGTTGAGATCGGTTGAATAAACTAGTAGTAGATCTACCCGTATAAAACTGACGGGGTAAGGAATTGCCACCAGTGGACAACGGTGGAATATGTCGCCCATCTAGCCATGATGAACTCATTTGTTTATCACCATCTCCTTTCAAATAAGAAGAAACATGGCCAGGTAATTGTAAACAAGTCACTTCAATAACATGTGTTGATGATATGCCCGTGCAGACATGCATAGGAGTTGCACGTGCAACTCACGGTCACTAAATAAATTGTGTCAATCTGAATCTATCTAATCAATCTATTATTATATGTAGAGAACAATATAATATTCTTCTCCCCTTGTTTAATAAAAGTTTTTACCGTACTACCATTTATTGTGATCGAGGGTATTGTATATATATCTAATATATATATTCTCCAAGCTCCCAGCTTGGCGTCTAAGTCCAACTTAGTCAAAGGCGTGTCCGCGTACTAACAAGTTACCTATTTGAAGTCTTAACATAATCTGAGCCGTAGCCACGGCATAACAGCAATATATAGGCTAAATCCCGCTGGTAGCACGGGACTTCATGGCTAGGTGGAAGTAGTCCCGGTCATCCTGACGGACACCTGTATTACACAGGGCAAAATCACAACAATATCAAAGAAATTAACGCATGCGCGGTTGGGGAAACACTTCCGCAATTTTTGGATGAAATGTCAAAATTTAGCTACAAATTTACACATTCGTTGGTACATTTAACAGAATGATAGAATAGAACGTATAGACAGCTAAACAAAACAATGTAAACAGTTTATGGTACTGACCTTGTCATTTGCTAAGGTTCCTGGGGAATATGGAAACAACAACTATAAAAAGTTTCATCTCAAATGACAAAATGTAAACAAATAAATCCAAACAATCGACATTATTATTCAGACTGTGAACTATTGTTGTATATATTGTTATAATATTTGTGTTATTATTTTAACCCCCTGTATTAATATACTCTTGCTGGTGCATGCATGTACTGAAGACGAGCGATATTTTATACAAGAACCAAGATGCAGTCTTCCGGCCAAGGTGGAGGTGAACGAGGTAAGGCATATGATTATTTTGGTAGGCCAGTGAGTGACTGAGTAAGTGAGTGGTAATCTAACAAAATATCGTTAATGCCACCCAAAGATTATGTAATCGTACAAGTTAGATGTTATCCTTTGATATTCTGACGACGTAACATCTAACAAGCTTGGCGTGAAAACTGAAAGTTAATAATAGCTAGTATACCAGCAGGCCTGCGCCGGTAGGCCTACTTCTTTCAGCGGACAGTAAAATTCACATTTTTCAGTTACATGTATCTACACTGGTAAACTTATGATATATCCAGTCCATTTCGTTCACACAAAGTCTTTTTTTACTGTCGATTTTACAAGGTTTCCAAAAATTCATCACCTGCAAACTTTTAAAAAGGAATGGCCTCGTTGAACAAGATTCCACTCAAAACTAAACTAAAGTCTTAATAATAAGCAGGTTGATTGTCAAGTACTAACATGTATTGTCTTCGGGTTTGATCAATGCTACTGTCCTTATGTGAAAGATAACTAAACACTTCTTAGAAAATGCCATCGAAACCATGACACAACCATTATCATTTTTGTGTGATCTCTTGTGACATGAATTCCATTGCATTATTTGGTATTGATGTTGATGAACTGATCAAAACAAGTTACACAAAGGATACGAGTCAGTTCATCCCACAACTGTTTCACCCCAACCTTTTTTTTATCGGGCTGTTTCATCCCCCTCGTTATTTTAATAGCATTCACAGAGTTGTGGGATGACAACCTGTGTCATTTGAGGATAAAACAGCCTGAGGTGAACCGGTCGTGGGATAAACAACCTTCTCCCTTACACAAGTATGCCTTACATGTGTTTAGAACGTCTCATTTATAGTGTAGATTGATCATAAAATGAATGTAACATATTTTAATTATTTTCAGGAGATGGTGCTAAAGCCAATACTGAGAGTATTGATTTAGTTGTCAAGTTTCCATGGCGCCGAGAAGGACCATCAGAATGTGGTTCCTTAGGAAGAGATCGCGATGCGAAACCTGGAGAATTTGTTCTTCAGAGCATCTTTTTAGAATTCTGCAGAATGACAGAAAAGAAGATTGAACATGTTCTTGCAGAACCACTGGTAAGATTGGTTTGTTAATTATCTGTTTACTATTTTTAAACTGATGCACACCATAACATGTTATTATTTAGTTTTGATGTAAAGGTATTGGTTTCTGAACTCTGGAAAACTACCATGTTGTTTAGTTACTGGTTTTAGACTGCCTAGTACCACTGAGAAAGTTGATTAACAAAAGGCACTGTTACTTTTGTCTGGTTTAAATAATTCATTGGAAACTAAAATAAGGTGTCGTAATAATAGCCACTTTTAGATATATATAGAAACTTAACCAGGCTCCAGCACAACTTAAAAACACATTTATTTAATCAGGATTTTAAACTGACTGTGTATATAATACAATCATTAACATGTTCATATCTTGTTGTTTTTTTATGATTACATTGTTACTTTGTCAAGTGCCCCTGAACATGTTGTACGGAAGGACACACTATAAAATATGCTGTAATAATAATAAGGAAATCTGATTCTTCTAATGTTTCCAAGGAGGAATCCAATTTTGGAAAGAAAGTGATTAAATCACTTAGCGAATAAACTTTATTCATGTATATATTTTGAAGTGTATTTATTACCAATCCTCAGTTAATTAGAAGATTCTTTGAATTTTTGTCTCTTTTACCATTTCCCATTATTCTGCTATACATTGTTTCATTTCAATTCAGCAATTTTATACTTTTTTCAGGAAAAATCACTGTCAAAATCTTTACAACGAGGAGAAGATCTTCATTTTGATCAGGTAAACCATATATCTACATTAAAAAACACTGACTCTCATTTAAAAGATGTGACAAAAAGTGTTTTCTTCAGCTTACCAAGATATTTATTCCAGAGACTGTGACCATTTTTTATAATTATAAGCATTATCCCAATTATTTTAAAGTGTATTTACACATAAACACTGTATTTATTACTATTATATGGTTACATTCTTTGATACATTGAAATTTATGGCATAAAGATTGGCTGAAATACATGTATCCATCCATTAATTGGGGGGTCGTGATGACCTACTGGTCTAGAGTGTCACGCTTCGACCTCTAGCTGGCCGGTCCTCTTTGCCTTGCGGCTGTGGTTTCGAGCCCTGGTGTTAGCGTATGTGGCATGGAGATAGAGGCACCTTCTCAATTTCGTGGGTTTCCTCCGGGCACTCTGGCTTCCTCCCACGGCTAAAGACCCCTACGCGCAAGCGAATTATTGAAATAAAATTAAAACCATATGTTAGTCCTGAAATGACCTATTTGTATTGAGTGGACGTTAAACTATAATAATACGAAGGATGAATCTCTAATAGGAATATTGGTCTAATAATGATTCAAGTCTGTTCAGTATTTACAAAGATATGTGGAAATTTCATAGACTTTTGCTGCTCGCTTAGGAGATAAACACTTCATGTTTTGCATTTAGAGGGGTGTTATTGTCCAATAGACATGTCCTGAGATCATTAGGACCCAAGACGCGTAGCGTCGCGGGTTCTAATGTAAAATCTCAGGACATGTCTATTGGACAATAACACCCCTCTAAATGCAAAACATGAAGTGTTTATCGACATTGTAACATGCTTTCTTCGATTTTAAAAGAAAATACTAAAACAGAGGGGTGTTATTGTCCAATAGATGGTGTCTAATTGACCAATCAGAATGCGAGGTTTACTCTTAGCATGTTACAATATATAATAAGACTGCTTCCTTTTTGTTGTCCATGAAAATTTAGAGATAGGCCTGGATTAAGCCATGAGCAATTTGCTATTTTACGACAAATGCCAATTAATGATGCATCATTCCTTTAATCTAAGTAAGAAATGAATTGAATGTATATTAATAAATATTATACAAACTAAGAGACTGTAGGAGTATAATTTATAATATTTTGTAATATTACAGATATTAAATGTAATGGGTTGTGTAGCAGAACATAGTTTACCATCTATATTAAAATCATTATTTTTGTGGTATGAGAGACAGTTACGGTATGATGATAGTCCAATGTTTGAATCTCGGCATAGACATAGAAGTAAAGGGTAAGTCAGACATAACAATATCTTTACAAACCTGTGGCAATTTCAAACCTTTCCCTCTGAACACACTCCTAAAAGAGGAATTCAGTTGATTGTGCCGATTAATTTATTATAGAAAATACAAGCAGGATTTTTTCATGCTATATTCCAGCTTTAAATGGTGAGAAGATTAATACATGTATATCCTCCCCTTCTTTTGCTATTATTTATTTGTCAAGTGGTGTTCTAACGGTGGCTCTGTGAGTATGGCTCACCAATTGTCCCTGGTTTGATGCACGTGCTGGTGTTGGCACAGAACCTGGCAAGGAAGTGCAGCTAGTCATTAAAAGAATCCTTGGAAAAGTTGTGGATAATCGCTGTCGTAGGAAAATTTATTATATAAGCAATAATATTTTGGGCTTGGTAATGGTGTCAATATTATAACTCTTAAAGAGGATGTGTGGGAGGTACAATATAATTCAGGTTCAGTCACATACTAATCTACTACGTGTTGTTTTTATCTTCTTGTTACAGGAGTAAAGATTTTCTTTGTGAAAGGAGAGATGTAAGTATTAATTGTCAACATACCGTAATAAAAAGTTTTAACTTATAAATTTTAATTACTTATTAAATTTAATGGTGCGATTTGTATTTGGTGTAGTATTTAAGGATGACAATCAGTGATTATTGTGTTTATTTATAGATGTTAGAAAAATGGAAATTAGTTACATACAATGCAATATTTCTATTTTTAAGTCTACTTTTCGTATTTAAGATTTTGTTATCATTAGGATATGGATTATCAACATACACTTTAATCTTCTGCATGTCAAACATTTATTACCTAAATAATGGTGAATGTTTTTGAAGATTGATTAGGTAACATAAATAATATGTTTTAATTATTTAGCTGGCTGTGGAGTTTGTCAACTGTTTGGTTCTAATAGAAGTCCTAACCAAGGTAAGACAATATTGTAGAGAAGATTTAGTTTGCCTGTATAGTAGGTGAAGGAAGACCACACTACATACAAATGCATTTTGAGAAAACTGGAAGCACTGCAACTGATTTAATGCTTCTTTGATTGGCATTTAGTAATTGAACATATTAACATGATTTGCTTGATAAAGACAAGAGTATCCTCGTCGAAATGTTGGTTAGTATCAAACTCAGTAATTGTACCTTGTGTTGATTTAGTGCTGAATTCAAAAATAAAATATTATGTTGTATTTTCAGAATTCTTACCACCCAGGTCATGATGATATGATCAACTATATTATCAGTACAGCTTTTAAACATTTCCGATCCAGAGACTCGTAAGTTGAACCATTTACAGTAAATCTCTCTAATCATATTGTTGATATATCTTTTGATTATCTATATTTGGACTACGGAATCAAAACAAGATTAGGCAGGTTGGTTGGTCAAATGGTTTAACAAGGGTGTGTTACTGTTACATCATCAGGTCTTATCATTGAGTCAAGTGCTGTGATTTGGATTCCGTGCTTCTATGTGAAAACAAGATAAAGAGTTGCCTGTCCAGCTGTGTTGGTTTTATCCGGGTCCTCCAGGTTCCTCCCTCGGCTAAAGATGTCTATGGGAATGATTTATGGAAATTATTGAAGAGTAAGGAAACTTAAAATATGACTTTGACCTTTTTTTAATTTTAAGAAGATTCTTGTATTTTTCAGCAATCAAACGAATCCTAATTCTGCTAATATCAATATAATAGCTGATTTATATGCGGAAGTTATTGGAATCCTGGCCACTTCAAGGTATATTTCCTCATCATTTATTGCTATCTAATATTGAATCATTTTTATTTATTGCCAGTGTTGTCATCTTCAGATCAGTGAGGCTTACAGCTAGTTCACAGTACTAGCATTATTAGTATTATTGTTGCCAAATGAAGATCAAAGGGCAATTACCATTGTCTTTTGTTCTATTGTGTAGATTTCATGCTGGGGGGCTGGATGGCCGAATGGTAAGCATTTGCGTGCTGTATCATAAAGCCTGTCTTTGAGTCAACTGGTGTGGTTTCCAATCTCCGGTTGTACATGACCAGGAGTAGGGTCGCCTGTCCAACCGTGTGGGTTTTCTCCAATTTCCTCACACTGCTTAAGACCCCTAGACGCAAGCAAATTATTTAAATAACTATTAAACAATATGTTAGTCCCAAAATGACCTAGTGTGGGACGTTAAACCCCATTTCTCTCTCTTTCAGATTTCAAGCTATAAGAAAGACGTTTATGAATGAATTACGTGAATTAAAACTACGAGATCAAACACCATATACAGCTCAGGCCATCATCAGTTTACTGATGGGACTCAAGTTCTTTCGTGTAAAGGTAGGCCTATATATTAATCATATTCCCAATATATTTTTTGGAATTGATATGAGTTGTCTATCTTTTTAAACGGAAGAATCTTATTGATATTCGTAATTTTTCTTACAATCACCTCTAGAATTATGTCTCTCTTATTTATACAAAAATCTAGTGAAGATATACCGGTACCGGTACCCATATTTTTTTATATTTTTTCAGCTACATCCTATAGAAGAGTTTGAAGCGAATGTAGCATTTCTACATGAATTAGGTGTATATTTTCTAGAAGTTAAAGACCGGGAAATAAAGCATGCTTTAGCTGGATTGTTTGTAGAAATATTACTACCTGTTTCAGCTGTAAGTATCTTTGTATATCATGGTTTTCTCCAGGTCCTCTTCATTTTTCTCCCACTGCTACAGACCCTTATGCACAAGCACATTATTGAAATACAATTGTACCAAATGACCTAATAGTTTGGACTTTTTACCCTCTCCCTCTCTCTCTCTCTCTCTCTTATTATCTTGATAAGTAGATTCAATATGTCCTATTGCCTTTTATGGTTTCTATCATTCTATGCGTAAGTGAATTATTAAAATTCCTCCAATATACAGATCTTCAGGGGCGCTGGAATACAAATGGTACCCTACCCTTTTCTTGGGTATACACGTATACACATGCCCAAATGATGAATGTTTTCAACCTTTGTACTAGTCTATTCAGTTTTAAATGATAGATATGTAATTGCTCTCTGGTCGGCCGCAAACCGGCTCTCGCATTCTCATTATCAACTATCAGTGCATGCCTAGGCTGAATATGAGCTCTTGCAAGAATCGTCTCTAATTTACTCTCTCATTCAAAAAACTTATTCTATTTTCTTGATTAAGATTGGTGTAGTCTGAATGTGAAATTAAAAATAATTTTTTTTTAGTTAAATTGCTCACTAAAGACCTCTCTGAGAATTATTGAAGTTGTACCCTATGTTATAATCAGTTAAAAATGACCTAGTTTGTGTCGTGGTTGTTAAACTCCATCTGTCTCTTGATCTTTGATGACTTTTGTCTCTTTCATCATATCATATATTTTAAAGGGTTTTATGTTGGAATTCGGAATGCTAAAGGCGCTCTAAACAGCGTTCTCAGAATTGAAAAGTTTAATCATTTTTCTAGAGGCCGGGAGGAAAGAAAAACCCCTATTTTTTGATACTCTGGCCCTCGCATCGTTGCAGTGCCCCTGCAGGTCTTAAAATAATTACAAATATTTAGCTCCTTTGTTTCCAGTATTAAAGTATTTATTGTATGTATATTTGTGTATTATTTTCTTTAATTTATTTATATGAATAGACGGCTAAAAATGAAGTAAATGTACCAGTATTAAAGAATTTTGTTGAGTTATTGTATTCTACTACTGTTGATATGACTACAAAGAGAAAACATACTTCAGTAAGTTAAACTTTAATTGTGGTTCATTATAATATCATATACCCGTAGTTCATATTTATCATATGATTGATATATGGTAGCCATATATCATGAAAACAACATTTGGAATAGGGGGGGTTGTGATGGCCTAGTGGTCTAGAGTGTCGCGCTTTGACCTCTAGCTGGCCATTCACCTCTGGCTTACGGCTTTGGTTTCGAGTCCCGGTGTGAGCATATGTGGCATGGACTCTGGAGATCGGGGCGCCTTCTCATCCTCATGGGTTTCCTCAGGGCACTCCGGTTTCCACCCATGGCTAAAGACCCCTATGCGCAAGCGAATTATTGAAATAAAATTGAACCATATGTTAGTCCTGAAATGGCCTAGTTTGTGTTGAGTGGACGATAAACCTCTTTTCTCTCTCTCTTTCTATTACGTGAAAACAACATTTGGAATACCCATGAAACCCCACAACTTCAGTATTTGGTAATAACATTATTTGTCATACATGATTTGGGGGGAATATTATGATAAAAGATCGCAAGCAACAATAATTGTAATTAAACGTCACATGAAACTTTACTATGATCAAGAATTGCCTAGAGTCGAGATGCTTGTCCTTGGATGCAGATGCATGTCACAAACCATACTGGGGGAGGAGCTACGGTGGCTTAGTGAGTAATGGTGTTGGCAGACAATTAAATTTCCTAGGGACTTTCATGTGCTGTTACCACTTATATAGTCGTTCGGATGGGATGAAAAACCAAGGTTCTGTGTACACATTGACGTTAAGAGTTGGAATTTGAAAGAAGAGTATTATGTTAAACCTGAGTTCATTTTATTATTATTGGATCAAAGTTGTGATATTTCTTAATCTTTGTGTTCTGTTTATCCCTTTCAGCATTTGTTTCCATTGGTTACCTGTCTACTATGTGTCAGTCATAAGACATTCTTTTTAAATAACTGGCCATATTTTCTCACTTCCTGTCTCTCGCAACTTAAAAATAAAGATGCTAAAATGTCTCGTATTGCTTTAGAATCTCTCTACAGGTTACTATGGTAAGTATCTATTAACACAACATTTTTTTTCACAAATTAGTCAACTGCTAAAGACCCCTACGGGCAAGCAAATAATTGAAATAAAATTAATCCATATGTTAGTCCAAAAATGATCTAGTTTGTTTGACAAAGAGTAAAAGAATTATGAATACAAAATATTCTGATTAAAATACAGATCTAATTTTTTTTTTTTATCCTTTTGATGGCCTCTACCTCCTGAAGATCGGACAAGTTGTAGTGAAAGGTCTCGTCAGAGGTCATAGAAGAGGCTTTTGATGAAGTTGATATTAATTGTTGATTGTATTTTTTAGGGTTTATATGGTAAGAATTAAATGTGAAAGTAATACAGCGACTGCCAGTAGATTACAGAGTATTGTCAACAGTTTGTTTCCGAAAGGTTCCAAAATAGTTACACCAAAAGATACACCATTAAATATATTTGTTAAGATTATTCAGTTTATTGCTAAGGTAAATCTTTACTTTATTATTCTAAAACCTTCTTTAGATCAAAAGGTCTGTCATTGGGTCAAGTGACAGGGTTTCCACACCTGTACGTACCAAGGAGTAGGGCCAACTGTCTAACCTTGTGGGTTTTCCTGGAATCCTCCAGTTTTCTCCATTAGTAAGACCTCTCTGAGAATTATTGTAACTTGTACCCTATGTTATAATCAGTTAAAAATGACCTAGTTTGTGTCGTGGTTGTAAAACCCCATCTCTGTCGTGGTCGTAAAACCCCATCTCTGTCGTGGTCGTTAAACCCCATCTCTCTCTTGATCTTTAATGAGTTTATATGTACAAGGGCTCTACTTATTTTGAAAAAAGGGCCCAAGTTGCTCAGTACGTTTGGAACTGACTCACCTTCCAGATGAGATCCAGGTGTGTTCTTCCGGAGTTTCCAGTCTAATTTCCCCATGTCAGTGGTTCAGGCCAGAGGACCTGGAAATTGGAAAAGTGTCTGGTCATTGGGACATTCCGAAGAGCCAAGGTCCTCTTGCACATTAAACATCCCCGAGCGGTAGGGAATCAAAAAGTAAGTGTAGGCAGTTTCCCTCATAGCTCTCTATATGGCATATGCCCATTGTTATTAGCTCTGTGTAAAACAAAAGTAGGACGTTAAACCCCAAACAAACTTCAAGCAATTTTTGGACCCTCAGGCAGTTTTATTACATCAAGATGTAAAATTGGAAATTATGATGAAATTTATGAAGCTGCCAGCCCTTTCACTACTGACAAAACATTCACTGAGTTTGAGCTTTAGTTGGTTAAACTATCAGGTTAGCGTTGATGTGTTTTATGCGGATTTGGAAATTTTAAATTAATATATTTCAGGAGAGATTAGAGTTTGCTATGAAGGATATTATATTTGACTTATTGTGTGTTGGAAAACCAGTCAAATTCTCTCTTACACCAGAGGTAAGGTTTTTACCCCATCATATCAATTTTTATCCGTCGATCTCTCTAGCCTTTTTTGGGATTGTGTTACCCGTTGTTGTTATATTTGTTTTCAAACTTCCAAGAATTTTTTGATTTCTTCGTAAAGCTATTGCTATTTTATGAAGTACATGTAGGTCTTTCCTTCTGACTGTACCAGAATTATTTAAAAAAACTACAGAGAAATACATAGCTCTGATAAAAATACAGTAATTATTTCCTTAAAACCATTGTGACTAATTGTTTACCATAAAACTGTTGTGACTAATTGTTTACCATAAAACTGTTGTGACTAATTGTTTACCATAAAACTGTTGTGACTAATTATTTACCATAAAACTGTTGTGACTAATTGTTTTCCATAAAACTGTTGTGACTAATTGTTTGCCATAGAACTGTTGTGACAGTAAATGTTTTCCATAAAACTGTGATAGTATTTAATTGTTTTCCATAGAACTGTTGTGACTAATTGTTTACCATAAAACTGTTGTGACTAATTGTTTTCCATAAAACTGTTGTGTTTGATTTTAAACAGTAAATTTTCTTTCTTTTTACAACAGAGAATGAGTATTGGATTAAGAGCGTTTCTAGTTATAGCTGATAGTCTACAACAGAGAGATGGTGATCCACCCATGCCCCAGTCATCGTCTACTTTACCTTCTGGTAGTACTGTTCGTGTTAAACGTACGTTTCTCAACAAGATGTTAACGGAATCTACAGCTAAACAGATTGGTGTACAGCCCTGGTTTCCTCATATATTAAAAACTTTTGATCATATGTTACGTGCTTTAGATCTTCAAGTTGGACGGCCGTTGTTAATGACTAAAGCTGAAAATGCTAATAAAGAACCAGATGAAGTTATTATGTAAGTATTTCTTTTAAACAAAACAATAAAATCCACACTTACATATTTTTGGGTGTATTAGGCGCATGCGTAGATGAGGTGCAGGGCGAGTTTGGCAAAGGTGTTTCAGAAAAAAATAAAAGTGCATGGTTTAGACGCACCCTTCTCCAGCGACTTGTGGAACACGTGTCATACCGTACGTGACTCAAATACACCAACGATCTCAAGAAACTGGGCAAAACTCTATTGTTTACAGTTATATTAATTATCGATATTTAGCCGTTTGTAGCTTTATATACATAAAAAACTCTATATACAGTTTTTGAATTGAATAAGACTTTATATTAATTATAACTTTCAATTGCATTGTTTCATAACTTAAATGGTAATTCTAGCACTCATACGGTAGTCAAATTGTTGTTAAAGTACCGCCCACACCAAACATCGCCGTCTATGACATCCTGTTAAATTCACGCGCAAATGTGCTAAGTTATGGGTGTTTGCAGTTTTAACAAAATTTTAGGATTGATTATTTATTATTGAACTTGGCAATCGAGTCTCAATTATCTATGTTAGCGTTTGTCTCTTAAATGGTCACTATGTTCTGATCTACTTAAAACCAGAGTCATCCGATGGTTAAGAGAGTTGATTGTAGGCTTGTCATTTTCATAAACATCTAAATAATAATTTATATTCACAATTGAAGCCAAAATAAAGACCTGCAATAAGCAGATTTAGTTCTTACATAATGCATCTTTAACATCTGCTGAAATGATAAAGATCTATGAATAACACCCTATAGTGGGGTGCTCAGACACTCAGTCATTTCAAATTGATGCAATAGTTTCGTTTTTAGTACCAATTTGAAGGTAAGAATCTATGGAACAATTCTGGTTCAAGTGTCAAGTAGTCAGATAACAAATAACAAAATGGCTGCCAAAACAAAAAAAATGTTCATGCACGGCCCCCCACTACTACCCTATCCCTAATCAAGTTCTGGTATTATTTCCAGTGGTGATAGAAAACCGAAGATAGATTTATTCCGTACATGTATAGCAGCCATACCTCGTCTGGTACCTGATGGTATGAATAATGGTGAACTAGTAGAACTATTAACCAGACTTACAGTACATATAGATGAAGAACTAAAAGGGTAAGTCTGGATGTTATTTATATACAGTTCCGTTAATATTAGTATGCTTATGGTATGTATTTCTCTCCTTAAGGCCCCATTAATTACACACACTCAAGTTTATTGTTTTTAATATTTTTATATTTCATAGTATTCTGTTCAATTTTGTTGAAAATTTGTTTAACTGTCACCATTTTGCATATATTACAGTCTGTGAAATGGTTTGAAACGGACAATGGAATAGACATCAGGTCCAATCAGGGCCTGTTGTACGAAATTTTATCTTAGATAAAATCAAAATTTTAGTAATTCGATTGGATAATATTAGATTAATTTTAGTGCTTAGCCAATCAAAGTTGAGGTATCTACTAATATTTGGATTTTATCTTTAGTTAAGATTTCAAGAAACAGGTCCCAGGAAAATTTGAAATGACGTATATTATTGATTGCAGTGAAATAAAAACTGAAAAGATATATATTTAACATTTATTTCCCCTAAAGATATATCTCATGGAGGGTGTGTTAAGTGACCAAATAATTTAATGCGTGTGCGTTAGATTATCAGGTCTGTCATTGGGTCAAATGGTGTCGTTTCTATTCCCACGCATGTATGTGGCAAGGAGTACCATTGCCTGTCCAACCTCATACATTTTCTACGGGTCCTCTGGTTTCCCTCCACTGTAAATTAAAGACCTCTACGCCCAAGCAAATTATTAAAATAAAATTGAACCATATGTTAGTCCTGAAATGACCTATTTTGTGACAATGGCAAACTTTTTCTCCCTCTGCATGTGTGTGTTTGTGTGTGTGTGTGTGTGCGTGTCTCTCTCTCTCTCTCTCTCTCTCTCTCTCTCTCTCTCTCTCTCTCTCTCTCTCTCTTTGAGATGGCTTAGGTTGTTAGATTGTTTCACTGATTACAGTAATTATGTATATTTTGTAGATTGGCTTTTCAAGCTCTACAGAATCTGATGTCTGAATCTTATATATGGAAAGAATATGTTTTACATGGTAATTATAGCTACATATATAATAAATCGACTTATAGAAATATATGAAATGGGATGAGGTGGTCGATTCAAACATCTTAACTTTTCTGCACCAACCGTTCAAATTAAGATGGGCATATGCCATTAAGTGTGTGCTAGAAGAGAAATAACTTTGAACCATATGTTTGTCCCAAAATGACCTAGTTTGTGTCGAGTAAATGTTAAACCCGATTAAAATTGTCGTATTAGCAGTCAAGAATGGGAAACATGTCAGAAATTAGAATGCTCAGACCTGTTTAGCTCCTTTTTCATGCTGTAAATTATTAGAAATTATGATGACAGAATGTGTGTTTTTTTCTAGGTTTCATCCAATTTGTTATGAAAGATATTTCTGATAATAATACCCAGTTGTTAGATGGTGCTTTACGAATGTTAATGCAGTTATTAGTACAGTGGAAATCTAATAATAATAATAGTAACAACAGTAATACTGCATCAAAAGATGCACAATCCAATAAGGTCAGTTGCTAGTCTTTTCTACAATTTACGTCAATGCATGGAATATTTATAGCAGGCAAATTTCTGTTTTCTAAAATATGTTTTGATATCAGACACCTTTTATTTTGGTTATTACTTACTTTTAAGTAGTAAATCTTTTCAGTAGATATCTTTGTAAATTCATTTAATCGTTCCCTCCCCCAAAATAAAATTTAAATATATAAAGAATATAATTAAAAAAACATTATTTGAAAGATACAAATTTTGAAGGATACAATTAAACAAATTTTGTAAGAATCCATATTGGAGATATTTTTTTATTCATGTACATTTTATTTCATGGTTCTGAGGTAGTGGGGAAAAATATCTTTATTTTGCATAGTTACAGGATAGATCAGGTGATACAGTACAACCAACCAATCAGATTGTTAGTTTAGACGTACTGCATGAAGTAGAAGGTTTGGCACTAGTTATGATGTGCAGCTGTCGTATGATGACAAGGAAATTGGCTGTAATTTTGTTGAAGGAAGTTCGAAATATATTCAATTCATACAGCGCAACCCAGGTACATATATACATTGAGACTTGTATGAAGGGCTAGTAATGCTATAAACAATACTAAGAAATAATTTTTAGCAACTGCATTCACTATTCTTACATCATGTGATTTGCCCTGTATAATACAGGTGTCCGTCATGATAACCAGGACTACTTCTACCTTTCTCCGGAGTCCTGTACTACCAGCCGGACTTGATCTATATATTGATATTATTGCAAACCTGGAGCCGCAGTTGCTCTCTAACTGGGAAGTCCCATGTTTGATCCCTAGGTTGACCGAGAAAGTTTATTGTGATTGTGCAGGACAAAGGGACTGGCAAGGGCCAATGTATAGTCATTCGAAAGGGACAAAAGGTCCCATTGACACATTGTGATGCATGTAAAAGACCCCATGGCATATTGACAGTAGGAGTAGGCTGCAGTACAGTGTCGCTATCCGAACAAGATTTCCTCATAGCACACTGTATGGCATATGCCTGACTTCATTAGCCCAGTCGGAGCAGAATAGTATGACATTTAACACCATTTCATTTCTTTTTTTTTCATTTCTTAGAAAATAGATTAAAAATATACATGCATATCACATTATCATGTAAATTTCCTATCTATTTAGAAACATATGCTAATAAAATAAATGTAGAAGTGAGAATATGTATATATTATTATTATTATTCTAGGTGTATAATCCATGTTTATTAGATGCTATAGATAGAGCTTGTCCAACTATACTAGAACGATTACATCAGTATCTACCTCCAGCTGAAAAGGTAAACATTCACTCTACATCTTTTATATCAAACAAAAGAAAATCCAAAATATTTATAAAATGATTTTTTATTACTTGTTTGAAATTTTTAAACTTACCAAACCAGATCGTTCATTTATCCACACTAACATATAATGTAGTCATTGATTATTTAAAGATACATTATGTAAGATTTAGATAAAGAGCTAGCCATTTTTGCTATAATAGTTTGTAAATAGATAATGAAAAATGAATAATTTTGAAAATTTCATTCAAATTACTCTTATTGCGAGCGAAGATTTTAGCCTTTGAAGGTTTGACAATATGTGTGCAATAATTTCAACCACCTTACTAGTTATTCGAAGCTAAGTCTCGCTCCTCCATTAGTAGCTTAAATCAAATTATGGCTAACCTATTCTAATCTATTTAATATCAAAGAAATCCAATGCCATCGAGAGTTAATTATGGCCTGGATAAGTTAATTATTGTCTAATTAATAATTAAGAAAACATTTAAGGTCCAAAGAAAGGCCTGCAATAGGCAGATTTAGCTCTTGCATAATGTATGTTCAACATTTATTTAAAAAGAAAACAACTATATGTCAACAGTAGATAATATGTGACTACTGCCAACAAAATCAATCACTTGGATCACTTCACAAAAATGGAGTTCTACACAAATGTAGGCTTTGAAATGCAAGAATAATTGCTGTTCGGACTACTGGTTGTAAAATTATTTGACATGAAATAGATCCCTAATCTTGATTGTTTTACAGAGAATCTTGATTATGTATAATTCAACATCCCATATTAAAATCAATTTATGAGGCATTTAGAGTTTGAATACTTAAAAATGATTTAGATTTATGAAAGAAAACATTTCAAACTATTCAACCATTTACTGCTATATATAGACTATAGCGCAAAATAATAAATGCGACTTCTGGCTGATCTTGCTGGCTCTGTAAACCATTTTTTTTTTTACCCACAATAGGACAAGTTATTTGATTTGTCTTTCTATTATTTTTGTTTTATTTCAGTCAATCTATCTAACCTTGTGTAACATAGATTTATCATGGGTTGTGGACAAGGCAGCTACAACATGGGCAACTGCTGATGGATCCTCACAAGACGGAAACCAAGTCAACTACAGTTTTCATAGAATTGACCTATGGATACGATTTGTGGCAGCCATCGTTTCTAAAGATTTTGCTTTGACTTCCTGTCCTCTTGCTATTGGTCACGCCTGGCCTATTGTTTATACACGATTAACAGCTTTATTTCCATTGGTTGATCCAAGGTAAACAAATGTCTGCTAGTTTCACAAGTTACAAAGATATGTCCAATCTTAGATTATGCCATTATAAGAGATGTCCAATGTTAGTTTATTTCCTTATTAGAGATATCCAAATCGTAGCTCGCAGTAAGATATAGTAATTGTTTTCAATAGAAAGAGTTGAGTTATTTTGATATGATATTATAGGATATCTAATTATATGACAAATGGGGAGCTACAGTGAGCTAATCTGGAGATCTCTTGTTTGATCACTACGGTGACCGAGAAAGTTCATCACGATTTTCCAGCGTGTTCCCCTTGTGAGTGATGCATGACAAAAGGCCTAGCAAGGGAAGAAAAACTTAGTTCTTTTGTACACATTAGCGTGCACGTAACAGATCCCTTAGCAGTTGGAATTCCATAAGAGTAGTTGGAGCTAACCAGAAGGATGTTCAACCCCATTACAATTTCAAGTACTAGGTTGCACGGATTTCTTATCTTAATATTCTTTTGCCATGATTGTTTTTCAGTACCCAAACTAACGATAATCGAGCCTCGTCTATATTACGAGGTAGTAAGAAATTAACGACCGAGAAAGATGTCCATATGCAGCTATGGCAGAATTATGTTGTTATGGCTTGTAGTATAGCACAACAAGGTGCTGTTATACCTCATAGATGTTCTAGTCCAGAATTAGGGTTAGTATACATAGAAATACATTTACATAAATCAAATAAAAATATATCCAGTTTAAAAATTAACCACTTCATTCTGAAGGGGGTTGGGTGGCTGAATGGTTAATGCGTGCATGTTGGATCAGAAGGTCTGTCATCAGGCCAACTGGCATGGTTTCGATTCACCGCTTGTATGTGACAAGGTGTAGGGTCACCTATCCAACCTCGTGGATTTTCTCAGGTTTCCTCCCTCTAAAGACCTCTACACACAAGTGAATAATTGAAATAAAATTGAACCATATATTAGTCCCGAAATGACCTAGGTTGTGTTAAGTGGATGTTAAACTCCATTTCTGTCTCTTTTTTTTGTACAATGTAACATATATCATAAATTATTCAAAAATTTGACTCTATTTTTAAGAAATTCTTCACCAGAAAGTATAGCATCAGAGAAGACTGAATCTCGAACAGCTGTGAACAGTACAGCTAGTAACTTATTTCATCTTCTGGTACCACTATTAAAATGTGAAAACTCTGATATGAAAGACATGGTAGTTAATGGTCTAGGTTATTGTAATCCTGCTGTATTCAAGTAAGTAAAATAAGTAATTATTTAATTGTTAAGCTATATAAGTAATACTGATATATTATTAATTTCTTCTTTAAAGGGACAATAACACTCTCTGTGGCTGGACAGGTCCAGAAAAAAAAATTAGCCTTATTCTAACTACAAGATGTTTAAGTGTCCTACCTGTTGTGTAAATTATCCATTACAACCTATCTCACTTGTCCAGAGGGTTCGAAAATATGTTTAAATACAAGTTGTATTTGAAAGCGCTTACGTAAGGCTTTTCAAACCATGTTACGGCATGTAGTTGACTTTTTCCAATTTTTAAAATTAGGTGTGTTAAGATGAAATTTGTATCATTTTTCAATTGAAATATTGTAAAATAGTACAAATTGTTGACCAGAATAAAGATTGGAACATATTATTCAGTTACAACAAGAGTGGTATTGGGGCTTTAATTTTGTAAATGGCACTGTGTCTTGTAAAAGAATGAAAGCATGAGTCTTAGTCATACTATATATCTATCACCCTTTATTAATATGGATGGGGCTCGAGGATTGGCAACTGAATGGTGCTCAGATTTCTAAGAAAAAGCTGAACAAGTGTGGGGCCAAGAACTACGACTATATTTGGATTACCAGATTACGACGTTATTGACCTAGTTAATTTACAGTCATCTAATTAATGAGCCTAAATCTAGCTATCGACCATTTGTAGGTACTGAATTCAATACACAAAAACAGAACAACCATGCTGAGAACTAACTAAATAAACCCCATAGTATTTAGTAATAATAATACCTGACAAATATCAGATAAACTTAGCAAGTGTTGAAGCAAGTGTTCGTAGATTAGAAGTGCACGCCCGAGCAAGTTCTACTGTATATTCTGATTAGTTAATTATTGTAGCTTTCCAGCTTTCTATTCTCTTTTTTGTTTTTGTAGAGAGTTGGCTGAAGAATTGTTGCCATATATCAAAGATGCTATCGATAAAAAACAAGATAATTTACGGCGTAGAAGAAAGAGAGATTTATTACGACTACATCTAGCTCATATATTTGAACTTATTGCCGCAAATAAAACATTTGCACAAAGGTGAGATATATTATAACATTTCTAACATTTAGGGCAAACCGATTTAATCTTATTTATTTATGTAGTGAAACTGGTATAATATGTTTTTATGTTAAATATAGTGAAACTGTCTTCTTTGATTGGCATTTAGTAATTGAACATAATAACACTAGGTACAATTTTATGGATACACAATTACTGAGTTTGATACTAAGCGACGTCTTGACGAGGATACTCTCGTCTTTATCAAGCAAATATATTATCACATCAAAGTTACTTGTTTATCAAAACTTAAGGGGGGGTGGCTCCAATTCGATGAGAAAATATTGAAAAAATTTGACATTTATTTTAATTACTTGTTTCTACTACAGCTTATGACATTCAAATATAGATAATTATGTTCCTTGGTGTTTTGGCTTTAGTAGGATACATCACAATCTATTTTTTATAAAGCAGGATTTTATTTACGCTTTTCCTCAACAGCATGGGGTGGCCATCCAAGATTTTGGGAAATGGGCGTGGTCCAGGTTCCGAAATGCAAATTTTTCAAAAACTTGTGTGATAACATTAAAGTCCTGAAAATTTCAAAGCATTAGCTTAAATAGTTGACAGTGCAATTTAAAAAACAAATATTTTCTCATTGAATTGGAGCCACCCCCCTTAATCTAGCTTCTTTATTATTTAATCAAATTGTACCTTGTGTTATAGTGAAACTGGTATAACATGATGTTTTTATTTTATTTATAGTGAAACTGGTATAATAGATAAAGAACATGGCTGTTTAAGTAGTATGTTTGTTGATTATATCGATGGTGCGAGACAATATCTAGAGGGAGAAAGCGATCGTGATTTACCAATATTACAACAAATACGATTACACTTCAGTGGTTTTATACAAAATCTCATATCTAACACGCCATGTAAGTTCTGTTATAAAACATTTCTCCAAACTTTATATTTTGGGTAATACAGATTTGTATTCACCCAATTCTTGTGATCAAATTTTAATGTTTTGCTGTAATTTATATTAGTAGATTTGGATAGAACATGGGACTTGTTAAACAATTAATAATTTATAGTCAATTGGTATGCTAAGTTTTGAACAGAGATTGGGAAATTCAACACTAGTAAAATGATCACTCATTATCAAAATTGAGTGGTCAGCTTTAAACTGGACACCAGTACAAATGAGATGATTTGTGGTGATTTTAGACGATTTTTACGAATTTTCAAACAGAGATTTGATATTGAATATGCAAAGATTAAATAGTACCCGGGTTGCAGTGTTAACTATGTTACATGTGAGAAGAAGTAGAATCGACTGCCTAAAGATCCCTACGAAAACGGAGGTCTAACTATGTACATAATGGCTACTATGTAATTAAAGAACCCTTAAATTTTGAATTAAGAGGAAAAGTAGGTAGAAAACGCTACTGTCCAGGCAAAATTCACCTCCATGCATTCACACGTACACAAGTAACCAAATAAACAGTGTGTTAGTGTCCGAATGACCACTGTATTGATGAGATGTTAAACTTCCATTCCATTTTAACGGTACTGTTCCTTTAACAGTTGACAGAAAATGTTTCGTATAAGAGAGAGAGAGACCGAGAAATGGGGTTTAACGTCCATTCCACTCAAAATAGGTCATTTTGGGACTAAATTGCTTGTATGTAGGTTGAGGTCTTTAGCAGGGGGAGGAAATCTGAGGACCAGAAGAAAAACCACAAGGTTCGACACACATCCCTACTCCAAGTTACATTTAGGCTGGGAATCACACCAGTTGTCTCAATGACAGACCTTATGATCTAAGGCACATGTGTAAGACCATGGTTTCAAGGGATTAATGGAAAGACAATTAAATATTTTAGTAACATCAAGTTAATCGCTGTCAAAATATGTTTCTTTCCTTTTTCAGTGGACTTGAGAAAAACTCTGTTGTCACGAGAACTAAGATATAGTCTCTTTCATCTGTTTGCCAATTGGAGCGGTCATTTTAGTCATACATTCGGAACTACAGACAGGAGGTAAACATGACTTATTACTTTAATACAGAGCAGTGGGTTGTCTTGAATACATTTCACATTCTGGGCTCTTAAAATATTCACCTCCCCCTCTTCACTAAAATACTTTTGATGTCCAATTTTTGTTAATTTTGTATTCATAAAGCCACACTCATTTGAATTTGTGTTCTTCAAGAACACCTTTGAACATTGAGCTTTCTATTTAAAAATGGAGCTTTCTATTTAAAAATGGAGCTTTCTATTTAAAAATTGAGCTTTCTATTTAAAAATTGAGCTTTCTATTTAAAAAATTGTGCTTTCTATTTAAAAATTGCGCTTTATGTTTAAAAATTGAGCTTTCTATTTAATTTAAATACAAAAAGAACTTGGTTGTGTTCTTCTCTAAGGCTTTTAGTTCCAATTTTTTATGTTTTGAAATTTTATGTTCACAAGATAGAGGCTAGAATGGCTATTTATTTACCAACATCTCAAAAAACTAAAAATTATATTGATTTGTGAAGTAGTTGTTTTTAATGTCTGCTTCCACCAAAGTGTCGTGGACAAGATTGGCCTTACTCCTAAGCTTAAACGTAATTTATCTACAGATTGACTGCTAAAGAAGAAGTATGGAATGAGCAGGAGTTATGTGCTGTGAAAGCCATGACGGCCGTGTTATGTTGTGGTAGAATGTTTGATACACACGGTTTAAATGACGATGGATCCGGGTATATATATAACTGGTTAGATACATTACTCAGCTCGCATGATGAAAAGGTAGGTGTTCGTGTATAGATTATACGTTTTATGACCAAGAATCAAGTGAGAGTATAATTAAAGATTGTACCAATTACTTATGATCTGGTTCTTGTTGTTGGTCTTCGTGGCGACGGTCTTAAAAAAAGCCTAATGCTCTGCCAATTCATGTAAGATGTATAAAACTTTGCATTCTTATTCCTTCCACACCTGCGCATCAAATGACGGATTTCGATTTGCTATGTCGTCACAACCTTGAAGATTGGTTACATTTAAGCCGTAACCATGCCATATTTAGATTTTCTGCAAATGTTCATTTTGGTGTATTCATGAATCTTGATTTTTTTTCCAATTACTGACTCAAATTTAAACAAATAAGAAAATTCTGAACATATTTTTTGAACCATTTTTGGACTAACATTCCTTTTAAAGATGCAAGGGATATGTAGTCCCTCAAATGACATTTAGATGATATAAGATGGTATATAAAAAAAAAATATCAAATTTTACGCAAAATTGACGATCAGCAGCTTTAGGAGATTATATGATTACTACTCTTGATTTTTTATGAACAAAATTTACATTGGTAATTGGCTCATTGTATTAAGTATCATAAAGCCTGTCATTGAGTCAACTGGTGTGGTTTTGAATCCTTGATTTTACGTGACAAGGAGTAGGGTTGCCTGTCCAACCTCGTGGTTTATCTTCGGGTCCTCCGGTTTCCTCCCACTGCTAAAGACCCTTACGTGCAAGCAAATTATTGAAATAAAATAAAACCATATGTAAGTCCCGATATGTTGTAGTTTGTGTTGAGTGGACGTTAAACCCCATTTCTCTATCTCTCTCATTGTATTTATAAATAAAGTATAAAATATTTGAGTAGCTATAATTAACGTGGGTTATTTTATCTATCAGATGAAGTCACAGGTAAGATTAGTTGGCATGTAGTGGTTACAATCACCTTCATATTTACATATTGCTAGTTTCAATCAAAAAAACAAAACGGCTTTTACTAATACTGTCAAACATGAAATTATTACTCATATGTGCTTTAGATCGTGAGGTCTATCATTGAATCAAGTGGGGTGGTTTCAATCCCATGCTTGTACATGACAAGAGTAGATTCGCCTGTCCGATCTCTTTCCTCTCTCATTGTTAAAAAACCCTAAAGACGCTTAAGTGAATTAGTTAATTAAAATCGAACCATGTTGGTCTTGAAATGACATAGTTTGTGTCAAGTGGATGTTAAACCACCATCACTATCTCTCGCCAGAATTGCTTTTAGATTTTAATATGCTTTTACTCATGATAGGAAAGCTCAAATTTATCATTGTCATAAAGTTGACTAACTTTAGTTTGCTTTTACCAGTTGCTTTTAAATTTTACCAAGCCATGTTTTATGAAATACGTAAGCTCTTGATCAGATTAATGTGAAAATTATATCCCTTGTCGCCCTTGACAGAAATACAGAATTGGCATAGACATAATGTAGATCTATGCAGCAGAGATCTACATAGGAGAGGGGTTAAGTAGGTCATGCCTGTTCTCTCCAATACCATTCATTTATGAATAAAATATTTTTATAAACAAAAATGAATTATGTAGTGAAAACCACCAGCTTATTTATAGCTTTAAATCTGTTAATTTGGTGTGAATAATAATTCCATGTTTATCAGTATTTAAATCAATACAAACTTTCAATCTATAGGCTGCTGTATACACAACTCCTACGTTAGCTAAAGTTAGACTTTTATAATTTTAACCCCCTCTAGTTGTTTATAAATTATGTTCAGTAATAAAATAAAGACTTTTCTTTTTGCTTTGCTTCAAAACTTACAGCTTATATTCAACTTAAAACAGCGTTCTAGTTCCAGTACTGATGGGTTTTCCCCTTTTGGTTCGTGAACAGTTATTCCATTATAAAGTCTCATTGGCATAATGATTGGAAAAATTAGTTTGTTTTAGTTACAAATATATAACATTAGAGAAATTAATAAGAGAGTTCCATAGATCTAAAACATGTGTACGCTGTGATTTAAAATTTTGAAGTTCACCAATATGATAAAATAGTTGATGCACCTTTCTTTGTATATAAATGATAGGAATTTCTGTATATTTTTCTTGTTGATTTATCAACTAATACATTTCATATAAATTTTAAAACATAAGAAATAGAATGCTGCCATGAAATAAAGAAATAAATGAACATTTTTGATACATGTATATATCATTGTTTTAGAAATATTAGAAATAGTATGTTACCTAATTTTTTATGAAATATTGACTGAAATGAACATTTGTTTTATATACTACATTAAATTTCCAATTTGTATAGTGACATGAAGAAAAAAATAAACATAAGAATAAAATAAAACCAAGTACGAACAATCCAAACCATTAGACAAAATTCAAAGTCCAGTATAGGCAAAATAGTGTAATCAGGAAAAATAGTGTATTCAGGCAAAATAGTGTATTCAAGCAAAATAACGTAATCAGCATATGGACTGTTCACCGTGTACAAAATACACGACAAACAGTGAAAATCGACCCTATTTTAGTTAAATAAAGAGATGAATAAATATTATAGTGTTGATGCTAGCTATAGGTAAGAGTATTGTATACACAGTCTGAAGAAGGGAGGTAATTTAGTATAAACTAGCAATATGTTATTGTTACATTCCCAGTTGACTTGTATCATGTTTAATATTTATTTCTTGTGGTGCTTCTCTAGAGCGTTTCTTTCTTTCAGGAGGTTTTATATTTATTTTTTTGTACCTGGTCCTGTCTTGTTCTTTGTTCTATTTCTTGGAAACTTAAGCTAACTGTGACATTATAACTATGTCATTTGGGAAGCAAATTCACTAAATTCATTGTCTGCACCTAGTATCCAACCTCGTGGGTTTACTCTGTGTCCTCCGGTCCCCCCCCCCCTCCCTGCTTAATACCCCTACAGAAGCGAATTATTGAAATAAAATTAAACCATCTGTTAGTCCCAAAATGACCTAGTTTGTGTCGAGTGGACGTTAAACCCCATTTTTTTTCTCTCTCTCTGCACCTAGTAAGATGTTAAATTTCCTTTCAGTATCTAGAGAATAAATTTAATTAATAAAACCTTCAGAAAGTATAATTAAAGATACATTAAGTAAGAGTTAGATAAAAGAGCTGACCGTTCTTGTTATAATAGTTCAAAAATAGATAATTCAAAATGAATATATTGAAAATTTCATTCAAAGTACTTTATTCAGAGCAAAGATATTAGCCTTTGAAGGTTTGACAAGATGTTTGCACTGATTGTAACCAACGTACAGGGGCCTGTTTCACGAAATTTTAACTAAGATAAAATCCGATTTTAGTAATTCGATTGGATAGTATTAGATTGATTTTAGCGCTTAGCCAATCAGATTTAAGTATTTACTAAAATTTGGATTTTATCTTAAGTTAAAATTTCGTGAAACAGGCCCCTGGTTGTTAGAAACTTAGCCTCGCTTCACCAGTTTTAGATTAAATCATTAAATGGCTGAATCGTTCTAATCTACTTAAAATCGGACCTAATCAATGGCATCAAGGTCTTATTATGGTCTTGTCATGTTATAAATGTCTAATTAATAGTTTATATGTAATTTAAGGCCTAAAGAAAGACCTGCAATAAGCAGATTTAGCTCTTGAATAATGCATGTTTAAGTGAGATGAGTGCATAAAGCGCCCAATGATCAAATTTAATTAAATCTTTTACTCACCGACACCATCTTTAACAAAAACTATAGGCTGATAAAATCATCTTGATATACACATTATGATCACAACAGTATAATGTTAATATAGAAATATAAATACAGTTGACATACACTTTAAGATTACAAAAGGAAACTTTTTAAATGAATGCAAAGGCTCAAAAAAACTTTTATATTCTGTGGATTAATTTAATTTTCAAATGACATCGTTCAGAGTCAGACTGTAGTTTAAAGTTTCTGAGAAATTGGTCCCTTGATTTAAAAAAACCAAAACAAAACATCTTGAATAACCCATTGATATATATTACAAACCGTTACTTATTACGACTACTTTTATCAAATTTTGTAACATGATTCAAAATCAGTTGAATGTTGTTACGTATAATAAAGCTTATTAAATAACTGGGTTATTCAGTATGGAAAGTGCATCTAGTTAATATCCCTACCTATGAATTGTTGTTCTTTTCATAAATTTTGATTTGTGTTAACTTGAAATGGACAAGCTTGTTTTCACAACCAAAAACCCCACCTTTTACATGTAATTGTTGTAGTTGATCGCATCATCATCATCATCATCATTACATCACAGAATTCATTTGAAACATGCTTTTGGAAACTAGGCTCCTGCTTAATTGATTATTTAGAATTTAATTAAGGAAACAAAATGAAAATATCGATGGTAGATGGATTCAATCTGATGAAAATATTTTAGCAAAGGTTACAGATGCCAGTGTCTTTTTACTTGATGCTGTTGACAGATTTTCAATTCCATATACCGGAACCATATCTTTGTAAATATACTTAACGGGCTAGAACTGTTTTTAGACTGATGATATTCCTATTAAAAATTAAAATTTCACAATATTGTAGTTTCCAGGGGATTCCTCAGTCCCACATATGAAAGTTTGGGAGTTTAAACTAGAATGAAAAATCAATATTGAAATTTTTAAAACCCGTTTATACTTGAAAAAAAAGAAACAAAATCAATGGAAACATCAAAAGAAATCTAGTTTTCAAAACCAATATTTTGTCCATCATTTTGCTTTGTTTAACAACTTATGTTGATTGTCATTGCCCCATCATTCATCCTTCATTTGTTCTTCATATCTGGTCATTGAAATCATTTGACTTTATTTGGTAATTAAATCAAATCATCTTTTATGTGTTTTAAGATTTTTCTAGAGATGATAAGAAAGCGCTATAGCAGGGTTTTAAATAGTTAGTTGCTGAGAAAAATAGATAATCGATATTTAGAAAAAGAATTTGTATTTTGATTTAATACCTTTGGAAATAATTATTTAAGCTACAAATTATTTATTGATAGCCTAATTATTATATATGGAGTACCATACTATTAAATAAAATTGTCTACATTATTTTTCTGTCACAGTCAGTTAACTATGGGCTAAAATAAATATAGATATTTCTTTGTGTTATTCCATATTTACTTTCCTCTAAAACATATTAAATTATCATCATTTCTAATTTTAATGGTTCTTACAGCAGTTGTTAGGACATTGGATATCTTGAATAGCTTAGCTAGGATTATCGAATCACATATTATGGGTTGTTAATATCATTATTAGGTGACTCAATCAAGTTTCACAAAATATTTAATCTTTAATACATATAAGGGGCTAGATATATTATTTGTTTTTTACAGATTTCAAAGATGTCCTTTGTACTTTTCAGATCTACGATTTAGCAAAGGAGACAGTATTTTTGTTATTAGAGTTTAACTCAGACGTACAGAGTTTATTAGATTGGGTGATTGACAGATGTTATACAGGTTCTAACGAGGTAGCAGACGGATGTTTTAATGCTTTAGCTGCCGTTTTTCAAACTAGGTAAATATTGTAAACTTTTAGAAATGTTTAGGGGGGTTTGATGGCCGAATGGTTAGCACGTGCTTGCTGTATCATAAAGCCTGTCTTTGGGTCAACTGGCGTGGTTTTAAATCCACAGTTGTGCGTGACAAGGAGTAAGGTCGCCTGTTTAACCTCGTGGGTTTTCTCTGGGTACTCCAGTTTCCTGGATGACGTGTTCTGGATTAGCCAATGAAACGGTCTGTAGACCAAGTGTTTACTTGGAAGTCAAGAAGGGGGTTTCTAATAACCTTTCACATAGAATTAAATGGTTTCATTACCTAAATACTTTAATGTTTGACAATTTTCATTTAACAGAGAATATCCATGTGATCATGTGGCCATGCTGAATTTAGCGGTACTAAATGTTGGTAATCCCAGAATTCAGACACATGAAACAGCACAAATGCTTCTTCATCTACTGGACACAAGATTCTTCCAAGAAATACCTATAGTAATGGAGAATGCTGAAGAACAAGCTCCGCCCTGTCTTCCTTTAAATGACATCCTATTGGCTGTGTCGTACTGTCACTCACAGGTGTACCTATCAGAACAGCTGGCTAATATACATCCTGATCTTACACTTCCCATGATATCGGGTACGTAAAACTCTTATTAACTTTAATAATGCTTAGAATATATCATACAAACCCTATTTATGGAATAACAATCACTGATTTATTAACATGCAACGTTTCGACGATGATAATCTCGTCTTTATCAAGAAAATGATAGCATATATGTTATATATAATGTCTATATTCATGCCTTCCTTTTACTGTATATAAATACTTGGATATTTTACATTTGCTTGATAAAGATGAGATTATCATCGTCAAAACGATGCATTTTAATAAATCGGCAAGCCTGGACACAACTCAAAAATTTGTGCCTGACAAAATGTCAGGCACAAATCACTTGGTGCCTGACATGGCACAGGTTGTGACTGACAAACATATCGCTGTTGTGTTTCCAAGAAACGAAATAAAACTCAACTGTAGGCCTCGATGAATCCCCTCTGTCTAGTGTTTTACGAAAAAAAACAAAACAAATCCATTGCTTAGTTCTGAATGGAGTTGCAAAAAAGAAGTGTTTGTATCTTTAGAATAAAGTCCAATCGCCATTCAATGGCATTTAGTTTCAGCATGGTCAAATGGATTTAACAATTGAATGTTGCGTGAACCGTTTATCCATATAGGCCATAGAGAAGTCACGCATTGTTTTTATTCTACCGCAGTATTTCACGCAAATCTCACATTTTAACGAAGTTACAAGACCCACGTGTTCTTGAAGAAAAAAAACATAAATCTGCATCATACTTTGCAAGATCTTCTCGCAGGCATTTGCTGTCTTCAAGGTGTGACTTTTATTAGAATTTGTAGGACAAGAAATGCCATTTTGCTTTGACGAGACGAGACGACCTTCACCTTCGAGATATCTCGCGGTTGACATGTCTATGATGTTATAGGCCTACTGCGTGTATCATCCTCAAACTTTTTGAAGAAAGATGTTATTTTTTGCATAGTGCTAGCCTTCAAATTTGGACCAAATTACGTGTTTTTATGTAAATATAGTAAATACAAAGGCCGGATTTTTCGTCTGCTCAAAGCCGGGGACCTCGCTCTCGCGTGAAATTTTTAAGTCTCGAATAAGCTGACCTATTTTTGTCGCACACATGGCACAGAGTAAAAATAACAGAATAATTGTCTGGGTTGATCAAGACTTCAGATTTCCGGATGTTTACAATCTAGACATTGTGGAAGTGGCTACTCAGTTTATACATCAGTTACGATTCTACATTTCTTTTAAAAATATTGGGACGGACAAATTGACAGGAACAATAAAATTTGTGCCTGACATGTCGTAAAATTGGGACGGACAACGTCCGTGTCCGGCCGCTTGTGTCCAGGCTTGTAAATCGGTGATTGTTATTCCATAAATAGGGTTTGTGTAATACATGTACTGTTCAATTACTTAATGTCACTTAAAGAAGCTGAGGATATATATTGTAAGAGTAGACACAGAGAGTTTGGTGCTGGTCTGCTGAATAAATGACCAGGGATCGCATTGTTGGCTTAGAAAGTTTCTCTGGGTTTAACAGGACAGAGGACATGGCATGGAATTGCGTCTAGTCATTCAGATTATTTATAAAACGTAGCCCCACCTGTCTTCATTAGCCTTGTAACATATTGCGATGATTCATAGAACTAATGTCATTAACTTGGATCTTCATACATTTAATAGGGTGGTTGGGATGGCCTAGTGGTCTAGAGTGCCATGCTGGCCGCCAGTGGCCGGCCATCTCTGGCTTGCGGCTGTGGTTTTCGAGCACTGCTGTGAGCGTATGTGGCATGGAGATAGGGGCGCCTTCTCAGCCTCGTGGGTTTCCTCCGGGCACTCCGGTTTCCTCCAACTGCAAAAGACCCCTACGCGCAAGCGAATTATTTAAAAAAAATAACAAACCATATGTTAGTCCCAAATGACCTAGTTGTGTTGAGTGGACGATAAACCCCATTTCTCTCTCTCTCTCATACATTAAATAAATTCTGTTAATTTAGATTTTTGTACAGAAGATAACCGATATGGGCCTTAGCCTTGAATCAAAGAGGACTTCCACTACTGTATTGCAGTTTATTTGAATTTTTTTAGGAAGGCAAACACTCAGGATTACATAAAGTGCTTTAATTGTGTTATATCATGTCTGTGGTTTTTGTCTTTTCAGAAATAACTCATCGATTTCAAACAGCTCGACCATCTGTTCGTCAAACTTTATTAAAATGTCTTTTACCATGGTTACACAATATGGAGTTGGTCGATCCGTCATTGCCACCATCCAATCCTTTATCATCGTTCCTGACACGTCTCCAAGACAACCAGACAGACAGTTTTATGACATCACTACGAGGGGATGGGTGGGGATCAACACAAGCTACAGAGATGGCTCTCAATAACATCTTCTTTCTCACTGCTAAAGTAAGTAGACCATACAAGAGGTGTGCAATGACAACAATGGGCGTTGATTTGAGATAACCTCTCAAGTTTTTTGTGCATCATTAAATCCAGGCCCGGCGGTTACACAATATATTTTCAGACTTCAGTTAAGAATTTATGTAAAATTATTCATCTTATTTTAACTAAAATTCTGACCTCTATAAGAAACTATGTGCAAAGTTTTGTGTTTCTGGATTAAAGATATTTCTCATAAACAGTAATTGTAAGTTAAGTAAATTAACTGAAGTCTGAAAATTCTTTTTGAAACCGGGACAAGGCTGTACAGTTTTCATGTTTTACAGAATGAAAGACACAAGACTTTGGTATATTCTGTGGCTGAAAAAAGGGCACAACTTTTTTCTACATCTCCCTCTGACCCCCCCCCTTTTATCTTGAACATAATCCTTGTTTGAGCATAAACATGAAAAATGATACATACACTGTATATATTACATTTTGATTAGTGGTGGCTTAAAAACTATGGCGCTGACTCGCAACCAAAGGGGTCCCCGGTTTGATCGCTGTGTTTGCAGGGAAAGTCCTTAGAATATTCCATATATACACTTCATTTGTGCTATATACAAATGGTACGAAAAACCGAGGTCCTGTGTACATATTAGTGTGCACGTAAAATATCCCTTGGCAGTTGCAATTCAATATAAGAGTAGGCAGTAGTGCCGCTCTCCAGACAAAATTTCCTTCATAGCACACTTTAGTCAGAGGAGAATTTAAACCCCATTTCATTTAATTTTTGTTATACAAATTCTGTGTATTTAGTTATGTTATACTTGTATTTTTAGTTTGGAGATGAACATCCGTTTGAGATAGAATCCTTGTGGTCTTCCTTGTTAACATGGCCAAACAATCTGAAAGTCATCATACGTTATCTAGTGATAATAACTAATGTAGCAGCTTCAGATTTATTATTATATGTAAGTATCATAAGATTATTCGGGAACAACAGTAGGATGTTAAACCCCATTTCATTTCATACTGCTAATTTTGTGGCAGCCTTTCCTTCATAGTATACTGCATTTATTTTTATTCAAAAACATCGCTCAAGCAATAGAGCAATAATATTTATTTTTATCAAATATTTTTCTTGTATGTTACGGATTCCTGGTTAGAAATTTTTTATATTATTTTTAATTTTTACTAAATACAAAAGTTTTACTCGAGATGACAATAATGTAATAAAATATGAAATGTGTTCTATTTATTACAGGTTAAGAGAGTTTTAAGTTACCTTGGTAGAGCGAAACCAGAAAAATTAGTTGATGAATTGATGAATGAACTACAGGTATGTTCGACCTCTAGCTGGCCGGTCACCTCTGGCTTGCGGTTGTGGTTTCGAGCCCTGTTGTGAGCGTATGTGACATGGAGATAGGGGCACTTTCTCAACCTCGTGGGTTTCCTCCGGGCACTCTGGTTTCCTCCCAGTGCTAAAGACCCCTACGCGCAAGCGAATTATTGAAATAAAAATTGAAAACCATACGTTAGTCCCACACGACCTAGTTTGTGTTGAGTGGACGTAAAACCCCACTTCTCTCTCTTTCTTGTATATAAAAGTAAAAATCTTGTGAATAATGCTCAAAGACTGCAATCAAATCCTAAAGTAGTAATGAAAATAAATAGAGTGTTTAGTGATTTGCCTTAGAGCAAGCCCTATTACATGGTGATTATCTAGTACTAAATTTTAATGGTAAATAACTTTCTAGGTATTATGTCAGAGTATAAATTCAGATATGCCAGAAGTTATCGAGGAACGAAATATTACTGGAAATGCCTCTGTCTCAGCCTACATGTCTTGTAGGATGAGTGAAACATACATGAGATTCAAGAAGTTACTTCCTTGGTCCTAGTAACGCTGGCACGATATATTGTTAATTCAATGAATCGTGATTCACCTTCTCACAATGCACATTTTGAATCGCGAGATACTGAATAATTTTTCACAATTCTTTTTAAGGATTTTTTGTCACTGCTAAAAAACCTATCACTCTTAATTATCCGCATCACACATAATCCATGGGTACAGAAACACTCACATTGTTTTGGTCCTTATGTTGATCCACATCGATATTGTGATATAAAACAGTTTTATTTCTATGACATCGACAGAACTAAAATTTATTACTGTTCTCGTGTTTTGTTGGTAAATATTGACCTGGTTATGAATCGTCTGTAGTGACAATACTCAGCCCTAGTTCCTAGTCAAAGATGGGAATCGAATATGGCCTAACTCACATAACTACAGGATCTCACAGTCCTGTGTAAAACACTATATATTTAACTCTTGCCAAATGAAGTTAAAGGAGGATTATTGAAATTTGTTCTGTTCATCAGGCCTTCCTTTATGTCTATTTTATTGTAAACATTGAATCTATTACAGAGTATAGAAACATTAAACATGAGTATAGAGAGAACTCAGACGCCACCCTATTATCGATTATCTCCCATGAGAAAAATACCAGCAACAAATAATACGACTGATGATGAGAAGATTGTTTGTCAAACAGCCGATCAGTTAGAGAAAGGAATACTCCATACTAAAAGACATAGTACTAATGAAGATCTACCTAGTGATGGGTAATTATATTATTTTAAATGAACATTTTTTAGAGAAAAAATAAAGCAATTGTCAGATTATTTGCAGCTTTTTTTGTAATCAGCATATTTGCGTTTCTGTAAAAACTTCCAGATGAACAAAATTTTATACTGTATAATCAAAACCATTGTTAACAAGAGTTGTTCTCCATTTTTTTCGTCAATTTAGTGACCGTCAATCTATAAAACAAAGAACCTTAATTCTCAGAAGACTGAAATCAATTAATACTATTGGACATACTTATAGTGTGATAATCCTCTGTGGTAGAATCAATTTCCTGATATTTTTCATTAAAATAGGATTTTTTTTTTAAAAAACAAATTTTATCATTAATATTAGATATTGAATTATCCAAATAATATATAAGAATATTAACATGGACTTTTACTTCATAACCACGAAAAAACATCTACTGGTATAAGCACCAGGGCTTTGTTTCTCAAAATCTTAACTGAAGATAAAATCCAAATCTTAGTAGAAACTTCAAATTTGATTGGCTAAGCACTAAAATCAATCTAATATTATCCAATCAAATTACTAGAATTGGATTTTACCTAAGTTAAAATTTTGTGAAACAGACCCCAGACTTGTCATTTCTATCATGTTTCTTTGTATTTTATAGTACAACAAGAACGAATTCAACGGCATCATTAAGGAGTATAACAAGTACAGTCAGTTCTACACAAGATCAAGTTACACTAACAACAGGTACACAACTGTTTTTACAACCTTGTCATTCTTCTAGTTTCACTCGGCTAAACCCAACATCTCGCTTGGGATTCAATCTTAGAGGCATTTTCGTTGTATTTGTGGAAGTCACTGTCTTGGACACGGAGATAAAAATGATAAAAGGCCATCAGTTTCCACACAGTCAATAATGATATATGAAATACTTGGCGTTGTTACAGATCTTTATTATAATGATGGTGTTACATAGTCAATACATTAAACCTCACATACAACCTTCTCCTGGTCATTCATACTCGAGTCTGCCACGGATTGCATTGCATGCTGGTTGACAACAAATTGCACAAGATCATGTGACCAAGTCACTTGCAGAGGACACGACCATACTCTATCTCTGATGTGAATGGTCTCTCTAATCGCTTGATTTTAGTCATTGTTAAATGAATTCTTCAAAGGTTATATATTCTCCAGGGTATATGTATCCATTTTAATTGTTGGAAAATTTTCCAGTTTGGTGGAAGCATAATTGGTAATGCACTCTAAAAATCCCTTGGTTGTTGGAATTTGAAATAAGCTATAGCACCGCTGCCTTGACCAGAGTATTTCCATTATAGCCCACTTTGCAGAACACCAGGCCATTAAACCCCATTTCATTTTATCAGTGTATAGTTTGTTCTCCCTATATTGTCTGATACATTTGTTATTGTCCCCCGCCTTTCGAAGAAAGCAGGGGACTATTAAAATGGGTCCGTCCGTCCGTCCGTCCGTCCGTCCGTCTGTCTGTCTGTCTGTCTGTCTGTCACACTTTTTGGGACACAATAACTCTCTTTCTAATTGAGCTAGAATATTCAAACTTGGTGTAGGTGTTTATTAGGTCATTACCTTGATGGAGTTCGAAGATGAGCATTTTCCGCTAAGGGTAAGCAGAGATAAGCAATTTGATTGGTTGATGCTTTGGGACACGATAACTTAAGTTGTAATTAAGTGAGAGTGATGAAACTTGGTATATAGTTTTATTTCATCAATACCTTGACTAAGTTCGATAATGAGCATTTTCTGCTCAGGGTAAGCAGAGCGATAAGCAATTTGATTGGCTGAGACTTTTAAACATAATAACTCTCCTTCTAATTGAGCTAGGATATTCAAACTTGGTGTAGGTGTTTATTAGGTCAATATCGTGATGAAATTCAAAGATGAGCATTTACCGCTTAGGGTAAGCAGAGATAAGCAATTTGATTGGTTGATGCTTTGGGACGCGATAACTTGAGTTGTAATTAGGTTAGAGTGATGAAACTTGGTATATAGTTTCATTTCATCAATACCTTCACCGAGTTCAATAATGCGCATTTTCTGCTCAGGGTAAGCAGAGCGATAAGCAATATGATTGGCCGAGACTTTGGAACATAATAACTCTCCCCAAATTGAGCTAGGATATTCAAACTTGATGTAGGTGTTTATTAGGGTTAATACCTTGATGGAGTTCGAAGATGGGCATTTTCTGCTTAGGGTAAGCAGAGATAAGCAATTTGATTGGTTGATGCTTTGGGACGCAATAACTTTAGTTGTAATTAAGTGAGAGTGATGAAACTTGGTATATAGTTTTATTTCATCGATACCTTGACTAAGTTCAATAATAAACATTTTCTGTTGAGGGTAAGCAGAGCGATAAGCAACTGATAGGTCTAGACTTTGAAACACAAAAATTCTCCTTCTAATTAAGGTAGAATGTTAAACTAGGTGTAGGCGTACATTAGGTGAATGCCTTGATAGAGTTCGATGATGAACATTGTCTGATTCTATGTGGTAGAGAGTGATGAAACTTAGTGTATTGTTTGATTGCTCAATACTTTTGAAAAAAATAAATGTGTGATTAATTAATATGTGTCATCTATTTTTTTTGGCATTTCGGCGGGGGACATCAGCCTCACTGTTGGCTTGTTATTTCTACTTGTAGAAGAAGAAATACGTGGTCCGACTCCAACATTTACTAAACCAGGAGAACACCGACGTAGTGAATCACCATCACCTTATCCTCTACCCATGCCAGCGTATGGTGGTTACTTCGCACCATTAAATCAATTTCTACCTGAAAATCTTCCTTCAACACCAGGCTTTCATAGGTAGGCCTAAACTATTTATTTCATATAACTATTGAACATTGCATCAAATTTTAGATTTTACTTAGTAGAGCCATATATGTTTACCTAAAGTGTATTTTGGCTTTAAGAATAATTTATAAAAGTTTAGATTATATGCAATGTGGAAGGATAAAAACAGATCGTTGAGCGAGAGTAGCTGAAAGAAAGCTAATTTATATATTCTCTACCTTGTATGCAAATATTTAAAGAACAATAACACTCTTGCTGGCTTGACAAGTCCAGAAAATAAATAATAGCCTTTTCTAAGTACTAGATGTTTAAGTGTTCTACCTGTTGTGTAAATTATCCGTTACATCCCATTTTACTTGTCCAGAGGGTTCGAAATATTTTAAAATCCAAGTCACATTTGAAAAGGTTTACGTTAGGCTTTTCAAATCACTTCATTGAATTTTTCCATTTTTTTAATAAGCTGTGTTAAAATGAAATTTGTATCACCAACTAATTGGAATATCTTAAGATAGTACAATTTGTTTTTGACCAGAATAAAGATTGGGACATATTATTCAGTTACAACAAAAGTGGTATTGAGTCTTGAACCATCTAGCTATGCTAAGCACATTGATTTAAGGCCTTTGTATTAGTAGATACGAGACTAACCTGTAAATTGTTATTTAAATTTCAGAAGTAATATAGCTATAATGTTTTTATCTGATCTTGTATTAGATGGTCTAGAGATAGATTGGTCACCACATCTACCACTCATGTTACATGTTATATTCCTTGGTAAGTCAAACCTACCCAGGACGTTAAACTCCATTACGTTTTATTTCAAACCTACATCGTCCTGCTGGTAAGATATATCCTGGACTTATACATGATATATATATTCACTGTTCTTCATAGTTTCGGAGGTAACCACTTGACATTTCAGCATCCCATTACTTAATTTAACAGAAGCATTTCAGTTGATATGTCTTCCAGTAGGCTAAAACAATTACTTTCTACAAATTCCCCCCCCCCCTCCCAAAAAAATTGATAAAAACGTAATTATAGAGGCATCCCAGTTGTTTTTCCTTCTGTTACATTTGGATCCTGGGGTGTTACACAGCCGCATGTGGTTAAAAAAAGGAAAAAAGCATCCAATCTCCATCTTAGGATTACAATCTCTTTCTTTATTACTCAAAAAGGCAGAAGGGACTGCATCATAAGGGAGACAACTTGTGTCAACTTAAACAGAAGGGATCAGACCACTGCAATGATATACACTAATACTATATAAAAATATGACACTTTCAGTACAACAATAACATTCTAAATACATTTTCAGGATTGGATCACAGTCGACCATTGGTATATGAACATTGTAAGAAACTGTTATTGAATCTCCTCCTGTTAGCATCATCTCATGACCATAGTGATATAGCGCGACTATTGTTGGAGAATCGTAGAAATAAAACAGATACAGTAAAAATAATATCAGAAGATAGAGATTCGGTTATATCTGTAGGTGAGTATAAAAACGCTATTCTTTTCATATGGCTGACCAGAATAAAGGTTCAATATAGAGTGTAAGACTATATGGGGGGTCACGTGGCTAAGTGGGTAAGGCGCTGGCACGCTAGCTTAGAGGTCGAGTGTTTGATCACTGCTTTGGCCTAGAAAGTTTATCTCGATTGTCCGGCGTGGTTTCCCCTTGTCAGTGATGCAGAACGGAGTGCCTGACAAGGACAGCTGTCTAGTAGTTCGGATGGAACAAAAAACTATGGTCCTGTGTAAACATTGGCTTGCACGTAAAAGATCCCTTGGCAGTTGGAATTCGATAAAAGAGTAGGCTGTAGCGCAGCTGCCCTGGCAAAATTTCCCTCATAGCACACTGTATGGCGTATACCTGTCTTCCATTAGCCTAGGTTAGGTGTTAGACTATATACTGGTACGTTTATTAAAAAAAATACCGCCAGTTGTATATAGGTTTGTAAAAATCCACCAATTTTAACCTATAGTCAGTCATAGTTCTGTTAGAATCCAACAATTCTAAACTAATTTTAGTTGTAGGCCTGTTAAATTCCAACAATTCTAGATTATAGTCGGTAATCCTAATCATAGCTTTTTTGGACTATAAACTTGTGGCCTGCATAGTAAACATTATGGTCTATTGCTTAACCACTGATTCCTTCCCTTTCTGAAAAGTAACAATTGCTGACACAAGAATTTTTTGTGGTATTTTTTTTTCTCAGAAACCCCACCTCGAGAGGCGAACCTTCCACATCAAATGATAGCACGGTCAACATTTAGTATAGATAGTAGCGCCACCATTACACCAGAAACTACGAGTACAATGGCTGATCCTGATAGTTTTAATACTGTAGAAGAAGTGGCTCAATGTATTCTAAATTTCATGGATAATAAGTAAGTCATAATCCTTATAAGACATATAGAAATAGATTCCACTAAAATAATGATACCTGTATGTGTATTGAAACGTAGCATGGGAGTTGGGTGGTCTAGTGGTGTAACTTGTTCCCTTCAGATCATAAGAACTGTCATTGAGTTAAGGGTTGTGGTTTCAATCCCACATTTGTATGTGACAAGGAGTAGGCTTGTCTGCTAAACCCCATGGGTTTTCACTGAGTTGTGCAGTTTCCTCCCACTGCTCAAAATCCCTGTGCACAAGTGAATTATTGAAATGACCTTGTTTGTGTCTAGTGGACATTAAACCACATTTCTCTCTCTCATTCTTCCATTTATGTTGTTCATTTCATCAAAAGTGAAATCTATAATATAATATTTCAATATCAGTCTCGTCTCGCTTTCTGATACAATACAACCACATTCTACACACATCATGTTTTACACATGGTCCTGTGTGAATCATTATTAGCTTAACCTCAACAGAGAATCAAATTCAACTCTTTTACGTACGCGGGGGTTGGATGGCGGAATGGTTAGTGTATGCGCTGTATCGTAAAGCCTGTCATTGAGTCAACTGGTGTGGTTTCGAATCCCCAGTTGTACTTGGCAAGAAGTAGGGTCCGCCTGTCCAACGTCCTCCAGATTCCTCCCACTGCTAAAGACACCTACGTGCAAGCAAATTATTGAAATGAAATTAAACCATCCGTAGTCCCGAAATGACCTTGTTTCTGTCGAGTGGACGTTAAACCACATTTCTCTTTCTCTCTCTTGATCAATTTTGAGTAAATTCTTAACTGAATCCTGAGAATCCTTTGTGAACTCAGGACCTGTACTTTTTGGACTTGTTATGAATTCGTAATAATTGTTTAATTTGTTTGATTATTTTTTCCAGGAGAGGTCGTCCCTTGTGGAGTTGTGATGACATCACACCAAAGATGTTAAATACTCAAAGTGCAACTCATTTAGAATATTTCCTGAAATGTGTTGTTCGTTGTTTTAAAGAGATTTATCCGTTAGCTTTAGTTGAACAACGTTGGTCCCAGACAGCTTTACAACTAGCTCTGTCTTGTTCATCCAGACATTATGCCGGTAGATCGTTTCAGGTAGAAGAAATATCTTACAAATCTTTCAATTATTAAAATTACTTCTTCAAAAATCAGTTGTAGAGTTAATCATAAAATTTAATAGTGGGAGAATGATCAAACTTGGTGTAGGTGACTATTTTGTGAATATCTTGACTGAGTTCAATGACGAGCCTTTTTTGCTTAATTTAAGCAGAGATAAACAATATAATTTGACAATGCTTTGGAGCATGATAACTTATATTATAAGTGAGTTGGAGTTTTGTATTGTTTTATTACATCTATACCTTGACTAAGTTCGATAATAAGTATTTTCTGCTCAGTAATAATAGGAGGACTGGACTACATGCAAAACAAACAAGACAAACTTGTGGACAAGACAAACTACCTTGACATTGCAAGAAATAAACAACAAATATCAAATCAAGTACCTGTAATTTAAATTGCTCAGTGCTTTATATGAATTTATATATTGAAACACAAAACAATTTAAATGGAAATAACAAGCATTGGTTTATATATATATATATATATATATAGCACAACGTTTCTTGTCGTTATCAAGCACAAATGATAATTAGTAAACTAAAGATACTTGTCGAAACGTCGTGCTATATGTATTTAAACCAGGAAATTGTGTTGAGTTTCAATGTGCTTAATCGCTAAATGCGACTCAAGGATGACATTTATATATATATTGTTTGTTCAGATATTACGCGCTTTAAGAATTCGTCCTTCCACCCAGATGTTATCTGATATTCTATCACGTCTGGTTGAAACTGTTGCTGAACAAGGAGAAGATATGCAGGTATATGTCATAATCTTATGCTGAATGTTAAAACATATGTATGTCACAGATCCAGGATAAGCTAAGGGATTTTCAGATACCATTTTATAGAAATGGCTATTAAAACGTACTATGGCTTGAACTACAACTGAAATTTTAAAAAAGTAATCAAAAAAAATCTTTATTTATTTAAAAATCATCTGAAACTAAAGAAAAAGAAATCAAACAGCTTGATTTTTAAGAGTCCTCTGAAACTTTAAAAACAATCTAAGAAACTACAAAATTAAAAGTAGTCTTTATCCATGATGCCTCTCAAACTGCATAATCATAATTAGTCTTTATTTATTTAAAAGTGTTATTATTGTAACTAACATGACAAGCAATACAGGTGTAAAATTGAATGTGAACGAATACAGATGTGAACTAATTTAAATTTTCAAATCACTCCCATAATGGCGAAGCACATTAATGATAGTAAGTGCAAAATAAATCTACTGAAAAGGCACAATACGCTGAAATCACAAAAAAACGTACATATGAGATTAAATGAATGGATCTGACGGAGGCAAGCTGTAAGTACAGTAGAATAAATGTTAACTGTATTATTTATCAGGGTTACGTAACAGAAATAATGCTGACCTTAGAGGCTGCTGTTGATAATCTCGACCTGGAGTTCCGTCCTATAGATTTTATGAGGGAGTTGTTTATGTCCACACCTAATCTTGCCAATGATTCTGATGGTAGAAGACCAGGTATGACGGCACCAAAACAAGCTTTACCCCATCATTGTCGCAGCACAAGTTACTCTGTTGCTGTTATAACACAGAAAGCTCGAGCTGCTGCCAGTAAGTTAGAATTAATATTTTATCAGGTTTACATTCAAACAATTCAAACTTTAGACATTCTCAGACATTCCTTTTCAAAAGAATCCCCGCTTGTATGTGACAAGGAGTAGGGTCGCCTGTCCAACCTCGTGGGTTTCCTCTGGGTCCTCCGGTTTCCTCCCACTGCTAAAGGCCCCAAGTGCAAGCAAATTATTGAAATGACCTAGTTTGTGTTGATTGGGTATTAAACCCCATTTCTCTCTCTCTCTCCTTCCTAAAAATCTGTTATGGGAAGGAGGTTTTTATTATTGTGATATTTAATTTGTCAAAAGATTGCTACATGGTTTAATGACTTGTTTGAAAACATATTACGTGTATTAAGTTAGATAATCATTGGCACTAAGGTAGAGGTTTTTAGGGCTTTTCACACGAAAAAAAGTAGTTTTATTCTCCTTGATATAATCGAGATTGGCCTTTTAAGCGATACAGAAGTATCTTTGTTCTAGAATATTGGGAGGGGAGATGGCTGAATGGTAGGTGGGCGCGCGCTGTAGCATAAAGTTTGTCATTGAGTCAACCGAGGTGGTTTCGAATTCCTGGTTGTACATGACAAGGAGTAGGGTCGCCTGTCCCACCTTGTGGGTTTTCATCAGGTCCACTGCTAAAGACCCCTACGCGCAAGCGAATTATTGAAATAAAATTAAACCATGTGTTAGTCCCGAAATGACCTAGTTTGAGTCGAGTGGACGTTTAATCCCATCTCTCTCTCTCTCTCATAGTTATAATCGACGTTGGCCCTTAAGTGATACAGGATTATCTTTATACCAGAATATTTTTGTTGTATGGCCTTATATAGCATGTCGAGTAGACGTTTAACCCCATTTCTCTCTCTCTTCTATCCCTGATATAGCACCAAAAAAGTTAAATTATTTTGTTTTATTTTCAGTAGATTTAAGGAATAGAAGTAGTACAGATGCTGATAATCGTAGATCAAATCTAGCGAGATCACGTAGTGCTCAGTCATTGAAGAATCTGGACCAGAATGGTACAGAAGATAAGATAACTCTATTGACACAGATGTTCTGGATCTGTGTTTCACTACTGGAATCAGACTACGAATATGAATTCTTATTAGCAGTACGACTATTAGATAAGGTAAATGTTTAGTCAAATGCTCTGTTTTGTTCTGTGATTTTTGGGATGGGGTGCTGGATGTTAATCAACGAATTTGATAATCCAAATCTACATCAAGCCAAATGTAAAAGCTGCGTGTCTTCCATTATTTGGGGGTTGGGATGGCCTAGTGGTCTAGAGTGCCACGCTTCGACCTCTAGCTGGCTGGTGACCTCTGGCTTGTGGCTGTGGTTTTCAATCCCTGGTGTGAGCATGTATGGCATGGAGATTAAACCATATGTTGGTCTCGAAATGACCTGGTTTGTGTCAAGTGGACATTAACCTCGATTTCTCTCTCTCTCTTCCATTATTTGCTTATTTTTTGACTACTTGTTGGGTGAAATTCAATTTTTTAGGCCAAAAATCAATGTTGGACTGTTTTACTGCATTTCTTTCATCAAAACTTTCTCATCTTATTATCATGTAACATTATATTATCACCTCTATTGTCATGTTTGATATGTCTCTTGGAAGAATAAATAAATAAAAACTTTAATACTGAATAAATTTTTAATCACAGATGTTATGTCATCTACAACCAGAAAGACCAGAATGTCGAGAAAAGTTAGAGAAGATACTGCAGCAGATCAAATGGCCCAACTTTCCTGGTCTACAGACATTATTATTGAAGGGTTGTACATCAAATATGGCGTGTGAAGCCACATGGTCACTGTTAGCGCGAGTCGTGTTATGTATTAACGCACCTATCATGGATCCAACTGGAATGTGGGGTAAGATGGCCATTTACTGGAATTTAGGAAATTGAGAAATTTGATAGATTATTACAGGAATTATTCCAAAATTTTCTTCCTTTCTTTTGTTGTTTTAACTTACTACACTTAGTCATGATACAAAGAAAATCCATTATGCAGCACTTTCAGTATAGCGCAGAATGGTATTGGTTGACCTCAAATCAACCTACAAATCAAAATCTGTGATATGCTATCGTCACATACCCAAAACACTCTCTTCTTCAGAATTTCTTTAGACTTTAATAGAGTAGGCAACCAACTACACAGAATGAAAATATCAGTTAGTTTAAATTAGATTGCCTTAGGGAAGGATTTGGTTTCATTCAGTATTAGGGTGTTTAATAGACATAGTAAGCTTAAAACATTATCTTGTAGGTTTTCCCATGAATGTGATGGCTATGCTACCATATATGGTACATAATTATGAGAAAAATAATAAGACGTGTCGTGATGCTGCTGATAATGTGGCTCAGGTAATTATAGAATGAAATATGAAATGTTATTTATTTACCTTAGGCCAAGGGGCTAAGCGAGAGGGACGCAATGATGAGCTTTGCGTCATAGATTTAAGTTTTGCCCAACCCCCACCCTTGCAAATTCTACAAATCGACTCAAACACGTTCCACAGAGCTCAGTATGACTTGGCAGCAATAGGGGGGACCCCTTCTCCCCCTCTCCCTCCCCCTTCCCCAGCACACGCATATAAATACTATTCTTTTCGGCGGGAGGGGATGGACGGGATCTTGTTCCTCATGCATAATCAAGGGTCACCATGCTGCTTATTTTAACTGACATTTAAGTGTCTGAGATCAATAAAATGTTGTTCAAAATCATCTGTCATGAAGACATTGCCTGGTCAGTCTCAGACAAATTTAATAAATTATTCTGAAGTCTAAAAATCTTATAAGAATTTAAACATATTTTTAGCAGAGCAAAAAAAAATATAAATTTGATTGTACAATTTCTTCTTACATGTAAATATTATAAATAGACTGAATCAAAAAATGGTAACAGACTTTGAATCAAATATAATTATGCGCTTAGAAACACTCATGTGTAATGAAGTTCTATATAAATCGAACAACATTAATAATGTTAGAGAGAGAAGTATGGTTAAAAAGGTCAAATTAAATGTAATAATATTAAATACACTAAAAAAGATGGTTGAAACCGTGGAATTGTTTTATTTGTAGATGTGTAATCAACAATCTGAACGATTAAATAATCTGGGTACTGTGATGACCTTATATAGTCGTGGTACGTTTGGTGGTAAAGATAGTTTTCAATGGACGAAATGTGTTGTTAAATATCTACATGATGTATATTCAGCAGCTGTTGTTAGTATGGTCACATTCTTAGTTGAGGTAAATATATTTATATCTATATATCCATTCTTGTCACACAGTTAGTTTACCATATGTATATGGCACTGAGCATCAAGGGTTCAATCTCTGGTTTCTCCTTGTCAGTGGTGGGGGACAGAGGATCTGCCATCTAGTCTGTCTTGTCTGATGGAAACCAGAATTGTTCCATAGACCCTTATCTTCATTCAAATTGGTACTGAAAACGGAACTTTTGCATCAATTTGAAATGACTGAGTGCCTGGGCACCCCACTATAACCCTAATAGTAGAATCTCACAAATTTAACCTTTAAACTTTAAGATACAAATCTTTCTGATTCAGTGAGCCTACCCTTTGCTATTCTTTACCATTTAGTGTAAAATGTGCCCCTTCACTGCCATATTCATATTTGAGGTTAAAGACTCATCTGTTTAATGTGGGAATACAGTTGTACTTTACACAATATACTGTTACACAAAAAGTGAAAGATCTATAGTGTACAAAGTGTTTGTAGATTGAAATTTGAGTATATAAGTATACACTATTATCAACTGAGTATCATCATCATATTACACTCAACATCATCATCATATATAATAGCCTTGCGGCTGTGGTTTCGAGCCCTGGTGTGAGCGTATGTGGCATGGAGATAGGGGCGCCTTCTCAACCTCGTGGGTTTTCTACGGGCATTCGGATTTCCTCCCACTACTAAAGACCCCTACGTGAAAATTAAACCATATGTTAGTCTCGAAATGACCTAGTTGTGTTGAGTGGATGTTAAACCCCATTTCTCTCTCTCTTTATCATATATAACTGTTTCAGATTTTAGAGAATCGACATGTTTATCATATTGAAATGTTTCAGATATTAAGCCCGGCCCATATCGCTACGACTACAAACAACCAGACAGTTGTAAAACTAAACCGAGTCGGTGGTACCAGTCAACACACGTCCGAATCTCACAGATTAGGCGTCTTGAATACCCCGGAAAACAAGGAGCACATGACTAAATGCTACTCTCTGATTGGCTAAACAACAGTAAGACAATTGATCATGTCATGTGAGTGTCCACACAAACACGATGGGTTACGACTGCATCCGGCTATGACTGAACATGCTCAGTCGGAAATCGATTGAATCGTGGACGTGGGACTGTCCACACTGCACTGATTATCTGAGACAAGGCGTTGCGTTGGGTAGAGTCTTGGCAAGTCGTGGCAAGTCGTGGCAAGTCGTGGCGATGTGGGCCAGACTTTAAAAAATAGAGATATTTATTTTATTATGTAATTGTTTCAGATTTTAGAGAAAGGACCATCTATGTATCAATCAGCAGTGTTACAGATATTACACTGTATGGTTCATTATATAGATATCAACTCAACACCTAGTAGTTTACTTAACTCAGAACTCTTCAACTCCGCATCTAAACACGTACAGGGAGCTAATTTCAAGGAAGCGTTAAAGATACTGAAGTTAGCCGTCACCCGTTCATCAACTCTAGCAGCTGCTCCACCCGTTAGTTCCAGTATTAGTAGTGAATTAAATGTCTTCTCTCACACTTCTTTTGCTGAGGCGGAGATTTTCACAAGAATACCCAAAGAACTGCCAGGTAAATTCATTGTTCCCCTGCTGAACGAAGATCGGCAGGGATATTGAAATCTGTTTTGTACATCTGTCCTCTGTACACACATCGACCTATGAATCTTTGTACACAGGTTAACCTTTAGGCTAGTTATTTTGGGGCTTGGATGGCCGTATGGTTAGCATGTGTGCGCTGTATCATAAGGTCTGTCATTGATTCATCTGGCGTGGTTTCGATTCATCTGAGTAGGGTCGCCTGTCCAACTTAAATCATAGTGTTTCATTTTGATTACCAATTGTCTAATTAACTAGTGTTTAATTTGTTAATTAAACGCTTGGTAATCAAAATTAAATACTATGATTTAAGTTGTACACAAGTACAAGTTGAACAATATTAGCTGAAATTAAACTATAGTTATAAATAATTTAACACAGAAAAGAACCATACCAATTTTTCAGTGAGTAGCGTTTCCACCACAGCTAATTAATGACCCATATGTGCAAGCATGGTTTTGATTTCACATTTGTACATGGCAAGGAGTACGGTCACCTGTCCAACCTCATGGGGTTTTTCCAGGTCCACCAGTTTCCTACCACTGCTAAAGACCCCTACATGCAAGTAAATTATTGAAATGAATTGAACCATATGTTGATCTCGAAATGATCTACTTTGTGTTGAGTGAAGATATTAAACATCATTTCTCTCTCGTTCTTTTATCTATTAAGCTAGGGGGGTTGGGATGGCCTAGTGGTCTAGAGTGCCGCGCTTCTACCTCTAGCTGGCCGGTCACCTCTGGCTTGCGGCTGTGGTTTCGAGCCCTAGTGTGAGCGTATGTGACATGGAGATAGGGGCACCTTCTCACCCTCGTGGGTTTCCTCCAGGCACTCCGTTTTCCTCCCACTGCTAAAGACCCCTAAGCGCAGCGAATAATTGAAATAAAAATTGAAAACCATATGTTAGTCCCAAAATGTACTAGTCTGTGTCGAGTTGACGTTAAACCCCATTTCTCTCTCTCTCTCTCCCTATTAAACTAAAGGTTTTGTATTGCAGGACGAACTCTAGATTTTTCGGTTGACCTTTCGAAGACACCAATTATAGGGCGAAAATATCTGGCCGGTGGAGATAATACAAAAACTTTAGAAGAGACAAGCCAATCGGCTAGTCCATCATCCTCATCATCAACAGTCTCGTTGTCAAGAAAACCATCTAACAACCAGGATATAGATTCTGTGTGGAGAAGACCACAAGCCTCACAGGTATATAATAGTTATATTCACCAGTTGAGAACTGAAAGTACTATTTAAACATACATTATGCAAGAAGCTAAATCTGCCTATTGCAGGTCTTTCTTTTAGGCCTGAAGTGTGATCAAAATTATTTTTTGGGCATTAATTAACTTATCCAGACCATAATCAACTCTGGATGTCATCGCTAGCCTGCGATATCGACTGGATTAGAACTTGGTCTGCTGAGGCTGATTAAATCAAATAAAGAATAATCAAGACTATTTTTTTATCATACCAACTTTAGTAATGGTGATCGAGGCTAGGCTCAAAATTCAATCGCTAAATTCTCAGTTCACGATGCATCAATTTAAGCAAATTCCCTTCACATTTTTTTGTCCAGGCAGCAGCGTTTCTGCCTACTCTTCATCAATCCCATCTGTCAATGATTCCCAGGTGGACCTGAATTTTTTGTACCATCCAAATGACTAGGATATATTTTCCTTGTTAGACAGGCAGGTAGAAGGGGTTTTCTTAGCCCATTCCGAATTGAAACCCACGACAGTCTAGTTCAGAGTCAAACGATATGCAGGATTATGAATTGGCTAGTTAACATTAAAGCAACTCGACTCAATTGCTATCAGGATTTATCTTATTCCAAAAAGTCGATATAAAAAATGATATGCCACAAATCTCTTTTAAAATTATGTGTTGTGTTTTAAACTTTGCATGTTACAGGCTCGAACGAGAGAAAGATTGGTGAATCTTTTGACATGTTTTGGTCAGAGAGTTGGTTTACCCAAAAGTCCATCAGTAAGTATTATGAACGGCTATAGGAATGTGTCTTATATATATAGCAGCAAGGTTGGAATGGTTTTACAGTCTTTTGTGCTTGATGAGTTTGATTATAAAAGCTTTTATAGACGAGAAATTAAATCTAGGATTTGGTTTCACAAAATATACGTACATGTACTTGCAAACTTCTGCTTCCATACCAAATCTAGATTTGATCTGTCCATGACCATTATTTCTGAATTAAAAATATGTATCCCAAAGGATTGTTGAGAAAAATTTGAAGTTTGTTCATTTGAAACCTTTTATGAAGTTTCTAAAGCTGTAGACATCCTGATAAGACTATCTTTCCCATCTAAGCAAAGGATCAAAGTCTTTAACATCTGAAACTTGATGAATCTGATGATACTAATCAAATTATTTATATTCATCAATTATAATTATACTAATCATTCCATTTGACATTGATTTATTTATGCTAGTCATCATTCTAGTCAAGGGTGCTATCACAATTGTCGAACATTCAATTCATTAAAACAAATCATCAACATCATCGTCATTTAATTCCAATTATCATCATATCATATAATACCAATTAACGCCATTTTCATTTAATAAAGACACCAGTCATTTTAGCCATCGTAGTCAGTTCATACATATCATTTGAATCCTTTTGTGACATTGGACCTTGTCACACATCAAAACACACATCACAATTTTTCATCATGTCCTAATAATCAGCACTAATCAATATCCAATCAGTACTAATCAATATCCAATCAGTACTTATCAACATCATCATAATCAGTACTAATCAACTTCATCATAATCAGTTCTAATCAACATCGTCACAATCAGTATTAATCAACTTCATCATAATCAGTTCTAATCAACATCATCAAAACAGTACTAATCAATGTCATCATAATCAATACTAATCAACATCGCCATAATCAGTATTAATCAACTTCATCATAATCAGTTCTAATCAACATCATCAAAACAGTACTAATCAATGTCATCATAATCAATACTAATCAACATCGCCATAATCAGTATTAATCAACATCATCATAATCGGTACTAATCAACATCATCATAATCAGTACTACTCATCATCATAATCAGTTCTAATCAACATCATCATATTCAGCACTAATTACATCATTTTAATCAGTACTAATCAACATAATCATAATCAATGCTATTCATCATCATCATAATTAATACTTATCATCACCATCATCATAATCAGTTCTAATCAACATCATCATAATTAGTACTTATCAACATCATCACAATCAGTACTAATCAAATCATTATAATCAGTACTAATCAACATCATCAGTACTAATCAACATCATCGATACTAATCAACATCATCGAAATCAATGCTAATCATCATCATAATTAATACTAATCAACATCATAATCAGTACTAATCAACATCATCATAATCAATGCTAATCAACATCATCATAATTAATACTAATCAACATCATAATCAGTACTAATCAACATCATCATAATCAGTACTAATCAACATCATCATCATAATCAGTACTAATCAACATCATCACAATCAGTACTAATCAACATTGTCACAATCAGTACTAATCAACATCATCATAAATCAAAACCATCATTTTCTTGATTGATTATAAATGATGAAAAAATTAAAAATATGAAATATAACATGGTGGTATTTATAGTGACCATTTGTTTACCTTGCCACTGTTAGGATACAGTTATTGATAATAAGGTAAGAAAGCGGTTAGCTAATAAATCTCTATCACCATCTACCTCTTGGTCCGCTTTTTAAAAATATATACAACCACTTTTATAGGTGTTTTATTTTGTCGAGTCTGTGTTTCCATAGTTTTACATCATTGTCATATGAGAGAGAGAATAGAGTTTAACGACCACTCGACACAAACTAGGTCAATTGGAATTAACACATGGTTTAATTCTATTTCAATAATTCGCTTGCACGTAGCGATCTTTAGTAGTAGAAGGACCTAAAGAAAGCCCACAAGGTTTGACTTGCGACCCTATCCCTTGTCACGTACAACCAGGGAATCGAAACCATGCCACTTGACTCAATGAAAGACCTTATGATACAACATGCACACGTTAGGCTTTTCGGCCACCCACCCACCCTTATTTGCATGAAAAATAAATACCAAGTAGGCTTAATCTGATAAAAGAATTTACATATTCTGAGAATTTATCCTTCTACATATATATATTAAAAAGATAAACTTCAATCTCAATATATTTTATGTGCCCCAAACAGAGAATGCTAGATCGAAGACAGTCCATAGCATTTTATGACGTCATATGTGGATTGTGGGTTAGGTTAAGGATTAGGGTAAGGGCTAGGATCTGCAGATTTTGTTAGAGTCTCGAGATTTAGACGGGGCTAGCCCTGACCCTAACCCTGGACCAAGCCTAACCTTTACCCTAACCTGTAATCCACATATGACATCATAAAATGCTAAGGACCGTCTTCGATCTAGCGTTCTCCGCCCCAAACAGGCTCGACATTTTATCATTCTGGATCTTATGCTTCAGTTGGTGATGGTATCTTGTGTTCAGCTGCAAAATTATTTCATGCCTTCAATGGTTGTCTTTCATTTTATTTTCCTAAGATATGAATTTTGTTATAATTTGAAACTATGTATTGATTGAGTTACATTATATATAACCTATTTTAAATCCATATCAAGGAAAAATACTTTAAACTTCACTCACTCACTGCAAAAAAAAGAATTAATTTATATGACAGTTAGACATACATTATGCAAGAGCTAAATCTTCCTATTGTAGGTCTTTCTCTAGGCCTGAAATGTTATCTAAACTATTTATTAGATATTAATTAACGTATCCAGACCATAATCAACTCTTGATGGCAACGCTAGCCTGCGTTATCTGTTGGATTATAATCCGATTTCCTGCAAAACTTTTCTTCTTGATTTAAAGATTTATGGATAATCGAGACTATGATGTTTTTCCTGCCGACTTTATATAGTAATGATGACAGAGGCTATGCAGAACTTTCGAGCGCTTATATCTCGGTTCATTATCTAGCTTTTTTTTTAACTATTATAGTGAGAACATCCAACTCGTTAACCAATCTCCCATAATGTATCTTTAAATAAAGTTAAATATTATAGAGATAAACATAAATATATAGAGCTAAGCTTTCAGGTTAAAATGCCCTAATAGAGTTAGGCTGTAGATCAATTCAAGCTTGCACATTGGTAAATGTTTTCAGGTATTTGGGTACCTTTAGTTTTTTGTTGCTGGTATTCACTGTCAGACTTTATATAAATTTGTACCTGGTATAAAGTGGTCATATCCCCCGTTAAAGTATAATGGACTTACCTTATAGATAAATCTTTAACAATGCTAGTACGATTTTACAGAGGTGGGAACAACTTGCTGGACCTCGAGTCTAACTCGAGTCACAAGACCTAAGGTTGAGTCCTAAGGTTGCTGCCTTAATTACTGAGTCGAGTCCCAAGTCTTCACAAAGCCCAGGTTCCGCAAACAGTCAGTTCATCAGATGAGTCCGCAAATCAAATCGTACATAATTCGCGACTCTTCAGTTGCCTTTCAATGACATATGTTTTTGCTTAATCTTGTCATAGATATTGGGTCGTGAGTTGCCATGACTACTGAGTTTGAGTCAAGTATTAAGTCACAATAGATATATTTCCCACCTCTGCGATTTAATCAATTTAGTAAAAACTGATTTTTGAATAATTTTAAAAAGAAATTTATTTATTTGAACCAAACAAACAAAATTTACAGTATGTTTTTTTAGAGCTACAGAATGATATTCCTCGGGTATAATTGTACACTTAATTTTTTTAAATGCTCTTGGAAAAAATTTCTAACTTTGGGCTTTTTTTATTTTACCAGTTTTAAACATATAAATAAAAACATGTTACATTTGAATATGAATAATTATTTGTATTATACCATAGATTAAAGAAAGTTCATTATTAAGTTATTTATTCCATTTAAGATTACCTATGTGAGTGGGGTAACATCATCACTTTGTATATTTACTCAACAGTCTTCGTTCTAAATACTTAACCATTGACATGAAAACATATCCAAACTTCTGAAGGTTTCTGGCATATATTTTCAAGCAAATTATAGTCAGGGAAATGTCGCAAACTTTCAAGACTTGGGGATCCAAATGAATAATCCACTGATAGATCTTGACACACCCACCCACCTGCCCATCCACGCCCTTGGAGTAAGAAAATGTTCATGATTCGGTAATAACCACCATTTAATTTATCATATTCTACCCATGGTTATTTAACCCTACCTACCCTGTTCCGCAGGTAATTTGTTTGGATGCAAATGTTACAATGTGGGGACGTTCTATTATTAAAGACGGCAAAGAAAGGTGATATTTTGTAAGCTGATATAATGAAATATTACAAATATTCATGGAAGACAGCTGCTAATATATTTTGCTCACGTGGCTGTTTTTCACAAGCAATTATTATAACCTAACCGTTTACTAAAAGATTATAAGCTTAAAGATGTGATTCATGATACACGTCTACCTGATGATCAGCTTGTTTTATTCATCATGATTGGTTATTTCAGGTGATATTCAGCCAATCAAGTGATACATTAGATCATCAACAGAGTGTAGCGTCAAGTGGAGAAGAAGCATCATTACCAGAAGTACCCTCAAGTAATCATAGCTTATTATTCACGTTTTTATACCCTCAGACAATCCTATTTTATTCCCTCAAATAATGATACTTTATTATTACCATTTTCATACCCTCAGGTAATGCTATTTTCATACATTCAACTAGTCTATTTTATTATTACTGTTTTCATTGTGGATTTTATAAATTCCTCCCTCAAAGCCTGATTCCCAATCACATTGCAATCAAATAACAACTGAAATATTAGTAAATCGAATCAAATAAAATTCAATTCTCCAATATTCTTACGATGCTAAAACTAAGGAATAATCTTTCTTTTGATTTTAGAAGTAGCCTATTCTATAGCTGTTATAAAGATGAAAGTTTATTACGTGATTGTAGTGGTAATGAGCTAATAATGACATGTATTATACATATTTTTTTTAATTTTGTATAGATGAAGGTTTATTACATGATAGTAGTGGTAATGAGCTAATGATGACATTTAAAGGTTTTGATTTCTTGGATAATGAATTGGAATCCGAGGTAAGAGATATATTTTTCCTTCAATCAAAATATTAAGTAAATATATCTGTTGTGAATCTAAATGGTATCTAGTAAAATCTTAGTTTGACACATAGTTAAAATAAAATATTGTTTACCGTTCTACGTTTCTTCACCAATAGTGAAGACATACATATGCCATGCAGTCTGTTGTCCGGCAAATTGTGTATGAACAGCAACATTTCAATATTCTCTTCATCTATTTCCAATTGTCAAGGGTTCTTTTATAGGCCCAAAATGACCTGCTTAGCGTCTGATGGACATTAAATCATTGGTGGTACTGTGTAGCACAATGCACTTGCTCGATGAACACTGACAGCATATGCAGGCATGTGTAATCATGGCAAAATAGATAAAAAAAAATTATGAGGTGTTCACTATGTTGTAAATGTAGTAACAACAAAAAAAACAGTGAATGGACATTTTTTTTAATCAGTATTTTGAATTGTTTGGTGTAGAAAACTAAGACAATAAATCCCATTTTATTTGAAATGTATATTTTCTGAAAATAATTAAAAAATAAATTTTTGTGTTTCAGAATGAAGATTTCTTTTCTCAACTTGATCGTAGGACATCTATAAATATGGAGAGTTCCCCTACGTCTATAAGTCGTCGTCCTCATCATTATGGTAGCGTACCTGATCTAAATATAATTGGTGTTACAATGCAGGAGATACCAATATCACCTAGTGATAGTATTAGTGTTAAAGAGGAAACTGTTTCTAATGATGAGGTAAATTCATTCATTCATTCATTTATTCATTCATTCATTCATTATTTTGTTATAATCCCATATCCTAATATGTTCATATAAATATAGTCATTGCCCCCATGTGTGTCTTTCCATTGTCCATCCAGTCATCTTAGAACCCCATATAGAAATGTGTCCATATATGGTCTTTACTTCCTTGCGTCGTTCTGCCGTCCACAATTTCTTATGAACACAGCATGATTTTCTAGCAGAGTTTCCATCGTAAGTGGTGCAAGGATTTTCCTGTGGGGTTTCCCTTGTCAGTGATGCAAGGAACATTGCTTAGTCTTTTAGACTGCATGGAAAATTGAGATCCCATGTACATGTTGTTGCGCTGTTCAAAGAACCCTTGAGAGGTGGAATTGTATTGCTGTCTAAGCAAAATTTCCCTCACAGCACATGGTTGGTGCAGAAAATTTGGAAGTTAAACCCCATTTCATTCATTTATTCACTTTTTAACAGTTTACTAAATTGAGCGATCATCTGTATCATCTATTGCTTTCATCATGGTTTATTTGTGTAATTGTAGTCGAGTTCAGCCGCTGATGAGAGTGGTGTACCACAAGATCTAGCTGCCTCTAATTCTATACTTGTACAAAATGCTACATTACAACGAGAAAGACGACATTCTAGTCCTTTAACTGCTTCTACGTAAGTATATACAGTAACTCCTGGCTAAAAACATGCCTAGATATTTAAAGTGGCTCTCCCAATATTCAAAATTATAGGTCCGTATATAGATGTAGCCAATTGAGATATAGTAAGTTTTGTGTTCCAACTTGGAAAATAAAATTGATAAACAAAATGACTGTCTCTTAGAGTTTGTCACTTATTGAAATAACACTTTTTCTTGACCCAATAATTCAGGTTAGGCTTATTAAGACTTTATTCCCCGGTTGTACGACTGTACGTGACAAGGAGTAGGGTCGCAAGTCAAAAAATCATGGAATTTTTTCAGGGTCCTCAGGTTTCTTCTAACTGCTAAATACCCTCACATGCAAGCAAATTATTGAAATAAAATGGAACCATATGTTAGTCTCGAAATGACCTAGTTTATGTTTCGTTGATGTTAAACCCCATTTCTCTCTCTCTCTCTTGATAATGTTTCTATGATTTATGTTTATATTTACAGCCATAGTTTATACAGTAACCATAGTGAAACAGATATAGTAGAATTAAGTGGTAACACTGCCTCGCCCAGTTTCTCTCATCTCCATGCACTATATTTTAATCTTCAATCTGATGAAGTAGAGGAAGTTTGGAGAGGACATGTTGCTAAAGTTTTAGCAGAGGTGTCTTTAACTCATGCTGTTAGTACATGTCAGATCTTTCCCAGATTATTCAGGGTAAGTTTATACAATAATATACTTCTTCTATTGTCTGTTAAGTAAAACTATCCACATGATGTTTTAAAAACAAAGTAGGCTTTTGGTCAATCTGACTAAAATATGGTCTATGTTTCCTTTTTTTTTATACGCCCACATTTTCATGTGGACGTATCATGTCGTCGCCCCTGTCCGTCCGTCCGGATGTCCGTCCGTCCGTCCACAATTGTTTGTGGACTCTCTACAGGTCACAATTCTTGTCCGATTTTGACGAAACTTAAAATATAGGTTTATCCCCAAAAGATCTCGGCTGCTTTCGATATTGGCATGTATCGGATCAAAACTTCATGGATTATGGCCCCTGATTGTACGAAAAATCACGTTTTTAGCTTGTGGACCCTATAGAGGTCACAATTTTGAATCGATTTTGATGAAACTTTACATGCATGTTTATAACCCAAAGATCTTGGTTCCTTTTGATATTTGCACCTATCGGAACATAAATTCCTGAATTATGGCCCCTGATTGTCCGAAAATTCACCTATTTTAGCTTGTGGTACCTCTGGAGGTTACAATTATTATCCGATTTGAAAAACCGTTCGATTATATCACCGTTACACCCTAAGAAAGGTTCAGTTCAAATTTTGGAAAAATCGGACCAAAATTACCATACAAAATGGCCGCCGTTCGTACGCAAATACTGTTAAAAAATGGTATATCAAGGTTGTGGACCCTGTAGAGATCACAATTTTAATTCGATTTTGATGAAACTTGAAATGCATGGTTATAACCCAAAGATCTTGGTTCCTTTCGATATTTGCGCATATCGGATCGTAACTTCCTGAATTATGGCCCCTGATTATACGCAAAATTGTCTTGGTTTAGCCTGTGGTCCCTCTGGAGGTTACAATATTTATCCGATTTAAAAAATCGTTTGATTATATCACCGTTACACCCTAAGGAAGGTTGAGTTTAAATTTCAGAAAAATGGGACCGAAATTGCCATACAAAATGGCCGCCATTCGGAGGCAAATACTGTTAAAAATGGTATATCAAGGTTGTGGAACCTGTAGAGGTCAAAATTTTAATTCGATTTTGATGAAACTTAAAATGCATGGTTATAACCCAAAGATCTTGGTTCCTTTCAATATTTGCGCATATCGGATCGTAACTTTATGAATTATGGCCCCTGATTATACGCAAAATCATCTTGGTTTAGCTTGTGGTCCCTCTGGAGGTTACAATAATTAACCGATTTAAAAAATTGTTTGAGTATATCACCGTTACACCCTAAGGAAGGTTGAGTTCAAATTTCGGAAAAATCGGACCAAAATTACCATACAAAATGGCTGCCGTTTGTACGCGAATACTGTTCCTTTCGATATTTTCACATATCAGATCATAACTTCCTGAATTATGGCCCCTGATTGTCCGAAAAATCGCCTATGGTCCCTCTGGAGGTCACGATTATTATCCGATTTAAAAAACTTGACTCTATCACCCGTTACACCATACGGAAGGTTGAGATTGAATTTCAGGGAAATCGGACCATAATTGCCAGACAAAATGACCACCGTTTGTACGCTAATAGTGTTAAAATATGGTATATCAAGGTTGTGGACCCAGTATAGGTCAAATTTTAATTCAATTTTGATGAAACTTGAAATGCATGTTGATAACCTAAAGATCTTGATTCTTTTCGATATTTGCGCATATCAAATTGTAATTTAATGAATTATAGCCTTTGATTGTAGGAAAAATCACTTTCGATTTTGCTTGTTCTCTAACCATCTCTCGAAAATGTGGGCGTATCCTGCCTGGCAGTGCCAGCTTACTATCTTTAATACCTTAGATGAAGATCTGACAAGTTGTACTAGGGTCACACATGCGTCTTTTAACCCTATGAAGTCAGACATTGATTAATCAATCAGCGTTGCCGTTTGTAGGGGTTTATCCACAGTTCTGTGCAGAGCATGCTCAAAACCTGGACGCAACAGATCGTTTTTTTTGCTAATTCCTCACATCAACTAGAACACCTGTTATCCAGATCCTAGTGTTGTGGAGAGGGGTGATATAGGCTTTATCCTGTTCCCCAATCCTTTCAGTTATCTAAGTAAATATTATTTATTTTAAAAAAAGAGAAAACAAGATTTTGACCTATAAAAAAACGAAGTGAAATAGGATCTGTGTTTTAATCAGATTGCCTTTTGGTGTTCCAGGAAATTAAATGCATACTTTTGGCTGCCATCGGCCTGAAGGAGCTTATGTCGTCACCTCTGTCTGACGTAAACAATTGCAAATATTCAACAGATTGGTTCAAATGAAATGGCTGGTCCCCATGGGTAGCCTACTGGACAGCTGTTAGCTGAAATTTTAAGAAATCTTTTTAAAAAATCTCCAGAAAGGCTGGGGCAAACACGGTTCATATACCTTTTTTCAGTACATTACAAAGATCCTGAAGCGAACTCATGCGGTTATGCTTTTGACCATTATCCTGGCTTCTGTAGACCCATATAAAGCCATTACCTCGTCGATGATATTATAAAATGTTTTATATTTTAGGAGATGAGAAGAAGATTAATGACAATGTGTAAAGAAGCGTGTTATTATATATCGAAAGCTGATTCCTTAAAATCTGTTGCTAGTCAAATATATATCCTTTTATAAATTATATTCTAATCTTATAGGGGAGGTGGATGGCCGAATGGTTATAATGTGCGCGCTGTATCATAAGGTCTGTTATTGAGTCAACTGGTGTGGTTTTCGATGCCCTGGTTGTACGTGACATGGAGTAGGGTCACCTGTTCAACCTCATGGTTTTTCCCCAGATACTCCGGTCTCCTCCCACTGCTAAAGCCCTCTACGTGCAAGGGAATTATTGTAATAAAATTGAACCATTTGTTAGTTTTTTTCGAGTGGACTTAAACCCCATTTCTCTCCTTCTCTAAGCTTATGCCTTTGTCATGTGTTTATATTATATCAGCTTTAGCTCTGCTTTCCATGTATGCGTTTCCTTGCGTGTTTTCACCGGTACCATGGAAACAGTCCCATTACTTTTGCATAAGCCAACTTTTTCACCAGGGGATGTGCTGTGAAAACTCATAAATACTACTTTTTATGAGGTGTGTGTCGATTGAGTGGACTTACCTGTTCGCTTCAGATCATGAGGTCTGTCGATGAGTCAAGTGCTGTGGTTCTGAACCCATAATCTAGGTGACAAGGAGTACTGTCGCCTGCCCACTGATAAAAAACACTAGTGCAAACGAAATGTGGAAATAAAATTGTACCATATATTAGGCCCCAGATGATCTTGATTGGGTCCAGTGGACATTAAACCCATTTTTCTCTCTCTTGTGCCTGTGATGAAAAAAATACATTGTTAGTCTAAGAATGATATTCAGGAATGTTCTAGATGTTACATGAAAGTGGGTTTTTTTAAACATTCTCACCAATTGATATCCATATTTTATATCAAAAGACATTCAAATTAAAATCTTTAACAAAGCTTACTGCAGGTATTAGATATGGTTTATTTACAAATGGAATGTCCCTTTATATATGTGGAATCCGATACAGTAAGTATAATTTAATTATATAAAAAATTAATGTGGCCCATGTGTTGCTAAAGCTAGAGGATGTCAAATGTGTTAGCTGTAAACAGCAGTATTGTAAAGCTGTACCTTATCATACAATACCGTACCAATGGTCTGGGTAGGTTAGGCTATTCTGAGATGTCAACTTACTATACACATTAAAGGCATATGAAGTGTAGTTCCCTAGCTCAGTCTCAAGGTACTCATTGCAAAGATCACTTGCACATCAGAAGGGTCTTGGTGGTTCTCAGACAATCCTTAAAAACAAAAGCAAGATGTGGATTAAGTCTTGTTTTGTTCTTTTTATTTCAGTTGTTAGGTAGTCGTGTTGTAGAGAAACATAGATTCTGTGTGTTAGAGATACAGGAATGTTTTGAGACGTATTATATGAGAAAAGATCAAGCTGAACAGGTAATATACAAATCCAGCTTCCGTGACCTTTTCTCTAATCTCTTATACGTCGATACCATGGGCATATTTTGCATGAATGATATAAAAATTAGGAATCCAGACACTCCAATTCACTTTGATATTCTGATTGATACAAATCTAATATTCATATTTTAAAACAGGGTTTCGCAAAGGATGATATGTAGGCCTATTTCTGGGTTTTCTGTGCCATCTCTCCTCACTACAACAAACTTTAACACTGTTTTCAATAAAGTGTTTCTTTACATACAGAAATTTGATTTATGTTTTTACCCTTTATATGACTTCTTCATAATAAAAAATAATCTAAATTATTAAATCAACCTGTCCATAATATTATAAACAATGCATTGGACGTTAAAATTGTAATAAACAGCAACGTCCTGTGTCCATATGTTGATGATAATGAGTAATGATAATATGTAAAGGATGAGGTGAATATATCCATGGGTTATCAATGCTTGGATACATGTTGATAATGTATTAATATTAATATATTTACAGAGTTTAGAATCATTGAAGTCTAATATAAAACAACAGTCATTGTTTGATGGTGTTACCATGTCAACCAGTGGAGATGAACAGGTAATTTACCTTCTACAAGATTTCATGTAATTGTGTAAACTCAAGATTTCATGTAATTGTGATTACGCAAGGTTTTATGTAAATATTGTATGTATACTCAAGAGAGCAAGTGAAATGGAAATTTATAGAATCTTTTTGAATGATATTAAGTGATCAAGCTTTATAAAAATACATGAAAAACACATTATTATTTTCCTCAGTTAGTGAAATGTGTACTGCACATTGATGGCACCATATTATTTAATGGATGGGTGTAGGATGGCTGAATGGTTAGCACTTGCGTGCTGTATCATAAAGCTTGGTGTGGTTTTGAATCGCCCGTGACAAGGAGTAGGGTCACCTGTCCTACCTTGGAGGTTTTCTCCAGGTCCTCCGGATTCCTCCCACTGCTAAAGACCCCTACGCCAAAGCGAATTATTGAAATAAAATTAAACCATTTGTTAGTACCGAAATGACCTATTTTGTGTTGAGTGGTATTAAACCCCATTTCTCTCTCTCTCTTTTATTTAATGGAGAAGATATTGCCAAGGCTTGAGACCATATATGATCCTGATAAGATATATTTGTTGACAAGACTAATCTTTTGTACATGATATATTTTCAGAAAGTAGATTTATGTCGTAAACTGTACAAGCTTATATTTCAACTGGTTCAATTTTTTGAGAGTTATTTAAAATTATTAGAAGTCTTCCGATCTGTCACTCGCACCCCACAGGTAAGTGGCAGTTTATTTCAAATCATTAACTTTCGTATTACTATATTCAATGAAATGCAAATAAATAAGACAGAGTAATGATAAGTTAAAAGTATTTATAGCATACATGATTTAGGTGTCATGCACAAGAAAGGATATGCCACAATTTTAGAATTCTGATAGTCAAGGTTTCAAAGTTTTGTTTGTCCATTTGTCTGAAAGCAACACATAGCAGTGTTATAATAGTCAAGAAGAAAGTTTGTAAAATTCAATTGTTTCATCATAAATGTGATTCACTGTTCTTTCACAATGTTTTATTGGACATATTTTAGATGACAAAGTTTAAAGATATATAGTTTAGCTTTTACAGTGATAACTTGTTCTAAAACTAGGGGGGTTGGGATGGCCTAGTGGTTTAGAGTGCCGCGCTTTGACCTCTAGCTGGCCGGTCACCGCTGTGGTTTCAAGCCCTGGTGTGAGCGTATGTGACATGGAGATAGGGGCGCCTTCTCAACCTCGTGGGTTTCCTCCGAGCACTCCATTTTCCTCCCACTGCTAAAGACTCATACACGCAAGCAAATTCTTGGAATAAAATTAAACCATATGTTAGTCCCTAAATGACCTAGTTGTGTTGAGTGGAAGTTAAACCCAATTTCTCTCTCTCTCTCTCTCTCTCTCTATTCTAAAACTCCTTCTTATCAATATCGTCAATAATCAATCTATTTATTATCATGATTATGATTAGGTGGTAGATATGTCATTACAAGCTACATCATTACAAGTAGAGATGTCGACAGCTCTACAAGAACTCGAGAATGGACAAGCCTCACCGTTTAATGTGGATTTCAAAGCTGTAAATAAACAAGAAGCTATAACAAGTCTTGCTGAATATCTACAGACACAACAATATTTAAAAGCTGTACAACTCCTACGATCTTTCAGGTACTTCTGATCTAACAAGGCTAATGAAGAGGGGCATACACCATGCAGTTTGCTATGAGAGACATTATGCCCGAACAGCGGCACAACAGCCTACTTATATTTCAAATTCGAACTGTCAATGGTTCTTTTACATGCCCGAATCTTCTGATTAGAGAGCAGGTGCCCTACTGAATGAGTCACGCCAACATGGCTCCAGATTTATATGTCATTTTGCTAAAAGCAGCATAGTGAAGAAGATCAAATTATTCTCTACATATTTAGTTCAGTGTAGCTTATAAATAAACCTCTTTGCTATTGTTCCATCACCAATTCCATACTTGATTTTGTCATAAACCAAACAGATTTATTTCCTTCAAATTGATGGATTGAGTGATTTGAGTTTGATAATATAATAATGCATGTCAATCTCCTTTCAGATCATTATGGCCAAATGACGTATTTGGTATGACATCAGAGGATGATGTGGTGGCATTGCTCAATATATACTGTAGTAGTTTGTCAGATAAAAAAACAGGTAAGAGATATGGTGTAGTTCATTTTAGGCCTGGGAATAATGATTTCAGGCCTGGGAATAATGATTTCAGGTCTGGGAATAATGATTTCAGGCCTAGGAATAATGATTTTAGGCCTCGAAATAATGATTTTAGGCCTGGGAATAATGATTTTAGGTCTGGGAATAATGATATTAGGTCTGAGAATAATGATTTTAGCTGTTCCTGACATATTGGACTTTGTGCCGAACGAGTATTATAATTATTAAAAACCGTGATTTAGTAATTTAGCGGCACTACTACTCTTATATCCAATTCCATCTATCAAAGGATCTTTTACATACCTGCCAATGTGTACATATGACCTCGCTTTTTATCATACCATCCGAACAACTAGACAACTGTCCTTGTTAGGCCCTCCGCCCTGTATCACTCGCATGGCGAAACCATGCCGAAAAATCTGGTTTAACGTTCTCGGCCAACGCGCTGACACATGAAATCCATGTTACAATTCACTGTTATAACTTCTCTTTTCAGGAGTTTTTGTGTTAACCAGAACCGATTTGGATTTGAACCACCTTCATTCTCATCTTATGAATATTCATCTGAAATTATCAACAGCATGGCCGCCATCTTTATCATCTACTGCTACAACTCCCACTCGTTTAACAGAGGTTGTTCTAAAACAGTCGGACTCCAGTACTTTATGACTAGCTGCTGATAATCCACAGCTACAACTGTCTGTGTTCCAAGATGAAATTTTTAAATTCTAGTCATCGTATTATTTATATCTTTCATTTAATGGTCCCACAGATTTTTTTTCTGTCTATAATTTTTGTACTATCATGGCATATGTTAAATTATATATAAGGAGTTCATGTCATTGTACATTGATACAAATGCTTCTAATTTAAAATTTGTGTTCTAAATTATTATTTTCTGTAAATATTAAACAGTTAGGAAATGAACTCACTATTGGATGATTTCGTTATTAAGCAGCTTTCTGGTCAATTGTTATGTATAATCTTTACTGTAAAGAGTCACGCTATGGTACATATAGTGGCTGAATGGTCTAACTCTTGTGCTTCAGATCATAAGGACTGTCATTTAGTCAAGTGGCATGGTTTCTATCCCACATTTGTACATGACAAGGAGTAGCGTCGCTTGCTTAACCTCATAGTTTTTCTCTGGGTCCTCCAGTTTACTACAATTGCTTAACACCTACTACTCAAGAGCAAATTATTGAATAAAATTGTACCATATGTTAGTCCCAAAAGAACCTGGGTTGATATTCAGTGCCATTTCTCTCTCTCTACATATAATGAAGATGTAGATAGTGGACCTCAACATCAGCATTATAGTAAAGCCCTATTGTATTTATAAACTCTCCACAAACAGTGGTTGTTATTTTGAAAAATGTTATGTTAGCCTTATTTACTGCTTTAAACAAATAAGAACTGTGTAGGATTTTCCTCACAGAGGGCATAGGTTTGACGCGCATTAATGAATTATTGTGATTTTGACTCACATTAAGAATTATTGTGATGTTGACTCACATTGATGAATTATTGTGATTTTGACTCACATTGATGAATTATTCTGATTTTGACTCGCATTAATGAATTATTCTGATTTTGACTCGCATTAATGAATTATTCTGATTTTGACTCGCATTAATGAATTATTTATTGAGTATTGTTATCTTTGGTTATATTCTAAGGCATTTTTGTATGATATCAGTCAACAGGTGAAGTTGTATGGATGACCGTATCTGCCAAAATGTGTATTATGGTTATACCAATTTTTTTGTCTGATCACATAACAGTATAAGTTAATACAGTTCACTGTTCAAAAACAAAAACCTCTTGTTTTCTGTTGTCTGATTTAATAAATTTATGGTTGTTCAGCATTTTTGTGGTTTCTCTATTCAATGTAATTTCTATATTTTGTTTATGAAGCTGACTTTATTTATGTCCATAGAACTATTTATTTCGCCCACAGGGAACAGTTTATTTCATTTCTGTATTTTTATTTTCATTCTGTGTTTGTTTTATTTGAATAATATCTATTCAGGATTTTTATTATTATTTCTTTTTGTAACTAACTCTAGTTAATAATACTGAAACAAACATTAAAGTCCTGATGTGCCATTTGTATTTTCACTCAAATATCAAATTGCCCACTGCTAAAAAAACGCTAGTACTCAGATTAATTATTCAACATTTAATAAAATCAAAATACCAACGCTAGATTATCTCTCTGAGTGGATTCAATCGGATTAAGACTAGGTCTTATCAGGTTTCTCCTTTATCAATAAAAGATGGTGGCATCTTGTTAGGAGGTAGCAGCACCGATCGATGAAATTCCACATATCTTTGTAAATACTGGATGGAATTAAACCATTATTGAACTGATATTCCCATTAGAAATTCTCATCCTTCGCATTATTGTAGTTTACAAGTGATTCATATTGCTTAAAATGGTGCATCAGGACTTAAAGTAACATGTCTTCAAGCCATTTGAAGTTTCATTCAAATATTCTTTGATTTGTGGAATCAACCGATTTTACTAATGGTGATATTTGCAATGACACACTAACTTGTTTCAAACTTTCTAAAATTATAGCCTCCAAAATTTAAGCTTTGGTTATTTAGCGTAGCTATGACTGTATGTATCTGAACAGGCAGCAGAATGGCAGAGCAATAAGTCTTCAGTTCTTAAGACATTATGCTCAAATCTCAGGATTCTATCTATAAAAGAACTCGGTCCAAAAGGTATAAAGCTAATTTGATGTGGAGATCGGGGGAGGGGGCAAACATGTAACAGATTTCAATACTTCAAGTCTTGAATGATAAATATATTTTCAACACAAAAAATTTAGTCTCTGTATTAAGAGGCCACTAAAATTAAAATCTGATTAACTAATTCTATAGTTATTTTACAAGTGTGATATCTATGTCCCTGGGACCATTTATGTGTTTTATTTTTTTTTATCAGGGAATTGATGGGTGGTCATATAAACAGGTTTCACTGTATTAACATTAATACTATAATTATTTTCATGAATTTGCTATTTATTTAGGATGCTATTTCAAGTCTTTGTATACATTTAATATTATACAGTCTATAATGATTTATAGAATTAAAAAAAAAGCTTGACTATTTTGATTGTTGTTTATTTTTAAATTAGAGTATGTAACTTTGCAAGAGTTTGGTGTTTGTTCCCGGTGATGGCCGAGAAAGTGCATCCAAATTTTCCAGCATAGTTCCCCCTTGTCAGTTATGCAGGACAGAGGGGCCATGCAAGGGAAAACGTATAGTCGTTAGGATGGGGCAAAAAACAAGGCCATGTTACACATCTGTGTGTACATAAATGAACCCCAGATAGCAAAGTGTATGCCCAGCTTCATTAGACCAGTTAGAGCATAACCGTAGGTTGTTGAACCCATTTCATTTCATTTCTATCTCCAATGTCAATTGGAGTTAATAATTGTATGGTATCTACAGACATACATACTTGTCACCTTTTGCAGCACTTTGTGTAGATAAATCAAATGAAACATATCAGCCCCTCTAAATAAGATTGTCATTGAGTCCATACATGTATAGCCAGGGTTTCGATTCAAGCTGTAGGGTCGCCTGCCCAATCTCGTAGCTATTATCCAGGTCCTCTAGTTTCCACCAGTGTAAAAGACAAGCGAATTATTGAGATAAAATTATGCAATATATTAGTCCTGATATGACATGGTTTGTGTTGAGTGGACGTTAAACCCCATCGTTCATCATTATTTTTTTTCTCTCAATCCCAGTAACATGCCAATGCTGCTGTCATTATATATTTCACTATTTGGGATCAGTAAGTGAAGGCCCTAATAAAAAAAAACATCAGATCAAACAAATATTTTGAAATAAGGACAACACACAAACTATTGGATTTAATGTTCTTAATCCGTAGTCAATCCGTATTAAACACAGACGGCTCTTTGATGTGTGAAATCAAAAAAGGGGTGTCTTTGATCGTCCAGTACGTTTTCGTTAAAATGCAAGAACAATTTTGCGTCGTGGCAATCAAGACTGAATAAATTTTAAAAATGGCTGCTATTTATGTCGTGGCGGCTGCTGTAACTTGTTTCAAATTACTTTTGATACCTTCATAGTAGGTTTTGCATAACAAACAATTCGTAGGGTTATAACTATGATAACTGTTTTGATCGCGTTTGTTTTTGATGCCTTGTCATATGTTTAAATACAATTTCATTCCAGTTAATGTCACTTGTTTTTATTTTTTGTTGACTTTTTGGGTTAAAATACACAGTTACCCCCCTTTTAATAATACTTTAATTAATCTATTTCAAGATATAAGTTTCTATTATAAAATATTTTCTTAAAGCTAGACCAAATTTTGTTATTCTGCGCTGATTAAATATAACATTACTATATATTTGGCTAGCATGATAAGATTTACACACCACAATGTCACCATTTATATCTTCATCGATATTGATTTTCATCAATGTACAAATGGCTTTATTTGAACATTCCTTGTCAGGTGTTCAAATACAGGTTTATTCGGATTGATCAGTTGATGGCACTTTTTGTTTTCTGGTTAGAGAGACACGGCAGCTTTGTGATTATCCAGTGTGGTTTTCCTTTGTCTTGGGTTGCAGAACAGAGCAAAGGGCTTGACAAAGTCGGAACAGTATCTAGTTGTTTGGATGGGACAAAAAACTGAGATCATGCGTGAACCTAAAATACCCTCTGACAGTCAGAATTTGAAATAAAAGAAGATTGCAGTGCTGCTGTCCAGGAAAAATTCCCTCTCAGCACACTACATGATGTAGCCTATGCTCTATGGTGTATGCATGCCCTGCCCTGCCCTGCTTTATAGCATTTGATTTTACTGGTGATTTTTTGGGGTGAAATAAACCAACAAAGCGAAAGATAGAGAAACCACCATTTTATGTAGGTTTATGGAAGAAGCATACAAGTGAAAATTTATGTATCTTCTGGGTATGGTTGTGTTGAGCTTATGCAAGTTATGGTCAACGCATGAGCATAATTTCATGCCAAAATTTATATTTTCTTTACAGTCGGTCAACAGATTTTGAAGTTCACAGAAATTGGTTAGCGGTTACCCACAGTTTACCAATAAGTCAGTGGTATACCGATGTAAGTACTTTATTGTAGCTTACAGAGTTGAAATTCAGAACTCACTGTACTTATAATACTATCATTGTATTACATGGCACAGGAGAACAGGATTCATTTAAAGATGGGTTCCCAGCAAAGTTTTTATCGGCTGGTTATTTCCAATAAAAGTATGGCAAATTTGGTATTTATGAAAAGTATAGACACCCAATCTTACTAGAAAAATACGAGATTACGCGAAAATCGCCCATGGGGCAAGGACTGGGCAATATTGTCAGGGAATCACTCATTCCAAACTTAGGCTGCCTATCTACTGCTAGCTTTGGCTGAGAATAGGCCCTAACCTAATTAACCGACATTTTAATTCCTACATCGACGATTTTAGTCGATAAAACCGAGTATGCTTTTAGAAGTTTTGAGAAGTATTTATTTCTCTTTTATTGTCATATTGAATGAAATTAAATATGTTTATTTAGCCGTTGTGTGTATGAAAGATGTCAAACTGATCAAGAGCCGAACCACAAAAAAGTCCCTTAATTATTCAACATGGCGGCCCCCATAGACGACAAGTTCTAAGATGCGGGTTTATTTGCGAAGAAAAATTTAGGCGTATCTAGGCCTTGTTTTGAAAGATAAACATATTGAAACTTTAAAGACAGTTTACAATGGTAAAGAATGTATTGCAATATTACCCATAGCACATATTATATATCGTTTTTAGCCGAGTGGCAGAAAAGGAAATTTGACTTTGTGTTTACAAAAAACATGTGCTACGGTCTATTTTCACTCTGTTTTGTAAACACAGGTGACGTAAGTTCGATAAGTCCCGCCCACACCTCCATGGCCCCGCCCCAAAATGATGACGCCAGCGTTTTAAATGGACTCCAAATAGCACAGTGTTTCATTCTGGTAATGACGTAGGTGGAACACTGTGTGCAGTATGGGAATCACTAACTGTCAACCCGACAGGATTTGCTGGCTTATTGCCTTCTAGCTTAGGTCAGGGAGCAGTTGTTATTTCTTACTCAAATGGTTAGGCGGTTTTGGGAACATTGCGAGTTGTCAATGTACAAAATACTCTTCAATTAAAAGGAGTTGACAGAAATAATTAAGAATTTATTTAGGCCTCAATAATATGGTAAATGTAAAGTAAGTAATAACAGATACATTTTGAAAAATGGACCCTCCCACAATGAAGTTAAGTTGGCAGTAATTGCGTTTAACAACAGGCTTACTTACAGCTATAGGTATCCCCGGTGAAAACAGAGTTTTGAAAGGGATTGTAGCAAATTTTTGATAGATTGGTTACTTTAAATATGTGTTTACTCCAAATATATCCTCAAATCACAAAGTTTGTACCCGGGAATGCATCTTTATGTACATGTAGCAGTTGACTATTTGTGCCTTTTGGCTAATTAGAAATTATCTATTGAACAATTTTTATGTTTCCACCAAAAAAGATTTGTTGGTTGTAGTAGTTGGTAATATAACTCAAATGATATCTACCATAAACAGGTAGCCTATAAATTGGAGAAAGAGAAATGGGGTTTATTCTCAACTCGACACAAACTAGGTAATTTCGGGAATAACACAGGATTCAATTTTATTTCAATAATTTGCGCGTAGGGGTCTTTAGCAGTGGTAAGAAATCGACAGAGGACACAGAGAAATCCCACGAGGTTGACTCAATGACAGACCTTAAGATACAGTGTGCATTTGCTAACAATTTGGCCATCTCCCCCCCCCCCCCTTATAAATGGGATATCAGATGCTATATACCATAAATCTTACAGCATTTACGCATAATACTTTTAGTATTTGATTGTTTGATTACATTGTTTATCTCTGAACCTTCCAAAGCATGTTACTTATGATATCATTAGCAAATATCACAAAAAGGTACCAGACCAAACTAAATTAAACTGGCCAAAGTGGCCATAATTGATTCATCTCTACATTTGTGTGGAAATTGGCATAACACATGGACATGATTACCTGAGATTATCTGTTTATTTTCAGAAAACATCAGAATGGACATTAGATTACCCTCCACTGTTTGCCTGGATGGAGTTTTGCCTCTCACAAATAGCTAAACATTTTGATCCTCAAATGTTGAGAGTGACAAATCTGAACTATGCAAGTGATGCCACCATCTTATTTCAAAGACTGACAGTTATTGTTACAGATTTCATGTATCTTTTTGCTGCTAAAAAGTATGTCTTATTTTCATTTCACTTGTCCATTTGACGTAAACTGCCCAGTGTGCAGGCCTATCATTTGCAAGTCTAGAAATAGGGGGGGGGGGGGTAAACTAAAATCAGTATTTCCCAGCCTAATCATATGAGTCAGTATAGAATAAATCCACAGTCCACACTCCTCAAACAAATATTTTAAGACAGTATTTTTAGTTCTTCAAAGAAGACATCAAATTTTAAATTTTAATTTTGCAAAATCAAATTTTAGATTAAAGATGGATTATGTAATGTTTTAGATAATGAGCTGACAGCTCTCACTATAATTGTTAAAAATTAGATTATGAATAGGGAATATGTTGAAAATTTCAGTCAAATTACTTAATTCTGAGTGGAAATGTGGCCGTTTGAAGAGCAGTATAGTCTCGATTTTCATCCCTACCATTGTTAATAAACACAGTCTTGATTATCCATGTTATAATTAAATTATTAACTGGCAATATGTTTAAATCTGTGAAAAATCAAAACCATCTTAATTTTCTAGAGAGTTGATTATTGGTTTGGCACGTGAATTAATATCTAATAATGATTTATAATCAAAATAGTGTGCATAAGCCAAACACAGAGTGCTCGATGAATAAATCAAGAGCAAATATAAATAATTAAAAATATGAATGATTTATATAACAATTGCGGCCCCCCAAAATATCTGCATTAGACAGATTAGATCTTACATAGTGCATCTTTATAAGTGTTTAATGTAAATCAGTAATGAAAAGTGTTTTATGTTTGATAAAAGTTTTACATGTCTACTTTCTCTTTCAGATTTTGTGATGTTTGTATTAAGAAGACTAAAGGAAAAGAATCTGTCTCTAGTAATATTTATCACAATCCATCTTTAATTATGGCAGTATTATTGATGGCTAATTTTGGTCTTTTGATTGTTGATCGTATCCTTTATATGTATGCAGGGCGGGGAAGGGGGGGGGGGGACGAATGGTTAGTGTGTGCATGTTGTATCATATAGTCTGTAATAGAGTCAACTGCTGTGGTTTGGATTCCCCGGTTGTATGTGACAAGGAGTAGGGTAGTCTGTCTAGCCTCGTGGGATTTTTCCAGGTCTTTAAGTTTTCTACCACTGCTAAAGCTAATTATTGAAATAAAATTGAACCATATGTTCATCCAGAAATGACCTAGTTTGTGTCGAGTAGACGTTAAACCCCATCTCTCTCTCTCTCTGTCTCTCTGGATTGCCCAGGTTTAGTAACAAGCCTTCGATTGTTGAACAGATTTTAGAATTCTAGCATTTGCCCCAATGTCAGCCATGTTTTAAAAAAGTTTAAATAAATATTGAATCCAATTCTAGTTGTAGGTTCAACAAAATAAAAGGACAAATTCAAGGATTTTACTCATAGGATTGCAATAGTATCTTTATTCAAAGCATATTGTAATAATAAAACTTTTTAATCCTTAAACATTTCAACAGATATTCATTTTCAGTATAATGGTGTATTAATGGGTATATTTATATTATCTATTGTTTGTATATATCAGGTACGTGAGATTCACAATATCAGTTTTAAGTGTTTTATTCAAGGTTTTTCAACAATTCATTGTTATTTGTATTGAAATCATCTCTAATGATCCTTGATTAAACAAGATGTAGATGATATAAACATAGGTTATTATTAATAAACATATGTCATAATCCAGTCTAAGTTACAACCCATCAGTTAAATATTTTGCCGGAGAGTCAATATTTGACGTATTTTGTTTACATGGATAATTAAAGCTATATAATTTTTATACGCCCACATTTTCATGTGGACGTATTATGTCGTTGCCCCTGTCCGTCCGTCCGTCCGTCCGTCCACAATTGTTTGTGGACTCTCTACAGGTCACAATTCTTGTCCGATTTTAACGAAACTTAAAATATAGGTTTATCTCCAAAAGATCTCGGCTGCTTTCGATATTGGCATGTATCGGATCAAAACTTCATGGATTATGGCCCCTGATTGTACGAAAAATCACGTTTTTAGCTTGTGGACCCTATAGAGGTCACAATTTTGAACCGATTTTGATGAAACTTAACATGCATGTTTATAACCCAAAGATCTTGGTTCCTTTCGATATTTGCGCCTATCGGAACGTAATTTCCTGAATTATGGCCCCTGATTGTCCGAAAAATCACCTATTTTAGCTCCTCGTACCTCTGGAGGTCACAATTATTATCCGATTTAAAAAATCGTTTTATTATATTACCGTTACAAGCTAAGGAAGGTTGAGTTCACATTTCGGAAAATAGGACCAAAATTCTAATACAAAATGGCTGATGTTTGTACGCGAATACTGTTAAAAAATGGTATATCAAGGTTGTGGACTCTGTAGAGATCACAATTTTAATTTGATTTTGATGAAACTTGAAATGCATGGTTATAACCCGAAGATCTTGGTTCCTTTCGATATTTGCGTGTATCGGATCGTAATTTCCTGAATTATGGCCCCTGATTATACGCAAAATCGCCATGGTTTTTCTTGTGGTCCCTCTGGAGATTACAATAATTATCCGATTTAAAAAATCTTTTTATTTTATCACCGTTACACCCTAAGGAAGATCGAGTTCGAATTTCGGAAAAATGGGACCAAAATTGCCATACAAAATGGCCGCCATTCGTACGCGAATACTGTTAAAAAATGGTATATCAAGGTTATGGACCCTGTAGAGGTCACAATTTTAATTCGATTTTGATGAAACTTGAAATGCATGGTTATAACCCAAAGATCTTGGTTCCTTTCGATATTTGCGCATATCGGGTCGTAACTTCCTGAATTATGGCCCCTGATTATACGCAAAACTGTCTTCGTTTAGCTTGTGGTCCCTCTGGAGGTCACAATTATTATCTGATTTAAAAAATCGTTTGATTATATCATCGTTACGCGCTAAGGAAGGTTCAGTTCGAATTTCGGAAAAATTGGACCAAAATGGCCGCCATTAGTACGTGAATACTGTTAAAAAAAGATCCAAAGATCTTGGTTTCTTTCGTTATTTGCACATATCAGTTCATAACTTCCTGAATTATGGCCGCTGATTGTCTGAAAAATTGCCTATGGTCCCTCTGGAGGTCTCGATTATTATCTGATTTAAAAAAACGCTTGACTCTATCACCGTTACAGCATACGGAAGGAGTTTGAATTTCAGGGAATCAGACCATAATTGCCAGACAAAATGGCCGCCGTTTGTACGCTAATAGTCTTAAAATATGGTATGTCAAGGTTGTGGACCCAGTATAGGTCACAATTTTAATTCGATTTTGATGAAACTTGAAATGCATGTTTATAACCTAAAGATCTTGATTCTTTTCGATATTTGCGCATATCAAATTGTAATTTAATGAATTATAGCCTTTGATTGTAGGAAAAATCACTTTTCGTTTTGCTTTTTCTCTATCCATCTCTCGAAAATGTGGGCGTATCCTGCCTGGCAGTGCCAGCTTACTATCTTTTCAAACAATATGACAACTTTAAGCATTATTTCAATTTATATATATTCATGTGTTATTAAACATAAAAACTATGATTTAACTGTATTCATTGTATTTTAGGGTTCAATTCTTTGAAATTCTAATAATTATATGACATGTAAGCTGGTCAATTTCACTGTCAGATATGAGTCCTGATTAGCATGTGATTTGCCTGTCTCTTGTACAAATAAAGCCAGTCAATTTCACTGTCAGTCAGTTAAACCTGTCAAATATGAAAGAAGAGTCCTAGTTAGCATGTTATCGTATTTGCCTTTTTCTTGTACAAATAAATAATTATTTTTTTATTTATTTTATTTCAGAACAAGTTTTTACAGTCGGCTATATGGTTCAGTATATTATTAAACATGAAACATATTTACCTGTATGTTGCACCTGTGTATTTTGTTTATTTATTAAGATGTTATTGTTATAATCCAAAAAAACAAGGTAAGTACTAATACATTCTTATTTAAAGGACCTAAATCACTAAAACATTTTTATTTAAAGAGATATTGTCACCAAAAAAAGCAATATACATGTAATTACTTCTGATTAATTACATGTTAAATAACCAATTTAGCGTGGATTAAGTTGTGGAAGATTAAATATTGCCCAAAAAGTGCAAATGAAGATCAGTGGCACTAAATGTTTCATATTTACATTGAACTTTAAAAGGATTAAAATCCTTATTCGGTCAGAAACTTTAAGGATTAAAAATCCTTATTCGGTCAGAAACTTTAAGGATTAAAAATCCTTATTCGGTCAGAAACTTTAAGGATTAAAAATCCTATATGGTCAGAAACTTTAAGGATTATAACCCTAACTCAGTCAGGAACTTTAAGGATTATAACCCCTATTTTGTCAGAAACTTTAAGGACTAAAACAGTTATAGTGTCAGAAACTTTGAATTAAAGCCCTTATTCAGTCAGAATCTTTAAGGATAAAAATCCATATTCGGTCAGAAACTTAGACATGATTTTTTTTGGATTTTTTTTTGTTCCTAATGTCAATGCTTGACTGTACAGAGTTTTTTTTCTAATGTTAATATTCTGATTTATTTCCTATTCTTTTCTTCAGGGAGTAAATTTTCTATTTCATCATTTTCCCTTTTAAGATTAATTTATCTTGGTATGATAGTGCTAACAGTGTTTGGAATTTCATTTGGTCCCTTTATTTATATGGTAAGAGTATTATTATACATTTCATTGGTTACAGTAATAATTTTTCTTTTATCTGACAAAATGTCCGACACTGTTGAAGCTCTACCGGATATGTTTTTTGTTGTATGGTCATTTAACAGATTAACCAAAAAAAAGACAAATTCAAGGATTTTAGTAATAGTTGATGAGTTGATGACAACTATCTATAAAGCCATGTTTTGTGATACTGCACCACAGTATATGCGTGAACTGTTTTCATTCAATACTCCTTTTGAGACAGAACCTACGATCATCAGCAGATAAAACATTGCTTTCAGTCCCAAGATTTAATAAATCGTATGGAAAATACTCACTACCAGTGCATGGTGCATATTTATGGAATGAACTTCCTCAACAGTTGCGCTCAACAATCTTATTTTCAAGCTTTAAGACAACACTAAAGACACATCTGTTTACAAAATATCTGTGCAAAAACAAATAGTTGACCTCAGTGTGAAGCCTTAGAAATGACCAGCGGACATAATTTTAGCGCTATTTATTATTATTATTATTATTATTAGTTATTGGTTGAGTTTCAATACTACTGCTCATTAAATTTGTAGACAAACTATATGAAATAAGTTATTTAATTTAACTGATAAAACTTGCAAGGTTTTATTATTACATAATTAAGATAGGCAAAAATTAAAAGGTTTCCTCTTCTTTCATTCTTATTATATGGTATTGCTTATGTACTTGAAATTGTTCAGGCCCCGATTTCACAAGGCATTCTCAGATTTAAGTTAAGAATTTACTCAAAATTGTTTGCCTTACTTCAACTAAAATATAGCCTTTTATATAACTTCTATTGTTTTAATGTATCATTCTTTGTGAACTCAAGGCCAGGACATAATCCTAGCCTAAAGAATATACTGTTTATTTTTTAGCTCCTTTTCGACTAGGTTTCTAGTTTTTATCAAGCCGTCATCAGTAATTGTATTCCATAGATGCGTATGTCCTGTGTATTTCTAGTTCCGTTACTTATTAACATTGAAACAAGTTTATAAATTGTTGTTACAGGGTCAGCTGTCTCAAGTTTTATCCAGGTTATTTCCCTTTAAACGAGGTCTGTGTCATGCCTACTGGGCACCTAACTTCTGGGCATTATACAATATTGCCGATAAAGCTGCTAGTATTATAGGTAAAATACAATAAATTTCTTACTGTCTATTTGTTTCACACAAGAAGGAAGGCTTGACGATCAAGTTAATTGTGGAAACCACGCTGGCTCAGTGAGCATAACCAGGGCCCTGTTTCCCAAAATTTTTAACTAAGATAAAATCATAATTTTAGTAATTTGATTGGATAATATTAGATTGATTTTAGTTCTTAGCCAATCAAAATTGAAGTATCTACTTAAATTTGGATTTTATCTTTAGTTAAGATTTTGTGAAACAGGGCCCAGGTGGTTTATAGTCTTGGTTAATGATAATACTTATTAGGCCATAATTAAAAGATTGTTTGTTTTCCCAAACGCTACCTACCCAAAAAAAGCTGCCTACTCAAATTCTTTTATTGCCATTTTTTGAAGGATTTTTTTTTTTTAACAGCATTATTTTTACACTTGACAGTTACACCCAAACGCAAAATAATCGGTCAGAAGATTGAACACCCACTGTCATGTCTATTATACATAGTAACACCAAACTCAACAAGTGATTTCGTAAAATCTCGTTATATATCGTCAAAGTCTGGTCCCCCCCCCCCCCCAAAAAAAAGAATTTGCCTACCTACCTACCCATATCTAATCGTCATGAGTCAGGTTTGGGCAAACTGAAATATTTTTAACCCTGGCCTTACAACAGTAAAAGAATATATTTGTAAATGTAATACTGTTTAATACATGTACATTTTATTTTGGTTTACCGTGTATGTAGGGAACAAATTGAAGCTGTTTCCATCAGTAGCTGTAGAAGAAGCCTCAATGACAGGTGGTTTAGTACAGGAATTTAGTCATACAGTTTTACCATCTATAAAACCTATATATACAGTTATACTTACATTACTAGCTATGTTGGTACGTATACAAGTTTTACTCTATACAGGACCAGGGTTGGGTGGTCGAAAGGTCTAAAGCTCGCACTTTAGATCGTAAGGTCTGTTACTAAGTCAAGTGGGGGGGTTTTGGCCCCAAGCTTGTACGTGACAAGGAGTAGGATCGACTGCCACTATTAAAGACCCCTGAACACAGTAGCATTGTAGTACCAAAATGAGTGGACCTTAAACTCCATTTTCATATTGAAAATACAAATTATTAGTCAATATTTATGTTATTGTCTTACAGCGAAAATATGGGATCCTAATATCCAATATTTAAGACAATATTTTATCCCAGACTGCATGACATATGTCCTTCATTAGGCCGGTTGGTGCAGAAAATTAGGATCATTAAGTTTTCTAATCTGAAATGATTTTCTCATTAAACTAATCTGTTATTAATTAATTTCTATTCCATATACAGCCAGCTTTAATACATCTATTTTTAAATCCACAAAAAGGAGGTCAGGGATTTGTGCGTTGTTTGGTTTTGTGTGGTTTTGCATCGTTTTTGTTCGGTTGGCATGTTCATGAAAAAGCTATACTTATTATCATTGTACCACTGACGTAAGTAGAATTGACACATTCATTATTCTTTATTCTTAAAATTTCTATGGGATGCTATAGAATAATAATGTCTGTTTGATTTAGATAGAGACACATGAAATGGCTTGGCAGCCACAGTGTCTCAGTGAGTAAGACATTAGCTCGTTAACCTGGAGATTCCATGTTTGATCCATGCAGTGGTAGAGAAAGATCATCAGGATTTTCCGGCATGTTTCCCCCCTTGTCACTGCTGCAGGACATAGTGTCTGGCAAGGCACTACGTATGGTCATTCGGATGGGACAAAAACCAAGCTCCCGTGTACACATTGGTATGCACGTTAAAGATCCCTTGGCAGTTGGAAATTCGATACAAGACAAGGCTGTAGCGCTGCTGTCCGTGCACACTGTATGGCGCTCTCCTCTTTACATAAGTCTGGGGGGTTTGGATGGCCTAGTGGTCTAGAGTGCCGCGCTTCAGCCTCTAGCTGGCCAGCCACCTCTGTCTTGCGGCTGTGGTTTCGAGCACTGGTGTGAGTGTATGTGGTATGGAGATAGGGGTGCCTTCTCAACCTTGTGGGTTTCCTCCCACTGCTAAAGACCCCTACGCGCAAGCAAATTATTGAAATAAAACTAAACCATATGTTAGTCCCAAAATGACCTAGTTGTGTTGAGTGTATGTTAAACCCCATTTCTCTCTCTCTCTCTCTCTCTCTCTACATTAGTCTAGTTGGAGCAGAACAGTAGGATGTTACTGTTTTTTTGAGGCCAACATATATTGACATTTATTTCTGTGGTTGCGTGATGTGCAATGGGAGGTTGGGGAATCAATAAGATAACTTCTAATTTTATTTGTTATTTATTTTATGACAGATTATTAATATTAGAGAAGAGAGAAGATGGAAGATTATATTTATTTTTATCAACAATAGGATTCTATTCTTTATTTCCTTTACTCTTTACACAATTTGGTAAGTATTCATACAACAACATATTATCATACATCACAAGATTACAAAAAGGGTTTGTTATTGATGTATAGATCTGTAGAGATGGGATCCCAACCCCCCAACCTGGACTCCAAACTACCTTAAGTCGCATTTAGAGACCAGACTTGCAATTTGACTTAAATATTTTTCTGGACTCAAGACTCGACTCTTACTCAGCATTCATGACAACTTGGGACTCAACTGGAACTCAAGCTGCAGTGATTTGGGACTCCACTGGGACTCAAGCTGCAGTGATTTGGGACTCCACTGGGACTCAAGCTGCAGTGATTTGGGACTCCACTGGGACTCAAGCTGCAGTGATTTGGGACTCAAGCTGCAGTGATTTGGGACTCCACTGGGACTCAAGCTGCAGTGATTTGGGACTCCACTGGGACTCAAGCTGCAGTGATTTGGGACTCCACTGGGACTCAAGCTGCAGTGATTTGGGACTCAAGCTGCAGTGATTTGGGACTCGATTGGAAATCAAGCTGCAGTGATTTGGGATTCGACTGGGACTCAAAGCTGCAGTGATTTGTTCCCAGATCTCGGTAGATCTCACAACAATCCACAGTTGATATTGTCACTTTATCAATAACTTTTTCTATAACTCTTTTTATATATTCATTTACAAAAATAATTTTTTATCTGTTCCTATACATCTGAATCCCTGACAATCAAAATGTTAATTTCTTCAAAGAATTCATAATTATCAGAAGAAAAGAGTTCTGTTGGTAAATTTCCATAATATAAATCTGTTAGTTCTATGTATTTTATTTTTATTTTTTAGAAACACCAATAAAAATAGTGTTGTTAATTCTTCACTGTCTGTATTCATTTTCTAGTTTATCTAATATTTATAGGTAAGACAGAGTTTTACATTTCAGTTCATTCTACTGTATTTAAGTTGATACTAATCCCTTTGATGGTAGTAGCTTAAGTTTAGTATTTTGATAGAAGTAGACAAAGCTCAGTATTTTGATAGAAGTAGCCTAGGCTCAGTATTTTGATAGAATAAGCCCAAGTTCAGTATTTTGATAGTAGTAGTCTAAGTACAAAATTTTCATTTTCTAGTTTATATGTAGTTGTAACCGTATTGCATTTGTGGGGGGGGGGGGCACAGTGGATCAGGGAGCAAGACACTTCCTCACTAACAAGGAAGTCTAATCTCAGGTCTGTTCACGGTGTTGGCCAAGAAAGTTGCTCAGCTCCGATATCTCGGTATTGCTTCCCTTGTCAGTGGTGTAGGATGAGGAGCCAGACAAGTACACCTGTCTTATTGTTTGGATGGTATGAAAAACTGAGGTCCTGTGTACAACTTGATAATTGGAATTCGATATAGGAGTAGGCTCTAGTGCCGCTGACCAGGCAAATTTACTTCATAGCACTCTGCATGGCCTATGTACACATCGGTGTGCACATAAAGAACCCTTGATAGGTCATAGCTCCACTGTCACCTCATATTACATTGCACACGCCCGTCTCCATTAAACTTTAGTTTTTGAAGCCTAGTCTTCATATCCCATTTATTAATATCTTGATGAAGATCTGTGCACTCATCGACAAAGTTGTTAGTTATGGTATGTAACTTGACTGGCAAATACGGCTGCAACCAAGAGCCTTGTGTACCACATCACTGACAACATGTCTTTATTTTTCAGGTCAGCAGGTAGCATGCTACCAGTTGTATCATGGTATGAATCGCTGTATTTACTGGGTATAATACCATTAGAACTCTACAACTCCTTCATACATCATGTTTTAAAATTAAACATTACTTTACCTTTTATACCATTACTATTAACCTCGGTCTACTGTTCTATAGGTGTTTTATACGCCTGGATCAGATTCTACTCAACAACTTTAAAATCATCAACACAGAAAACAAAAACAACCTAGTTACCAAAAATAAAGATTTTTAATTATACTCTGTCATTTTTTTGTTATTTGTACAAGAGATGTATATTATCAGTTTAAATTGAATACAGTCTCGATATGATTCAAAAACAGATTTATATTTCATTTTGGTTTTATACTTTCTATTGCCTACATTACATGAAGATCTGACATGTTATAGTGGGAGTTCAGGTCAGTGGTGAAATGAGCAGCTTTTGACCCTATAACATCAGACATTTGATTAACTAGCGGATTACCCACAGTTCTGTTCATGGCATGTGAAGAACTTGCCATAACAGACTGTTTCTTTAGCTTATACCTAACAGCATTCAGAACACGATAACAACTCTTCCAGATCCTAGTGTAGTGAAGACAAGGAAAACGATATTTTGAACTATTAAACGAAACGGGATCTGCGTTTTACTCAGATTAATACAGTCTTGATTTTGATACATATACAAGGATTTCTTAGAAAAATTATTTAATTATATTTTGCAATACACTGAACACAATGCAAACAAACTTAAATTTTCACCATAATTGACTATATAAGTCAAATTCTAAATTATCATATTTCGTATTGTGAAAAACACATAATTAACAATGTTTGTATATATATTTTTTAACAAGAGCTTCTACTTCAAAATTCCGAATGTCTTTCATGATTGATAACACACTGAAACAAAGATCTGCCACCCTCACCACAATTCCCTTTTCAATTTTACAATGTACATCGATCACAGTCAACTTCTCAGCAACAAGGCCAAGTTATCACATGGATGTAAATCTAAATTTAGAAGTTTATCATCATTTAAGGACTTTCGTATTCTGCAAAGAATATCTGTCCACAAAAGTACCAATTCTGTACTTACATTATTTACGAAGATAAATTGAACATTCAGCAACGTTCAGCATCCTTAGCAGATGATATAAACATGTATATAATATAATAAGTACATGTATTCTCTAGAATACATTGTCATTCTCGCTCAGTTGTTCACACAGACTAAGTTTCCAAATGGAAACCATACATGTAGCTTTCTGTGACAATATGAACAAAATCAGTGCCAATCAATCTAATTAAATTACAGATCTAGATTTCGTTTTGGTTTTTTATACCTTCGATGGCCTGCACTACATGATTTATGAAGATCTTAAAAGTTATAGTGGGAGTTCATGCTAAAAGCAGCTTTTGACCCTATATAATATAAGACATTGATTAATCAATCAGTCTTGACGTTTCTAGTGGTTTTCCCAACAGTTCTGTGCATTTAAAGGCCAAGAACATACTGTTTCATTGGCTAATCCTTCACATCGTCCAGAACACGTCAATTAAAACAACTCTTCCATATCCTAGTATAGTAAAAGCAAGTAAAACGAAATTCTGAACTATAAAAACAAAATGAAATAGGATCTGTATTTCAATCAGATTGCATCAATGTTAAGCGGTTGCCATGCAAGATACGTCCACATATTGAAAGAGATGAATAGAAGCAATTTTCGAAGGAAATAAAAAAAATAATTTACGTTAAGTTAATGAATATCATATTTGTTTAATTAGACATTTGGCACTCTTAATTTTAAAAAGAAAACAAGAACAAAAAATATAATTCTTATGATAATGAAAATAATGACATATCCACAGCACTCATGTGTAAGATACATCTAAAATAATATCAAAGACGACAAGATGTGTGAAATAAATCTTAAATAATATCAATAAAAGTATCCACCAAGCCTTGGAATAAGGCACCTGTCACTGACAATGTCAGGCACAGATTCAGGGTTTGTCAGGCACTAAACCTCTGGCAGTGGTGCCTGTCATTTTGTCCGGCACTGAATTGTCTTTTTTAATGATATTATTAATACATGTCTGGCACTAAGTGGAAAATGTCAGGTACTCTTGTCAGTGACAGGTGCCTTATTTCAAGGCTTTGTATCCACAGTACTCTGAAATAATACCAATCTTAAATAATACCAATAAAGTATCCACAGCACTTATATAATGTGTAAGATAAATCTTAAATCTTAATGATAATTATCAACAGGCTGGGACACAAAAGATTTCAGATGTACCTCACAAAATGTCTTAATGTACTAGTACCCTTACTGGACATGTTGGATATGTATTAATGGAACTAAATCGCTAATATTTGTCATCTAGAAATCGACACAATTAGGTTGCAACGCATATAATAATGTAATATGAATGTACTGATTTACATTCAATAATTTCTGTTTTTACTGTATATGTTAGGCAAAGAGTTTAAATCAAATGACAGTCTTTGGAATCTGGTTATTTCAGTCTGGCACCCAAAAGTATTCTGACACAGGATTCGAGTGCCAATTATAAAATTTTCATTTTGTCTTAAATATTGGATATTAGAATACTGTCTTTTCACGGTAACATAACCACATCAATGTTGATTTAAATTGATCGATAAGTTGGGTTTGCAATGTCAAAGACTGTTATTGAGTTTTAAAGACTTGCCTCATTCAAAATACCAATTAAAAATAACAAATCTATGTCGGACAAAATGACAGGTAGGGCCTACTACAGGATATGTGTCGGACAAAGCTTTAATTTGTGCCATATAGCAAGGCTTGTTCATTAATCAAGTATCACAGGGCTTGTATGAGAAAAATCTTAAATTATAATACATGTATGTGGCAAGCAGCAAGTATGATGTAAATCATAAAGAAATAAAATATTGGTAAAACTGACTAAAAAAAATAAATTATCTATTTTTTAAACTGAAAATCACAGACTAGAGACAAGTGATCAGACGGATAATTAAATGACGGTAGCCGCTTTTCTCCAATTTCTTCCTCCGTCGGGAATTTTAAAATGGATGAAACTGCTAGTTTATTTTTACTGAACAAAACAAAATCTATGGTTCGGCAGTAAGTGACTGGACCCAATGGACTTCCACGGACCTTGGTGGTAGTGAAGGGAGGTTCCTCTAGATTTTCACTTAAGAATGTATAAGCACTACTCAATTCCAGACCACTAGACATCAGTTCTTTATAGGCTTTTTCACTCGGATCTGCGTTAAAATCACCACATAGTATCACAGGAGAGTCTCCACACGTTTCTTTTAATAGTTTATCTATGAATTTACTTTGTAGATGTCGCACCTGGTCATAGCCTTTCTTCGCTTTTAAATGTGTTGCCGCTACAAACAACTCTCGATTGTTGCTTTGTTTTAATTTCATGTGAATCACAATACAAACTTGATTTGTTTCATAACCAGTTGGTTCCTTTATTATAACACTTTTTATATTAATTACCTCTACAGCATCAGATTTCCAAAATATTGCGCATCCGTCAGGCCCGTTATTTGGAGTTATGTCCAGACAAGGTGAGGATGGTTTCGGAAAGAATGTCCCTTTATAGCCAGCCTTATCAAGTTCTGATTCAATATACTCAAAATGGTCGACCTCTTGAAGACAGACAATAGTGGGGTCAGGGGTTAAAATCTCTTCCATAATATGAAGCTTACGAATATCCCAAACCAGTGCCTCTGGTGGGCAAAGTATAAAGTTGTCCCCTCCTTTACTTAAAGCTAAAAAATAAAATAAAAGTTACATTAAAAATTTGGAATGTTGTCCGTCCAAGGTATGATTTTAGAACATGTGTCTATCTTTTGTGAGAGTCACAGGAGCTTACTAAGTGTATCTCTGGCAAACTAGTCTCAGGGACGGTACTGGTGTTGCAGTGTTGACTGAGAAGTTCCTTTGGGTTAACCTATCTGGTTTGCATTAGATTTGATATTAGACAAATGTGAAAGAAATTAGTGCTGAATACCCAAGATTAAATGTGATACTGTTTTTACAGTGATGGTTGTTTTTTGGAAGATGTAGGCCTAGTGCAGATTGTTTATTATCTTAGCAACAGTAGGCCTACTGGATATTCAAGAGTTAGTCTCATTTCTTCATTTTAATCGTTAAATTTTAAATCTTGCAGCTTCCTAACCTAATCCATTTAAATCTGCCATTCGATGTTCTAAAGAGTTGATATAGATAGGCTTGTTGTTACTGTTAGGACGTGAATAAATGCCTTCAGTCAAAATAAAGACATGCAAAATAATAGGCCGATTTAGCACTTTACTTTAAACATAATGCATCTTTAATAGTTAGAACCTGTTTAACCTCTATGACAGCAACATCATATCATGATTTAACACTTTACTGACTTGAGTTTCAATTTTCTTACTTATCAAAGAGGTCATGTCATGTCCTTTAGTTTAACCTACCTTGTGCTAACAGATTCCACTGCATGATTCTAAAACTTGGCTGTTCTATTTCACAGGGACTGGACACACTATTCCTTGATAAATCAACTTTAAACAGCTGTCTTTTAAATAATGGAGGTAGATTCTTTTCAGATCGTTCGTTTTGATACCGTTTCTCGTGATGATTCGACATACTGATTGTCTTAAATACTAAATAGTTAAAATACACCTACTCCTAGCTACTCTAGGCCCTACTTTATACCAACAAGTGAAATTGTGGATGTAGGCCTACGATGATAACCAAAATTTGTAAAAAGGGGAGTTCACAAGTGTCTTAATAAGTAATATGACTAACATAGATTTCCGATTAAGTTAATGTGGATTTCTCAGTAGAAGTCATAAAATACACTTGACTTGAAAGTCGCACGATTTGTTGACAACGGAGAACTTCCGGTAGGCGGGAAGTCACGTTAAGAAGGCCGACAAATAAAGCCAATATTTCAGGTCTTGGTACATTGTGGTTGCGTGTCCTGTACGCTTAGATGCCATACGAACTGGCCTTCGCGTAAGGGCGATTCCCCAATAGTTACGTATCTCTTCACAATCGAGATACATGTACCACCACCAGAACAACAGAAGATAATTGCTTTTAACAGGTGCCACAAGGGAGGTAACTCCAAATAAGTGCCTCCACCCCCACGAACGATTTTAAAGATGGGTTCCCACTTCCCAGATAGATATTTATCGGGTGGTTATTTCCAATAAAAGTGTGGCTATTTTGGTATATATGAAAAATAGAAACATCCAATCTTACGGGAAAAATACTAAATCCCCTGAAAAACACCCATGATGAGGCAAGCACTTGGCAAAAATGTCAGGGTATCCCAAATTGACAAGCCAACGATTAGTGAAACACCCATGTGTGACGTCAAGGGATGTGCACGCAGGTTGTATGAGGTCATTGTAAAAGGGAGCGCTCAATGCAACATTATGTATGTAATATGTATGCAGCAATACATCGTCTTTTTATATATTCAACGAATTCTTCATAGGCTTGCTTCCCTTCCATGACGTTCAATCATGTCACAAACATGGACTCTTAAAATATATTTTTTTTATAGCTTCTTGTGTTTCCTGTGGACAACAGTGTCTTGAGAGCGATTTAGAGCTAAATTGTGATTGATTAATTAGTTTGAGTATGCTTTTAGTCCAATTATATCACCAAATCAACTGGTTCATACACAGAAATGTATCTTAACAGTTACAAAACAAAAAAAACAAAAAATAAATAGGCTACTATTTTTTCATTGTCAATACAGTATAAATACAATATAACTACAATGTGTAGACATACACGCAAAATGATAATTTGTGATTAAATACAAGAGAGAGCGAGAGAGAGAGAAATGGGGTTTAACATCCAATCGACACAAACTATGGTTAATTTTATTACAATAATTTGCTTGTGCATAGGGCCCTTCAGCAGTGGGAGGAAACCGGAAGACCCGGCGAAAAACCCATGAGGTTAGGCAGACGACCATATTCCTTGTCACGTACAACCAGGGATTCGAAACCATGCCAGTTAACTCAGTGACCGACTTTATGATACAACGGGCACGTGCTAGCCAATTGGACATCCAACACACATACACCCCCCACCCCCGTGATTAATTGAAAATTAAATACGAAGTTCATCTAGATCTAACTTTAACATAAATAAATTATTTATCATAAATACACTGTATTATAATTCTGTTTATGTTGTGCTATCTAAGTATGTATTTTATTATGGTATATAAGTTGCTATATAATTAATGGCATATTATTGTGGTGAGCTACATATAGCTTTTGAATTAAAATTCACTCAAATAACATTTATTGAACTACCTAAATATCAGTAATCATCAGGCCCGAAGCCAGAAACCAAAATTTAGCCAACAAAGGGGGGCGAGGAAGATAAATTTCCGACAACAAAAAATCAATGAACGAAGGTCATCGCCGACTGCTGTAAGCAGGAGGAGGGGAGAGCACGAAAATTAGAAGCTGTGAAAGTGAATTTAGGTCTCTATGACATGCAGGTGGCTAATGTGTCGGAAAATTAAAAGTTTCCAGCCGACATTAACTATCTCTCGGTCCGAATTTGAGAGGATATGTCGTACTAAAACTCTCTCCCGGCGAAAATGCGAGCATAGCTAACCAGCTATTTTTTCCTGACGCAGACAGAAAAATTCCGACAGGATCGGCCAGCCCCCCCCAACTAGCCTTGGGCCTGGTGATCATAAGTAAGCTTTCATAAACCAACAAGGGTTATGCGTTCGAAACATGTAAACATGATTATTATAAATTTTGTATCTCACTATCACAATCCAGGTGCATTTATATGCTGAACATGAAAACAAGATTATTAAGAAGTAGTTTTAGGTATTTCAACTGTTTGAAATTATCAAGTGTGCTTGAATTTGTAATAATTCGAATATATACAAACATATTTCTATTATGGGATATATAAAAACAGACTGGATAACTAACCACTAGATAGATAAAGGATGAATGGAGGTTTTCACACTGGTTGGTATGGCAGGCCCGAACTTTGAAGACATCACATAACTACATGTAATCTACACAAGAGTCTAAACTCTAAACTCACTTGGCCCTATTCTCACCCCCCCCCCCCTTAGCTAGTCCAACATGTAGAAGGGAACATATCTTTAAAGTAAGCACTGATTTTTGTGTTAACCAATATAAATATTAACCAAGTATCGAAATACTGTCTTCTCTATAGGTGACAAATAATTTAGGTTTTTCTTCATTTCTTTTATCATCTCTCTCATCATCATCTTGCTTCTTAAGATGAACAAATGGCTGACTGGTTGTCAGTGTCCAAACTTTAGACTCTGTCAAATCAAGGTTGCCTACTTTCTTTTGAACAGTCAGGCTCCACAAGGAAGGGAGAGAACTCTTAACAGTAGCCAAAAGATCTTGTTTGGTTGGCACAGGAAATTCAAATACTTCTGAGATATTTACTGGCTTTGACTCGTAACATTTCAGCATTTTCTGTACACAGCTACTGATAAATGTGTAGGGTAAACCAAGAAACAGATGAATCATGACCACCATTTCTAAAGAATGGTGCATCTTCTCTAAATTATTGATTTTCTCTTGAAGTTCGAGGTCGGTTTGTATAAAATAATTCAAATGAACAAGAGTAGTAAGATCCTGGGAAACAAAGGCATGGGCGTAATCACAACGTAGCTTTTCAATACCCATTTCTACGACAAGTTTGAGAGGGAATATTCCTCCCATGTGGGGTATGACTAGGCGACCAGTGAAAGAATCGCGTATAAGTTGTGCCATCATGGTTTTATTTTTCTTGTGAACTGCTGGTTGAAACTCGCCTTTACTTAAGGCACGGAAAATATAATTAAAACTGGCTGTAAGTTCGCTGTAAGACGAGCAGGTAATCATTATCTTCCACAAATAGTCAGTAAAATCATAGTCAAGTCTTTCTTCAAGTTTAAATTGATCCATTGGAGAATGTTTTGAGTCGTCGCCTTGAAGTCGGTTCAAGTTCTCAGCATCTCCTAATTTCATACTTTCAATCAATTCTTTCACTTGGTCTAATAGTGGAAGTGTATCATCTTTTGATGTTGCCCAATTAATCTCTCCAGTGGTAATGGCCGACATAAAACTCTTTAAGATCATCAATTCTTTGAATAAACCAATAACAGGACTTCTGACATCCCCTGAAATATATAGTAATAGTATTATCGGATGAGTTGCGTTTATTAAATAAGGTATGTTTAAATTTCTCTAATAAATACGTTAAATAATAGATAAGGGTTCGGCAGATGGGGGGGGGGGCATGGTCAGTAAGAGACAGATATGTGTAGGTTGGGACAGGAAATGGTCTCTAAGGTTCAGATTACCAAGTCATCGGTTGTCTAATCAAGGTCGGCGGTAGAACTACATGTATGCTGTCATCACAGGCCTAGAACATCATGATAACTAATGGAATAATCATCCAATTAAGCAAAACAAAAATAATTGCTGAATTTAAATAGGCTGAAGTTTTAGACGTCATGTTAAAAGTTAGGTACAATGTACCAGACCCATTAATCCTGTCCACAATATTTTCTCAGTACAAGAATACATGTATGTTTTATGTGAGTGTTATTAACTGATCACACCAATTTCAATTATTGCTTTTCTTAACAGTCCCTGTACAAAAAGCTTCTTCCACATACAGTTCATACCACCATCTGGTGTATTATCGAACTTGACTGTCTTAGGACCCACCAATTTGACTAATTAAGTTATTGTTCTTTGGGAATAACTTTCAATCATTTCAATGTACTTCAGGTAATAAAACTAATTCAAAAACAAAAAGTACTGTTTTTGGTTGATCCTTTGGATGGGACAGAAATAACAAGGTACCATGTATACATTGGTGTGCACGTAAAAGATCCCCTGTCAGTTAAAATTTGATATAAGGCAAAATTTCCCCCATAGCACACTGTATGGAGAATGCCTCTCTTCATTAGCCCATTCTGAGCAGATAGTAGGGCGATAAAAGTTAAACCCCATTTCATTTTAATAAATGATGTTCTAGTACCTGATGTCACTGACGCCTTAATAACAGCCTCAGAACAAAATTCTGGCCTTTGAAGAAGTTTTGACCCCTTTTTCCATGTAAACTCCAAAGAGACAGAGCCTTGGTATGCTGACGACTGGACAACATCATAACGAGCAAAACAGTTGTTGTTGGTTACTCTTCCATTGAAGACTTTTTCCTCAATGGAGTCAATGTCATCTGTCTCTACTTGAGTGAAAGTGGTCCATTTTAAACCCCAATGACATGCCACCTCAGATTTGTACAAAACTGGAATAGCTCCCATTAAAACCGTTGATTGAATATCAGTTCCATCACATAAGCTCCAAAATGACGGCAGCTTCGAAATTACGTCAGTTGACTGGTCCATCAGTTCTGAATAATTAACATTAAATAAAGATACAAGATGTCTAGACATTCGACATGTAAAACCTTCTGGAACATAAGTGACACCTTGTGGTCGATGAAAAATTGCAGGTGAATTATAAGATGGAGAGTCACAAAAAGAGAAATCAGCATAGCTTTGTAATTTTAATGGTGATCCATCAGATTCACTAAGATTATTTTGATTTTTGTCAAAATTTTTCCCGAATGATTTTGTTGAAAGTTTTCGTTGTGGTGATGTGGGAATAATTTCTTCGTTTTCTGTGACTGTGTCTTCGGGATCAAACAGATCAGCAATCGGATATGGTTGACCTTTCCGAACTACTAAAATATTTTTATTTGAAGCAAAAATTTCCTTGGGCAAGTAATTGTCAAGATAGCGAAGCCCATCTATGCCATAGTTCACTTTCTGAGTTTGACGTGACGGTTTCCTTGGATCATTTGTGAAGAAATCAATCGAGCAATCGCTTCCATACGATTTGGCCGATCTTGTACTGATCACCTCGAAAATAGACGATTTAAAGTCAGCAATAGTAGCTCTATCCATTTCTCTTCAACTGTGTGACAAAATTATCATTAAAAATTCTAGATATTTACTGGAATTTTAATAATTATTTGTCAATATTTATTTTCTGTTCAAAAATACCGCGAATTTGTTTTGATGGCTTGTGCAAAATTACAAATTGGGATATTTACCAGGAACGAAATATTTTCTTGCTAGTTATAGGGACCATTATATTATTGTTATATTTTTTCAAACATTTCATAATTAATACACGGTGATAACATTAACTGTTTGATGTTTCACAGGTTGAATAATAAAATTAATATATATTATTTTCGTTTTGTAATATAAAAAATTCGGATGGTAGCTTTGAAGTAAGTTTTTTTCTAAGAATAATTTCTATTGGATAAACGAGAAATTTCTACCAATCAAACGATAGTTCATGAGAGACTTGACGGAAACCTAATTCTATAAAATGGCGAATGACTTAAAGTATAAATACGAACACGTGTTGTTTGTTCTTATGTATTTGTTCTTTGAAAATGTACCTGATAAATCTAAATGCAGATATTATTATTGAACACATTTATAATTGAATTTCTTTGTTGATAACTTAAATTATATGATCATTTCTTACAGACGTAAGAAAAGTATTGAAAAATAAGATCAAAAACAAAACGAAAGTAAAATTTTGTTTTTGCAGTACTACTACTACTAGCCTTGTGCTTGTTGATAAAAGAAATGAATGAAATGCGATTTAACGTCTTACTGTCATGCATCTAACCAGGAATAATGGAAGACAGACATACGCCATATAGTGTGCTATGAGGGAAATTTTGCCCGGGCAGCGACCCTATATATGGCCTACTCTTATATCGAATTCCAGGTGCCAATAACGCCAAGGCCAAGGGATCTTTTTGTTGAACAAAAATGTGTAGGCCTACACAGTACCTTAGTTTTCTGTCTCGTCCTTGTAAGGCCCTTCACTGACAAGGGGAAACCACGCCAGAAAATCAAGATAAACTTTCTCGGCCAATGCAGGGATCGAACACTCGACCTCCATGCTTGAGCCATCAGCGCCTTACTTATGTGATCCCCCTGTTGATAAAAGAACAAAATAACATTTCTTTATTGATCCTCAGTCATTTAAAAGTGAAACTCAATCTGATTATATTAATGCATATATATATCCTATTGCGACATTCAACTCTGTTATTTGTTTTTTTATGTATAAATCACTTATTTGGAAAACAATGTGCATTGTGGGAAATCTTTGAGTAAGCTTACAAGGAGCGACCATTGCTTTGCATGGGATTTCACTGACCAAATTTCGAAAAACCCTGATTTTACGTTAATTTTAGTGCGTCAACCATCTGTGTCTCTATCACATCATATGAAATATCCCCCATCACTAATTAATTCTCAGATTATCCACTGCCCATGTATTTTTACTCTGAAAATACATATACTTCATCAAGCATGCAACCTTTGATGTCACTCAAGCAAACATCCCTCATCGATGGTTGCTGGTTAGGGAAACCCATACATTTTTGTCCTGTATCATAGTATTAGTAAGGCTACCGGTATGCACTCCATATGGCCATGGGTGTTTATCAGGGAATCAAGTATTTTTCTCGTAAAATTGTATGTACCAAAATTGCCATACTTTTATTGGAAATAACCACCTGATGTTACTATGTTGCACATACATGCACATGTTTAATCAATCTTTTATATTTTTTGCCCAGCTCAGTTTCTTACATACCGGTAGCACTGCATTTTATATTAACAAGTTGTTTTAGTCTGCTTTTACAAGGTGAAAAACACCAGAAAACGTTTTAATTTGTAGAAAGGTTGGCGGTGACACTGTCATTTAAATGATTTATTTTCTATTGCAGAACGTTTCAACCAAAAGAGTATTATAGGAAATTTCTGGTAAGATCTATGTAACATTGCAAAATACTATACAACATTGGTTTTAATTCAAAACAAAACCATTGCATAAGATTTTGCAGATTTTATCCTAACATTTACTGGAGGTAGAATGTTTAACACTTTCAACTAGGGTAGTGTAGACCTTCATTACTTGGATATCTTAAATAAAGGGCGTGTAGCTCTTTTTTTGGAACCTTAAATTTGACGAAACTAACTCTAAAAACACATATTAATGTAATATGAATGCATATAGTGATATATATTGAATTTTTAAATTTTTTATTGTAAGTTCAAATCAATATTGTTTGGTGAAATCTGTGAATAGTCCTAATTGAATAACAGTTTGTTCTATGCATTTTTGTATAATGATTTTATCGTTTGTGAATCAGACGTCTTGTAGGATATGCTTTTCTTTGTTCATTATTACAAATGGCACCTGAAACCAACCGTAGAATTCACGACACATGTACTGATTTTAACATGTTCATTATATCTTAAATATTGGATATTAGAATCCCATATCAACTTTAATATTGATGGAAATGAACCAATATTGAGTTTTAATTCATGTTTTTAATTTCAATTTTATGGAATACAGGTTTAGCTCCATTAATTAGCTGAGTTTGCTAAGCCAAAATAGGCAATTTGATTGATTTGTTGATAAAATAGAAAGAACACAATAACTCTGATACTAATTGAGTATACCCAGTATCCACACCTTGACTAAGTTTGAAAATAATCTTTTTCTGCTCCGGTTACAGCAGAGTGATAGGCAGTTTGAATGCTTGATGCTTTATATAACGATAAATGTGCAAGTAATTGATGGGTATAATCTATTTTTGGGGGGATTAAGGCGGGGATATCCTCACTATTGACTTGTTCTATTAATACAGCAAATAAACTCTTGTATTATTTCAGGAAAAAGATGTACGACCTGATGGGAGAGAACTTGGAGAATGCAGATCAACTGTTGTTAATATTGGTAAATATTGTTACTGTATAGTTGCTAGTAAGGTTTGCCATTGAGTTAACTGGCTTGGTTTCAATTCCCTGGTTGTACGTGACAAGGAGTTGGGTCGTCTGTCCAACCTTGTGGTATTTCTCCATGTCCTCCGGGTCCCTCCCACTGCTAAATACCCCTACACCCAAACAAATTATTGAACAAAATTAAATCATTTTAGTCCCGAAATGATCTAGTTTGTGTTAAGTGGACGTTAAACCCAATCCATATCTCTCTCTCTCTCTCTCTGCTAGTGATGTGTATGGGTAGGAGGGACATCTTGAAAATGAAAATTTCTGTGTACTGAAAATGTTTTCTAAGAAAATAAAGTCATGATGATCATGAGGAGTGGGGTTGGAGTGACTAGTAAACAAAGTCTACAATTTACTTGCTTATTCAACTTCAAATAAACTCTTAGGAGTTTCCTTATTTTTCTTGTGATTTTATTATGACACTTCATTCAATCAATTGCCAAATGTTGTTTGATTTTCCAGGTAGTATAACAACAGCAGAAGGTTCAGCATTAGTTAAATTAGGCAACACAACAGTAATATGTGGAATCAAAGCTGTAAGTAAATTTTAATAATTTAACATGTTTGAATCAACCCTTATTTTATATCTTTTGAATACAAACTACATTCCAAGAGTTTCAAAAATTTATAAAAATATTTCAGGAATTAGCAAACCCTAAAGCAGACGAGCCGAAGAATGGCTATATAGGTAGGTATCTTTACCATAATATTTATTGAACATGTAAACATGAGTATGAAAATATGTTCATACAGACTTAAATTAACAAGAAAGTTGGGCATTTAAATCTTTTCAGTGTTGAAATTCTTTCAGTATTAATACAAAGTCAAGAAAGGACAAGAAACCTGGGTGTGTTCTGATGCTGTTCATTCATTTATATCTTTCATTGAGAAAGCAAAATATAACAAAAACATGTTAAATTTTTTAAGTCAACAGCATGGGGCGAAACACAGAGCTCTTGTATATACATTGGGGTACACATAAAAGAGCCCTTGACAGTTGGAATTTGATATAAGAGTAGGCCGTAGCACAGCTGTCAAAACTGCATGGATTAAGTGTTCATTGGCCCAGTTGGTAAAGAAAAATAGGACTTTTATTTCTGAAAATTAATTAAATATTCAGTACTCTGTGGTAATTAAAATGTTTATTTTCAAACTACTCAATCCTTTATAGGATGATCTACAATGGCATTCACAGGCTGCTCTTTAAATAACGGAAATAAAAATCGAAACATTGATAAATGTTAATTGATTTTCTTATTTCTCAGTTCCAAATGTAGAGTTATCACCCATGTGCAGTGCCCAGTTTCGACCCGGAGCACCAGGAGAACAGGCTCAAGTCCTGTCACAATTTGTTGTTGATGTTTTACAGAAGTAAGTTGATACAAAAGACTTCATTTGTAAAATACTTTTTGAGGAAAAATCAAAAATGTAAAATTTTGTTAATCCAGAGGGAAATTGACCTCAGCAGTGTGGATTCAAATACAAAGAAATTTTATATAAACCACCGTTTGACCGGCACAGCACCAGTATAGTCATTAACTGGAAGTAGCATAACTCTGAAACCGTAAGAGGTAATCCATCACCACCAGGCCTATGTTACTCCCCGATCCAAGCTACCCTTAACCACCAATTTTTGGCCTCGAGGCAGCCCTAGTGTAGCCGCCACACCTAGGCTAAACAGACAAACAAACGACATTCATGAATATTAGTATGATTATGCATATATATACAGAATGATCAATGCACAATTAGTGTTATTCACGAAAGCCTCGTTTGTGTTGCGGTTTTACTTATCATGGCTTGTACTCTTGGTTGAGGTAATATTTAATTGTAGTTAATATTAATTTGTTATGTTGGTGAAATTTAATTTTTCGCTTGTTTATTTTAACAGTTCAGAATGTGTAAATCTACAAGATCTGTGTATTGTCAGTGGAAAGGTAATACAATGATTGATAATTCTTATCATTCAAGTTTATAGAATAGATTTTTAAAAATCCCTGTTAAAGCCCAATAATTTGATGGAATAAATCAACGCCGAAATTCTTCTAGTGTGTCCACTGTCATTCAGCCGAATGATTTGCCTGAATCCAACATGTTAGATATATTCGGCAGAATTTTTATATTCGCCTAGTGTGTCCACCTTCGCCCAATTGTAGAATTCATTAGCCAATCACCACTCATCATCCACTCATATTGATATGTCATGTCATTGTTTGAAGATATTTTCACCGCCATGATTCGGGACTAACATATGGTTTAATTTTTTCAATAATTCGTTTGCGCGTAGGGATCTTTAGCAGTGGGAGGAAACCGGAGAAAACCCACGAGGATGGACAGGCGACCCTACTCCTTGTCACGTACATACAGGGATTCGAAACCATGCCAGTCGACTCAATGACAAGCATTATGATACAGCGCGCATGTGCTAACCATTCGGCAATCCAACCCCCCACATTACTAATAGTGGTGCTGATTATAATAATATGATATATTCCAGTTAGTGTGGATGTTACAGTGTGATATGATATGTTTAGATTATGATGGTAATGTTGCAGATGCTTGTGTGTTAAGTCTTGTGTCTGCTCTTAAAAATAGTAAGTTATCACTCTCATTTACATGTATATTACCTGAAAGACAGAAAAAAAAAAAAAAAATGGGATATATTAGCTAACTTTTGTGTACCAACTTTTCTCATGAAGACAGCTATACAAACTGCAGTGTTCTATGAGGGAAATTTTACCAGAGATTCATCAGATTCCAAAGTTTATTTTACTTGCACACCAACAGGTACACGGGTCTTTGGACCTCATTGTTTGGTCCCATCTAATTAGCTAGATACTTTTGTCTTGCCAGGCTCATTATCGGGAATGACTGATGGAAACGAGGCTGAAAAATCGGAAAGAACTTTCTTAACCAACAATGTGATCAAACCATGGACTTCCTCGTTGATAAGGGTGGTCGGGATGGCCTAGAGGTCTAGAGAGTCGCACTTCACCTCTGGCTTACGGCTGTGGTTTCGAGCCCTAGTATGAGCGTATATGATATGGAGATAGGGACGCCTTCTCAACCTCGTGGGTTTCCTCTGGGCACTCCGGTTTCCTCCCCCTGCTAAAGACCCCTACGGGCAAGCGAATTGTTGAAATAAAAATTGAAAAACAAACGTTAGTCCCAAAATGACCTAGTTTGTGTTGAGTGGACGCTAAACCCTATTTCTCTCTCTCTCCTCGTTGATAAGCTAGAATCAATCTTACGAGCGACGTGCTCCAAAAAATACATTTTCTCAAATAAATTTACTATAAATAAGTTTCATAAATATAATGCTTTAATATTACAGCATGTTTACCTAAAGTAACTGTAAATGAAGAAACTCAAGCCATAGAAACAGATGATAAAAAAACTAATCATTTGAAAGTTCAAACGACTCCAGTATCAACCACATTTGCTATATTTGATGAGTAAGTACGGTACACCTAATACATATTGGCATTTTTTCTCCAATTGCTATATGGGGGGTCTGATGGCTGAATGGTTAGCGCTCGCTGTGCCATAAAGCCTGTCATTGAGTCAACTGGCGTGGTTTCGAATCCCTGGTTGTACGTGACAAGGAGTAGGGTCGCCCGTCAAACCTCGTGGGTTTTCTCCGGGTCCTCCGCTTTCCCCAACTGCTAAAGACCCCTAAAACAAGAGTCGCGTGAATAAAGATGGTTGCCATAGCCTTTTTTTCTGTGTGACACAACTACTAGAATCTTTGTGTAAATTTGGCATAATACACATTATGCTTGTGAATGTAATTCAAATGTCTTTTACCGTATAGCTAATGCAAATTAAAGAATTCGGATTTTTGAAGCAAGGGAAATGACTGTAGGTAAAAGATTTTCTTGGTACCATATTATTACTAGATTTTGTTTACTTTATTCAGCCATTTTGTGATTGTTGATCCAACTATAGAAGAAGAAACCTTAGCTACAGGCATTATAACCATAGTAACTAAAGAGAAAAAATTGTGCATGGTTCATAAACCAGGTAAATCATTTTATAAAATGTCTTGTTGACAAACTTAGATCTTGGATTATTTACATGTATGTTCTATTATTCAGTGTTTCCAGCAGGTCATTTAAGAGTTGCAGATTGCCATGGCAGTCTTAGAATCAAAATGGATTTGTTCATTCATTCGTCTGTCTGCCAAACTTTTTGGAACACAATAACTTAGCTTTGGATTGAGTTAGAATGTGTCTGGTGTCTGTGTTTATTAGGCAGCTGATACATAGGGGTATACGGTATTCAGTATACGTTTAGAGGTATACGCGAATACTTGCTTTCGAACAGCAGGAATATGCTTAGCGGTTTACACCGGACTATACACGTATAGGGGCACTATACGCGTATACATGGTATCGTGCATGTTCGTTCTTTTTTCGGCGTATACTTGCTGTGGAGGAGTCAATTCCATGAGGGTAGCAAAATCGGTGGGGAAATAACAGAAAAGGCCAGTATTCCTACGTATGGGTTATATACCGTGTAAACAGCTGTGTAAAGCGGCAAGCCCGAATACCGTACACCGCATACTCCTATGTATCAGATGCCTTATGTGAATGTCAGTTTATCTTTTCTGTATTATAACCTATTAAATGTGGAAAGATTTTAAAAATACCTGGTAATCAATCTTGAAACAATCTGACCACATATCTCTTTCCATAGTTTCAAATTTACCTCAGTCCTGTACAATATAAAGGCTTTTTAGGAGTTCATTATTTACTTTCTTATACAGATCTCACTCTGATAGTTTAAATTTATCGAACGCTTTTCAAATTTGTGCTTTTTGATCAAGGAATAATTTAATGGAATTATCATTCTTTGTTTCAGGTGGTACACCATTAAAAGATTCTCAGATACAGCTGTGTATTGATAGAGCCATAGAAAGATCTGGTCAAGCTGCTAAATTAATAGATGAGACACAATGTTCTTTAGATAGATAATATTTCTTCCTCAATAGCTCATTTAAAATTTAAAATACAATTCAACACCTTCTGGGGAAACTACAATTTAAAGAGTGGAGAAATCGAAATTAAAACTTTTAATAGTTAGTCCTACAATAAACTTGTTTATGGACCAGACAACCTACATTAATACCATTGCAGTGAGCTCAGTGCTGGGCATTCATAAAATAATTGAGAAAATAATCGGTCAGATTAGTCTTCACAGCGGCATCAACACAACAGTTCAAGTAACTCTTTTATCATGAGATTCTGTATGTATTTCCTACATTGTAAATATGTCCATTTGAATAAAACAAGTTTTCATAGACTGGTTTAGGTTATAAATCCCACTAAATATGGACAATGGATACACCTGTTTAGTGCTGTGTTACAAAGAATTGTGTTCATAGTTAAACAGGATATTAAAGATAGCTTGAATGTAAAATTATTCAACATTGAAATAAATACAGCTTCAGGCTCATACAAATCCAATAGAGATTCACACACACAAAACACTGTTGGTTTTATCTTGGTACAATTTTTGAAATATTTTTGAAATGAAATGAAATGGGGTTTAACGTCATACTGTTATGCACCGAACCTGGGCTAATGGAAGACGGGCATGCACCATATAGTGTGCTATGAGAGATATTTGCCCGGGCAGTGGTGCTACAGCCTACTCTTATATCTAATTCAAACTGCCAACGGATCTTTAACGTGCAAGCCAATGTGTACACTGGACCTTGGTTTTCTATCCCATCCATACAACTAGACAGCTGTCCTTGTCCAAGCCTACATTTTGCATCACTGACAAGGGGAAACCACGTCTAAAAATAGAGAAACTATTGTATTGGGTTATTTCCCCTCAAATTCCTTTTGCAACTGGATGAATCTCGACAGGGTATGTCCTGTATATAACGGATACTTCATTTCCTAAACTTGGCCATCTCACAGAATGGAATTCAGCATACTTGAGCTGAGGCTGCTCTAGAAAGCAGACTTGTAGAACCAGCGGCTGCCAGGCAGGATACGCCCACATACAAGAGTTGGATAGAGAACAAGCTAAAAAGAAAGTGATTTTTCCTACAATCAAGGACAATAACTCATGAAGTTACAAATCGATATGCGCATATATCGGATGGAACCAAGATCTTTGAATGGGTTATGAACATGCATTTCAAGGTACTTCAAAATCGGATTAAAATTATGACCTCTACAGGGTTCACAACCTTGATAAACCATATTTTTACACAATATTCGCATACAAGTGGCGGCCATTTTGTCCGGCAGTTGTGGTCCGATTTCACAAAATTCAAACTCAACCTTCATTACAATGTAACGATGATATAATCAAATGTTTTTTAAATCGGATAATAATTGTGACCTCCAGAGGGACCACAAGCTAAACAAAGACGATTTGCGTATAATCAGGGGCCATAATTCAGGAAGTTACGATTTGATATGCGCAAATATCGAAAGGAACCAAGATCTTTGGGCTATAACCATGCATTTCAAGTTTCATCAAAATCGAATTAAAATTGTCATCTCTACAGGGTCCACAACCTTGATATACCATTTTTTAACAGAATTCGCGTACGAACGGCGGCCATTTTGTATGGTCATTTTAGTCCGATTTTTCCGAAATTTGAACTCAACCCTCCTTAGGGTGTAACGTGGATATAATAGAACGGTTTTTCAAATTGGATAATAATTGTGACCTCCAGAGGTACCACAAGCTAAAATAGGTGATTTTTCGGACAATCGGGGGACATAATTCAGGAAATTACGTTCCGATAGGCACAAATATCGAAAGGAACCAAGATCTTTGGGTTATAACCATGCATTTCAAGTTTCATTAAAATCGAATTAAAATTGTGACCTCTACAGGGTCCACAACCTTGATATACCATTTTTTAACCGTATTCGCGTACGAATGGCGGCCATTTTGTATGGTAATTTTGGTCCAATTTTAACGAAATTCGAACTCAACCTTCCTTAGGGTGTAACGGTGATATAATCAAACGATTTTTAAAATCGGATAATTATTGTTACCTCCAGAGGGACCACAAGCTAAACCAAGGTGATTTTGCGTATAATCAGGGACCATAATTCAGGAAGTTACGATCCGATATGCGCAAATATCGAAAGGAACCAAGATCTTTGGGTTATAACCATGCATTTCAAGTTTCATCAAAATCGAATTAAAATTGTGATCTCTACAGGGTCCACAACCTTGATATACCATTTTTTAACAGTATTCGCGTACGAACGGCGGCCATTTTGTATGGTAATTTTGGTCCGATTTTTCCGAAATTTGAACTCAACCCTCTTTAGGGTGTAACGGTGATATAATCGAACGGTTTTACAAATCGAATAATAATTTTGACCTCCAGAGGTACCACGAGCTATAATAGGTGATTTTTCGGACAATCAGGGGCCATAATTCAAGAAATTACGTTTCAATAGGCGCAAATATCGAAAGGAACCAAGATCTTTGGGTTATAAACATGCATGTCAAGTTTCATCAAAATCGGTTCAAAATTGTGACCTCTATAGGGTCCACGAGCTAAAAACGTGATTTTTCGTACAATCAGGGGCCATAATCCATGAAGTTTTGATCCGATACATGCCAATATCGAAAGCAGCCGAGATCTTTTGGGGATAAACCTATATTTCAAGTTTCGTTAAAATCCGACAAGAATTGTGACCTATAGAGAGTCCACAAACAATTGTGGACGAACGTCCGGACGGACAGGGGCGACGACATAATACGTCCACATGAAAATGTGGGCGTATAAAAAGGAAAATATACTCGAGTTCCATAATAGTACAGCAATCATTGAATAGTGCTAACTTTTCGATGTTGCTTATGCACACCTGTGTGCACTATATTGGACTGAAATAAAACCAGGAGATAGCTCGCACAGTTTTTCACTTGCACCATCTCTACTTATACACACAGATTTGTCAATATTATTAGAGTTAAGTTCCTTCCATATGTCTCAATCAAAGAGATAAGATGTACAACAGGATTATGTAATTTCTACATTTGAGAATAACCTGTTCTGGTCAAATATTGCAAATAATATATTAAATGAAATGTCCCCCTTTTCAAATTCCAACTGTCAAGGATCTTTTACATGCAGACCCATGTGTTAACAGAACCTCGGGTCTTGATCCCCATCCAACAACTAGACATTGTCCCTAATAAGGCTCTCCATCCTGATGAATTTTCTTGGCCAACATGTGATTTCAAGGGCACACATAAGACCACTGTCATATACAGAGAAGTCTGGGTAACTATTGTCTTGGTTCTGTCTGGGTAGCAATATGGCTTGTATGTGTAATCATAGTGATATGCTATTACAGATTCTTACACAGCTTCTACCCCTCACCTACTATATCCTAGGGAGAATAAGCATTCAGTTTGTTTTCACACATTATTTTGTTCTGATGTTATCTATTAAAGGGACAGTCCCGAATACATGTAGAACAGAGCCTCAAAAATAAAAGTCCGAGCACGTTTGAAATTTAAACGCCAAAATATAGAAGAAGGATGTATATACCCTGACTCAAAATTTCAATTCAAAATATTGAGCCGTTTGGTCGTGAACGTTAAAACAGCTTCTCCAGACACGTAACCCTTTTACGATGTCGGGTCAATTCTTTCTTTGGGTGATCCGATAATCGATTCCCGTTCCTTTATAGGTCTACACGGTGAATAGTCCATGGTCTGTATTTGATAACAAAAGGTAAATTTCACCGACATATTATATTTATAAAATAAAAGTCTGGTTTTATCAAATCACCGCATACTACAGTCTAGGACACCGGACTCCATTTCAAGATGAAAACTGGTGGGTTTAAATTGTTTGAAAACGTATCACATATATTGAGTAAGTTGCTCAGCCTTAAGGTAGGGGATCTTAAAGGGTTTTAATTAAGCAGTTTTATTCTCAAAAACATTATCGGGATTGACCCTTTAACCTTAACAGATTATCTAAATGGCAACCATGGCCACAGGTAGCCAGTATCTATATTTACACATAACTGTGCTGACTAGTTGAGAAATATCACCTTTCATGGGACAGAATTTAAATTCAAAAGGTATCTTTGCCTTGCCACATACAACTTCAGATTCTGAACTATCTAGGCTATCGGCATACTCTAGTGCTTCGAGGGAAATTTGCACAGCCATCGGAGTTAACACCTACTCTTCAAATTCGTTTTACTTACATGCCAATGTGTTTTCCATACCATCCAAACAACTATATACAGTTACTTGCCAGGCACGACAACAAGGATCAATCAAGGACCTCCTAGTTAGTGAGCTGGTGCTCACCTGTTAAACCTTAATCATATATGACAATGAATCTAACACATTCTGGTATTTTGTATTTTTTTTATTTTTGTAAAGTCCTTAGATAATGAACTCGTAGGGTATGGCTTCAATCTGTTGAGGCTTGTTAGCATCTGTTCTCACAAAGAAACCTTCTTTAGGTTGGACAGCCTGCAATACAAAAAGAAATTAAATGAATTGGGGTTTAACATCCTACTAATCAGTTCCAAATTGGGCTAATGAAGAAGGGCATACGCAAAAAAGTGTGCTATAAGGGAAATTTTTCAGGGACAGCATCACTACACCCTACTCATTAAATTCAACTGTCAAGCAATCTTTTAGGTAAATGCCAATTTGTACACAGGTCCTCGGTTTTTTGACCCATCCAAACTGTTATCCTTGTCAGGCCCTCCATCTTGCATCACCGACAAAGGGGACCACGACAGAAAATTTGGATGAACTTTCTTAGCCAATGCAGGGATTGAACAACAAATCTCCTGGCTAGCGTGCCAGTGTCTCACCCACTTAGCCGACGTGATCAACAGCAATAGAAAAGGATTGAAAAAATTGGGCTACACATGCATTAATTTTACAATCCAATTCCTGGACATTGGAATCTATAAAGTCTTGGATTGTCTTTTTAATAGTAAATGCAGGAGGACTGCACTACACGCAAAACAAACAAAACAAAAAAATCTACAAGATAAACCTGCGGACAAGACAGAAAATAAGACATTGCCAGAACTAAACAATTATCAAATCAAGTGAATGGATCTGGGGTTTTTTAATTCCTTGCAAACTTCATTATGAAAATTTGATTTATAAAAGGAAAATCAGTCCAAACATGGTTCAATTAGGTACATGTACATGATGAATTAAACTTTCGGCATCCTGGGATATGGTCAAAACCGATCTTTTATACTGGTTGTTAAAATAATTGACATTAAATCTGTCCACAGAAAAATCAAACCATAGAATTACCTGTCTTTTAAGTTGTGGCTTGGGGAGTTTGTTTTTCTTTGCTTCTTCAATCAATTTCTGGTTTAATTTAACTCGAGCAATAAAGTCGTCTCGGCATTTGGAGGGTTTCACATGCTCAATTCGTACTGAAATTTTCTTGGCAATGATTCGTTGACTGTTGAGAAAAAAAAAAAATTTTTTTATATAAGTATTCATTTATTAGTTGGTATTTCTAAAAAGATCTATTATATTGGTAGATTATAGAACTGAAATATAACAAAAGTTAACACTAAGGCTAATGTTCCTCATCTCAATATCCAAAATATATCGAAGACACTACTTGTACTATTATCTTTTATAAAGTATCTAACAAACTGCTTATCAAGCTGCACCAGAGCAGAAAATACTGATTATCGAACTCAGTCAAGATACTGATAAAATGAAATTATACACGGTGATGCAGTGGAGAAAACCCATTAGTGGGCCAAAATCCTCTGCATAATCACTGTTAAACACACATAAATTTATCTTCAATTTCCATTAGGCAATTAGCTATATGAAATGTTTCATAAGCATAAGTACAATGAAATGAAACCGGGTTTAACGTCCTATTGTTCTGCCATGCAGTGAGCTATGGGGAAAATTTTGCCGTGACAGATGCACTACAGCCTAATCTCATACTGAATTTCCAACTATCAAGGGTTCTTTATGTGCACACCAATATGTACATGGGATCTAATTTTTTTTTGCACCATCCGAAAGACTATGCATTGTCCCTTGCCAGACCTTAAGACCTACACAAATGATAAGTTGGAACCACACAGGAAAATCATAAAGTACTATCTCAGTCAATACTGGGATCGAACATGGGACCTGAAGGTTAACGAGCCAACGTCTTTACTCACTAGAGAGAAATGGGGTTTAACGTCCACTCAACACAACTAGGTCATTTTGGGACTAACATGGTTTTAATTTTTATTTTTTTAATTCGCTTGCGCGTAGGGGTCTTTAGCCGTGGGAGGAAACCGGAGTGCCCAGAGGAAACCCACGAGGTTGAGAAGGTGCCCCTATCTCCATGCCACATATGCTCACACCAGGGTCGAAACCACAGCCGCAAGCCAGAGGTGACCGGCCAGCTAGAGGTCGAAGCGCGACAATCTAGACCACTAGGCCATCCCAACCCCCTAAAAATATAGCATATTACTTACCGTACTCTCTTGTTTACAACAACACCAAGAGCTCTTCTTGCTACATTAAAAACTTTACCAGTTTTACCATGATAAAACTTATGTGGCATACCCTTTTGGATTCTAGGATCAGCCTTAAATGAAATGGTCATGTTTATCAATTCTTTAGTAACTCAGAAAGTCAAATTTCCATGGTAGGGTTCACATCAATGGCAGATGTCACTATGATCACGTTGGTCTCTGCAGTATCTAAACAATTTTTGATGTTGGACTGGCAGTAGCACACCGACCGATTTAAAGGGATGATACATCTCTTCATATTCGTTTGAGAACTAATTATTTTCACCACGGACACAAAAGAGGTTATATGTACATATATTTTAAAATCTTTCATATAATATAATTGCTGCAAGTCTGGCCAATTGTAAGAATGAGACCTTGTTCTAATGATATGAATTTAACTTCTTAAAACTTGGCAAATAACTCTAAAATTCACCTACTTTGATATCAACATAATCACCACGTTTGTATACGTGCATATATTTCGAGGTGGAAACCACACCCCGTTTCCTGAAGGGGCAGGAAAGAAGCCGTCTTGTGCCTGCTCGGATACCCATCTTTTAAGGTCTGTAAATACAAACATAACAATTAAAAAAAACATTGCATAGATAAATAGAATTGATACATGATTAATCAAAACCTTTGATTTCTGTAATTTCATTACGTGATTACGCCTACGCCCTACGGGTATCATATGATATTCATTTTTGGGAGTCTACATTGCAATTCAGGATTAATTTTAGTACAACGTTCACCGTTTGTTAAATGTTAAAAGTTTATTTCTTTTAGGTTATCGGTATTGTATTGAACCCGACTTGAACTTGATTTTGTGAATTGGGTCCCAAGTGTTGGCTACTTAGTACAATTTAGAATCCATTTAAATTTAATATTAAGAGAGAGAGAGATAAATGGGGTTTAACGTTCACTCGGCACAAACTAGGTCATTTTGGGACTAACGTATGGTTTTCAATTTTTTTATCAATAATTCGCTTGCGCGTAGGGGTCTTTAGCAGTGGGAGGAAACCTGAGTGCCTGGAGGAAACCCACGAGGTTGAGAAGGCGCCCCCATCTTCATGCCACATACAAGGGCCGAAACCACAGCCGCAAGCCAGAGGTGGCCGGCCAGCTGAGGTCGAAGCGCGGCACTCTAGACCACTAGGCCATCCCAACCCCCAAATTTAATATTAGATATAAAATTCACAGTTTAAATTAGTATAAAGAATACAAAGAAAATTGCGTTCAGTACTCGTATTATTGGAACTTTAAATGTATGAACAATTGATTATGAAGATTGGTTCGATGTCAACATAAACTGCCCGTTTGCATGCAGAACTCGCAAACCACGTGTGAGAACAAGTAAATACAATAATTTGGGTCAGGGACTGGTAACAGTTTTTTCTTTTAATATTAGATTTGTAAAGCAACACAAAAGAATTCCAATTCTTTTGGATTTATGGATATAAGTGAATAATAAAAAGGTGTAATTCAGGTTTATTTCAGAAAAACATTGAACGGGCACCTGCCTTGAGAATGGCCGACTATTGAAAGAACGCTTAACGAGAATCGACGAGACTTGTGAATTATTTTCAATCATGTAGATATATCGGGAAAATACACTAGAGATAGTGTTAATATGTCTCATAATAGTCTTCTCTATCTATTTTATTCAGAATATTTGGGATTACATTTTATTTGAGAAAAAAAAAAGTTTTCCCGAAAGTCACTTTCAAAACAATATGGCGGAGAAAATTGCAATGGAGTATCCGTGTTGTGTTTAATGCCGATGTTATGAGTAACATAATCTAAATGTAGTGATAACATAACATAAACTATTGGAATCCCGTTGAAGATGGTATGTTGCACATGTATAACACGCTGACATTCAGGCCACTGCATAATTAAACGTTAAAATGAATTGAATTTACCTGACCCTAATTGGTTGAAAATTTTCATTTTTGTTTACGAACAAATTACATGTAAATAATAATTCCTACGACATAGGAATATTCCGGGTCGATATGTGATCACGTCGATGGTGTAGATCTAATGCATTTTATTGTTCTTTTCGTTCTGAAACTGTCATAATATTGTTGTATCTGTTTCTCAACAAAAGTACTTGGGGATAACAGATAATCATAATCGAGATGAGATAATCATAATAAAATAAAGGAGAAACAGTCACAGTATAGTCCTGGGCCCGATTCCTAGAAAATTCTTAAGCACGTTCTTATGCTTAGATTTTAGTCGACTTTGCATTTAAGTAAACTTACCTTATTTTGTGTTCCCAGAAAATTCTTAAGAACGGCCTTGTGCTTTGATTTTAAGTAGACTTCATTGTAAGCACAAGAACGTTATTATGCGTTCCAAGAAAAAACTTAAGCACAACTTCGTTCTAAAACATAGCCAGTCTAAGCACAAGTCCCAAGCAAGGTATAGGGCTTGCTTACCAACCTTAAGTCTGTTTCTGCTTCAAAAAGATGGCTGACCGTAGAGTTATTCGACGGCATTTCCGAAACCTTTTGATACCAAAGAGACAATTACAAGACAGGGAAAATTCTTCTCAAAAAGAAATTAAGAATGCTATAGAAAATTGTGCATCTAGGGCCTTATAGGCCTATCCTGAAACCAATTTATGTATTTGCCAATTAGTAAACAAAAGGCTACAAACACACAGGCTGATCGGATGCTCTCACAATTATTCAGTTAGTTTGTAGGCCTATGTGTCTGCGTTTTTATTAAAATATATTTGGCACATTTTATAATTATGTAGGCCTATACAGGGGACATGTCAATCAAAATCAACCACAATGAAGCAGACGACAAATTTATGACGTAATTCGCATACCAAAGTTATTTTATGACGTTAAAGAGCATCTTAGTCTCAGTGTATGGTAAGCTTTACCAGTCACAATGTGCTTAGACTTGTACTTGACTTGTGCTAAGGTAAGAATGGTCTTGAGAATTTTCTAGGGACGGTATTTTTATAAGATTCTTACGTAAGTAAAAGTGAAGTATGACTTTGTGCTTACTCTAAGAATTTTCTAGGAACCGGGCCCAGATATTAATATGTTACAGGCATTGCCAGAGTAAAGCGAAGCTGATGACAAATATAAAACCTTTATAATTTTGTTTTTAAAATAGCGCAAAAAAAGTGTGAGAATTAAATTCTTTGACGTCATTTATTGAACACGTCATTGAAATAGTTCTACGAGACGCGTAATCTCGCCAGCGAGATTTGGTAAGTTGGCATGCGCATTGCCAGTTTTTCCCAGTGTAATCGGTTCCGGTCTGAAATTTTTTTTTTATCAACAGTCTGTGGGTGACATTTTCATTTACGCTCCTGTGTTACCGGAAAAGAGCTTTGCTCAAGCACCGCGCTTCGCGCGATACTTTAGGGTTTAGCTCCATATCAGTATACTCATAATCAGTATACTCATTTGCCTTTTTCTAGCTAAGATTTTTCTTGCACGAAGCCTCAAAGAAAGTATAAATTGATGAGACGGACAAGACAACGTGACATTACAATATTGCAGCTACGTTTACACTAGTTATGTTGTGTGGATTTTTGGCTCATATCTGCAAGTTCCCTTGAGAATCTTTAACAATTCCTTTATCACACCAATTTTCTGCTAAAAGCTATATATTTTAAATTAAAATACCTTCTTGATCAAATTGTTTTCTTGTCAAATTGTTCAGTAAATTATACATGAACTTTATTTTTGGACATTGTTCTGAATTTTTTGAATGTGTAAGTTTCCAATTGAGACAAAATGGGGAATAGTGAAGAACTTTTTTGCAGGGTTGATTGTCTATATAAGATTAAGATAATCCTTCAAATTTTGGATCATATTTATAGCTACATGTAGATAATACTTTAGATCAAAGTACCGGTAATTAGATTTATTTGTTACTATTCTGGTTTCCCATTTATAATAGTTATATGTAAATACAACTCAACTCTCATTATAACGATTAATTACGTGTTTATTTAACAATAAGTAAATGTTTAACAGTTTATTAAATTAACGATATATAGATGTGCCATCAACTGCTTTTACAATATTGAATAAATAAAAGGGATGAAAGAAACCAGAATTTAACAGCCCGATCAAAAAATAGGTTAGGATAAAACAGCCAGTGGTGAAATAGTGTTGGGATGAAATGACACGCACCCAAAAATTAGTTCAACATTTTTCCAGGAGATTTTTTGAGTGTGGGTTTTTGACACACTTCAACAAAGTAGGTTATGATTCTACTAAAGGACCATGATAATATAAACATCTCTGAGTACCATACATGTATGTTTTTTTCTCATCCATGCACGGTAGAATTGTATATTATCCAAGTTCATGTATGGTACATTTACATATATGTGTACATATTGAGTTATAGTTCAAACACTGAATTACAATTTCTTGTTGAGTTTTACAGGGGGATTTCTTTGAGTTCAAGAGGTGACCTGCATATGTACCTCTCCAAGGTTGCCTTTAGTGAGGCTCAAAGTATTCATTTAATTTTAAATTCTGCCACTGTATGATCATTTTGCATACAAAACATTTACATTTAGGCTAATCCTTTTATTTGTACCATTTAGGGAGCCAATGCATCACAACTCGAGAAGGAAATTGGATCGGAGCAGTTTCCGATTAACGAACATTATTTTGGGTTGGTAAATGTAAGTTAAATTTCCATTGTATTATTATGTAGTCTACAAGTATATAAAATAATTTAAACTTGATCTTAAAGTTTGCCATTAAAGTGAGAGAAAAAAATGAATTAATATATTTTTACCACATGTGGACAGGTTATTAATGTCATGTTGCAAACTTCCTGTAGGCCACACCAAATACTTATATAGGCTATTCAAAAGGATTTGATTCATAAATTGAGTTTAATTATTACATGTACATGTAGGCCTACATGTATGTCAGCAGTATATGGTTCATGAAATTATTGTCTAGTACTACCGGTATAATAGACAGAAATTCTGTATAGTTGATGAAACTATAATTGACAGAGATACTGAGAGAACTATATGTATAAACAAAGTCTCTCTCTGTTTAGGTTCAGGATTCAGGATTTTCTTTTCACTTGTATTATATAGAATATCTCACAAATGCATACACGTATGTCATGTACATGTATAGATCTCAACTTGGGGTTGTGGTTTTAAATGTTTTGTGTAAACCACATGCAGATAACTTTCTTTTAAATACACTCCCTGTATGAGGTAAAAAAAATGGTTATCAATCACCTAAAGACCCCAAAAAGATTATGGTTTGATTAATAGTATTGTTTGTATATATTAAAATATTTATTCTTTATAAAATATTTCTGATTTACAGTTTGGTAATACCTGTTATTGTAATTCTGTCCTCCAAGCGTTGTATTTCTGTCGGTCATTTAGAGAGAAAGTTCTACAGTATAAGCAGCTACAGAAAAACCAAAAGAAGGAAACGTTGTTGACATGTTTAGCAGATCTGTTTTTTAGTATAGCCACACAGAAGAAAAAAGTTGGTACCATTGCCCCGAAAAAGTTTATTACTCGATTAAGAAAAGAGAATGGTTAGTATTCTTACAGTTTTTCAAAAAAGAGTGATATGACATTTCCTTGTTAATTAAGAGAAACATGTATGTACATGTATATACTGGACTAAATTCGTAGAGCCACAAGGGCTAAGTGAGTAAGATGCTGGTTCGCTAGTTTGGAGGTTGCAGGTTCGATCCTAGTGTTTTCAGAGAAAGTTCATCAGTGTTGACGTTTCTAGTGGTTTACCCACAGTTCCTGTGCATCAAAGGGCCAAGAACTCCCTGTAACAGACAGTTTTATTGGCTTATACCTCAAATCATCCAGAATACGTCAATGATAACACCTCTTCCAGATCCTAGTGCAGTAAAGACAAGTAAAGCAGAATGATATAGGATCTGTATTTAATCAGATTGATTTATTATTGAACTAAAATAAACACGTAGTTATAAGATACTTTAATTGATATATATATATTTTATTTTTCAGAACAATTTGATAATTACATGCAACAAGATGCCCATGAGTTTTTGAATTATTTATTGAATACAGTAGCTGATTTATTACAAGGTCAATATACATTAATAATTATACTGTAGTTTGTGTTGTATACGACTGGTTGGGGAGATTGGGATGGTCTAGTGGTCTAGAGTGCAGCACATCGACCTCTAGTTGGCCGGTAACCTCTGGCTTGAGGCTGTGGTTTTGAGCCCTGGTGTGAGCGTATGTGGCATGGAGATAGGGGCGCCTTCTCAACCTCGTGGGTTTCCTCCGGACACTCTGGTTTCCTCCCACTTCTAAAGACCCCTACGCGCAAGCGAATAATTGAAATAAAATTAAACCAAATGTTAGTCCCGAAATGACCTAGTTGTGTTGAGTGGATGTTAAACCCCATTTCTCTCTCTCTTACCCTCTGTATATGACTGGTGATTGTGAAGAGAGAGACACACACACACAAACTAGGTCATTGCAGGACTAACACATGGTTCAATTAGAAACCGAAGAAAACCCATAAGGTGTACGGGCGAGCCTATTCCTTGCCACATACAACCAGGGAATCAAAATCACACCAGTTGACTAAATGGCGGACATTTGGCCACCCCCCCCCCCCCCCCCCCCAGGAAAGAGAAGGACCCAGGGAAAACCAACAAGGTTGGTCGGATAATCCAACTCCTTGTCACAAACCAGCTAGGAATCGAAACCATGCCACTTTACTCAATGACAGGGATTGTAACGAAATACTTGAAAAGTCTGTGAGTCAGCTGTATCCTGATGGGTTTTCTCCGGGTCCTCTGGTTTCCTATCTTTGCAAAAGACTCTTACATGCATATGAATCATTGACATAAAATGAGACCATTTGTTAGTACCAAAATTACCTAGTTTGTGTCATGTGGAAGTTATAAACTCCATTTCTCTCTCTCTCTCTATCTTGGAAAAAGAACCACTGTCAGTATAAGATAATTTATGTATTTATTCTTCATAGTGAATCATGAATAAGTTCATTTTTCTGAGAGTGAATAATTTGTTTGTTGTTAACCAAATTGCTTTTATGTTACAGCTGAGAAACAGGGTACGAAACCTAAAAACAGTTCAGGAGATTCTAAAGCTAAACCGGATCCAACATGGGTACATGATATATTCCAGGGAACATTAACCAATGAAACTCGGTGTTTAAATTGTGAAACCGTAAGTTCTGTATTTAATTGTATTGCGTAAATTATTATCGAGACAACTTTTATTCAATAGGACCTTCATCTAGGAGAACAACTACATATTTTGACAAGATAACAAAACAATAGTCAGCCAATTACAAGGACATAAACACTAGAAGCAAGGGATCCTCCGGTTTTCTCCCGCCGCTAAAGACCCCAATTACAAGGACATAAACGCTAGAAGCAAGTAATCACAAAATTGATTTACCAATTAAACGCATCCTTGTCAGACATCGATTGGTGGGCAGTTGCAGGTTTAAATTCTACACTTATATGTGCAGACTGTAGGATGACCTGTCAAGCCTCGTTGTTTTTTCCGGGTCCTCCGTTTTCCTACCACTGCTAAAGACCCCTATGCACAAGTGAATTATTGAAGTAAAATTAAACTATCTCCATCCCAAAATGACTAGTTTGTGTTAGTAGACATTAAACCCCATTGCTTTCTCTCTCAGCCTTGTGGATTTCCCTAGGTCCTCCCACTGCTAAAGATCCCTATATGCAAGCATATTATTAAAATAGAATTGAACTATATGTTAGTCCTGCAGTGACCTAGGAGGTTAAACGCTCTCTTTCTCTCTCTGTCTTTCTCTTTAAATCCTTTGGTTGGTTTATTTTATTTTAAACCGACCACCACTGTAAGTAATTTGTATGTAATTTGTGACTTCAGGTGAGCAGTAAAGATGAAGATTTTTTGGATTTATCTGTTGATGTTGAACAGAATACGTCGATTACTCATTGTTTAATAGGTTTCAGTAACACAGAAACACTTTGTGCTGAACATAAATACTACTGTGAAGTCTGCTGTAGCAAACAGGAGGCACAGAAAAGGTAAATATAGTAAACTTCCCATAAGTTGGATCTAAGTGGACTGACCAATTTTATCCCAGTTAAGCAAAGATCTGAGATAGCCGAAGACCAAAATTCAATCTTAGCTCGGTTATAAATAAACTGCAATAGCCAGATAATAATTGATCCAAAGGCACATTTCAAGTTTTTGTTTGTTCGTATGTGTGAGTAGGTAACTACTGTTATGCGAGTAGTATAGATAACTTTCAGTTTGTTGCTACCTTTGAAAAATGTCCTAAATTTTCTGCAGAATGTTCTTGTACAGCAGACAGTGACTTTTGAATTTTTTAGGAAAATTCTATTCTTGCGTTGTGTGAAATAGGCTGCGCATGGAATATCTATCCGTGTTTTCGACCATCAGCATTAAACTGACTCTGAACATACTGTCGATCCAGAAATTAAGTTGGAATTCGATGAAATGGACAGAACATTTTGATCTGAGTTGAGCAAAAATCCAACTTAGGAAATCAGGCTTACGCACAGAAATTTGATATGGAAAACGTGCAAGATCAATTGGTCCAAACGGTTTTATCCGAGTTAGGCTAAGATCCGACTTATATGAATCTGTTAGTAAGTAGAATATAAACCCCGGTCCTGTTACTAGATAAATCCTTACTAGATGATTGTGGGTTTAGACAAGAGTTAAACATACAAGGGGCACATGAGACTGGGACATTTACATCTCCCCCCTTAGTTTTTCTTTAATTGTCATACTGGGGCAGAATATTTTGCAGTTTCTGGCCGGAGAGAAAATATTGTTTGCTGAAAAGATACATGTATATATTAAAGTAATATTCAGTTTCAAAGGGTAAGGTGATATTTGGCTACTCCTTCCGTTAAAATTTATGGACATTCATCATAATATTATCACCGCTTTTCCTTTTGCCTTAATAAAATCTTGAATGATTGTGATGTTTACATTGCCAGCATCCACTAATTATTATACATTTGTTTCAGAATGCGGGTAAAGAAATTACCACAGATTCTGGCATTACATTTAAAGAGATTTAAATATATGGAACAACTGAGTAGATATATTAAAGTTTCATATAGAGTTGTCTTTCCTTTAGAGTTACGCTTATTTAATACAGTAAGTAATTATATATTCATTCTTATTTACCCAACTTCAGAAATTATACGAGTGATAAAGAAGTACAATGCTCTGTAATTTCTTAATGAAAAGGTAACTCTAAGCACTAGGGCCTCATGCAAGGAAACGTAAATGTTTTAAAAATGCAGTCTTTTCATTGGACATGATTTAAATGATTTTAATGTTAAGCTATCTTTTGATTAATTCAGTCTTCTTAAAAATAAAGTAGAACAACTGTGCTTTAGATCATAAGGTCTGTCATTGATTCAAGTGGTGTGGTTTCGATCCCACAGAGAGGTTTTCTCTAGGTCCTTGAGTTTCCTGCCACTGTTAAAGACCCCTACGTGCAAGTTAATTATTGAAATAAAATTGAACCATATGTTAGTCCTGAAATGATCTAGTTTTGTGTCAAGTGGACGTTAAACCCCATTTCTCTCTCTCTAGTTTCCTCTTATAAGCATAGAAATTGACATAAACTTAGAGCCAAAGAAAAGACTTTTGAATAGTGATATACGCTATGAGCACGGTTTGTGGATTTGGCAATATATAAAGGGACATATTATTATTATTATTATTATAATATCCTGTTGTATGAGTATACGAGATAATAAATAGTATTGATGTTATATTTCAGTCTGATGATGCATGTAATCCTGAGAGAATGTATGATTTAGTAGCTGTTGTTGTACACTGTGGTAGTGGACCTAATCGTGGCCATTATATTAGTATTGTTAAAAGTCATGGTTTCTGGTTATTATTTGATGATGATATTGTTGATGTAAGTACAACTCTACTTTCTATATACAACCAAATATGCAGGACACCATACTCTAGTATCCATGGGGAGGATGGCTCACTAAATCTGGTCATCCAGGGTTCAATCTACAGAATTTTCCAGCCTGGCTCCTTTTATAAATGGGTGGGGCCTGTCAGGGGACCCAACCAGGAACACTGTTTAGTTATTCAAATGCAACATAAATCAAAGTCCCATGTGTATAGTTGGAAATATAAATATGGGTAGTCTATAGCAACAAATTTCCTGGCAAAATATCCCTTTTAGCACACTGTATGTATGGTGTATTTCCATCATAATTTGATTGATACTGATACAGAAAAGTAAAACAATAAACCCCATTTCATTTCAATTATCTATCATGTTTAATATATCGAAGGTGATATCGCAGACAAGTCTTATTATTCATTTTCATTATCTTAGCCCACACGCAGGGGCCTTTTCTGTGGGAGGAAACCGCACTACACAGAGGAAACCCACGAGTAGGGTTTTCAGGTCACGTGACTTTAGCTTGAAATCGGGACAGCCAGCGACTGAAATATAGTCCAATTCAATCTAAGATTCTGAATTACTATTTTATGTAAACGCATTACTAGCAACTGTATTGCAGTAGTTTAATATCAATCTCAATTCTGCAAAGATTCAGGCTAAAAAAAATATCGAAATGTAAGAGAAATTACCGTTTGTTTACATGAGACCTTTGCGGGAAAATCACGCTCTGACGTCACGCGGCCTGTGAATTTCCATTGCTACGACTCATTCATTGGTGAATCCGACTTTTCGTTACGGGGGGATTTAGAAAAAGAACCAATCAAAGATAGACAACATTTTTTTGATTATTATGGTCTGTGATACTCCGAGATCCAACAATTAGAGCCGTAGAAAATGGGATTTATCGGGGATTTTTTACTTAAAATTGCTAAATTTCTACTAAATATAAAAAAATTCTTGAGGTATCATCCAGATTATAAATATTTGACATATTATCATTCAAATTATTACGATTTTAATAAATCTTAGTGGACAATAACGATCGAATTTCAGTTTTAAAATTGGTACTAGCGATCTGAAGGGGAAATACCACTTATGACACTCAAATATGACTGAAAAGCACTTATTTTGGTGCCATGTCACGCATTGACTGGTATAGAGCATTTTGATTACATTATTGACGTTAATCTCAGATTTTAAAGTTCCATAACTTTGGATCTAATTAGAATATTTGATGAAATAAACAAATTTGGGTAGCATTTTATGTATATTTTCACAAAATATCTTTTTAAATTTTTTATCTGTCATTTGAAACTTTGACCTGAAACCCCTACCACAAGGTTGAGAAGGTGCCCCTATCTCCAAGTCACATACGCTCACACCAAGGATAGATACCACAACCGCAAGCCAGAGGTGACCAGCCAGCTAGAGATCGAAGCATGCCACATTAGACCACTAGGCCATCCCACCCCCCACCCCTTTAGATGTAACAAGACTATTATACTGGAAGTTAGAAGGCTGGTTGAGTGGGATTAATAATATTGTACTGGATGAGTGAGACTAATTATTGACTTTTATTATTTCAGAAAATTGAGGCAAGTCAGATCGAGGAGTTTTACGGGATTCCGTCAGACATGCAGAAGAATTCTGAGTCTGGTTATATTTTATTTTACCAGAGTAGAGAATAACTAGTGCTGACTCTCGAAAAAATCTCCTTTTCTTAGATCTTATATTTTAAATGTTTCCCATCACAAGCTCTGAGAGAGTATTACTTATGTTGTAAGCTTATATTGATAACAGGTTCTTCACTCTAGAATCATACTGTCCCTCAGGTTTAATAGTACATGTACACTATTTATGGGTTTAACTTATACTATCCCAGGGTTAAACTTAGTATACATGTATCCCAGAGTTAGAAGCACACTTATCCTCGGTTAAACTTATACTATCCCTGATATCATACTATACCCATGATAGCATCATGTCTCTGAGTCTTATCACTTGAGATGGCTTCTTGTTGAGTTTAATTTATAATGCTCACATCGATTCTACATTGTTACTAGTTAGTATTAGCTCATTGGATGAGTAAGGATTATCTCATCGGATGAGTTAGGATTATCTCATTGGACGAGTTAGGATTATCTCATCGGACGAGTAGGATTATCTCATCGGACGAGTTAGGATTATCTCATCGGACGAGTTAGGATTATCTCATCGGATGAGTTAGGATTATCTCATCAGACGAGTTAGGATTATCACATTGGACGAGTTAGGATTATCTCATCGGACGAGTTAGGATCATCTCATCGGACGAGTTAGGATTATCTCATCAGACGAGTTAGGATTATCTCATTGGATGAGTTAGGATTATCTCATTGGACGAGTTAGGATTATATCTTTGGACAAGTTAGGATTATCTCATCGGACGATTTAGGATTATCTCATCGGACGAGTTAGGATTATCTCATTGGATGAGTTAGGATTATCTCATCGGATGGGTTAGATAGGATTATCTCATTGGATGGGTTAGTTAGGATTATCTCAATGGATGGGTAAGTTAGGATTATCTCATTGCATTAGTTAATAGGGTGCCCCGCACATGTCATTAATATTTACAACACCTTTTCAATTTGCCGTTTTATTAACTATGCATGTTTGGGTTGAGTAGATTTTATATCTCTGAAGGATCATTTAGTGCAATGGCATATAACAGAATTTGTACTGAATAATGTATGTGTACGAAGCTACCAGTGCATGCACAATTTCAGTCTAAATTATATGTATACACCGTATTAAATACATCATGACATGACCATTCATTTACTTGTGTTAAATGAAGGAAACTAAGGTAAGCGTTTCGTACCCATCAGTTTATTTGGAGATTTTTATTGTGTCATTGGGCCACCCTAGTAACAGACGAAATGTATCATATCAACATTAAATTATTTCCCTTGTAATTCATTGGATCTGTCAAATACCATTGACAAGAACTCAAAATATGATTAAGCTATTGAGAAGCCATGCCAAAACTATTTTAATGCACATCAAAACATGAAGATAAAACTATAAAAATAATTTTGAGACCTTGTGAATATAAATATTTTATGATGTTGATATTGTATTGAGTGAGTTGTGTATATTAACTACTGTTTCTCGAACTGTGATTATCACATAGCTACTGTGTTGGGGACCATCTCAAAATTTCAGCACTTGCACCTAAACGAGTAACCCATGGAACTGGGTTGTAGGGTTGGTTTAACGACACTTGTGCCTAAACAAGTAGCTGGGTTGTAAGGTTGGTTTAACGACACTTGTGCCTAAACAAGTAACCCATGGAACTGGGTTGTAAGGTTGGTTTAACGACACAGTGGATAGAAAATGATTTAAAATAAATGTTGATTATTTAATATTGTATCATGAACAGAAATAGATCGTCATTTTCTTACTCCCTTGGCGCGGATTATCTGTGGGAGGGTGGTTCAAGATCTATCCATGGGTTATTGGACGCAAGCTTTTGGTACTTTGAAACGGTCCCTTATCATCATTTATATAACAATATTTATACTGGTAATATTAGCTTTGATTATTAATTACCATTGATACTAGGAGATCCCTGTTTATTTCTTTTGCTTATATGAACTGATTAATAACAAAAAACTAGATATATCATGACGGATACAAAGAACAGGTCTTGCCACAATATCCGCTTTATATTTTTGAAGGTGGTTAAATAATAACACTTCATTTCATGAAGATTTTTAGACATTTAATGTTTTAGTAATATTTGATTTTTATGTCTAGTCCATTTGTTACAAAAACCAAAAGTTTTGGGGAAATAAATTCTCGTCTAAATTAACATTTAACTTTTATTCTGATCAGAAAGCAAATATTCTTGATTATGTATAATCTTTGAAAGGCATTAAGTGATTTAACATGATATAACACAATACAGTTCTATGAATATCAATCACTATATTATATACAAGATTTCACTAGTCGATAGCAAATAATAACAATTACTGGTCGTAAAATCTGACCCTGAGTTCACAAAGCATTCTCAGACTTAAGTCAAAAATTTACTCAACTTTCTATCACTGTTAATGAAAAATATCTTCTATCCAGAAACACAAAACTTTGCACATAATTTCTTATTGGTGTATTTGGTACATTGAAACAACAAAAGTTTTATAAAGGGCTACATTTCAGTTAATATAAGACAAACATTTTTGAGTCAATTCTTAACTTATGTCCGAGTATGCTTTGCGAACTCAGGGAATTATCAAAATGTTGTGTATCTCTAATATAGAAGTGGAAGAAGAATGGGAAACACAGCTATGTTGTATACACACAACGTTTTGACAAGATTTCACAAATTGTTATCATTTGTAATTGTATACATAATATAGTGACTGCTATCTGTGTAGTAAACACACACTGTTTTGACAAGATTTCAGCAATTGTTATCATTTGTAATTGTGTATATAATATAGTGACTGTTATCCATAAAACTGGGTGGTCTTCTATCAGGTAAGCATTTGTTTCCATCCACAGGAGCCTGGTGTTATGACGCCATATGTGGATTGTGGGTTAGGATAAGGGTTAGGCTTGGCCCAGGGTTAGAGTTAGGGCTAGCCCTGTCTACATCTCGTGACCCTGTCGAAATCTGCAGGCCACAACCCTTACCCTATCCTAACCCACAATCCAGATATAACATCATAACACCAGGCTCCGGTGGATGGAAACAAATGCTTACCTTTCTATTGTGTATACAGAACAATAATATAATCAGTTGATGTTAAGTGGGAAGAGCAACAGGTTTTGTCCAGATATTTTATTATAGATTTTACACATTATTTGTACTGTAAATATTACATAGAAAACATTTTTATGCACGTCTTTATCAACAAATGTATTCATAAAAAAAATGTTAAATTCGTTAATATTGTAAAAATAATTTTTCTTGGGAGTTTTAGTAGAGGGTACTATATTTATACCAAAAATAGAACTGGTTGAAGTTGAACCCTTATGAGGAAAACTTTGATTAATCAATTTAAATAAAATTAATTGTTTAATTTTAATTGATTTAAATGGTCAAGCTGGTTGGAAATGCTAGAAAATTTCAAATATTTATTATTTTCAATTTATACCTTCTGCACATTTGATTAATATTAACTTAAATGTTATTTAGTAGCTTTTTCGCATGCAGAATACATACAGAATGATTGGATTTGTATCATAATTATCTAGACTTGAAAAGGGTAATCTTATTCTATATTTGTTTTTAATACTAAATGCAGGGGGGCTGCACCACACACAAACAAGTATACAAAAGATATATACAGACAAGTCACGATATACAGACATCACAAACAGCAATGTTCATAATAGATCAATTGAATAGATCCGAAGGGCTAGTCGTAAGCATCCACTGCGCTGTACAGTCCCAGGTCTGTAAAGTAATAGATCTTAAATTTGTCAGTTATAAGAATAAATGTCAATGTCTATATTATTTTTCCGGAAAATATCAAATTTATAACAGCTTATTCAAAACTGAAATGTACTCAAACAAAATTCAAATACCAACCTTCCGTCTTCAATTTAAAAAAAAGGCTCATCAATAGATTTTAACAAAGATTATATGAGGCATTTGCTTTTGATCGTATCATGTGAAAACCATCAGCTGATTGATTACAAATTTTCAAATCATCGTATCTTTGAACCATTTTTGGAGAGATATTCCTTTTAGAGATATTGTAGTTTACGAGGACTTCCTCATTTCCATAAATGGCGTTCGGGGGGTTGGGTGGCAGCATGGTGGGTGTAAAGCATGCAGGTTAGATCATAAGGTCTGTCAAAGTGTCAAGTGGCGTGGGTTGAACATGAACTCCATGCTTGTTTTTGACAAGTAGTAGGGTCACCTGCCCAATCTTGTGGATTTTTTCCAGGTCCTCCAACTGCTTAAGATCTATATACGCAAGTGAATTGTTGCATTAAAATTTAACTATATGTGAGTCCCAAATGATGTTTAGAGACTCTAAGAAAAAGAACGAAATATTCTCAATTTGCAAAGATGTGACAGAGGATTAAAGATTTAATTTAAGTATATAGACTATAATGCTGTAAACATTTATTTTCTGTAAACTTATTCAAAATAATTTATTTTGAATAAAATTCTTTTTGTATTCAACTAGTTATAATGAAAAGTTCAAAACAGGGACTAAAATTATTTTAGTTCTTACATGAATTAACAATCTTATCACGTTAATAGGTTTTTAAGCATTTGTCGAGTCCAGGGGAAGAACAATCTTTGTCTCTTTTTCCACAAACCCCAGTTAATGGTGCCATCTGGTAGCAAATTGTATAAGCTTTCTGTGGAACAATCAGTTTCAGGTAAAATCGATCAGAGTCGAACCAAGGCCCATCTGAAATGACCTCCCGCCTCCCGGGCAAATACAAGTCCATCGTACTCTTTATTGGACCTTAATTTGGTTGGATAATTGAAATCAGTTGTACTGGTAATTATGGTTTGTGTTAAACATCATTTTAAAGTTGTAATAAAACAAACTCTTTCTGTTCGTGTCAAACATTCTCTTCCAAAAGTCTGTTTTGCGTTTTATTCGAAAAGACAAAAATGGGGCATAGATTGTTCTTTCCTTGGACTCAGGTTTTAGAAAGGTTGTTAAAATTCGTAAAACCAAGATTCAACAAAACCAATGTACATATATATCATAAATGGAAATGAACAAATTTGTGAAGCTTTTTATACTTTCACATTTCAAAGCTTTTGTGTTAGTTTGCAGTTTTACTTCCAATTTATGTAGAAGGGTAACATAATCATATAAAATATACTAAGTTAAAATTGCCATACTTGTATTTTGTAGCCATTGCTTATGCTTTATAATTGTAAATATCAGACACTGAAAAGTAGTAATTGTGAGTTTTGTACGTTTTCGGTATAGAAAACTAGCGATTTGGGTAAATTTGTACGAATATCGGTAAAATTCTAGTAATCGCAACAAATCTAATTCAGTTGTTTATCATTTATGTAGAAAATTTATATCACACAAAAATTGCATTTAAAGACAAACTTTTTCATCAGACAGCTTCCATTGTGAATCAGACATGTCTGATAAATAGTTTTAAGCAAGAAAGCTGTCATATTTGTGATCAAAATCATTAAATGCATATCAATACAATTATTGTATAAATTTGTTTACAATATTAGGCTACTTGAATTTCTTAAGATTTTTATACAGAAATATGGAATTGTGTCCACAATAGAATGTTTTTAGATTCTGTTTCAAGTATGATAATCAATTTGCATAAAGATAATTATGTTAATCAATTTGCATTTATTAAAAAATGAAACAATAAATACCCTATTAGGAACCTATCTGCTAAGTTATTGATGGTTCTCATTTAAATTACCGACATCATTGGAAATATTAATTTTGATAATATATCATGTTCAAGAAGAACACATTATACAAGAAGTTTTGTTCTAGATTTCTTCTAGTTTTGTTCGGAGAGCTTACATCATTATGTGTTATTTTAAATTGCGTAAAATGAAAGACATCTGTGTTGTTGATTTGTAGGCTTATTAATGGAGATATTTAAATAAAAAGCCTGGCATATTGTTTTGTTTTAGTTTGTTATGTTAAGATACAGTCAAGCTTGTCCTTATCTTATCTATCTATATATGTAAAGAAATTGTAATAATAATAAATGTTGAAAGAGATATATAAAATACTTGTACATGGTAAATTAAATGTTTTTTAAATCTGATTGTTATAAATATCTTTACAATCATACAATATTTTCTTGTTTTCATTTACACTTCTTGGGAGATATGGTGGCTCAGTGTTTGTGGTGCATGCTTACTAACCAGGATGTCAGGGGATCGAGTCTGTTGGTGGCGGAGAAAATTCATCAGGATCTTTTTCACTTGCATGGTTGGGTGGTCTAGTGGTTTAACATGTTAGCATGAAATCATAAGGTCTGTCATTGAGTCAAGTGGCGTGATTTTGATTCCCTGCTAGTACCATCTTCAATAGAAGGCTTGATCTCGCCTGCATACCCTGCATATTTCGTGACTAATTTTTATTGGGTACAAGCCCAGCTTGTGAGCCTATCAGATACCGCGTCGTCGTGGGGGTCACTATGTCACAACCTCTGATTGGATGCTACTGTTCACATGTCTACAGATAAAGTGGCAATAAGTTCAGGAATTGTGAATTAATCTAGCAACGTCCAGATGTTGTAAAACTCGCAGTCGTTGTTACAGGAATATTGGATAGTATGACAACCCACACACCCATAAAATTGAACCATATGTTTGTTCCGAAAATTACATATTTTTGCGGAGTTGATATTAAGCCCTATTTCTCGCTCACACTTTTACACTTGAAGATATGGTGTTGGTCTAGAAAATTCCTTGACCTCGAGATCTCTCAGTATTTTTTGTCAGTGGTGCAGGACAGAGGATGTGGCCAGCAACAGTGACTAGTCTTTCAAAAGGACATGTGCTGTATTAGTTTCTTCATGCTGTAGTCTACTCCATGGGGGTCACTAAAGAATTTACTCAAACTTATTTTTAAGGTGGCAAAGTCTGAATGGTGCTTGTAACTCTACTGTTTATTACATACAAACTTGGTTTAAGCTCATACCACTTGATTCAATCACAGACCCTTATGCTCTAAAGTGCATGCATCAGATCAAGATCACTCAACCACCCAACAATGGTCCTCCCCTACTCCCCTCTCCACTTTAAAGAACAAATCAACAAGAACAAAACAAAAGTTTAATAAATTTACTTGACATGTAGAATGACACAGGAGGCACATAGAAGATAGAGTGAGTGATATAGCGGTATGGGATGACAAAATAATACATTTAAAATTTACATCTACTGAATACAGACTAGATAATTGTTTGATTAATTTAAAAACGGCCAGAGGTATAATCATTAGGAAATACAAAACTATGTGATCCAGTTCCCTTAACTTTTGGTAGTCGTCCAGCATTAGGTATAACATTCCATGATAATGTTAGTGTCACATTTTTGTTTCCTCTGAAATTGAAGAGACAAGTATTAAATAAATAAAGCTGATATATTTCTAAGTTTTATATTGAGTCCCATTTCAGAAAGAAGAATTGAAATGAAATGGGGTTTAATGTCCTACTGTTCCGCTCCTAAACTGGGCTAATGAAGACGGGCATATGCCATACAGTGTGCTATGAGGGAAATTTTGCCTGGAGAGCAGCGCTACAGCCTACTCTTATATCGAATTCCAAAAGCCACAGGATCTTTAACGTACACAATAAATTGACATGGGACCTCAGCTTTTTGTCCCATCCGAACGACTATACAGCTGTCCTTGTCAGGCCCCCCCCCCCCCCGTTCTGCATCACTGACCAGGGGAAACCACGCTGGAAAATCATATGCTTCATGAAACAGGACTCTAGATGGCATTATACATGTGTAATTGTTGTTTTGAGGGATTTTGAATCCCTTGCAAATTACAATATTGCGAAATCTGAACGAAACATCGGTATAAAATGGTTAAATTCTGATCAATATTTACCAGGAAAGCATTGAGCATGAAAGTAAAATAACCCTTGACAGTTAGGAATTGAAATTGAGTATGCAAAACTCAGCTGGGGGGGGGGGGGGGGGCTGCAGGAGTGTACGACGTTAAGTTACTTTAAACAACTTACTTTAAACCATGAGCATAATCCCAGAAATAATACTTGGTGTTGGCATTCTTCAGTTCAAATACAGCATTATTACCTCTCTCAATGATCTTATCCCATAAAACAACTTGATTTAATTTCTGGAATATAGAAACTTTGAAATAACAAACCTATGCCCAGCAGTATAGTCGGTTCAGCAGTTATTGAAACAAGTATAGACTCTAATGAGCTGCTAACGGACTGCAAAATATGGTCTCTTTTAACTGAAAACAAATATTAAGTCCAATCGACAAATTTCAAAATATTTAGATAGTATGTCCTTAAAATCTGTTTTTATCTTTTGTTTTACCTGTTTGATCAACTCAATGGAGAGAGGGATTTGACGTGACGGTTAGAGAGTAGGATTTGTGACTTAACAGTTGCAGGTTCGAGACTCGAATTGTGCGTCGAGTTCTTGTGTCCTTGAATAAGACACTTCATCCCTGTATTCCAGTCTACCCAGCTGTAAATGGGTACTGGTAGGATGGTGTATGTTGTGCTCTATGGGCAGCATATGTTGGGACTCTTTCTAAGATTTAAAGAGTTCAGTCGTAAAGGAAGGTAATCAGGCTTTACCTGTATCCTAGAACCAGGATAGTAATTGTGAGGCGCTTTGAGCACATATTTGTGGATGTAGCGCATTATAAATACGCACATTATTATTATTATAAATATAAGCCCAAACAGAAATTGTGTACACCTACTCCCTTAAAAAACTTTTTGAAGAAAGAAATTTTTATAAATATGACTAGGTTCCTGAAACTAAAATCTCTGCTCTGCAAAAAATTAATTGGTTTACTCAACTATACAAAAACTAACATAAACATAATAGACTTTGGACTTAAAACTAGACTCATCTCATGTAATGTTTTGAAGGAGATTGTCCATGTTACAGGCAACTGTGTTAATAAGTGGGAACTGAACTTGTGTGTATAGACTATGCATGTATGTTTTTTACCCAAACTTTTGAACTATAATTTAAATGCTTCACTTTCCATTTGCATACTGTAACTTGACTATATCTTTGTATTCTTTTGATTATTTGTATATACATGCATGTTTTTTATAATCATATCTTACATTGTAAAGTGCCACAGAGCAGTCAAACTGGCTGAATGTTCAGTGCTATAGAAAAGGATTATTATTATTATTTATGTATATAGTATAGGTAAAGTAATAGAACTTACATGACTTTTAGTTTCATATTCAGCAGTTAAATATAAAAACAGTTGTTTTACATTCCAGTTAAATAAAGGTGTTAGATGTACTAGTTGTTAAAGATCGTAATTTTACCACATCACATTCATAGAAAATTTAGACATATAAATTTCAAATACTTGGTAAATAGAGGGAAAGGGGGAAATGGCATTTAACTTCCACTTGAAACAAACTAGGTCATTTCAGGACTAACATATGGTTCAATTTTATTTCAATAATTCGCTTGCACATACAGGTCTTTACCAGTGGGAGGAAACCAGAGGACCCAGAGAAAACCCACGACATTGGACTGGCGGGTATACGATTTGTCACGAACAACCAGGGAATCAAAACCACAGCAGTTGACTCAATGAATGACCTTATGATACAGCTTGGACATCCACCCCCCCCCCCCTTGATAAATAAAGAGAGAGAAAAATGGGGTTTAACGTCCACTCGACACAAACTAGTTAATTTCGGGACTAACATATGGTTTTCTTTTATCTCAGTTTACAAATTCCAAAAATCATTCAGCTTAAAAAAGGATATCAGCATTTAAATCAAACACTATAAAACCCAAATCTTTCTTTTCTTTTTCTGCTGAATAATCTCTTACTTCTTTTCTGAAAATAAGAAACAGAAAATATTTTCTAGTAATAATAGAAAATGCAGTTTCAACAAATTCTTATTAAATGCCTTAAAATATTCGAGTCAAGGGCCGAGCAACTACTTCAGTATTTATGATACATTGTCAAACGACTTACATCCGTCAGTCTTCATCTGGAATTTAAGACCGGTGTCCCAAGGTGTATGTGGTATCTGGATTAAACCAAACATCTTTTTTATAAAAATAATGTGTAGTTCATAGTTGAAGTTTGCCTTTCTCTATTAAGTACGGCACATATGGGTTATTCACTGCATAACCCTCTCAAGTAACCGTAATCGGTCACCCAACGAAACAATTGACCCGAAATCTTAAAAGGGTTACGTGTCGGGATAAGCAGTTTTGGCGTTCACGTCCAAACGACTCAGTATTTTGAGTTGAAATTTTGAGATAAGGTAAAAACACAATTCCCCTATATTTTGGCGTTTTATTTTCATACATTCTCAGACTTTTATTTTTGAGCGTCTGTTTAATTCGGGATTGTCCCTTTAAAAATGATAATCTGCCACTGATTTACTAAATTACCGTACTTAAAAATTCACTTAATTCAGCTTATATATTTTATATAAAAAAAATAGACATTGGACTTTTTGTTAGAAGCCCCAAGTCAGTTTAAATTTCAATTGAATTATCAAAAGTAAGCATATGTTGAGTGATAAACAGACGAACCATACTGCAAGTAACACGTCAGTCTTCGCGAGCGATCATCTGTTATTTCCAGACACCTGTTAATTTAATTGTAATTTTATACTTACACTGATACTTTACCGGTTCCTAGTGTGACGTTTTCTTGATTAAGATTAAAATCTGTAGATAAAAAGCAACAAAAAGTCAATCCTGCCATCACGCTAAGCGTGAAGGCAAAAATTGTATTTAACCGAGAAAGAAATGTGTTCATTTTCGTGTTTTTCGGCGAGTAATAGCAGAGTTGTCTTCTCTTGGCAAACGCGGAAGTGGGTTTCGTCCCAATTTACAACTTAGTGTCCACAACACGAAACGAAATAGATATTTAAGGGACTATTTAAAGGTAACACTGCTAAGATTCTAGTCAAAAGTGAATATCCAAGGCCGGCGGAAGCAATTATTGATGGGGGGGGGCATTATAGGTCCTTATAGGCGAGGGTCCAGAGGCCGCAATAACCTGGAGAAAAGAGTACATATGGCCAAATTATGGGGGGGGGGGGGGTCTGATATCAAATACACACATACACAAATAAATATTCAAATGTATTTAACCGGTATAATTGTTATAATGTCAGCAATACCCACATAGAAGCTGTCAGTGATGCAGACCGGAGGGCCTGACAAAGACTGCTCTGCCTAGTCGTTCGGATGGGACGAAAAACTGAAGTCCCGTGTAATTGGCGTGCACATAAAAGATCCACTGACAGTTGGAATCCGATATAATAGTAGGCCGTAGCGCCGCTGTCCGGGCAAAAATTCCCCTCATAGCACAATGTATGGCGTATGCCCATCTTCAATTATCCCAGGTTAGGTGCAGAAGAGTCGGACGATATACCCCATTTTATGGGACCCGCCCGTAATGTTCTAAATCAATAGGGCGGATCTGGCCAATGAGAGAGGACTAGGGTGATACTTAAAAATGTCGCATCCAGTCATTAGTCATTGAATAGTATTATTTGGTTTGATCCTGTGAACAGTCCTTTGGAAATGTAAGCCTTAATTGCCTTCCATAATAATCATATTTATAAATATGTAGGGCTAATGTTAGAAAAACAATCGTCAGCGATGTAAGCCTATGCCCATGGCATTCTACTAAAGATGGGACTGGCGAGGCTTGGAACTCGGGTTTGTATTTCACTCGAAATCAAAATGTATTTATTAGCGCAGGTCAAACACTCTTATAGGCATATAATAGGGCAATTAAAGTTGAACGTTTTTTATAATAACTTTACATTGGTAAATGGCGGTAGTAGATCACTTAATCCGCCAAACTGCGGTTTTAATGTCTCGCAGTTCTTTATATTTAAGTTACGGTAACGACTTTACTTTGGTCGTGATCGAGTTTATAATAGGAGACATATAGGCACTACTAACTTATATATAGTCACTGCCGTAAGCATCTTTAATATTTTTCTTTTACTAGCCTTGTACTTTGAGAAATTGGTTTGTGTAATTTTATTCCGCAGAGTTAATTTATTTCGCAACGGTGCTTCAAACAAATAACCTTATCAGTTCTATTAAAGATAACATATCTTTCATTTACATACACTCGATTTAAACAGGTACAGATCTAATGGTATCGTATACTATTATTAAAATGAAGCAGATAATACTAGTCTTTTTAACTCTATTATCAGTAGTTGCAGGTTCGTCCTTATTTTTTATTTATTTATATTTTTAATTTTTTTTAAAGTTTCATTGATAGTCCGTTGGCCAATCATGCTACTTTGTCGAGACTTCGTCTAATACATGTAGTTTAGACGCAGCTATGGCGGGTGTCGCGCCAAACAGGGCAAGCCTAAATACTCTTCAATTTCCGGACACCTGTTACCACTGTTTGTCGTGTATTTTGTACACGATGAACAGTCCATACGCTGATTACACTATTTTGCCCGATTACATTATTTTGCCTATACCGTTTTATTAGGACTTCGAATTTTGTCTAATGGTTTGGATTGTTCGTACTTGTTTTTTTAATTATTTTATTAAGACTACTAACATTAGAGTACCAGGCGATTAATAGCCTATGTCAGTTGCGTGACCTTTTTTAATCAAAGGAAAACGCGAATCATAACAGTCTAAATCAGTGCTTCTCAACCTTTATGATACAATTCCCCACTTGAGAAATATTTTCTCCGCTATTCACCCCAAGCACTATAAAACATCAAACTACTAAAAACTGACAACGGAAACATGCTAATTAGGTATAGTTTCAAACACATATTTAATGAACAGATGCCATGGATTTACAGCTAGTCAGTCATTTAGTTTCCGACCAAGGGCTACGCGGGTTTGTGGTCGGTAACATTCTGACTGATGGCACCCGGTCAGGAGTCTGAAAACTCAATTCATGCAAATTCCCACTATTCACAAAATTCACCCCCTTGTGTATAATTCACCCCCAATTCCCCCTTTTTCCAAATTTCACCCCCAAACATTTCGAATTCACCCCTGGAGGTGCACATGGACCCCGGTTGAGAAGCACTGGTCTAAATAATCTCTTAAAACCCGGATACGGAGAGAAAAAGAGAAATGGAGTTTCACGTCCACTTGGCGCAGCTAGGACATTGCAGGACTAAAATTATGTGGTTCGATTTTATTTCAATAATTCGCTTGCGCGTAGGGGTCTTAAGCAGTGGGGGTGAGAAAACCCACAAGATTAGACAGACGACCCTACTCCTTGTCACGTACAAGCGAAGATTCGAAACAACACCACTTGACTCAATACCAGATTTTGTGATCTAACGCACATGCATTTAACCCTTCGCCCCTCCCTACCCGTCGCTTTTGATACGGACATGAAAGTATGTCAAATAAGACACCCGTTTAGCGACGATTTCCAAAGGAATAATCACATACAATAATTCTTATCATATATTGTCCCCATAAATTACATCTAAATAACTCTTTTCTGTTCAGGTAGGGGCGGCGATTGAATATTCTAATGACGATCAGTTAATTTTTCCTCGACAGGTGAATTCAGCAACAGGGGAAAACAATTCTTGGTAAATTTTATACATGGCCATGGCAACGACCCGATATACCATTACTTATATGTTTCATCAGAAGAAGCGGGCAACATCACAGTCGAGACTATATCAACTTCATCCCATCAAGGTTATCTCCAAGACTTTGTACTGGAATCCATGCAATCCAGTATCATCAAGGTTGACGAGATCCTGTCGATGTCTCTTGGAAGTCGTATAGAGCCAAAGGGTGTCCTTGTGTCAGCAACTGTGGAAGTAGCGATTTATGTTACAAGTAGGGATTCTAATGGAAATCCCAGAGAATCATATACGGCACTGCCCGTAACAGCTTTGTCTAAGCGTTATATCGTTTCCGCTGGTTGGAACAACCCCATCCTCAACGTAGCAGCAGTGCAGGATGGTACAACTGTGCGTATTCGTTTAAACACATCTTGCCCTGTGCTTTTTAATGGAAAGACGTACAGGTCACTTGACACCATTACTGTACAGTTTGACCTATTTTATGTTTTGCAACTGGAATTACCATATGATATGAACAGCAACTGTGATCTAGGAGGAACACTGGTAGGTATTCAATCTTTCATTATTTTCGATATATGTTATATAGGGTATGATCAATGGATGTGTTAGGGGAAGGTTGGTCGCACTGTCCTCGTGATGCTTGATTTAACGTGAAGGACATATTATTCTAAATATAGGCCTACTAGTGTTCGATTTCAGGTTTTACTGCAACCCAAACGACAAGACACGCAGCACTATCTGTCCCGTGTTACCCCCTGACAAATAGACAGATTATCTTAAAACCCTCGAAGAATCATTTCGGTTCACAACCGGATATGATCCTGAACATTCTAATTGCGAGTTCACAGTTCAGTATTCGCGACTTTTGTAATGAAATCATTTGTATCTCTGTTAATCTTTTTTATTTTAGGTAACTTCAGATAAACCAGTCTCGGTGCTTTCTGGGTCATCATGTATAATTGGTAATGGTGTCTGTGGATACATAGTAGAGCAGATGATTCCAGTCGAACTCTGGGGAAACAAGTTCCTGGTTCCCGATCTCTATGATACATCAGACTACAGAGTCCGTATTGTGGCTGGACACAACGGAACAGACATTTTTGTAACGATGAACGACAAAGTCTCATCTTGAAAAACAGAAATTTATTTTATGAATGAATGTGGAGTCATAGATTTAGATGTCGCGGATAGATCATCTGTGTCAATTGTGGGATCCAGAGGAATTTCTGTAACACAGTATAGTTTGGAATTTGCTCCGTTTGGGATCAACGTGCACAGCCGATCACACTTCGGAGGAAACTATACTGTTATTCCTCTCGCACATAGCTTAAGTTATGTTACTATATTGATATTAACAACCGCACGAGATAGTTTTAATATTAATGGAAAGTATCCACATCTTTCCATCTGGTCGAATCTTGTTGGAACAATATATTCAACTATTACCATTCCTTTAGCAGCAGGTCAGCATAGATTAGAAGCATCTGAAGCCTTTCTAGCACAAGTTTATGGATATGCGGTATCAGGAACCTATGGCTTCACTGCTGGTTATACATTGGATCACTTACCATCAGGTAAACAGCTTTAATTGTGATTGAAATGGATATATATACATGATACAAGTTTATGATATATATTTACATATTCACTGCATTCCACGTAACTGTGTATTAGCACCAGATATATTTTAGTGACGCTAGGAAGAGTCAAGGGGTCTCTTCCCTCCCTTCCGTAATTCTTCTTATAACGAAACAAAAACTCAGAGTTAACTTCATACTCACTGAGACACCGTAGCCCCAACTTTAAAAAAAGAACCCATTATCCTTGGTCAAGTCAGCTCTGGGGGTCTGGGACTGGGTATAATATATTCATATTTATTGGCTGATCAGTAATCGATCTTTTTGACCATTAATTTGCCCCTATTCTCTATATTACAGCCGATTTGTATGTTCAAAGACCGTATCTACCTCACCACGCAACTCAGGGAATCACAGAATCCTCTCGCACAACTCATCACCAAACAACAGTTAACTTGCCCACCACAACAGAATCGTCACGTTCAACAGACACATCAGCGTCCAATACCATGTCCATACCTTCACCAGCATCCTCAACAGCTACCCCTGGGTGTCAGGATAAAGCAGGTGCCCGTTGCCAAATTTTAGAAACGTCACTTCAAATCTGTAGAGATCCCGTCCTTTCTTTTAAATACTGTGAACGATTCTGTAATCTTTGCCAACCTTGTTCTGTTCTTCAACCATGTATCCCTATCATAGGCAGATAAACCCTAATCAACTCAAGTTTTTTACTTACTTCATATACATACAGTAAAGCTGGTATGCGATACAGTTCTTCGTATTGCCACTTGTCAGTTCAATCCAACTGCTTCAACTGAGCTAAGATTATAACTCTTGCCAGTAAGCAAGACTTGTTTGAATGCCGACACTGCTAATTTCTGACAAAGGGGTGGACAAGGGTAAGGGCGGGGGGGGGGGGATCATAATTTATCTTGCATGCTTTAAAATCAGGCTATATTTAATTAGGGAAACACAGCTATTAATGATTTGGCGGGTTTCTACCCAGTCAGCGGCGATTATGCGGGCTAATTAGTTGATAGGTCAGATATAGAAATGGTTCCACTTACTGACGTCCCCCGCCTTCCTTTGCGCAAGTATTTTAGTCAAATGACTACAAAAAGGTTACTGGCCTATACCTCCCTTAAAGGGACGCATTACCCCAAAGAAAAATTGTCGGTAACTATTTTAGTTGTGCAGTCAGGGGCGGGTCCAGGATATTACGAAGGGGGGGGGGGCGTACATTTTTCAAATATGAGCGTCTTTTTTTTTTTAGAATCTGTTCTTGCTGATGCAGAAATCATGCTGTTCAAAGAACTTTACCTGTCCCTTGGTAAGTGAGCCCTTAGAATAAATCTAGATGACAGGTAAAGTTCTGTGAGATAATGTATAGCCATGAACGGTCAAATTTGGTTAGTTACCATTTAGCCTACGTATTTAAGTAGCTGCGGAGGGTTTAGGGTCCTCCCCCAGAATTGTTTTAAAGTTAAGACATGCGATTTCCTGGCATCTGATCTTCAAATATTTTAAAAACACAACTTCCACCCTATTTTCAGTGTTTTTTGTACAGCTTGCCGGAATAAGGGGGGGGGGGGGTATTCGCGCCTGGCAGTATTCACTATTTGTCATAGAATTGACAAACTGTAATGATGTGTTGACAATTGTGCGTTTGGGCCTATTTGAACTTGCGTAAGGGGCCATAGACTGTTGTTTAATGTTACAAGTATATAGAACAGATAGTGCTGGGGCTGGATAGTGGATAGTTAGGTATCAGGAGCAGAAACACAGGGACGTGCGTGCCCCCCCCCCCTAGCTTTCAACGTACGTAGAATATTTGTCTGGATGATAGAGTCCTCAATTGTAGTGGTTTGTGGCGGAAATATTATTAATAATAATAATCAATCTTTTTTTAGGTGAAAAATACTGTCAATTGTGTATAAAACGCCCCGTAATGAATCAGAACGGGGGTCGCAACGTTACTTTTAGGGCCTAATGGGAGCCAAAGTTATCTCGAAACAGAGGGTTCAGACATGATTTGTTATTATGTTATACGGCATAGCCCCAGACGCCATGCTTCGCGCGCGTTCGCGACAACAGGCGCCTGAAACGTAGAAAATATTTCTAAAAATAACACCAAGCTATGACTAAGTATAACCAGAGATATAACAACCGATCGTGTGTAGGCTAAGTATAACGTCTAAATCTGTTACGTCCATGTTCGTAAGCGAGATTATTATAACTGGGTGGGTGGCTTCCGATTTCTAACTCCGGGGCAAATAGCTGGTTTGAAACTTAAACCGATCCTCTTTTGAACAGTAGGCTGATAGGCTATAATGAGAAACAAATTGGAATAACTCAGCGTATTAACCTACACGGTTGCATTCTATTAGACTTGTTCGTGTCGGTAGCTACGGGGGGGGGGGGGGGGCAAAAATCGAATTGGCCCCACCAAATATTTCGCCAACAATTATTATTTCTTAGGAGTGTTCTTAGCTGGCCACATCCTCAGCCCCTCCAAAAATTATGTAGCCCCCCCCCCCATTTTAAAAGCTGCCATGGCTATCGTATAGGCCTAGGCTACTACCTTTTTCCCCAATATCTCCCTTTCTTGGACTGAGTGAAATAATACCGCACACGTAAGTCCCGAAATGACGTAGTTTATAATCATGTTTAATGTGTTTTATAAAGAAAGAGTCGAAGCGCGTCCCTTTAATTCGATATCACATGGTATTCACGTGACAGTCACAAGACCACTAGAACAAAATGGCGGCAATAACAACACGACTGATTTTTTGGGCTGTTATTATTTGCCTATTTGAATCAATTTTATCAATTAACCCACAACAGAGAAGACTGTCAGCCTATAATCCTGCAATAAAAAATCTTCTTCCAAATGGTTATTCTTACCAGACTAAATATTTCAAGCAGCAGGTATGTTTTCTTTTAGATAAGATATGGCCATATAATATGGCATATAATATCATATATGATATATGAAGGGCGTGCAGTTATGACAGATCCATTCTTAGAGAAAATTGACAACTCGGACCGTAGCCAGTTGGACGGGTTGATAGACAACTCGGACCAGTTGGACCAGTTGGGACCATAGCCAGTTGGATCAGTTGATAGACTACTCGGATCAAGACAGGACCACTTGAACCAAAAAATGTGTTGTTTTAATAAATTGGTAATCTTTTGTTCAATTTTCCTTTCAACTGATTTCGTGCATTTATTCCATTTCGAATGTAAGCTTATATACACTTATAGTTACACAATTAATCGGCTAAAACAATCTTAAATGCAAGATAAACAACAGTCAATTCAATGAAATAATCCTTGCAGGTGGTCTTACAAGTTTATCATAAGTGATTTAATAATAAATAAATAACTATATATTGAGTATTCTTTTAGCTTAATTATTCAGGGTATATTAGTAAAGCATAATTTTACTCTGAGTGGTCCTCTTTCGTCAAAGTGGTCTATTAACTGATAAACTGTCGTCCGAGTGGTCTTGTGTCTGAGTTGTCTGGGTAGGCCTATTGACAAACTGTGACAGGACTCATCTCTGTGTCATTTGACTGAAATTCGAGCAATTAATTTGAAACCTTTCTTAGTAACAATATGAGCCCCCCCCCCCCCCTATTATTGACTCAATTGTAAAAACTAGCATGATCATTCTGTGCCAGCTCTTTGTGAATGAAATGGGGTTTAACGGCCTACTCTTATGTCGAATTCCAACTGCCAAGGGATCTTTTACGTGCACTCCAATTTGTACACGGGACCTCGGTTTTTCGTCCCATCCGAACGACTAGGCAGCTGTCCTTGTCAGGCCCTCCTTCTGCATCACTGACAAGGGGAAATCACGCCGGAAAATCGAGATGAACTTTCTCGGCCAATGCAGGGATCGAACACTCAACCTCCAGGCTAGCGAACCAGCGCCTTATCCACTTAGCCACCGTGATCCCTTTGTACAGCATCCAGTACAGGTGTGTATTTCTAATTAACCATAGCTTTGATAAAATGATTGTGAACAATCAGGCTTAGATCAATTTATCACAGACCTTGCATTTAAAAAAAAAATGGAATTTAATTTTAAATAGAAAATTAAAATATCTCTTCATTTTTTATTTGTAGGTTGATCATTTTGGATTTGTTAATGAGGATACATATCAACAAAGATATTTAATATCAGATCAATTCTGGAATAAAAATGGAGGACCAATATTTTTTTACACTGGTAATGAAGGTGATATCGCTTGGTTCTGTAACAACACCGTAAGTAAAACATGGCAAACGTACCAGATTCTTATTGCAGTCATATTTGCTAGTCACGCACAAGACACTATAATTTATTTAAACTGCTTATATGTTAAAGAAGTGAACTCATTGTTTGCCATTAAAATCATTGGTAAGCAAAATACATGTATGTATACAAACAAAATAAATGACAGACAAGAACAAATTTTTTTTAAAAATTAAATGTCCACAACCATGTAATACCTGGTGAGTTAAAAGACTGAAAAGATTCCAACCAAATGTTTTTTTTAAAGAAATAAACCCCTGTGGTTGATTAAAAAAAATAATGCTGATTGAAAGTTGGAAGATGAAAAAAAAGTGAAGTACAGGATGAATTACTATTGAAAACAAAGTTTCTCTCATTTATATGTGCATGAAACCAAGACAAACTGTCACAGGAAGAAACATTTCTGATAAGAACTTTTTGGTAAATGCCAGTTTATTCTGATTTCACAATAAATCAACTCTAAAATAAAAGACCAACTCCCAATGTTTTAATTAAAAAAGTGTATTTTATTGTAATTATACTTCTCTTTTTTAGGGATTTGTTTGGGATACAGCCCCTGAATTTGAAGCCATGATAGTGTTTGCTGAACACAGATTCTATGGAGAATCAATGCCCTATGGTCCTGAGTCATATAAGGTAGTAAGATCATTAGAGTCATATAAGGTAGTAAGATCATGAGAGTCATCTTTGCCCTACGGTCCTGAATCATATAAGGTAGTAAGATCACTGGAGTCATAATATTTATTTGCTTTTGTTCATTTTCGATGTGAAGGCACTATAAACAGAAATTATGTATTTTCAATTGACATTTTAATTCCACACTTGTACATGACAAGGAGTAGAGTAATTGCCTGCCCAACCTTGTGAGTCCTCCAGTTTCCTCCCACTGTGCAAGTGAATTATTGAAATAACATTGTACCATTTGTTTTTCCTGAAATGATTGAATTTACGTTGAGTGAATGTTAAACTGGATTTCTTTTTCAGTCTCTCTTTAATCATTTACATTTTGTCCCAGTAAAGCGAAATAATACTTTTCCATTTCTTTTCAGGATCCATCTAAACTAAATTTTCTGACATCGGAACAAGCTTTAGCTGATTTTGCTACATTAATAGAATATATAAAATCTACAACCCCTGGTGCTAGTAATAGTCGGGTCGTATCTTTTGGTGGTTCCTATGGTGGTATGTTATCAGCTTGGTTCCGAATTAAATATCCTAATGTAGTTGTCGGGTAAGTGTTCAAAGAATGAGACATATTGATTAATTTATAGATTGTCTTGTTATTTTGTGCAAGGGGGTTGGGGTGGTCTATAGTGCCGCGCTTCCTCTGGCTTGCAGCTGTGGTTTCTAGCCCTGGTATGAGCGTATGTGGCATGGAAATAGGGGGGCCTTCTCAACCTCGTTGGTTTCCTCCGGGCACTTCGGTTTCCCCCCACTGCTAAAGACCCCTACGCTCAAGAGAATTATTGAAATAAAATTAAACCATATGTTAGTCCCAAAATGACCTCTCTCTCTCGCTCTCTCTATTTTGTGCAATATAGTATTTTACACAAGAAAAGAAAAGGATAAACAATCCCAGTGTTGACAGAAAGTTCTCCTTATCAGCAGTTCAGAAGGCAAGGAAAAGATTCTTATGGTATGGAAAAAACAAGGTCCTATATATATATAACATCATTGAAATAAGAGTGGGTTGTAACGCCACTATCGGGACAAAACTCCACCCATTGCACATGCATTGTCCTTAGCTGGGATGGTGCAGAAAATAGTAGGATGTAAAACCCACATTGCGTTTCATTTCAATTAATAAAACAATTGAAAAAAGTGTGAGAATAAACTAGTTCATTAGATTCAGAATCACATTTCAGTCAATCACTGTAAAATATAACAAATACTAGATATCAAGAGAGAGAGAGAGAGAGAGAGAGAGAGAGAGAGAAATTGGGTTTAATGTCCATTTGAGACAAGCTAGGTCATTTCGGTACTAACACATGGTTCATTTTATATCAAAAGTTATTTTTTGTAACTCAGACCTATGAAAGGTAGTGTGCTTTCTCCATAAGCAAATTATCTTTAGAAAAATGTGACTTTTCAATGTTAGTTCAGCTTTAAGTATATATGATGTACATGTAGTTGTGCTGGGATGGTATATCTTTGAATTAGTGTATTCTATATCAAATTATGAATTGATATACCTGATACTATTACAAATTCTATAAATATGACAAGAACAGTGTCTAGTCATTTGGATGGGATGAAAAAAAAACAAAGTCCCATTTCGCATTGGTACGCACAGAATCGAATAGTAGGATGGTTAACCTAATTTCATTCATTATTTTCATCTTTTATTTACAGTTCTCTAGCTGCATCTGCACCAATCTGGCAGTTCCACAATCTGACACCATGTTTGGCTTTTGATCAAACTGTAACGAAGACATTTAGTTATTATTCTGATAATTGTGTTGATAACATCAGACGTGTTTATTCTACCATAGATAATATGGTTAAATCAGGTAATTTTATATTATTTAAATCAGGGCCGGCAGAAGCAATTCTTGATTGGGGGGGGGGTCCCTATAGTCCCCCCCCCCTTCTCAGCCAGGCCTGATTTAAATACTGATAAACAACAGTGATGTTGACAGCGCTCTCAATTCAGTTATAGTTGCTGGTCTTGACTCACAGGCAATAACAATTAAAAGTTGAAGAAGTTCATGAGGTCTGTCATTGAGTCAACTAGTGTGGTTTCGATTCCTTGTTTGTACATGACAAGGAGTGGGGTTGCCTGAAAAACTTTGTGGGTTTTCTCCGGGTCTTCTGGTTCCTTCCCACTGCTAAAGAACCCTGTGTGCAAGCCACAAGCGAATAATTGAAATAAAAATGAACCATATGTTAACCCCCTTTCTCTCTCTTTCTCCCCTATCCTGCTGATTTTGACCAGTAAAAGTAGCTATATCTTTAACTATTAAAGGTTATTATGATTTCAGGGGGATCTGCAGCTCTGTCGTTTCTCTCATCAACTTTCTCTCTATGTCAACCGTTACAAGCAAACCAAATAGATACGCTAGAGGGATGGTTGGAGGGCATATGGGGTAATTTAGCCATGGTTAATTATCCTTATCCAGCTAGTTTCTTAGAACCATTACCAGCTTGGCCAGTACAGGTAGATTCATTAGTTAACCTTGCAATTGTACATGATTATAATTCATTCATATTAAAAGAGATAATTCATTAAGCAGTGGACATATAAGCTGAATCAATGATGAATATTATTCGGCCAAATGGGTGGACACATTAGGCAAATGCTTCGCCAGATTCACCAGTCTATTGCTCTATGATTGCATCACCTTTCAAGTCACACGATTAAACACAGCGCCGACCATGTCTTTGAACAATCATGTGACTTTTTGTTAGAGTGGTAATTGGCTAATGAATGCTTCGACGAAGCGGACCCACTAGGCGAATATATATATACTGGATTTGAACATTCACAACATTTAGAAATTAAATGAAACTGGATAATCTAGACTTAGTCTCAGTAGTCAAGATACCGTTGCTATGATAATAAACAATCTATGCTACATCGTTACACAGTCATAACTTAACCCTGAATAAAATAATTTGAATGAAATTTTCAGTATATTCATTTTTCATTACCTATTTTTAACTTTACATCAAGAACAACAAACTCGTGATCTAAATCTTACATAATGCACCTTTAACTATATTTCATTGAACTATATATCTACACGGCCGGTCTTCCAGTTGATTATGCTCTAGTGAAATGCAAGGATATTAGTTGTAATTTTAATATAATATATATTTTAGGAAGCTTGTAAACCCCTCTCTACAACTCTTCAAGATAAACTATTAGTTACAGGAGTAGCTAAAGCTGTTAAGATTTATTTTAATTCTACCGGTACAGCAGAATGTCTCAATATAACACAGCAAGCCACTGGTAACCTTGGTGATGCTGGATGGGGATACCAAGTGAGTATATCCTAGTTTTTTAATTCTACCAATGATATCTATATAAATGTAGCACATGCTGCTGGTTTGTTTATTTACAGTGACTGACAGTTCACCTGTAATAGTAAATATTGTTGTGGACTTGGTTATGTCACTCACCTCACATGAGGGGGGTGATGGCCGAATGGTTAGCAGGTGCGGACTGTATCATAAATCCTGTCATTGAGTCAAATCGCTGGTGGTACGTGGCAAGGTGTAGGGTCACCTGTCCATCCTCATGGGTTTTCTCTGGGTCCTCTAGTTTCCTCTCACTGCTTTGTCCCGAAATGACCCAGTTGTGTTGAGTGGACGTTAAACCCCATTTCTCTCTCTCCTCTCACTGCTACAGACCCCTAACGCTCAAGCGAATATTTGAAATACATTTTTTAAAATATGTTAGTCCTAAAAATTACCTAGTTTGTGTCGAGTGGACGTTAAACCCAATTACTCTCTCTTTCTCTTAAACATGATTTAAAATTGTCACAGCTACGCCCTAGTAGTTGTTTTTATCTCAAAGCTGTCATACAACTGTATCATTTAAAGGAAAAGGGGAAAAAGATTTTTATTTTAGGTTTTGCATGGCTGATACTATACTAGATATTGAATGTAATGAAAAAAATTTCCAATTTCCAGTCTTGTTCTGAAATGGTGATGCCAATGTGTTCTGATACTACAACATTATTCCGACCAACAGTCTGGAATTACACAGATGTCTCAGAAAGCTGTTATAAACAGTTTAAAATAAGACCAAGAAGAGATTGGGTTCTCACCAATTATTGGGGAAAATCCCTTTCTGCAGCTAGTAATATTATATTCAGGTAAGAAAATGATTAATGTATTCTATTTGGTTAATATTCAAATTAAACTCCATCACTTAGTTTAAACCAGGGATTCCCAATCTCTTTAGATTCTTGACCCTGAATGGAATCTGTGACCTTTTAATAAAAAAAGGAAGAATGCCCTAATAAAGTTATTAAAATAAATCAAGTTTACCTATAAATTGATAAGATATATTCTTGTTAATTGGTGATTTTTAGTCATTATTCCCACGCTCTTCTATGTTCAGTTTATTTATCTGCATTGTTAGGACTGGTTTCACATTGGCATGCTTCTTTATCAACAATTTCTAATTTCCTCTCAATCTACCAGTTCATGTTTTTCCCCCTTACCGGTATGTAGAACATTATCATAGGTGCACTGACAACTCTGTCAATACATTATTTATATTGATGATGTGAAATTGACCTGTTAGCCAAAGCCAGGGAATAATTTTTCTCTTGGTTCATCATACCAAACTTAGGCTGTCTGTCTACAGATAGTTCTGCTTGAGAACAGACACTAAGCTAGTTGATCAACATTTTGAGTCCCAAATTGACGATTTTAGTCGAAAACACTAAGTATACTTCGAGAAATTTATTTATTATTTATTCTGCTTCCTTTTAAAACATTGAAAAAGTTTATTTAGTCTGTGTGTGTATGGCAAATGTGAAACTGAATAGAACCGGATTACAAAATAGTGTACTCATTTTTGGATATGGTGGCCAATTAGGACAGAGATCTACGGTATTCTCGCAGTATGAGGTAGATAATCTCTGTGTGCAGAATGTTTGTTCACCTGTTGTGTTTGTGCACTGTTTAAGTTGTAGGGGACCTGTTTCATGAAATTTTAACTAAGATAAAATCCAAATTTTAGTAATTCGATAGGGTAATATAAGATTGATTTAGTGCTTAGCGAATCCAAATTGAAGTATCTACTAAAATTTGGATTTTACAGGGCCCTGTAATGTTTTGTTTTGCAAAGGAGTTTTGCGATAATAATGTCCATTTAAACGAATATCTGGTATTGCTTTTTTCAGTAATGGACAGTTTGATCCTTGGTCTAGTGGAGGTGTTTTAGAATCACAATCAGATTCGGTTATAGCCATACATATCAAACAAGGAGCACATCATCTTGATCTTAGAGCAGCTAATAAAATGGACACATATTCTGTCAAAGCTGCTAGAATCCAGGAAAAGAAAATCATAAGCAAATGGCTCCAGAATTGAGGCTGAAAGGGGTATTATCATTCCTATCAAAATAAAATGTAGAATAATACATGTATTCAAAATAACTTAAGACGATTGAAAAACTTCTGATCTACTTTGAGTATAGTTGAACTCCTTTAAAGTGTTTCAAATTTGTATAACTGGTAAATAAATTTTAACTGTGTTCCCCAGTGATTGCTTGGCAAGTTTGTCTCAATATTGACATACAATGAAATTTGAAAATGTCAGATGTTATTGTATAATCAAATTATATATATATAATCTTAATCTTGAGTATTTGATGACATTGAGAGTTGATTATGGTCTTATCATATTAATAAATGACTAATTAATAGCTTATATAACATTAAAGCCCTAAAGAAAGAGTATCTGATGTCATTGAGAGTCTTATTAATAGTTTATATAACATTTAAGGCCTAAAGAAAGACCTTTAATAGGCAGAATTAGCTCTTGAATAATTTATCGTTAATAAACCTATTTAATTCACGAGTAGGGACATTTTCTAAATTCCTGAAGATATTGTAAATGGCATACTGTTGAGATCAGTGGTACCAAGCATTATTAAAATGAAGGCTTTGATTTTTCATGCTTTGTTCTTCAAATTATTTTATTTTTGAGATATTTTATGATTGTTAGTTACATGTGGATCTACTGGTACTTTTTTTTATATCCACCTCTATTGTCTGCCTTTATTCACCAAACTTTTTTTGTATGTTAAAGGGACAATAACACTCTGGCAGACTTGACAGGTCCAGAAAAAAAATTAGACTATATGTGGTACCTAGTATTTGTTACTTAAGACTATATTTGTTACTTAGGCTGTATTTGTTACTTAAGACTATATTTGTTACTTAGGCTGTATTTGTTACCTAGGCTGTATTTGTTACTTAAAATGTATTTGTTACTTAGGACTATATTTGTTACTCAGGTCTATATTTCTTACCTAGTATTTGTTACTTAGACTGAATTTGTTACTTAGACAATATTTGTTACTTAGGCTATATTTGTTACTTAGACTGTAATTGTTACTAAGATCATTTGTATTTGTTACTTGGGGTTTATTTGTTATTTATCTCCATTTGTTAATGTAGGCACTATAGTTTACATATGACTCTGTTACTTTATCTTTTTATCAAATAAATTAACCCTGTTCTATTACATACATTCTGTTCTGTTTTATTCTAAAAATATAAACCTATGACCACATTTTAATTACAATGTGCTCCATGTTCAACCTCTCATCTTTTTGCGCTAAATATCTTTAATCATATTTTACGTTGGTTGATTATAATTTGGGCAACCCATCAAATGTACTCTTTAATCTCATATTTTAAACTCATTTGAAAAGATTACCCTATCTTAGGCTTTATTACAGTAAAATATCAAAGTCAAACCCTTTCAAATCGGTTAGCAAGACATTTTGTCAAAAGAATGACAACATTGAGAAATTTATTTGTATACATCACTACACATAAAACTATAATTTAACTGTATTGATTGTGTTGTAGGGTTCAATTTATTGGCTGGTTATTTCCAATAAAAGTATGGCAAATTTGGTATTTATGAAAAGTATTGACACCCAATCTTACTAGAAAAATACTAGATTACGCGAAAATCGCCCATGGGGCAAGGACTAGGCAATATTGTCAGGGAATCACTAACTGTCAACCCGACAGGATTTGCTGGCTTATTGTCTGCTACCTTAGGTCAGGGAGCAGTTGTTATTTCTTGCTCAAATGGTTAGGCGGTTTTGGGAACATTGCGTGTTGTCAACGTACAAAATACTCTGCAATTAAAAGGTGTAAAAAGAAGTTGACAGAAATAATTTAGAATTTATTTAGGCCTCAATAATATGGTAAATGTAAAGTAAGTAATGATAGATACATTTTGAAATATGGACCCTCCCACAATAGCAGACATTGCGTTTAACAACACCTTACTTACAGCTATAGGTATCCCCGGCGAAAACAGAGTTTTGAAAGAGAATTGAAGCAAATTTTTGATAGATTGGTTACTTTAAATATGTGTTTAGTCAAAATATATCATCAAATCACAAAGTTTGTACCCGGGAATGCATCTTTAAGGAATCTAAATTTACTGACCAGTACCTTATCCAGATGCTTAATTTCACCAACATTAAGTACATGACCGATACCAACAGTTCTTCCATACTATGTATGGCAATATTAAAATGATATAGTTTAATTCAACAACTATGGCCATTTCAAAATGATAAAAGTTTAATTCAATATTTGATAGACTTTATTTACAGTATGATATATATCTACAAGTATATATACAAACATCTCAATTAGAGTTCAATAACCTTTTAACGGCAATTAGTTTATCAGTCTACAACATTTAAAATATGATGTCTCGATGAAGACATAAAGAACTACCGTTATGGCGAGACATTGGCGTATTAAATCCACAATTATACTACTAACATTAAGGGGGATTTATTCAAGTCACAAACTTTCAATGATATAGTGAATGTTCAGAAGTATGAAGAAGACTTGTTTGAGAACAAGGACCACTTTCTGCAGGTCTGCTTTCACAAGATAGAAATCATCTGAGTATCGCAGACATAGAAAACAGACCCTCACTTTCCGAAGGCCCGCAATCTGCTGCAAAGTTATTATATGAGTAGATAATCCATGAATAATATTCAGTCACTTGTATAGATTATTATCATTTTGATGACAAGATATTCTTCAATTCTACACTTTTGTATATTCTGAAATTGTAAAATAAAATAATGATTACAATAAAACAAAATCGAGTAGATTTCAACAGATTTAACAAACATACACAATATGTAGTAATATGTTAATGCCTTAAACAATATAATATACTATCTGCTCTCACAATTTTTTTCATGATATCTTAAAGTGTTTTACAAAAATCTATAAAAGTAACTCTGTTTATTGTGTCTCTCAGGCAATTCCAATGAGATTCTAAATTCTCTTTTCATAAATACATTTCATTTATAGGAACCACGGTGGGTAAGACGCTGACTCCCTAGCCTAGAGGTCACGTGTTCAATTCCTGCATTGGCTAAGAAAGTTAATGAGGATTTCCATGGTTTCCCTTGTCAGTGGTGCAGGATGGAGGGCCCCGGCAAGGACTGCTGACTAGTCGTTCGGATGGGATGGAAAACCAAGGTCCCGTGTATACCAACTATATATAAACAATAACAAACCTGGCTATTTCTAATCCCTGTTTTTCTGTAATAATATTACGAGATAGTTTATGTTGTGTAGATAAAGTGACGAGGAGATCTAGTAGAACTGTTTTAACATCATCATCTACACCAACACCTACAGTAAAAACACCATCATATTTATACACCCATACCTCAATATATGGTTCTCTAATCAATTCTTGTTACTCCTCCCCTATCTCTAGTCAATTCTTGTTACTCATCCCCTATCTCTAGTCAATTCTTGTTACCCCTCCCCTATCTCTAGTCAATTCTTATTACCCCTCCCCTATCTCTAGTCAATTCTTGTTACTCCTCCCCTATCTCTAGTCAATTCTTGTTACTCCTCCCCTATCTCTAGTCAATTCTTGTTACTCATCCCCTATCTCTAGTCAATTCTTGTTACTCATCCCCTATCTCTAGTCAATTCTTATTACCCCTCCCCTATCTCTAGTCAATTCTTGTTACTCCTCCCCTATCTCTAGTCAATTCTTATTACCCCTCCCCTATCTCTAGTCAATTCTTGTTACTCCTCCCCTATCTCTAGTCAATTCTTGTTACTCCTCCCCTATCTCTAGTCAATTCTTGTTACTCCTCCCCTATCTCTTGTCAATTCTTGTTACTCCTCCCCTATCTCTAGTCAATTCTTATTACCCCTCCCCTATCTCTAGTCAATTCTTGTTACTCCTCCCCTATCTCTAGTCAATTCTTGTTACTCATCCCCTATCTCTAGTCAATTCTTGTTACTCCTCCCCTATCTCTAGTCAATTCTTGTTACTCCTCCCCTATCTCTAGTCAATTCTTGTTACTCCTCCCCTATCTCTAGTCAATTCTTATTACCCCTCCCCTATCTCTAGTCAATTCTTGTTACTCCTCCCCTATCTCTAGTCAATTCTTGTTACTCATCCCCTATCTCTAGTCAATTCTTGTTACTCCTCCCCTATCTATAGTCAATTTTTGTTACTCCTCCCTATCTCTAGTCAATTCTTGTTACTCCTCCCTATCTCTAGTCAATTCTTGTTACTCCTCCCCTATCTCTAGTCAATTCTTATTACCCCTCCCCTATTCATAGTCAATTCTTGTTACTCCTCCCTATCTATAGTAAATTCTTATTACTCCTCCCCTATCTCTAGTCAATTCGTGTTACTCCTCCCCTATCTATAGTCAATTCTTGTTACTCCTCCCTTATCTATAGTCAATTCTTGTTACTCCTCCCCTATCTATAGTCAATTCTTGTTACTTCTCCCTTATCTATAGTCAATTCTTGTTCTTGTTACCCTCCCTATCTACAGTCAATTCTTGTTACTCCTCCCCTATCTATAGTCAATTCTTGTTACTCCTTCCCTATCTATAGTCAATTCTTGTTACCCTCCCTATCTACAGTCAATTCTTATTACTCCTCCCCTATCTATAGTCAATTCTTATTACATCCCACTTCTACCTCGTTGCCATTGGCAACCTTTGATAAAACTGGCCTGTTTATTTTCAATACAGGTTTAAAAGTATCCGTGTATCAGAAATGAACATTTCACTTTTTAAAAAGGGTACTGTTCATTCCCGACAAACGAACACTTCTACACTGTTTAAGATACCATTCAAGCAATAAGTAGCGGACGTTTAGTCCGGCCCAGATCGCAATGATAGCTATGGCTCTATTCAATGCAGCCGGACAAATTACATGAAACAACTAGTCAAAGTCACAGTAACAAAACAAACCGGGTGGAACAAAGTGGCAGTTCAAAAATATATACAATGACATTAAATTAACAAAACAACATATTACACAAATCAATTATTACACATGTCAATTGGCACCTATTCCATAATTTGGTTTGATTTATATTAATATGCAAAACATATAAATGAGAACACTGAATAATTATTTCAATTCTGATGATAAAAGGCGCAGTTCTCTTGCTGGACACTTCACAGACATTTAAAATAAGCAGGATAAAAACAAAAACGCCTGGAAAGACATACATTTTATTACAAATAATTCGTTGATGCATACTTTCACCAGGAATGACCCATGTTTCGCATTTCCTTCACACTACATTTAATAATAATATTATTAATATTGCAGTCCTCTACGATGTGGTCTAAACAAACACGTGATTGTTTTACGCCCAGGGTATAGCTAGACGCACGTGTAAATACTACTCAACTCGTCTCTCCACTGCGAAATCATTCTACCATGAAATGTAACGTGAGGCTCAGAAGGGGATAAATGAAATAACATTTGTCACTTTTCGGTTGGAACGACTCGATAATAAATACTATTTTTTACATATCGCTTCACAATACTCGATAGAAATGTGATGTAAGTCAGTTATAAGCACCTTTCCTCTGTGTATCGGTGAATATCAGGACAGTTTTGGTCGGGGACCGCCTCGGCTTCGCCTCGGCTGAACCCCCGACCAAAACTGTCCGGATATTCACCGATACACCTCGGAAAGGGTGCTAATAACTACTACTTACTCCTCCCCTATCTATAGTCAATTCTTGTTACTCCTCCCCTACCTATAGTCAATTCTTGTTACCCCTCCCCTATCTATAGTCAATTCTTGTTACCCCTCCCCTATCTATAGTCAATTCTTGTTACTCCTCCCTATCTATAGTCAATTCTTGTTACTCCTCCCTTATCTATAGTCAATTCTTGTTACCCCTCCCCTATCTATAGTCAATTCTTGTTACTCCTCCCTATCTATAGTCAATTCTTGTTACTCCTCCCTTATCTATAGTCAATTCTTGTTACTCCTCCTATCTACAGTCAATTCTTGTTACTCCTCCCTTATCTATAGTCAATTCTTGTTACTCCTCTCCTATCTATAGTCAATTCTTGTTACTCCTCCCCTATCTCTAGTCAATTCTTGTTACTCCTTCCCTATCTCTAGTCAATTCTTGTTACTCCTCCCCTATCTCTAGTCAATTCTTGTTACTCCTCCCCTATCTCTAGTCAATTCTTATTACCCCTCCCCTATCTATAGTCAATTCTTGTTACTCCTCCCTTATCTATAGTCAATTCTTGTTACTCCTCCCCTATCTATAGTCAATTCTTGTTACTCCTCCCTTATCTATAGTCAATTCTTGTTCTTGTTACCCTCCCTATCTACAGTCAATTATTGTTACTCCTCCCCTATCTATAGTCAATTCTTATAACTCCTTCCCTATCTATAGTCAATTCTTGTTACTCCTCCCCTATCTATAGTGAATTCTTGTTACCCCTTCCCTATCTATAGTCAATTCTTGTTACTCCCCTATCTATAGTCAATTCTAATTACCCCTCCCTATCTAAAGAGGGGTGAGCAAAAAGGGCACTGGAATCTTGACTAGAAAGTTCCAGGTTTAATTTACTTGTCAGGGATGGAGCACCAGAGGGGCTGACAAAAAAATGTCCCTAGTGGCTGGGATGGGATGAAAATTTTTTTACCTGTGTACAAATATTTTAACTTTATGCTCCGAAAATTTGAAATCCCCGAGTTTTATCTCTGTCCTGTGTTGCATTCTTAATATTTAAGGAATCTCAACATTAATGGGGAGATAAGTCTAAAATTTGCAATTTGACCATCTTCTTCCTTGTGACAACATGAAGAATCCGACAGGAACTTCGTCCTCTAAAACTGGTCACAAGAAATTGTAGGTGAAACATTGATCAAAATAAACACCTATTACCTTTGACATCCAGTAACATTTTGACAAGATTAACCAGCCATCCAGATTGAAGGATTACATCAGGAATATCAGAATGTACTTTAATACAGGCACTTAAAGCTGTAATAAATAAATACAGAATATATCACTATTACAGTCACAGTCAAATCAAATCAGCTTTCTGACTCTTGCCATAACCATAGTTAAAGTCTCTGATGTCACAGTCAAATCAGGTCAGTTTTCTGACTCGTGCCATAACCATAGTTAAAGTATCTGATGTCACAGTAAAATCAGTCAGTTTTCGGACCCTTGCCATAATCATAGTTAAAGTCCTTGTCATTTGAGTGAGGGGGAATCTCTTGAAAACTACACTAATGTGAAAGTTGAGTCTCTAAAAGGAATAGTATATCAGTCCCAGTTCTATCTAGTATGTACCAAGACCTGAGGAATTAAAAATTAGTCAACATTTGGCAGCTTCTGCAGATGATGTTAAAAGACAACACCACCTCTACAACACCACCTCTACGTGTTGGGTAAAACCTTTTTTATGGACCTGTTTTTAATCCAATTGAATCCAAGCAGAGATTATCTTGGATTAATATTTTCATTTTGTTTTCCTAATTAATCAATTTTAGTAGATTAATATTTTCATTTTTTTTCCTAATTAAATGTAAGAGAATTAATTTTAGTAGATTCTTCTGCCCAAATTGTAATCTGAGATGAGTTCTAAAAAATAGAACTAAAGATTCAATGTAATTAAATGAAATGGGGTTTAACCTCCTACTTTTCTACACTGACTGGGCCATATTCAAGGCAGCCATACGACATGCAGTGTGAATTTTGCTAGGACAGGGAATCTACAGCCTACTTTTGTATCAAACTGTAAAGGTTTTTTTTATGTGCACACCAATGTGTATGCATGACCTAAGTTTTTCGTCCCATTCAATGACTAGACAGTTGTCCTCAGGTCCTCTGTCAAGGAGAAACCGCGCTGGAAAATCCCAAGCCCAGCTTCGTACTAATTGAGCCACTAATGATTCAATGTAATGTTTAGAGATAAAAGAATATTTTAAAAACCTTGAACACCCAGGAACCATAACTCTGCTATATCAGTCCACCATTTTTGATATTCCTCACTTAAATCAAGTACAGGACAGTCTTTTTTCTTTTCAACAACATGAAAAGCATGACTAAAAAAACTTAAACCACATGATATAAACTTCTTCCTTTCTTCACCCTTATCTGACAATAGAAAAATATTCATAATTTACTTGTCCAGCTTTGTATAGGAAATACAGTGTTGCCAGGCAACAAATATACCATCACCAGGAAGGTGAGGCCTTCTGTTCTGCTTTGAACTGGGCTAATGAAGAAGGACATATACTCCTATAGTGTGCTATGAGGGAAATTTTGTCTAGGCAGAGGCGCTACGGCCTACCCTTATATTGAATACCATCTTCCAAGGGATTTTTTACGTGCTCAGCAATGTGTACACAGGACCTCAGTTTTCCGTCATATCTGAACGACTAGACAGTTGTTCTTGTCAGACAATCTGACCGCCACTCTAGTGAGTCAGCCTCTTACACAGCGGGATAATAATAATGTAATGTAAACAATGGCAGAGGTTGATGGCTGATGAAGTATAAAAAGGATTTTTACATTTGAAATTACATTACATATAAAATATTAAAGTCAATCGGTTATTAACTTTAGCATCTAGAGCGTCCACAAGATTCTTTAAAGTGATCAAGGGCTATAACTCTGACAGTAATTATCGGAAATTGCGGAAATCAATAGGCTTCTTCGTTTCATAAACCTTAAACACTGTGTATAAATTTAAAGTCAATCGGTTATTAACTTCAGCCTCTAAAGCATCCACAAGATTTTTTGAAGTGATCAAGGGCCATAACTCTGACAGTAATTATCGAAAACTGCTAAAAATCAATAGACTTCTTTGTCACACTGTTCATAAATTTAAAGTCAATCGGTTATTAACTTTAGCCTCTTAGAGTGTCCAAAAGATTTTTATAAGTGATCGAGGGCCATAACTCTGACAGTAATTATCGGAAATTGCTGAAAATCAATAGGCTTCTTCATGTTATGACCTTAAACACTGTGTATAAATATACAGTCAATCAGTTATTAACTTTAGACTCTAGAGTGATCAAGGGCCATAAATCTAGCAGTAATTATCGGAAATGGCTGAAAATCAATAGGCTTTTTCGTCTCATGACCTCCACATTTCCATGTGGGCGTATAAAAATGTAGTTTAACGTCCTACTGTTCTGCTCTGACTGGGAAAATGAAAACGGGACATTACATATGACCTACCTGTATCCATGTTCTGATGCTGTAATAACATTAATCCTAGTGTAGTAAAGTTAGCTGTTAAAACTAAATCTTCTTGTTTATAAACTGAAAAATAATTTGTACATTTATTCAACAGAAAGACAAACAATATGATTTACATGTATAATTAATACTGGAGAAATAAAATTTAAAAGTGTTGGCCAAATGAGGAAAACAGGAACAGATTTACATAGCATTCATTTCACTTCTTTACATTTCTAGATCTATTCTAGAATAAAATATTGTTTAAACCATGAACAAACAAGTTCTAGAATAATCCTGTGGCTAAAAGCAAGCCTTGTCAATTCGCGAAAAGAGAGAGAGATCGACGACTGAACCCTGCTGTAAAATCTAAATCCTGGGCCCTGTTTCTCGAAATCTTAACTACAGATAAAATCCAAATTTTTGTAAATACTTTAATTTTGCTTGGCTAAACACCAAAATCAATCTAATATTATCTAATCAAATTACTATAATTTGGATTTTATCTTAGTAAAATTATGTCAGGTAAATTAAATTTATTTCCAGGCCTGATGATAATCATGAAAATAAAAAAACTTTCTAAAAATAAAAAACTTACTGATCTGAGGAAGGATTGTAAATAACTTGTTTAATAAGGAATGAAACTTTTCATCTCTGCTTACAAAATTAGGTTCTGTGACAGCAAAATTTAAAAACACACCACATAAACTAGCTAAAGAATCCTACAAATAAAGATCAATATAAATATCTAACAAATGTTTTGGATACATATTTTGGACAATGATTCAAAAGGTTGCTGATTGTCATTCATATTCTGCAAGCAATATCTAATTGTTCATGACTTTTAAATCTATACTTTGTGTCCACGCCACACAAACTTCGGGACTAACATATGTTTTTTAAAATTTTATTTCAATAATTTGCTTGCGCGTAGGGGCTTTAGCAGTGGGAGGAAACCAGACTGAAAGTTTCAAGCAATTGTGTCGAGGCTTCCTACGTAGTGACCTGTCTTCATTAGCCAGAATGGAACAGAAAAGTACATATAGGTCAGTAAACCCCATTTCATTTCCTAGCTATTGAGCCAGTGCTCCATACTCATTTATGCAAACAGGGATGGCTGTACAAAAAGATGTAAGTGCGTACAAAACAAGTACAAGCTTACTATTGACCAGGAAACAAGTATGACATCGTAAAAGACAACTTGGAATTTTAACGTCATAGCAAAAATCAATGTCTGTCAATCGATGTGCAATAATCTAAGGTAGGTCACAACCAGAAAAAGAACAACAAGAAGATGAGTAGAAATTGTTGCCCAGTTTCTGTTCCTAAAATAATGTCATCCTACCTTAACTTCCTCTCTGTCATCATCAGTTGCCATGTCTGTATCATCTATAAACGTCGTCCATTTTGAAACGAAGTAACGGACCAATAAATCCTGAATGTTATTTTCAATGAGAACTTTTCTTGGTTCATCTTCTGATGAGAGATGACACAAACCAGGTAAGAGAAACTGTACGATATTATCATTGTTCATCATCTTCCTCTTATCTTTACCCAAATCATTGTCACTAGCATCAGAAAAACGAACACTTTTCGTCGATTTATCGGCACAATTATCTTGTTGGTTGTCCTTAGCGTCTTGTACTGTATCTGGTTGGTCAGAATCTTTATTGGTTATAGCCTTTAATTGGTTATCACTGGCTGTTAATGAATTTGATAGGTCATGTGATATATCACATTCTTGTAGCATATGTTCCACTGACGGTAATACTGGCGGTAGATCAGATACTAACTCAGGATTAACAGATAAATTTCTAAAAAAAAAAAGAGAAAAAAATGGGGTTTAAAGTCAACTCGACACAAACTAGGTCATTTCAGGACTAACATATGTTTTTAAAAATTTTATTTCAATAATTTGCTTGCGCGTAGGGTCTTTAGAAAAGGGAGGAAACCGGAGGACCTGGAGGATGGACAGGCGACCCTATTCCTTGTCACGTACAACCGAGGATTCGAAACCACGCCAGTTGACTGAATGACAGGCTTTATGATACGTGCTATAACCATTCAGCCATCCCACACCCCCATTTCATATAAGAAGGTATTGTAAACATTTGAATTCTATTTCAACTGTACATAACTCATTCTTTGCAAATCAACTAGCCGGGAAGAGACTACTGAAGAAATTACAAATTAGCATGATGCTACCATAGATACAATTAAAATGAAGACAGCTCATCAGACAGGCACCTTATGAACAACCTACCTCAATTAAAAATGAAATGGGGTTTAACATGGGCTTTCTACACTGTTTTTTTGTCTCACCTGACTGACTAGACGCTGTCCTTGCCAGGCTGCCTGTCCTATTCCACTGACAAGGCGACAACCATAAGAAAATACCAGCGGAACATTCTCAGTCAACATCGGATGTGAACACGGAATCTCCTGGTCAGTGAGCCAGTATCTCAATTCGAGGCGGAGTTATTGTAAACGACAGATAAACCTATTTTAATAACTCCCTTTCTCCAAATGTCATTTTTGGACTAAAATGGGTTTTTTTCATTTTATTTTAATAATTCGCTTGTGCAACACTGGGAGGAAATCGGAGGACCCTGATATCATCCGACAAGGTTAGAAAGGCGACCCTACCCTTTGTCACGTACAACCAGGGAATCGAAACCATGCCAGTTGACTTAATGACAGACCTTATGATACAGTGTGCACATGCTAACCTTTAGGCCATCCAACCCCCATCCACCCCCCCCCCCCAACAAATGTGGAAGACAAAAACCTGATTTCTAATATACTTACATAAGTTCTACCAGAAATGGTAGAAGTTTATATACACTTTCCTTTAATGCTGTTGTTTCTTCAGCTAACCACGCCCCTAATACTCTAACAGTAGCCATCACTACAGGGTCGACCCACTTTAAATTCTTTTCAACAGAAATTTCATCTAAGAAGAAGATTATTCCATTAAATGCTCCAACCATTGCCGAATGAACCTGCAGTACCTGTTTCTCTTCAAATCCCATTGGTTGACCAGTAGTCATGTAACTGATGATATTTTCTAGTAACATGTAACACGAACATAACAGACTTGTTTTACTCTGAATCTGACAAAAAATAAATAAATAAATAAATAATAATAATATGAAATGAAACGGCTAATGAAGATGTACATATGCCATACAGTGTGCTATTAGGGAAATTTGCCCAGGCAGCGGCACTACGGCCTACTCTTATATTGAATCTAAATTGCAAAGAGATCTTTTATGTGTATGTATACAAAGGACCTCGTTTTTTTTATCCCATCCGAATGACTATACAGCTGTCCTTGTCACGCCTTGATTCCTGTACCACTGACACAGAAGAACCATGTTGCAAAAATAAGACGAACTTTCTTGGCCAATGTAGGGATTGAACACGCAATCTCCAGGATAGCAAGCTAGCGTCTACCCAGTTAGTCACCGTGACTACATAATAATTATAGGGCTGTGTATTATGAACAATTGCTCAAATAGTGTTATCATAGCACAAAGCGAGTGTGAGATAATTTGACATTATTTTTTAAAACTCGTTAACACCATTAGACCGTTGGACCTTTAATTTAAAGTGAGGTTGTCACACCTCCATATTGTACGACATGTGAAATATGATGATATATGTACAATACTTTTGGAATTATTCAATTTTAAATAGTCTATTTTATTTTTTCTGGGCTATCTGTTATCTGTAATACGCCAAGTGTATTCTGATAGTATCACAATATCTAACAAAATCTGTTTTCTAGAGAAAATTTGAACAAAAATTGACGCCCCTACTGTAACCAATTGTAGTCCTCGCTAAGGAATTCCCACCAGGTGTCGCTAGTAAAAACTTGGTTCCATATGACCTTATTGATGGTAAGAGAACCGTATTGGTTTTAATTCGATATTAACGTTTGTCAACACATGAGTTTGTAATGAATGTACGTGGGACAGCCTCGCCTATAAATTATGTCCTTTTATCTCTAGCAAGGATGCCCATTGTAGTTATATTAAGATAAAGTAAACTGAATACCTGTTGCCATGTACAGTTCTCTAGAATCATTCTAACTTCTATACAAACTAGATGTGTAACCAGTAAAACAGTTTTAACATCGGTCGTCAAGGGAGGTAATAAACACACAACACTAAACTTCTCTACAACTTCTGATACCAGTAATAATATACATTGTCTCTGTTCTATACCTGTAAAAATCATAATAATTACTAAATTCATCCGGCACATTCTGTGATTCAATGCTGCTAACTGATCTCAGAATGATGGAAATTTGAAGTAAATTGACCCAGATTCAATAAAGATTACAATTTACAACATTGCCTAATAAAATTTGTGTAAATTTACTGTGACCATGAATGAAAGTTAAGGAGCAAATCGGATCCCTATCCAGTAAATATTGCTGGCTAGCATTGACATCAAGATTTGGTTACGGTCTGGATAAGTTAATTAATTTCTAAAGAAAGACCTGCAAGTGGCAGGCTTAGCTCTTGCATAATGTATGTTTAAAACAATAATCACCTACCAAGTTTATTTTTGATATCTCCAACTAGAGTTGATATCAATACTTGTAACCATGGCGATGAATTTGGTGTAGGATTCTTAACCTATTAATGAATAATACAACAAAATGGGTAAAATATATAATAGTTCAATAACAAAGCACTATTTTGATTAATGTCTCAGACAATTTTTCAAAAACTCTGATGCTGGGGGGAAGGTTTTTATTTTTATTCTAACAGAGCTATTAATTCAAGTATATATACTCTGTTCATATTTCAATATACAATTTATTGTACAAACGCAAAGAGAGAAATGGGTTTAACATTAACTCGACACAAACTAGATCACTTCGGGACTAATATAATATGGGTTGATTTTACTTCAATAATTCGCTTTTGCGTAGGTGTCTTTAACAGTGGGCGAAAAACGGAGGACCCAGAGAAAACTCACAAGATTGAAAAGGCGACCCAACTTCTTGTCACGTACAACCAGGGAATCGCACATGCTAACCATTCGGCCATCAAACCCCCCACACAAATGTTAAAATGCAGGGATATAAAAGTTTAAAGTATATAATCTCCTGTTCTACTATACCTTTTCTAAAGTTGATATAAAACTTGATAATGTAGAACACAATTCAAATTTACTTGAATCCTGTAAACATATTAGAGTACATAAGATGTGAGATTACGATTATATTTTAACACAGCTCAATCCAAGACAGATTAAACCAACCAACAGTGAGACTGATGTTGCCTGTCTCAATCCAAGACAGATTAAACCAACCAACAGTGAGACTGATGTTGCCTGTCTCAATCCAAAACAGATTAAACCAATCAACAGTGAGACTGATGTTGCCTGTCTCAATCCAAAACAGATTAAACCAATCAACAGTGAGCTGGCTGATGTCCTGGAGGACTCATTGTCGCATACAACTGGGGAATCGAAACCATGCCAGTTTACTTATACAGCATGCATGTGCTAACAATTAGGTCCCCCCCCACCCTAGCCTAGCAGAAACTGCTTACGACAGAACTTAGTCATGGTTGCAATTTAATAAAACTATAAATGAATCCATTGGGGGGGGGGGGGGATCTTTGCTGTACGGTCCTGGACCTGTAATGATACAGGCTTCACTCAAAAGGAAAACCAAATATTTACAAGAAAGACGGAACAGAAATAATGAGACCGATCTTGACAGTGGTCATATCATTCATTCATTAGTAGTTGTCTGTTTTTTTATGAGCCAGATTTGGAAATAATCCGAGGCATAGAGCCAAGGCATATAGCTATAAAGATTCAGATTCGGTGGTGACGCAAGGACTTGTCCAAAATTACAAGTGGATACTAACAAAGCTGGGGTATGGCTGGCTTCGTTTGGAACTTTCATTGATTCACAAAATGGGAGGAAGGGATGGGGGGGGGGAGACTAGAAAATCATACATATTGACACATTTTAAAGATTTGTACCTTATTCTGTGAAAACTTTGTAGTTAGATGTGATATAAGTTTGTTACTAGCTGATATATTATTGGTCCACATTTTATTACCATGACAACCAGCTAACAACATCAGTATCTCCATAGCCTGTTCTTCCCCTGTTTATTTCAATCACAGCAAATTATTATACACAACATACAACAGAACAGCAACAATATTTACATGAAGCAAAAGATTTTTTAAAAAGATGAATAATGTCTTGGCCTTGAAGTTAGTGGATTCAGACAAATATATTTGATTTAGATACAAATCAAACATTTCAGGGAGCCAGTCGCATATAGATGGCAGTGTTATAATAATATAAATAGGAACTAAAGGAAATGACAAAACTGCTGGTAGGATTGAGACATTTGAATAATTTTGGACAAATAAGTGTTTGGGTTAAGAGTTTTTCTTGATTGAGATTGACAACTCCCTTTAATATTTTTATCAGACAGCAATGTTTAAAAAACGGTGCTACATATAGGCCAAGGAATATAACATATTTAACTGTGAAGGCAATGGGAGGGGGGGGGGTGAATTACAAGTCTGATTTCATTTAGATTTGACTTAAGTTTACCTTGTAACTTTTCAACTATAACTTGTATTAAACAAGCTGTGTACTGTATTAGATTTGACTGTGACTTTGTAACTGTTCAACTATACCTTGTATTAAACAAGCTCTTACCTTGTAACTGTTCAACTATAACTTGTATTAAACAAGTTACTGTATTTGACTGTATAAGATATAACTGTCCTTGTTGACTACCTGCCATACCATATAAACAAGAGTAAGAATCAGATAACAAACTACTGTCTATTTCTTCTAATTCATCTCTGTAAAAAATATTGGAAATGACAGGAATACAGAATAATGTCTTGTTAATACAAAAAATTGTCATTTTGCTTAGGAGAGGAAATTTGTTCTGGCAGCAGTGTTAATTGTGAAGGTTACTTTACATGCAGGGGGGTAGGTTGGGGTTCAAATAGACTGAGAGCTCGATGACCGAACTGTAAAAAGTTGAGCACGAAAGGTTTGACCATCGGAATGTGACTGCATATCGATAAGAATAAGAAAAAGTCTGGAAATGCCCCGGTGGAAGATTTCTTGTCTAAAATGGTTACTGTGTGCAAGTTGTATAAAAAGCTATGTCATTGAGTCAACGGACATGGTTTCAATTCCCCAGTTGTATTTGACAAGGAGTAGGGTCGCATGTCTATCCGTGTGGGTTTTCTCCAGGACCTGTGTGCAGACAATGGAGATAACGTAGCTATAAGTTCAGATGCTGTAAAACTAACCGTCATTGCTTCAGGAACACGATGACAATCCAACTATAATAAGAGGACAATGATTGAACATATAATAATTTCAAATACCAACCTGGGTGGTGATATAATGATTTCATTCAATGGTGATACCAGATTCTTCATCTCTGGTTTTGATGCCTGTAGAAGTCAAACAATAATATTAAGTAAATTTAACATGGGGCCATCCATAAAGTATGTACGCTCAAAATGGGTAAAATTCAGTACCCCCCCCCCCGACCCCCCTGTACGTCCGTTTTGCCAATGAATTTATAAAGCACCTGTACGTTTTTGGCGTGACCCCCTTCAAGCGTACGTACTTTATGGATGGCCCCATCTATTGTCTTTCTAGGAATGAATGAAATGGGGTTTAACATCCTACTATATGCACCTAAACCTGGACTAATGGAAGACGGGTGTCTGTCTAGGACTGGACAATAATTACATTAGATTGCAGGCTTACGACTAGCCTTTCTACTTATAACGGCTACACAAAAGATGCTTGGCAGAAAATTAGGAATAAATGTTGATTTAAATGATGACTTACAACTTGTGGATCTGAACATACTGTAGAGAGTATTGTTAATGCTACTGTTTTATATATGGTAGGTGGACAGCCTTCTGGTACAGCAGCTAAAAAAAAATAATATTCTTATATACAGTACTTTATTCTAGATATAGGTCACTATATGTACGGGGGAAAACTATATCAGACATACAAATAGAGGATAATTAATAGAAAAACAGTCGTATTTAATATGGATAAGTTTCCAGATCTCGACAGCAAACTAGATAATCAAAGTCGATTCACTTTTAGATTTAATAATAATATTATATGGAAGCGCTTTAAATTTTCTGCAAAATAAACCGAATATATAATGTTTGATATTTATAAATAGATTATACTGATATACTAGTATGTCAAGAACGTTTGGTAATGCAACGCCATGCTGCAGTTTAGGAATCTGGTATCTTAAGTGGAGGTTGATGCTTACAGCTAGCCCCGGATCCACTCACTTAATTTGATATGTTTGTTTGTGAAATTTAGCAAAGTGTCCATAGATATGCTTTGTGTAATTGTGTGTGGTGCAAGATGGTGTTCAATGTCCGCTCAACCAAAGCAGGTCATTTTAGGACTAACATGGTACAATTCTATATAACTTGATTCTCACATACAATCTAATCTTGGAATCAATGCAATAAAAAACTTATGCCACTTGACCAGGGCTCCCACTTCAAAAAATTTCACTGACGGTCATTTTTGATAACGAACGAAAACTTCAATGACAGGCCCTACAATCTGAAGAACACATGTCACACCATTTGGACACTTTAACACACACCCAGGTTGAAGTAATACCACATTCACCATAAACATAATATCTGAGTAGAATGGGCATTATTCAATTTAAAACGATCCATCCTTTCAATTTTCCAGGGGATATTATTATAGTTACACATAGACCTTTATTAAAACAACTTTACTTACATGATCTAAGAAGCCTTGCGAGGAATTTAAAGCCTATGGCATCTGCTATTTGTAGTTTCATCTCACTATCACAGTTCTCAGCTTTAACCACTTTTGTTACCTATAGGAAAGAAAATTAATGAATGAAATTGGGTTTAACATTCTACTTTTCTGAACCAACAGGGCTAATGTAGAAGAACCTACGCAGTCGTTTAGTTTAGAGATGAACTACCATACAGTGTGATATACATGTATATGGCGATCACGTTTGATCGGACTCCCTTTTCTATTTACATCACCTTTACACAAAAAAAATTGGCGGTTCACATGGGACTTCCTACTTTCTATTTGGGTTAGGATTAGGGTTAGCGTCAGGTATTTAAGATTAAATCCTACAACACAAAAATGGGAGTAACATCAAACATGAATATCCATATGACTGGATGAATGGACTGGCATAAGAGGTAAATATTCCTCCACGTTCCATGTGGGCATGTAAAAACCACAAACATATTAAAATATAATTTCTTGGACTGAACTGAATATCCAATTTCATATCATTGATGAGTCTTAATCATGACTTAAAACTGAAGGTAGACTAGGAAGAGATAAAAAAGTTAAAATAAGAAGGCATACGAAATAAGAAAGATGTGTTTCAAATAATTTGTATTCGATCTATTTATTATACCATTAAAATGTTTGCAAATTTTTCATTATCTGATGTGGCCGATTTTAACATTCGAAGACACGTTTCTACATTTGAGTCTGCCATGTCTGGGAGTTGCTAAAATTAGTAAAATAACAAAATTCCTTTCAGACAACGAATTTCCCACCACGTGCCGTCTTTCGTTTTGTTTACGTTGCCATTTCCGGAAGTATTCGATTAGACTCTAATATCCAGTTGTGATATATAATGAAATGCCGACTGGATAATCAAATAACAAAATTGGCGGGAATATACAATTGTCTCCCTTTAGTGCGTTGGCATGAAAACTGCATTTGAAACTGGCACATCATTGTCATTTTTGCGTTATAGGCAATTAAAACGTCTAGTTTTTAAAGACTAGTTTGTTTTATATACAGATAGCCACACATTCAGATAAAATAATTTTTAAAATATCAACAGAAAAACATATGATTTGAAATGGTTCACCACACCAGCATGAGTGATCTTACCTTAGCCTTAGGCAATTTCTTGGGACTTCAAATTCTCCCAAGACTTAATTGAGAGAGAAAGAGAAATGTGGTTTAATGACCACTCGACACAAACTAAATCATTTCAGGACTAACACATCATTTTATTTCAATGATTCGCTGGAACATTGGGATCTTTAGCAGTGGGAGGACCTGGAGAAAATCCACGAGGTTGAACAGGCAACCCTACTCCTTATCACATACATATACAATATACAACTAGGAAATTGAAACCAGGCCAGTTGACTCAATGACAGGTTTTATGTTGTAATGTGCATGTGCTAACCATTGTGTCATCCACCACCAACACCCTCCTATCCCAGATTAAAGATGTCAATACTGTTACATTAGCCCTACATAAAACTAGCATATTATGAGGGAAATGTTGTCTGAAGTGGTATTCCGACCTACACTCCATCACATTCCTACTGTCAAGGGTTCTTTTACATGCACACCAATTTATACGTGGAAGCTCAGTTTTCCGTACCATCTCAAGGACTAGATAATATTCTTTGCCAACAGCTATCTAGACCAAACACCTTGCTGGATATCTTAAAGTCCGCCTGACCACTTCATACTGAATTTTATATATAACTCGTATAATTTCCATCCATCCACTTAATTTTTGTACTCTTTTTTTATCATCATTTTCCCAAAACATGGCCACAAAATGGCTTTCAGCAAACACAAGAAAACACAACAATGAATTATTATATCTTTATATTGTTTTAGAATAATTGATTAAATATAATATGTATATATTGTAAAAAAAAAAGATATCTTTTATAAAATAGTAATTGTGCACAAAAAAAATAATCAACAAATCAGAAAATAATTAACATCAACATTTAAAATTTTAAACTCTTCAACTACCAGCTGTGACTTAAACAAACAAAAATTTAATGTTATCTTTTTCAAATAGTGTTAATTTTTAAAAATTTAAACAATTTATCAGTTTGTGTACATCAATTTTTCCTTTTCAAAACAGTATTAATTATAAAATTCGAACAATTTATCACAGTTTGGGAACATGAATAACAGTAATATAATCATTAAATAAAAGCAAAGGTAACACAGTTGTAGCAGGGTGGGGAAGCTGCCCACTTGAGCAGGTATGAAGGCCGAACATTTTCCTCTGAGCTCAGATCTGTACTACCTGTTAGTTTTAAAATAATTACAATCATGCAATTTAAAGGTTTTCAAAGCCAAATAGGTCCAAACTATGACTACTTGTGTTGGGAGTTGGGACTCTAAACGTGTGTTTGCCCCTAGGCACCCTTGCTACAACACTGATCCGTAAGTGAATAAAAGCATAATTTATTTCAGATCATAAAAATAAGCATCCATAATTTAGGACCACAAAAATGATTTTTGGGCCTTTTAGCATGATTGGATAGCAAACAACCTTATTCGTAACAATTGGGCTAATAAACGATATCAATTAACACAATTAATCACATTTTAAACAGCAATACAACTTGCACCAAAATAATAAATATCTACTATTACAATCAAAATAACTCCGACCAATACACATCTGGTTTTCTCCTCAAATATCACTATTACCAGAAAAACTGGAAAACAACCCCATTATCTTTGAGATATGTGGCGCTATTCTGATTTTCTCTTTAGTATAGTTATCACTAAGTGACGTTTGTACTTAGAAATGGCTGTATATTTTAAGTTTTAATAGAAATAGGCTTTCTCAAACATAACTGGTACCGGTAAGTAGTGTTGCAACAGTTTAATGGCCAATTGCAAAGGTTCCATTTGCAGCTAGAACTGATTCAAAATTGGTCTATAGCAGTAGAGTTTGTTTTTCATAATAAAATACCACATGGTAAATTTTTGTATCATATAGGCAAGTAAGCACACCCATTGTTGTCTGTTGTGCTATTGACAAATCTTTTTGATTTTGACTGAACAATTAACTTGTTCCAGAATAACTTACAACACTACTTATTGGGTAAGTTTTTTTAGGGGTTTTTTTTTTCAGAAACCAATATAGTTTGTACTTTAGATATGTTATAATATTCTATTCTAAAGGATGGTTGTGTAAATTGGAGGAAGTTAAAGAAATATTACTGTATTAACAATAGAAAAGATTTTTATAAGTGAATTATTAAAATATATATATATACAAATATAGGGGTTGCTTACAGAAAAAATATGAATATTTTAATAAATACTTTAATAAATAAATACTATATTGTATAATTGATACAATCAATACTATATCCTATGCACTGAATGAAACTATACATACCGGTAGTTACTATATAGTATACAAGGATATACAATATAGTAATTAACTTAATATAATATATACATGTACAATGATATAATAAATAGTTCTTATATTGTATATAACCATGACATAAATACTATATTGTATATATATACCCATAACATAAATACTATATTGTGTATATATACCCATAACATAAATACTATATTGTATACATTGATACAGTACCAATAAATACTATATACAATATAATAAATACTATATTGTATACAATGATATAATAATTACTATATTGTATACATCAATACATATACACATTATACAAACAGTAAAATAACAGATCGATGTTAACTTTAATTTATTACCCAATGGTTGGACATATAATCGGGTTCTCTATTCACAAAAACTCAAATATCTTTAATAATTTTAGTTGCGACTGATAGTGTTTTGCTTCCAGTGTGGACTGTCATTCTGGATATCAGTAAACTGTTTCCATTTTAGTCTGCCATTCTGGAAATATATGTGGTCTGTTTCCATCATGAACTGCCATTCTGGAAATCAGTGAACCATTTCTAATGCGGACTGCCATTCCGGAAATCAATGGTCTGTTTCCTTACATTGTTGACTGTTCAATTTATATATTTAGTATATCAATTAATAAAGAGATTCAAGTTTTTGTGGTTTAGGGATGTTGATGCTAACCATAACAAACATTACAAAAAGCTGAAATTATAGCACGTTTATCCAAACCATAATAAGGCATCCATCTTTTTTTTATCTTTTTAAAAAAGGCCCAGGGAACCCATGGAATTGGATAGTTAAATGTTCTATTTATATATGTATGTCTTAAATTATATGTTTTGTGAAAGATGACTATGGTTTTTAAAATTCAAAGTCTCACTGTACAGAAATCAAATATTTTTAATAAGTAGGATACAGTAGTTTTGACAAATAGTTTTCAATAAATTGCGTAGTGTTATCACAGTTAAAGAAAGAATGCATGAAGTAAACCAATCGTATTGCTTTATACATCTGATCTTGCTTATTACGACAATGATCATTGATAACAAATCGCTCCGATTTTAATCACTGAATCCTGACAGCAACTGATATCATGGCACAGTTATTTATTTTATATACAAATGATCCAGTTTTGTTTAAGTTAAATATAGTTAAATATTCTCATGGATATATTCCCTTGGTAGATATATTTACAACATTAGATCTAGTTAGCTTAAAGATACATTATCTGTTTTGGGTAAAAATAGTTTTAAAAAAATGGTTTATTAACTTCAGTAGTTGTTAATTAAGACTAAGCCTTGAGTCCCCTTATTAAAATTAAATCATCAAATGGCGATCGTGTTTCAATCTGTTTAAATCTCAGCCATCCGGTGTTCTGGAGAGTTGGTTATAGACTTGGCATGTGAATATATGTAAATAATAGAAATTCTATAATATTTGAAACCAAAATAAAGACCAGCAATTGGTAGATTTAGCGCTTACATAATGTATCTTTAATCTCTCATTTTATTTCCTCGGTAGATATATCTATTAACGGTAGAAAAATTAATACATAAGCAAGGTTAATACTCATTTAAATGCTGTTTGAAATGAGAATACCGATTGGTGCAAACTAATACAGGACGGACTTGATTATATCACTAGAATAACATGGCTTTTGATTGGTTGGCTGATGTGTCAATCATATCTCGATGATCAAATATGATCCAAACTGGGCAGACTTTTCACACCAGCTGTTTTTCTGATTGGGCCTTTCTTTGGATCTAAAATTCTTTGATCATCTGGTATATTCCTGTCAAAAAAAGGTAAACATTAGTGATAATTGCTACTCGAAGTTGCTCAGGGATCAACCTGGTATTCTGCACATTTATTGGCCGAGTCAAGTGGCTGTTGAGAGAGAGAGAGAAAGAGAGAGGAATTAACCTCCACTCAACACAAACTAGGTCATTTTGGGACTAACATGTTTTTTTCAAATTTTATTTCAATTATTTGCTTGCGCGTAGGGGACTTTAACAGTTGGAGAAAACCAGAGGACCCGGAGAAAACCCACGAGGTTGGAAACTGGCTGTTGAACATAGATATGAAGATATATATAGTTTGTATGGTACGTAAACAATCCAAGGAATTTCGTTTCAGTTGCAGTCAATGACAAGTCTAACATAACTTTAAAGTTGACTAGCAAAAAAAAACACTGTGGCTCAGGCAGTAAGACGCTGGCTTTCTTACCACAAGAATCTGGTTTGGCAGAGAAAGTTCCCTGATATTTTCCATATTGTTTCCTGCATGTCAGTGGCACAGGACAGAGGGCTTGAAAATGAACAGTGTCTATTGGTTTGGATGACCGTAAAGAAGGACGTCAAACCCTCACTTATTTCATTTCTAAAAGTTGTCCCAGTTATTTTGGAAAACAAAACATGTTTACAGATAATTTTAAACACTAGAAATTTAAGATTTTTCTAGCAATAATTACCATATTGGATAACAATTTTTCCAGTCCACTTACCCCCCTTGTTCTCTGGGTGTTCTATATGTTGCATCCCCTGCTGCCCTCTGTCTCTGCAGATGATAGATACTGCCCTTCGTAGAATTAATTTCTATAACATATTGTTTCCTTTCATCATTAGCTCGATGGTATGCCTGTAAAAGTAATAATTGAATTTATATCAAAGATATTTTCCATTTTTAGTGAAGCATGATCGATGTCCAACTATTTTAACAATTGCAACAAAAAAAGAACAGGACACAAAAATAATAATTGAATTTATATCCAAGACATTTTCTAGATTTTGTGAAGTGTGATCGATGTCACATTATATTTACAAATGCATCACAAAATGAACAGGACACAAAATTAATATGCGCTTATTATGGTAGGCGCTTATTAGAAGGGGCTGGTTGTAAGTTTTAGTAATACTTCAGTCATTTTGCAAGCAAGAGAATCTTGTTGATAAAGGCAGGAACTGTGTCTTTTCTTCTTCCTATTACCAATGTCAAGACAATTTTTACCTGCACTGGAAATTTCCCATGGAATCATTCTTTCCTACACATAGCGCTCCACCACACACACACTTTTAGTCAGACCCACCCCTGACAATTTTAAACAAAAAATGTCTTATCTTCTAATACTCTAAAGATAATTGTCTTCGATGAAATCCCAACAAAATGCTTACAAAAAGAGACAGATCACATTTATGTAAAACCTTGATAAATTATAAAGCCTCACCTTTGACTCTTGATCAAGTCTCCATTCTAAATCTCTAATTTGATTCATTAAACTCATTTTATCTTTCTCTAAAGATTTGACCATCTGTGGATTAGCCTGAAAAAGATACACCAATACATTTAAACAATCATTTAATTAATTGGTGTCCCAATCTGATTAAAACACAGATCCTATTTCGTTTTGTTTCTATAGTTTATAAAATTTTGTTTTACTTGTCTTTACTACACTAGGATCTGGAAGAGTTGTTATATAACCCTCAATCTGGATGAAGTGAGGGATTAGACAATGAAACAGTCCGTTACAGTGAGTTTTTGGCGCGAGAAACATCAAAGTTGAGTGGCTAATTGAATGTCTGACGTCAAAGGGTCTGGAGGAGCCTTCCACTACAACCAATCAGATCTTCATGTAGTGGAGGTCATCGAAAATATAGATATGTATTTTAATTAGATTGTTGTTGTTCTTATGCGCCATTTGCATTTTTTTAAAAATTATCAAATTTCTCACGGTTTAATCACACTTATTATTTAATCAGATTGAATTTTTAACAAAATGTCCTAGATATAAAAATGTCCTATCAATCAATTTTCAAAGACAACAAAATGGTGGTAGGCTTATTGCACATATCTTTGTAAATACGGAACAGAATTGAACCATTTTTGGACTGATATTTCTAGTAGAGATATACAATGCAAGTGATTCCTATTGCACTAAAATGGTGCTTTCAGATAAACAGTGCCATAGAAGACTTATTCTCCTTCTGCAGGCGTCTTTCTTTGGAAAATATCTCTGACACTGCTGCAAACATGCCTGATACAAGACGTATGATTTATTTGTGCACCTGGCACTTTGTCATGACAACTTTACCTATCTAGACCAGGTCTGGGGTCAAAGGTCAAACAGTGCATATTTGGTGAAATGCATGTACTCCTACAGTTGTGATTCCTTGGCCATCAAATTTTAATATGTTTTTATAAAAAAAACGCTTCATAGTTGGCAGGAAAGTAATTGTTTGAATTAACACCTTCATTTCAAAATTTAACATTAGAAGTCGTTTATTTAGATCTTAGATCACTTTAGTGGTTTATTATCATTGTCAAAGGGTAGACAGTTTTCAAAGAAGTAGGCATCACACGACTTGCAAAAATAGAGAGAGAGAGAGAGAGAGAGAGAAATGGGGTTCAACATCCACTTAACCCAACAAAGTCACTTCAGAACTGACATATCTCCATGAGCCGCAAGCCAGAGGTGGCCGGCCAGCTAGAGGTTGAAGAGCGGCACTATAGACCACTAGGCCATCCGAACCCCCTTGCCAAAATAGGACGTTGTGAACATAGGATAAACATCAAATATACTTACATCAGCTAAATCTTCTAATAACTTACCACCCTGTGGTGATTTACCTACTAAAACAAACAAATACTCACATTAGTTTCTAATCATTACTAAAAAAAAAAAGCTAACGAGAGAGAGAGAGAAATAGGGTTTAACGTCCACTTGACACAAACTAGGTATTTTCGGGACTAACAGTTACAATGGATGGTAAGGATCAAGTATCTTATTCAAGAACACAAAAAGGATCTGAACTAGCCAAGGTGAGAAACATGTAACCATGTTTCCATGGACGTGCTTCAAGATTAGGATGTATGGCAATATGCCTAGCAGTAGGTGTGCAAAGTGATTCAGCAATTCACGATGTCATCTGAGATTTGGAATGTGTACAAGGCAATATTGCCAGGGGACATAACTCTGTAAAAAATGAATGTAACAATTTTCCTCATTGTGACAATCTCAACAAACCTTTCAAGTATGAAAAGATAACAACAAAAACTATAAGCTGTGGTTAATTTAAATGGTTTCAGTGACAAAAGAATAAAATCAATGTGCAACTGCAAATGACGGGAGGGGGTGGAATAAAATCAATATGCAACTGCGATACACGGAAATCAACCGAGTGACATTACAATATGCTCACTTAAGAGATAAAATCTTGACATATAAAAAATACTGCATGTAGGCCTATCATATAGTAAGCTGACTTAAAAATTAATCCCAGCCTAGATATTATTATGGTTATAACAAGATTATATAAAGTAAGATTATTGATTGATTTTGTTACTGATCATAATCAAATCTCACACCTTCACACAATTAATATTAAAATCAATATCACTATGGTTTAATAACATATTCATTTCAACATGTTTATAGTCAGATCAATATATATATATTTTATCATCTCATATTTTCCATGCTTGAAGAATCATTTATTTATATTATGTATAAAATAACCAACATCATCAAAGGGGAGGGAGAGAGAAATGGGGTTTAACGTCCCACTCAACACAACTAGGTCATTTTGGGACTAAATAATATGGTTTTCAATAATTCGCTTGTGCGTAGGGGTCTTTAGCAGTGGGAGGAAACCGGAGTGCCTGGAGGAAACCCACGAGGTTGAGAAGGTGCCCCTATCTCCATGCCACAAACGCTCACATCAGGGCTCGAAACCACAGCTGCAAGCCAGAGGTGGCCGGCCAGCTAGAGGTCGAAATGCGGCACTCTAGACAACAAGGCCATCCTGACCCTCCATCATCAAAGGCTTTTTGCAACCCCCCATCATCCAAGACTTTTTGCATATTAATGTAATAGACATAACGGACACAAGATTTTTGAGCAATTACTAGTATAAGAAGGGGGGCAGGCGGAAGGGAGAAGTGAGAGAGATAAAGACTTCAACTCCACACAAACTATGCCATTCTGGGACCAAAAAATAGGGCATTTTGCAAATAGTGTGATATTTTTTTTTCTCCAGTGGAATGAAAATAGACTCGAAGCACACAAGATTTCGGAACAATTAGTTTTTTAGTAATGGTGAAAGGAAAGAGAGAGAGGGGGGAAGGCGTCCATTCAACACAAACTATGTCATTTTGGGACTAACAAATGGGCAATATACTCTCTTCGTCTTCTACATTGGGGTATTACAATTATTTTCTGGGGTTTTTTGGTGTAGGACTAGGAGCAAGGGCAACAAACTTGAGGAACTCCCTGGGCAGCAAAAACCCTAGCTATACTACTATGCAGATTGTCAAGCCTGGAAATAAGGAACCAGTCACAGAAAAAGTCAGGCACAATTTCTCTGGTGTCTGTAATTTTGTCTGGTTTTTAATGAAATCTAAAATACAGGAACAACCCTATTCCTTATTTCCATTCCTGTAGATATTAGACTAAATTAAAGCCAAACACAGATTGTTATCAAAGAGAGAAAGAAATGGGGTTTAACATCCCCTGGACACAAACGTCATACGTCATACAGTGTGCTATGAGGGAAATTTTGCCCGGACAGTAGCGCTACAGCCTACTCTTATATCAAATGCCAACTGTCAAGGGATCTCTTACATGCACATCAATGTGTACACAGTACTTTGGTTTTCCGTCCCATCCGAACGACTAAGACGGCTGTCCTTGTCAGGCCCTCCATCCTGCATCACTTACAAGGGCGAAACACTCATGTTATTATTAAAGAAGTAAAGCTCAACACAAATTAGATCACATCATGGGTTTGTTCTTCATACAAACCTGACTTGTTCAACATTTCTGTTATATAAAAACAAAAGATGCGCTATAAACCATGATCATTACAAATGGTCATTTTCAGACAAGACATGTTAATATTTGTTTCTATGGGGAATAGAACTTCAAGAGTTTTTCCCATGCCCTACAGTATTCTTATTCGATTTGAAATTTTAAAGAGTTCCTTAATTTACACAGACATACCTCAGTTTTTCAAATGACTAGGTACATGTACCAAGAAACATGTTCTCTTTGCGTCAATCCTACACGAAAAGATGTTTCTCTTATTGTCAGCCAAACATGACAACATGTTTCTCTAACTAAGTACGTCAACGTCAGTCACTCACTCACTCATTGCTTTGATTTTTACAACCATTTAAATCTAAATATCAATTCTGATCGACAGCAAACTGGGAATACAAACCCCCTTTTTTATTGATTTGTAATCAATTACATACGATTAAAAACCAGATTAACATCTGTAAATCCACGACATCGCTAATCGTTAATCCTAATCTTCTTTTACTAATTCAAAGATCATAAAAAAATCTTTGATAAAAAATAATTTCACTAACCATCTCGTAGATTTTTCTTGGATTCTTCAACCTTATTTTCTAACATCAAGATCTGCCGCTCTAATTGTTGGTTCATTTCGGTCTGCGTTTCAAAACGTGTCTTCCATTCATTTCCTGAGGAAAATAGAAAATATCTAAATTAACACCTATATTAACCAAAATATCAATAAGATATTAAATAACTAAAATATCTCATATTATCTGTAAGATATTAACAACGTCTTACAAATATATCAATAAAATATTAACAAAAAAACCTATATAAGACATATTAGTCAAAATATCAGTAAGATATCAAACAAAAATATCAATACAATATTAACTAAAATGTCAGTAAGATATTCACCAAATTAACTAAAATATCAATAAGATATTAACTAAAATATCAGTAAGATATTAGCTAAAATATCAGTAAGATATTAGCTAAAATATCAGTAAGATATTAGCTAAAATATCAATAAGATATTAACTAAAATATCAGTAAGATATTAGCTAAAATATCAGTAAGATATTAGCTAAAATATCAGTAAGATATTAGCTAAAATATCAGTAAGATATTAGCTAAAATATCAGTAAGATATTAGCTAAAATATCAGTAAGATATTAGCTAAAATATCAGTAAGATATTAGCTAAAATATGATATTACCTAAAATATCAGTAAGATATTAACTAAAATATCAGTAAGATATTAACTAATAAACCTATAGAGATAAATCAAAATATCAGTCAGATATCAAACAAAATATCAAGGTATTAACAAAAATATCTTAAGATTTTAACGAAAGATAACTATTAAGAATTCCGATTGCGTACTTTATGTATTCTATAGGACATGGTCAATGGCTCTGTGATTTTAGGGGCCTTGCTACGGTATTCAAATAATTTGAATAACATTAAGACTACTCAAACTCAAATAGTAAAATATGGAATTTGCTGGGGACCACTACTGATTCTAGAAGAACACCACATGCCTAATTCCTCCATATGCTCTGGGTTTATTGTCATTAGATTAAAAGAAAAACAAAATTTTAGTTTTTTCTTTTATTGACTTATGAATTGGGTTATCGGTAGTACTAGTAGTAGTGTCTGAACAAAATACTTTAAAGATACATTAGTTAAGAGCTAAATCTGCCTAGCAGGTCTTTATTGGGGCCTGAAATGTTTTCTAAAAGTATTGATTAGACATTAACTAACTGATCCAGGCCTAATCAACTCTGGATGGCATCAGATTTCTCTGATATTAAACAGATTAAAACGTTTCAGCGATGCTCTGATTTAATCAAATATGACGGACCAAGACGGACCCAGACGTAGCTTCGATCAAACGGGACCATGATTGAAATTATTGCACACGTCTGTCAAACTTTCAAATGCCAATATCTTCACTTACAATAGAGTGATTTCAATGAAATTTCAAATTATTCATATTACATCATCTACTTTCGAACTATTATAGCAAGAATTGATAGTTCTTTATCTATATCTTGAATATTGTAACTTTAAGTAAAGTCAATCTATTTATGTCATTAAGGCTATAATGATACTGTAGGAACTAGGAATCATCATTGATTATGACCTATGTTATAACTGCGTAGATTACTTAGTGTTTAATGTCAATATGGTTAAATTCACTGACATAGTAATGTACTAACCATGATTTACCTTTCAGGCCAATATAAAGTAAAAAAAAACAACTTTCCATGATAGGATCATATAGTACTTTGGTCCCGTTTGACAATCATAAAGCATAATGCCAGACTAGAGTACAGTACATGTAAATCGAACAATTTACTATGCAACTCTTTTGAATTTACACTCTATGAATTTAAATATGATTTTGAAGGGTTTAATGACTTTTTTCCAACACATATATTGCAATATTTGCCTAAGCTGTGATGAAAAGGCCAAATGAAATGCTAGATTAAATGTGTACAACAGATATTGATTGTGAAGAGCTACAGGTGTATGACAGTATAAATTATAATAGAAATCAACAGAATATCTCAACAGGAGACTATGTCTCGAAGTCTAATACCATATCTTATTAATAATAAAATCTTGCACAATATATAGGATTACAATCAATAATCCAGTCTATATCCATGTTTATATTCTATTGATAATATATACACCTAATAATATTGTAATGAATATGGTTTGAAAAAAAACAACCTATTTAATATAAGCTCTTATATCAACATAAATATTATTCATTTATTTTAAAGATTCTTGGATGAATACCAAGAGAAACATTTCAAAAGAATGCAAACTGTATTCATAAGTTAGTTGCTTTTAGTGAAATAAAGGCGAAAAATCAAAACTGTTTACACAATCCAAATACCAAGGAGATAGTCTAGAGAGGAGAGAGAGAAATCGTGTTTGATGTCACTTGACACAAATCAGGTCATTTTGTGATTAACATATGGTTCATTTTATTTCTTTAATTCACTTGCACATAGGGGTCTTTATCAGTGGAAGAAAACCCACCAGGCTGGGCATGCCACCCTACTCCTCGTCACAAACAAGCGGGGAATCAAAACCATGACCCTTGATTCAATGACAGACCTTCTGATTCAAAGTCCTACACCATCAAAACATTTTGACCGCCAAATCTTTAGATGGGGCCTCTTTTTAATGTGATTAAATCGAAGTAGGGATATTACCTACTGTTGATATTATATTTTCTTAATTAAATGCGGTGTAACATCCACTCGACACAGACTAGATCATTTTGGGACTAACAAATGCTTGCACATAGGTGTCTATAGCAGTAGGAGGAAACTGGAGGACTCAGAAAAAAACCACGAGGTTGAACAGACGAAACTAGTCCTTGCCACGTAAAACCGAGGAATCGAAACCACGCTATTTGACTCAATAACAGACCTTATGATACAGCGTGCACATGCTAACTATTCAGCCACCCAACTCCGCCGGATTAAAAAGCAGTGAAAAATTATATTTTGTTGCAGCTTTAATGATAAATTGTGATTTGATTGGAGTATATTTTTATACTTTCTTTCTACCTGCAATCCAATAACAGTTTTAATAATGAAACAAGCAAATAGAACCACCTCCCCCTGCCAGTAATAAGTCGGTGTAGAGATAATGTATTAGGTGACAAAACAAAACAAAAGATAGAGACATATAAATTGCTAAAAAATTTAACCCAAAGAAACTGAATTGTGATTTGGTTTTGCGAAAACCTAGAAAAACACAGGGAATACTGAAAATAAAAAAAGAAAAAAAGATCTAAAACATTTATAATTGGCACATAAAATATTTTACCAGAGGCAAATTCACTATATTCATCTGAAATCCACAAAATCAACATTTTAATTAAAACAGGCCAAATGATTGCTTACATTAATCATTAATGACTGTTGATAACAGAAAACAATTTAGGCTAGTGAGTTCTTTATCTGGTAGAGTGGGAAGGACATTAACTCGCTAATCTGGATGTCCTGTGTTCGATCCCTGCATTGGCTGAGAAAGTTTATCTAGATTTTCCAGCGAGGTTTCCCATTGTCAGAGGTGCAGGATGGTGGACATGGCAAGGAACAATGAATAGTCATTAGAATGGGACAAAAACAAATGTGATTCCTTGTTTTTATACATTGGCGTGCATATAAAAGATCCCCCTTGACAGTTTGAATTCGAACTAAGACAAGTAGACTGTAGTGCTGTTGTCAGGGCTAAATTTCCCTCATAGGCCTATATTTTATGGCCTAAATTCATCTTTATTAGAATCTGGTTAGATTTTGGCAAAACCTGTGTTGTATGTTGGAAAAGAAGCAGGAAATCGAAACCATGCCACTTGACTCAATAAGGTTTTCGTTTAAACATTTGCAGATTAAGAAATCAAAAACATGTCATCTATGTTACTGTTAAGTCAGGGTTACAGAATTTAAAATTGTATGTATAGTCTACAAACCTTCATTTTCAATAGCATCAAACCTTTTTTCTAATTCTTCAACTGTTGTTTTTAATTCTTCAGCAGACTGCTCTAGCATTTCCCTTAAAACAACAAAAAAAAAAACCATTTAATCTATTTACTTTTATAAAAAATGTCTTTCAAAATGATCAATGAATATTTCTAGCTCAAAATTAACAATTAGTTTAAATATTTTGATCACATATTGATCTGACAGTTTAATTACAATAAGCTTAAAATTAAAGCTAAAATTGATTACGATTATAAATAACAAGTAAAAAAGATTATGCAATTTAATTTATAGATATTAAGATTATTCCACACAAATGTTTATTACTTTAGATACTCAGATACGGTAGTTCATTATCATTCAAAAGACAAGAATAATTTAAATAATTATAAATTTACACACAAGTTACTACAGGTTATCTATATAAGTTTAAAACAATTACCTATACACAAAAAAACAGCAACAACATCAATCAACATTCACAACATTATCATAAAATATACCACAACTTTAAAAATTTGGGAGTACGGTACTAGATAGTAGCCTACTCATAGTATAGGCCTACCAACTGACAACTTTTTTACACAAGCTTATGTGTCAATTATGTATTATGCCAGGTTATAGTATATCCCTTAATTATTTTGATAGATAAGCTTATAAATATCCTATATCAAATATGGTAACTTGAGTGTGTTTTTACAATTAAAGAAAAAAACACGAGCTATTAATAAGAGTAGGCTATCATTAGTAAGAGTACATATAGATTGATTCATTAAGTGAGCGAATTGTTTTCATCATCCTATAGCCAATTTACACAAGTCATAATTTGACAAAATTCAGCATAGAAGTTATCCTATGGCTATAATTTTTTTGAATAGTATCTTAAATGTAAAAATAGTAATAGCTTAATAAATTAAGAATGCATTATAAAATGCCCTTGGGTCTGGGATGGGCACCATAGTCATAGTGGCATAGTCTAAGACAAGTCGGGGCATTGACTGGCGTTATAATTTTATAATAATATTGATAATCAGTTCTGCTAGAACTAAGACTAGTCTTACTTCGAAAAAATAAAATGTTTATTCATTAGGCCCTATGGTTCTCCAATGCGTTTTGTTTATCGAAAGGAGTAAGCCTAGGCTAATGGCAATGGCCTGACTGGGATTGGTGGGTGGTGATTTTTTTTTTTCTTTGCTTTTCGGCAAACTTTTGGTCAATTTGAATTACCCCCCCCTCCCCAAGAGGCAAGAGGAAGACCCTGCCTTGTTGGAAGGCTATAGATAGTAATTATGTATTTGACAGTTTCGACACTTCAGCCAGCTACAGTATTCATTCGTTGTAAATATCACTATCAGACCGTGACAACGACGGTTGAATGTCAAAACCAAACACTTGAGACTTGACTTGACTTGACCCTTCACGACACTTGTCAACCAATAATACAGGTGCCCGATTATGAAAATGAACGTATTTTAATCAATAATCTAAGAATTGACATATAGATGATTTTACGTAAAACCTATTAAAATTAAAAATAACCTTACTTCATTTGCCGTTCCTGATTAATTTCGGAACGTATTTTTTCCAACTCATATTCCTCGACCAAGTCCACCGCCATTTTGACACAATGTAAACGTTGCTATGTGTGGAATGACGTAGAGGATTTCCGTTTCTGAAAACGAGGCGGAAATCCCCTCTAGCTATGGACCGATTAACATGCTCTACACCATAGATATCCTATATCTATGCTCTACACTCTGTCCGTGTGGTCCACAGTGGGATTTATTTGTTCTCAGCACGCAAATTAATGAACAAAAATAACATTTAATTCGTTTTAATGATTAAATAGGTATATAATCAATAAATCGTTAGGAACACATGATCTTATCCCGTACATCTATACACGAGTGGTTTACTGGATTTATGTCTTAATTGATTTACCGCTTAAAGCTTCGAAATCAGATTTTTGTGCGTTTCAAAATTAGGATTTTTTTTTTAAAAAAACGAACAAAAAAACAGAGCAAAACCATGCTTGAATTCATATTACCCATTAATAAATATAACTCTGGGTTAATAATTTAGAGAATTATTGCGTAATATAACGGGTTTGTTTAATTCAATACACGCTTAAACTAGGATAAAAAAAAAGTGTAGGCTATATTTTTATAGCATCTTAAAACTGAAATTTGATAAAATATAAATTAAATGCTAGTTATCTTATGTTATAATTGCGACTATATCGATAAACAATCCAAAAATATAAAGAAAGGTCAAACAACCCGTAATTACAACCAATTGATTTTTTCGTAGTACGTTTTGATTTTAAAGGGCCAATCCCGATAATTTTTTGGCAATAAAACTGCTTAATTTTGTGTAAAAATCATTTAAAACCCATTATCTAAGGGCGATCAACTAACCCGATATTTGTGATACGCTTGTAAATAACTTAAACCTGACAGTCTGCATCTGGAAATGGAGACCTTTCTATTATACAGTATCTGGATAAAACCAGACTTTTTTTCTATAAAAATAATATGTAGGTGAAATTTACCTTTTGTTATCAAGTACAGTACATGGGTCATTCACTGTATAGACCTCTCAAGAAACGTAAATCGATTATCAGGTCACCCAATGAAAAAAATGACCCGAAATCTTAAAAGGGTTACGTGTCCGGATAAGCAGTGTTGACGTTCACGTCCAAACGACTCAATATTTTCAGCTGAAATTTTCAGACAATGTAAATACATCATGCTTTTATATTTTGGTCCATAAATTTCACAAATACTCGGACTTAATTTTTGAGGCACCGTTCTTATCGGGATTGTCCCTTTAATACAAGTAGCATTTCAAATAATCAGACATCTATGTTCTGTTGTAACCCCCTGTTGATAGAATGAATGAAATGGGGTTTAACGTCCTACGCTTAAGCACCGTACCTGGGCTAATTGAAGACGGGCATACGCCACAGTGTGCAATGAGGGAAATTTTGCCCGGGCAGCGGCGCTACGGCCTACCCTTATATCGAATTCCAACTGCCAAGGGATCTTTTACGTGCACTCCAATTTGTACACAGGACCTCGGTTTTTCGTCCCATCCGAACGACTAGGCAGCTGTCCTTGTCAGGCCCTCCTTCTGCATCACCGACAAGGGGAAATCACGCCGGAAAATCGAGATGAACTTTCTCGGCCAAATGCAGGGATCGAACACACTCAACCTCCAGGCTAGCGAACCAGCGCCTTATCCACTTAGCCACCGTGATCCCCCTCTGTTGATAGACCTAAAGGGGTGCCATATAGACTATAACTCCCCGGTTGATTAACAAAACTATAACATCAAATCTTTCAGAAAAACAAATTTTATTCTTAAAAGTAAGCTATATAAAATACAAAGATTAGTAAAACTATGTCATATCTAAATATAGTTTAATGACACCAAACATTATTCTAAAGGTACTTACCCTTTCTCGTCATCTTTGGTGGGCCTATAATTGAGGTAAAAGACATTCTAAGACACATGCTACTGAAGGCCTACTGTATTAAAAAAAAATCAATTTTTCTTCTGTTCTAAGCAATTTTAATTAAAATATCGTCTATAGAATAATGAGTTCCAAATTAAGGATTTTTGTGTTTTATTTTGTCGAAGGTTTATTATTAGGCAAAATGACCTCTCATAAATATCACATTTTACGTTCTACATACATGTAATATATCACACCGTTTCGTTTATGAGTGTATAATATGATTATCAAGTGCCATGTGAATATCTATACTAAACTTACACTGTCTGCCTACAGCTAGCTCCGCTTAAAAACAGACACTAAGCTAGTCGACCGACATTTGAATTTCTAAATTGACGAGTTTAGTCGAAACCACTTAATATACTTTGCGAATTGTCATGAGTATTTATTTCGCTTCCATTTAATAAAAATATAAAAGGTTTATTTAGTCCTATTGTGTATTACAGATGTGAAATGAAGTAAAATCGCATTACAAAACGGTACATATGTATTCTATTTTTTACTTTTTAGTTAGTTCTGTGTGTGCATAATGATGTTAATCAATTCATTTACCAGGATTGCCTACTCGATAATTGAACCTATGTCTGGATTTATGACTGTAATTGTGTAAAATATTTATGTGCGATAATTAACTAGACTGTTTTTATTTTTAAAAATAAAACGAGTCTCTGAAATACATGGAAACCATAATATATTTTTTTATGGTAATAGGGCATACCATGTTGACAGTGTTGCTATTACTGTATTATATTACCTGCTATATGTTTCGCTATTACCATATTGATAATTGTTATAACCATATGTATTGTCTTCATTATCATCGTCACCATCATCAGTTCTGTAAACATAGAAAACGCATATAAACTAATGATATCAAATACAACTAAATTGAACCAAGATCACAACCTGTATATGAACAGTACAAAAAAAACGTTTCTAGAGCACCTTATTTGATTTATACTGGGAGAGTGGTGGAGGAAGGAAGCTTTATATCCCAAATTTAAATATGTCTCGATGCTACCTCCATACAAATACAGCTTGGCATATTCCGCGTGCCATACCAGGTATTAGCCAACCAAGTGTGAAATACATGTACAGATTTAACTGAAAAGAATTCTAAGTCACATAATGCGCCATTTTAGCACTAAATGAATCACTTGTAAACTACAACGGTGTGAATATTGAATCTCTTTATATCAGTCCAAAAATGGTTAATTTCCGTTCAGTATTTTTGTTTCTTTTTTTGTCCGCCAAATTTTTAGTTAGGTCTGTTTTCAATCAGATTAAATCCTAACCGGGAAATTATCTAGCGTTCGTATTTTAATTTTGTTTTGTTAACGGAATGTTAAAGGGGCTATCCCAGTTTGAACTGAGTCTAAGAATAATAGTCTGTGTATGTATGAAATTTAAGCCTCAAATTATAGAGGAATTGCGCATTTACCCCGACACCAAACTTCAGCTCAAACTATTGAATCGTTTGGACGTCAGCGTCAAGCTTTTCCGGACACGTAACCCTTTTAAGATTTCGGGTCAATTTTTTCCTTGGGCGACCTTATAATCGTCTTCCGTTCCTTTAGAGATCTATACAGGGAATGGCCCATTTACTGTACTTGATAACTAAGAGTAAATTTCACCTACACATTATTTTAATAAAATAAAAGTCGGTTTTTATCCAGACACCGTATAATACAGCTTCAGACACGGTCTCTATTTCCAGATGAAGACTGACGAGTTTAAGTTGTTTGGAAACGTATCAAATATATTGAGCTAGTAACCCTTTTCAGATTTCAGGTCAATTTTTTCCTTGGGTGACCTGATAATCGATTCCCGTTCCTTTCGAGATCTATACAAGGAATGGCCCATGTACTGTACTTAGTTAGTAGCTCGGCCCTAAGGGAGAGGATTTTAAAGGATTGTAACACAAAATTAGGCAGTTTTATTCTCTAAAATATTATCGGGATTGGCCCTTTAAATAATCACTCCGTGTACACATTAGCCGGGATGAAAAATTTACAAATTTGATATTTTTAGCGAATAAATGAAATGATGCATCCTTACTTTAAAAGGAAAGTCTGATGTATGAATGGACTTTGTATAGTTTCTTTTAAAATAAGTTGTAATAAAAATTTACTACCTGTTAGGTTCGGTCCTTTCGTACTTGGCGTCTTGGCGCATGCCATCATTGTTATCCTTATTTCTATCCGGATCTCGTCTTTGACTTCCGTCCAAGCTATCCACACTGTAACGCCCATCAAGATGGGGATCTTTTCGGTTTTCCTCGGAGGTTTTATCGGAATTGCGCCTATCTGGACTATCTCTGCTGTATCGTCTCTCTGGACCCGGGGACCTGCGATCAACATTTTGAGCTATAGGGGCATCAGCCGAGCTCTGGTATTTTTGCTGTTCATTTGATCTATAGTCCTTTTTGATCTTGTAGTTATCTCGTGAACCATCATCCTTCGGTCCACCTTTCTGCTTATCCCCATTTTCACGCCTGTCATCGCCGTCATTATTCTGCTTTTCAGTTCTCGTTCTGGAGACATTGAACCTGCGAACAGGTATCCGACGCCTCGCCTGCTTTGGGTTTACATCCAATCCTTGGCTAGATTTGTGCGCATCTTTATTTGTGTCTGCGTTTTGGTGGTCCTCTGTATTTTCGTACCGATCGCCATTTCTGTCTTCTGGACTAGATTCCTCCGTCTTGTCTTTTGGATAAGGACTCCCTGGTCTCTCTGGTTCAGCATTACCCCGTGATTGCCTTCTTTCTCGTTCAAATTCATGTCTTTTCGTCGCACTATCGAACCTAACATCATGATTTCCACTGTCACCATCATTCTGATTCTTCTGCCCGGATGACGTATACGGACGTCCATTTTTAGTAGCACCCTCACGATATTGTTCTTGCTTCCTGTCGTCTGTCGATGGGCTATTTCTTCTAGTGCTATGACGGCTGTTTCGTTCATCAGAGCTTCTTGAATCTGTCCCTTTATCTCGAGAAACACTTCCTTTTCGACCATTTCTCGAATGGCTGCGTCTTCGTGCACTCCGAGACTGACTTTTTTTGCGTCCATTTGGTGACGGGCTACTACGTCTATTGCTTCTATCGGCACCGGTGGCCCCGTTTCGTTGGTCGACACTGTCACGTCCAGATGGTACACCATGTCGTTCATTTTCAGTACTATTATGGCGTCGACTATTTCTTCTCTCTTCTTTCCGGTTTTCGGTATAGCCGTTTTTGTCTTCGTCATCTTTTTGCTGTCTTTCACGTGCATATTCACGCCTGGCCTTTTCGAATTCTGTCAATTCTGGTGTATGCGGGTTATTGTCTTCATAATCATTTTGCTGTCTTTCACGTGCATACTCACGTCTGGCCTTTTCGAATTCTGTCAATTCTGGTGACGACGAGTTTCTGTCTTCCACTTCCGTGTTTTGGCTGTTTTGTTGCTGGCCTGGTGGTGGGTCTGGCGTTTTATTTGTGGGAAATCGTCTATTTCCTTTGTTTTCAGCAGATTTCGTCTCCGGACTGTCTACATCTTCACGTCTAAAATTATATTTTTAATTAATCATTTAAATGTCGGTCTTATTAGCAATACTATTGTCTGCGATTTGCAGCGGTAGATAAGTATGGCGCTGGGATGCTGGTCTTGAGGTTCCATCCTCTGCACTTTCCAGCGTGGTTTCCCCTTAGTGGGACATAATGGGGGGTCTGGCAAGGAACACCGTCTAGGTCTAGTGAAATGGATGAAAGAAAAACCGAGATCTCTATTACACGTGAAATAACCCTTGGAAGTTGGAATTCAAAATAAGAGTTTGTCAATTTCTCCACGGTTGGTGCCGAAATTTCATTTCATTTTTATTTATAACGTGCGTATGTTATCTATTGACAACATGAAATGAAATGGGGTTTAACGTCATATTGTTCAGATGTTTGATATTTGCTATCAGAAAAAAGAGTCCTACCGGTGCCATGATGAAATGTAAGCTCCTAATGACCACCAATTACCGCGTGCCATTTATATAGGACGTTCTATGTAAGGATTATTTTATTTAAATGGGCAACCACTAAAATAACACAATATGTAATTAAAATATTTATTTACCTATTTTTAAACATGAGATTTTCTTCAACAGCCTCAAATCTAAAGGAAAATTAAATTTGATTAAGTTAAGATAAGTATAGAAGGGATTAGACGAGGCTAATTTATTTTAGGGCGATTCTTAACTTTAAAAAAAACCCTGGTTAGTGTGAAGGAAAAGTTCACAGTAGGGAATGTTTTATTAACAATACACTTACATACACTTAGTTTATCAAGAACAAGCAAGTTTGTTGGGTTTTTAAAAAAAACAAACAACCTTATTCCCAGGGTATTGTGGAGGTGAGCTCAAGGGGGGGTGGGGTGGTAGAAGGATGCAATGGAGGCGCATAAACTATGTCGGTCCGCTATCCCACTTACACCTCACGTTTGTTTTACACCCAGTGTATATTAGACGGGAAGAGGACATGTCTTCCATTTTACAAAGGAACAAAATCACAACAAAAAAATGGTACCTTTGATGTTCACTTCGGCTTCTACCACCCACACTGATTTCAAATTCATGATATCTATCATTATATCTGAAATAATTAATTATCTTTAAAGGAAAATTATGGAAGATTAGATCAATAGTTGACAGTTCTCGCTATAATAGATAATGAAATCGGAATAATTACAGTCTAATTGCTTCACACTGAACCGTGATATTAGCCAATGAATTTTAGGCTATTCTCGGTCGTCATATCTAACGTTGGTATGATAATAAACAAATTCTCGATTATTCATTTTACGTTAAATTATCCATCACAAAATGTATTCAAATCTAGTGAATATCAAGATGGCATCGAGAGTTAATCATGGTCTGGAGAAGTTAATAAACGTATAACTAAAACTTTTGATAACATTTAAGGCCTAAAGAAAGACACGTAATAGGCCGAATTAGCTCTTGCATAATGCATGTTTAATGTAAAACTTCAAAAACAATGTCATCTACAGATATCCACGTAACTAATGTTGTGGTCGATCTATCTTCCCGCCGTTACCTCGGGATGTTCTACAAGAGTAAACACACCCTTTCCCTGTGCTAACTACGCAAGTTCCGGCAGCTAAATAAAACGGAAGTGCCCCGTACATGTGAAGTATCCTCCACTGATTGGTGAAAACCGCATCGGAAATCCCAATGTAGGCCTATACTTTCCCTGCAAACATCTGAGGAAAACCAGAGACCACCTGGTCATCGAGCCATACTCCCGGATCGTATTTACGAATACTAGAATTTAAATTACTGACCGGTTATCTCTATGTGTCACAACTTCCTCATCAGTTCCATTTCTCACAACAGTCTCACCATCCTCATTTCTCACAACAGTCTCACCATCCTCATTTCTCACGACAGTTTCATCGTCTTCTCTGTGTGTCCTGAATTTAGAAATTTAATTTTAATAAACTTTTTCCAGTAACTTTGATATTTGTAAATGGATAGATTAATTGACCGGACATTGTTATATAAATTAAATGAAATGGGGTTTAATGACCTATTTTGGTAAACAAACTAAGATAATGATAGTGCTTCTATTGCCTATTGTACTGTAATATCGGACTAGTGTTGTGTTTCCTTCGTGATTGTAAATAAAACTACAGGTCAGTTCGTTTCTACAACTTTATTATTAAAACTTCTTGGCTTCGATGTTCCTCGTTCTCAATAAAGTACTGTATATAGATGATGGCTGCTCGGAATATCTGGGTGAGCTTTGGTGAATTTCTTTTATAACCCCCTAATTTCTGTACGTCGTAGACTGACCTTGGCGTTAATTTCCTTCCCAAATATGGAATAAACATCTCCATTCCCCAAAGACAGGGGGGGGGGGGATAGCATTTGATGGATATTTTAACATTACTCAGATTAAAAGTACGTATGATTAGAAAGTGTGAACGATAGAATATGGTTGCAAAGACCATAGTATTATATTCACTATCTTTATTTTGTTTTCGGGGGGTTGACCTAGTGGTCTAAAGTGCAGCGCTTCGACCTCTAGCTGGCCGGTCACCCCTGGCTTGCGGCTGCGGTTTCGAGCCCTAGTGTGAGCGTATGTGACATGGAGATAGGGGCGCCTTCTCAACCTCGTGGGTTTCCTCCGGGTACTCCGGTTTTCTCCTACTGCTAAAGACCCCTACGCGCAAGCGAATTATTGAAATCAAAATTGGAAACCATACATTAGTCCCAAAATGACCTAGTTTGTGTCGAGTGGACGTTAAACCCCATTTCTCCCCCTCGCTCTCTCTATTTTGTTTTCCCTCATCCAAGCGTAGTCAGTATTCAGCACACTGATCAGCAGTGAATATTCGCTAGGCCGCTACAATATTACTATTAGAAGACTTTCGCAATATGTGAAACAAATTTGGGTATTTCAACCTTTTTCATATTATTTGAATATAATCGTTTTGAATTACCATTTAGATTGTGGCTGACTTCGTCTCACTCCGTCTTCATCGGATTCATCTTGCGATTTATAATCACGTAGGCTGGAAATAGGTACAAGAAACAGTAGTTACTAAAGACATTTTAAATTCAAAGAGAGAGAGAGATATATAGAGAGAGTATAATATGTATTTCAATAATTCGCATGCACATGTGAGTCTTCAGCAGGGGGAGGCTCCCGCGGAGAACCAACAATGTTAGACAGACGACCATACGCTTGGAATTGAAACTGTGCCATTTTTTTCAAATGGCAGGCCCTATGATCTAAACCGCGTGCGTTACTCGACTCCACTCCAGCCCCATCAAAGAATCTATGTTTAAAAATAGTCTTTCTTAGCACACAATAAACTGATTGAACACAATTCATTTTTAAAATTCATTTGTTTCAGGAGTTTTGATCTTGTAGTAAAAGTAGACCTACATAAACACTGACTTTTGTCACGCAACATCAAAAATAGCAGTATTTGAAAAGGCTAGAGTGCGATGATCTGACCGATTTCTTAGCACAGTTAAACAACATATCTGATCATGACATTCGGTTTAATGTCTCGTATTTCTAAACTAGGCTAATAAAGATAGGCATCGGTGCATGGTCCAATTAAGAAATTAAATGGGGTTTAACGTCTTACTGTTCTGCCCCGGCTTGGGTAATGAAGATGGGCAATCTAGAGTGTGCTATGAGGGAGATTTTGCCTGGACAGAGGCGCTATGGCCTACTCTTATACATACTCCTCGCAGCGTTTCGTTTGATTAGAGGTAATCCCAGAGAGGGATTTCTCGGGCCATTGCTTCAGGAATATGACTCTTATATCGGTTTTACGTACACGTCAATGTGACACTAGACCTCGGTTTCGTCCCATCCGAACGAATAAACAACACCGGTAGTCTTACTCATTTAGTCACCGTGGTTCCCAAACCAGAATGAGTTTAATGAAATGTGGTTTAACGTCCTATATACCTAGAATAACAAAAAAAATGATATACATGTACCTGCGCACAGATTGTCTGGTTGAGATTAAATCTCGGTCATGACTTCCATCTCGTGAGAAAGTAGATCTGAAAAATTTATTCATTTTAATAAAATTTATTCATTTTAATAAAATTTATTCATTTTAATAAAATTTATTCATTTTAATAAAATTTATTCATTTTAATAAAATTTATTCATTTTAATAAAAATTTATTCATTTTAATAAAATTTATTCATTTTAATAAAATTTATTCATTTTAATAAAATTTATTCATTTTAATAAAATTTATTCATTTTAATAAAATTTATTCATTTTAATAAAATTTATTCATTTTAATAAAAAAAAATATTCATTTTAATAAAAAATTATTCATTTTAATAAAAAAAATTATTCATTTTAATAAAAAAAATTATTCATTTTAATAAAAAATTATTCATTTTAATATAATGTATATTATTTTCATAAAAATTTTTCATTATTTATTCTAATAAAATTTATTCATTATTTATTTTAATAAAATTTATTCGTTTTTATTTTAATAAAATTTATTCATTATTTATTTTATTCGTTTTTATTTTAATAAAATTTATTCATTATTTATTTTAATAAAATTTATTAATTATTTATCTAAATAAAATTTATTCATTAATTATTTTAATAAAATTTATCCGTTATTTATTTTAAGCAATACCTGATGTACGGCGGTTTTGATTCTATGCTTTTTAAACTATCAAAACGATATAATTGCTTTCTACTTTTGCATCTGAAATGAGAAAAAGTAACATAAAAATGTATTTCATCGCTATTTGGAAAACACTTCTTAGACTATCGGAAGGTATATAATTATTATACCGTCTGCTACATTAATAATATTTTTTTAATGTTTTCCCTAACATGTGTATAACCAATAATTTGTAATGTAGCGGCCAGTATAATATAATATACTTACACACACTGTCGGTCACCAGAGTCGCAGTTGGGAAAAAAAAAATTAAAAATGGCGGTTACAAAAAATTCAAAGTGGCGATAATTCGCGCGATAACATTTTGTTGTACTGGCGATAATGTTTTGGTGTACTGTTGATTCTTTTTTGAAGTTGATGAAAATATATCTTATTATTCTACTCGTATTATCCTGAAGCGACCAGTGCAAATGTATGCACAAGCGCCGGTGGTGATGCTTCGTAATAATTACTTTAAAGAGGTATTATTCAAGAACTACAGCTGGCTATTGCGGTCTTTCTTTAGGGCTAAATGTTATATAAATCATAACTTAAAACATATACATATCAAGATCATAATCAGATTTAGTTTAAAATGAAGAAGTGTGACTAAGCTTCAAAAAACCAATGCTCACATCTTGTCAAAACTACAAACATTGATAATCTCGCTCAGGATAATGTAATTTGAATGAAATTTTCGAAATTTATTTTTGAACTATTATAGCAAGAACGACTAGCTCTATATCTAAATCTTACATAATGTATCTTTAATTTGATTTTCCCAGTGTATGATACTTTCAAATAAATATAGTTTTAGAAGGTAGGACAGTAGAATTAATTATGCTCGTGGGAACATAACATTCTGACGTAATCGAAATAATTTACCTTGAATGCTGTGAAGTCCGCGGTATGTCATCAAAATCTACAGAGGCGAATCTTTGTCTGTAAAAAACAAATACATTATAAAAACAGAAAACCTGGCCTCGATTTCACAAAGCATTCTCAGACTTAAGTTAAGAATGTACTTAACTTTCCATCACTGTTTATGCGAAATATCTTTGATCCATATACACAAAACTGTGCACATAGTTTTTTATTGCTGTATTTGATACGCTAAAACAACAAAAGTTTTATAAAGATCTATATTTTATGTTAAAATAAAGCAAACAATGTTGAGTAGATTCTTAACTTAAATCTGAGAATGCTTTGTGAACTCGGGTCCTGGTTTTCCGCGTGTTGCTGATATAAAAAGGAATGTGTTAATTGGGTATTTTATTCAAGGACTTATAACATAAAATGAAGAGCGCGTGCTAACGTATTTGAACATGTCTAGGTATTGTTCTAGGCTTCGTAGGTTATTGACCGAATCATTTTATTTATCAAAACATTTATTTATCATTATTTACATATACTGTACGTATGGGTCACATCCTTTAGAACCCAGGGAACTAGTGACCTTAAACGTTTACAATGGTTGCCATAAACAACAATGGTAGCTATTGTAAACGCTTCAATCAAGCGAATGTAATTTCACAGATAAGACGGAAATGCTCATGTTCCTGAACAACGAATATAACCATTTATGGAATTGTTCATTGCAATTTATGTCTGATTATTAATACAAATTTTATATGAGATTTGTGGTCGTGATTTCTTTGATGGTATAACTTCCGTTCTTTATCGAGTAGAATCTGAATTTGTTTTCGGTTCATCGGAGTCCTAAAGGTTTCTTTACCCAGAAACAAGAGGATATTTTCGATAGACATAGATAACTTATCACAGATCAAAATCAGTTCATATTTGAATCTGATAGAATCCTAGCCCTACAAGACGACAGCGTTATTAAAACAAATATTTTTGGATAAATTAAAATCTTTCATTTTATCGGTTCATTCAGAACTATTAAAACGTTAACGCAGCTAAAAATGTTGAGATATACTAAACAGAGGATTACGAAAGTCTTCTAATATCTCTGTAAAAGATGACGGCCTCAACACGTGACGTCACAAAATGTTTTAGAATTTAATTTGTCGGAGGAAAAAGGGTAATATTTTTTGCTCATTAAGTCGCATCGATGTCATCCTTATCAGTGATTGTAGCGGCCTGGCGTATTCCCTGTTCATCAATGCGATATTGCTGTGTTTATTTTTAGCTACGATTGGGTGCCTTGAGTTTCACATGACAAACTCAATTTATTTATTAACAATGGCATTGTTCCGTTCTATTCTTGCGATACCTATAGGGGGTATATTAATTATAAAAATAATTGACGTTTAAACTCAATTGCTTGAGTAAGAATGGAAATAGACACCGACACCCCAATAAACACACTCCAATAAAACATAAAAAGGTTGTTTTCTTTTGCGCCAACATCTAAATGATTTTTTACACAAAATTTATTTCATAACAGGAATATAAATACAGGACTTTGTACTATATTTGGTTTTCCTGACGTATGATCAAGCTTCCAACCCGCTTTATATTTGTTTTAGAATAAATAAAATATATAACTTACTTAGGCTTGACTGTTTTGGCTACAACTGGTTTCTCGGTTTTAGCAAAAAACTTCTGACTGAAAATAACACAGGCTCGTCGGTTTACAGATGTTCACTCGGTTCGTAAATGAATGAATGACCTATTGAATACATGGGTGGATGAATGAATGAGCTAAAGAATGAATTAACTATTTAATGCATGGGTGGATGAATGAAAGAATGAATGAAAAGGCCTAATTAATACATGGGTGGATGAATGGATGAGCTACCGATTGAACGTATGAATAAATAAATGAATGAACTATGATGAACGAACTACTGAATGAATAAATGAACTATGGGTGGATGAATAAATGAACTATGGGTGGATGAATGGAAAATGAATGAATGAACTATTTAATACATGGGTGGATGAATGGATAAGCTACCGATTGAACGTATTAATAAATAAATGAATGAACTAGGATGAACCACCCATAGTTCATTTATTCATTCAGTAGTTCTACTGAATGAATAAATGAACTATGGGTGGATGAATGAACTATGAATGAACGAACTACTGAATGAATGAATGAACTATTAAATGCATTAATGAATGGACGGGTGGACGAATAAATGCACAAGCGGACGAATGAAATAAATGGGCGATCGAAGGTTTGGATGAAACCTAAGAACGAACAATAAATGGAGGACTCTTTGGTAGACGTAAATTGATGATTGAATGAAAGATTGGACGAGGGAATAAATGGACGACAGAAAGAAGATGTTACAAATTATGATCGATAAAATTAAATAATGCAACCATTCAGGATTTAATTACATATCTTAAGCCCCGTTTACATGACCAAATAATACACATATGTGCATATTTGCATATATGTATTAATTACTCACGTATGCAAAATTATATTTGCTAAGCGTTCACATGTTATATAAGCATTCACAGTAAATATGTAATAAATTGTTTAGATGCCATTTCCAGTATATTTGCATATATGCAAAAGTATTAAGGGTTAGAATTTGTGCAGATTGTGTCATATAAACGCTCAGCAATATTTGCATATGTGTATGTTTCTGAAAATGAAATATACACACATATGCAAAAATTGCTGAGCGTTTCTATGACACAATCTGCACAAATACTTACCCTAAATACTTTTGCATACATAAAAATATACTTTTGCATCTGGTCAGGACCAGGTGCAAATTTGCACCTGCAGTATTTTTACACATGTATGCAAATGCGTTTACATGACGAAATCTGCATACATGAGTAAATTTGCATATATGCCAAAGATTTGCACGTGTGCAAATTTCGTCATGTAAACGGGGCTTTAGTCAGTATTGACTTGTTTTGGGTTTGTTTGTTGTAGTCATTCGGTTCAACATTTAAGTACTCACAGATCCATTTTGTTAATTAATGTCAAGTTAAATGATGGGCTTAAACATAATCGATTTGATATTTTGTTGTGTCCGAGTTATTGTTTTTTCGATACATTCATCTAAGTGTAGAGTTAAAATATGCAATTAAAATGGTTTCTTGGTTCGAGTAATTATTTGTATTTTTAAAATATATTCTTGGTTAGAGTAATTATTTTTTTTTTAAAAATGGTTTCCAATGAAACGCCCCTGGTAACGTACGCGTTGACATTATAGTGAAGCGTTGTTTGAAAACATGAAAAATTCAGACTAATAAACACGAACAAATCGATTATAGAATCGATAAATCGGTTATAAAGTGTTTACTGAAAACAAAACATAACAGAAATTACTTTATTGAAGATATAACGGATGCCCGAGATAATATTTCCTTTAATTGATTAGAATACATCAGCAAAGCTTTGTTTGAGGACTATGGAACTGGAGGCCTACTGAAGTGGATTTGTGTACTAATAATTTGACTTTTCTGTTCTCATGGCAGAATAAAGAATACACAACAAATACATTATACAATCTGCAACAGTATGGGTTAATCGGGATTGTTTGCCAAAGATACGTGAGGTTGGGTGGCCGAACGGTTAGAACCATACGACCTGTTGGGTGGCCGAATGGTTAGAACCATACGACCTGTCATTGACGTGAGTCACGTGACAAGGAGTAGGATCGCATTTCCAGCCTCGTGGGTTTTCTCCGGGTCCTCCGGTCCCCCCCCCCACTGCTAAAGACACATAAGCACAAGTGAATTATTGAAATAAAATTGAACCAATATGTTAGTCCCGTCGAGTGGACGTTAAACCCCATTTCTCTCTCCCTCTCTCTCTTGCCAATGATACAAAGCGCCAGTAGACAACATACAATTTTCTTGCTTTACTATAACAGAAAAATACGAAGTTGAATTCTATATTGATCATTGTAACGTAGCATGTAACGTAGAAGAAATAAATACAAAACGTTTGCTTATTATGAATATTTAATACCTAAATATTGGTGTTATTTGTGTTGTTGTCTTGCGTGAAAATCCTAATATCCAATATTTAAGACACAATGTACATTTTAAAAAAAAAACTGTACTGTAGCATACATAAGTCGTGTATTTGGTGGTTTCGGGCGCCATTTGTAATGAGTAAAGAAAACAAATCCTACAAGACAATGCAGAAGTAATTATTAATGGCCGATTCATTGACGCAAAATAATCATTAAAAACCATTAGAATGGACAAGACAAATGAATTCCCTTTGGTTTGGACTGTTCAGGTAATTCAGCGAACATAATTGATTAAAAATTACAGGTACAATATTTTCTTTAAAATCTAATATAAATCACTTTCTGTACATTTAATTTACATCAACGTGTTTTAGACCCATTTTCGTCTATTTTAAGGTTCATTGCTTGGTAATTTAGAGATTTAAATAAACACGTTCGATACCAAATGGAAATTTGCCACACGAAATAAATCCAAGGTTCCTTACTCACGGTATTATAAACTAAAATAGTTTTATGATGCTGTCTTTTCATTGGCTAAGAGCTAAAATCTGATATTTTTCAACTTTCAGCCAATGAAAAGCTTAAATCCTTTAATTATTTTGATTAAATGTTTTATGAAGAATGGTGTAGCCAATTTAATCATGAAATAAACTACGACATCAAATATAAAATATTGTTTTTGTATAACCTGGGCATCATGAAGCATAAAGTCACACCTTCTCCCTAATGAGCATAAAAAAAACCTTGTTATACTAGGTCCCCACTGTCGTGCAATGCGTTGCGATATGATTGTCCCTACTGCGTCCACGATCTGCTACGTACAGATACGTTCGGATGCGTTTCGATACGATCAACACGATTTCTACGACTGAATTCAATATATGATAAGACCTGATAAGATCACCACGATTACTCGACGATTAAAACCACAATTTCAATCGTAGCTCGAATCGTGATAGTAGGAACCTAGCATTAGTGCAAAAAAAAACCCAACTATTAACCAGCCACAGTACAATCAACAGCCGAACAACATCTGAAACTCCTTTTACCCAATGAGGGTATGATTAGTTCCGTAGAAAAAGAGATTGCTTTAATCAACCACCGTTACTTGGGCCATTTACATTCAGAACTTTGTGTTCACTTGACCGGATCTGCCCTCTCTTCTACCCAATGAAAATGCCTTATTGTGTTCTAACAATATTGCTTTAACCAACCACAGTTGCTAATGATAGGCTATTTACATCAACGTAAGGTCTGACAACATCTTTAAGAATGCTATGTTCAGTTGACCTGATCTGCATGGCCCCATTTCTACCCAATGATGACACGTGTTGATTTGTGACAAAACGGCTTTACCTAATCACATTAGCTGAACCTGGGCCCTGTTTCTCGAAATAATAACTTAAGATAAAATCCAAACTTTAGTAGATACGTCGATTTTGATTGGCAAAGCACTAAATTCAATGTAATATTATCCTTTCAAATTACTATAATTTGGATTTTATCTTAGTTAAAATTTCGTGAAACAGGCCCCTGAACTTCAAAGATTACAAATCTAATTTTAAATGTAGTGGAATGTTTTAAACGACTGGACGGGTTTGTCAATATGGAACGGACGAACAGATTTTAATTGTAAATAATTCCCAGGTCGAGATATGTGTTTTCTAGTACACGGATTTCGCCTTTGCGCATTAATCAAGCGGCTTCGGTTTCCGCGTTTTTTTTTCTATCCGGATGGACGGTACCAATCAGCTTTTAACTAGATTTCATTTTGACGAAGAAACAATTTAACAGCAAAGGAAGAATAATCTTAATACTTGGTTCAAAAGTTGCATTTATACATACAAGAAGTAAAATATTTTTTGACGTCAAAAAAAAAACCAACAGCAATAACAAACAACAGCAATGACAACTAACAGCACCTTGCAATATTGATCAACCAAATTTAAAATGTGCACGAAATAGTATGGCGGCAATATCACTTCGTTAAAAGCGAACGTAAATTGAAGCTTTTTCCAACACAACAGATGTACGTTGTATTACTAATTAGCCAAAGTTAACTTATGAATTATAAATAAGCCAAAACAAAACAGCTTTACATTACGACAACACAAATAGACTATGAAACATGCGGACAAAGTGTGACATCAAAACCATACCTACGATACCGATTTTTATTTTCTAAAAAATGTTTTTCTGCCAAAGCTGAATGATCGGTTTGAATTTCTTTATGTTCTCGTTCATCGTAGTTGTTCTTATTTGTTCTTTTTGCCTTAGGTCCAACTTCGATGTCATCTTTAGCGTACATTTTACCACGCTGATTATTCCTACCACGCCCTTGAATTTCTAAATCCTTACCATCGGCATCCTTATCCTTATTACCACGCTTATTGCTCTCGGTGCAATGATTCTCTTTCCCACGTGCTTTGTTCTTAATACCAGCTGGTGTTTTCTGAATGTTTTTATCACCTTCCTGATTTTTGTTACCACCTTGTTCTGATTTACCACCCCTTTTATCGTCTTTATTTGTGGTGGGCAAATCTTGGGATTTTGACCGTTGTCTGAATCTTTTTACACCCCCTTTTGTCTTTGTCTCTGGCGGTTTCTCCATCTCCTTTTCTTTCTCCTCTTTGTGCTTTAATCCCTTTTTGGTCTGTTTGTTGTCATCTGCTTTTATTATCTCCCCCTTCATTCTCTCGGGCTCGGTGGTTGGAATTTTAGTACCACGCCCTTTCATGATTGGTTTCCCTTTTCAAATTTTGATCACAAATATTACAAAAATAAATTATTACGGCACCGCTGAATAATGTCGTTCACCTAGCACATAATTATCCAGTGACTACTCCAAGACTACGTATATGCTCTGAATGTTGTGTTAAGTAACCCAATCAATATATTTTCAAAAAGATCTAAAATCACGGGATCTCTATACGAAACCAAAAACACTTACTTCACATCAAAAGTGGGAAAACAAAACACGGTCGATAACTCCCTCCAGTTGACGTGAAACCTAGTAATCGTTGATAAGCAAACAGATCTATGTTTGATTAAATAGATGATGAAAATTAAACCAGTCGATTCACCCCTAACAACTCCCTTATCAACAATAAATCTTTTCTACCCCATAGATTGACTTTACATGACAAGACTACCGCTCGAAGGTTGCTAACGCAATTGAGAAAATATTTGTCAAATGACAATCGATACTGTTGCAATTACCATTCGAAGTATAACGACACCCGCGAAGATGCGCAAAAAGGTTCTCTGTTCTATTGATGTGGGGATGATGTTGATGATGACAATAGAAGACAAAAGGCCTACATTAATAATGCAAGACAACCAACGAGAACACACACGAACTCTTAAATAATGTAGATTGATTTATATTATGAATTACCAACATTAAATCTGTCTCGAGCCATTACTTTTCTCTAACAAAATCACTCAAACATAGTTAATGTGTTTCTTTATAATTAAAATATACTCTGATTTTGGAAAACAAGACAATATTTTTTGTCGATCACAGTACTGTAGACAAAGTACGTGTGGTCTTTAAGTGATACATGGTACCACGTTCAACTGTGTAAATAACTACCACCCTTAATCTGAATCATCCTTTAGCAATTCTCTCGGTGGCTCAGTGCTTCCGGGTTCCATCTTGATGTTGGCTGAGAATTTCCCAGCGTTGTGTCCTCGTGTCAGTGACGCAGCATTAAGAAAATGTCCCGTCTACATTTGACGTGTGTGTATACGAATCCTTTACAGTTGGAATTTGACAAAGTGTAGGTGAAAATGCCACTCCCCAGGCAACATTCTTCCCATAGCATGATGCATGAACGGCTAACATGTTCCGGAAGCAACGACCGAACTTATAACTACGTTATTTCCCTGTACCGGAAACACGTGAACAGTGGCGTCCAATCACATGTTGTAACACAATCACACTCAAACCAAACATGGAGACCTCCAATGAAACCTTAACATTAAACGAACCTTGAACTTTGCAACTCGATTATCACAGGTAGACATTTTAGCTGGAAAAATGCAAGATTTGCTAATCGCGACGATCGAGGAATCTGGTAGGCTCTCAAGCTGAGTCAGTACACAAACGAAATTAGTGCCCATTGCAGATTTCATCATTTGGATATTTATAGCAAACACCAATTTTATAACGAAATGAAATGGGGTTCTGTTCCCACTGGGTTAATGAAGACGGACATGCATTGTGCTATGAAGGAAATTTGCCCGGACAGTAGCGTTACTGCCTACACTTATTTCGAATTCCAACTGGCAAGGGATCTTTACTTGCACGCCAATGTGTACACGGGACCCCGGGAATGTATATACGATGTTCCTTGCAGAGGTATGTTCATGGGCGTGGATTAAGAGGGGACGGGGGGGGGGTAGCCCCCCCCCCTAAGAATCGGAGGGGGGACGAATATGTATGCCCCCCCCATGGTTTTGATCGCTAGGACATTTTTTTATTTAATCCACTTGGCAAAATAAAGTGCCCGAAATCCGAAATCTAATAAATTACCCATTTTACGGGCTCGAATAGCAGTAACACACGTTTGCGGCAGTCAAATATTCCAAAATTTTCTTGCGGGTTCCATACAAGGTCAGCTCCTCTTCTTCGCCATTCAACCGACACCGACGCTGCTGTCTGTAAACCTGAATCTTTTTGGGGTATTTCTAGTTTTACTTCCTTCACTGTCATCGGACCCCAATAAAACACTAATTTTACTATAAACCAGAATTTATTTTGGCATTTCCGGTTCTGCCGATCTGTCATGAATCCCGTACGCGTATGCCCTAACACTGGTAAACTGTTCGTAATTATCATATTGGTTTTGTAATGAAAGGTTCCAGGGTTCGACCGCCCCCACTCCTTCCAAAAAAAAGTTATGACAAATCCACGCCCTTGGGTATGTTACTATTATTTCTATCCGTTAAAATAGGTCAATTATGAAAGACTTAAACATCTCTTCGGCATGAATTACCACAAAAAAAGAATTATATTATTCTTCGACATTGATTGCACGTTCCGACGTTCGGTTCCATCAAATCAATATATAGTTATCTCCCTTTAACACCAGTTCCGTTTATCGCTGGTTTTCCCCTACGATATTTATCTTAGCAGTTAGCACCCACAATTCCACCGCCAATACGTTCAAGGTTCGCCCTTTTTCATGGACAGCATTAAATCTATTATCAATAGATTATAATTCGTATCGGTTTCTTACCTTATTTTAACAGTACATTTTAAACTTACCAACCGTTTTTCATCACTTTATTTAAGACAGAATTCTATATTATGTGATCGAATTGTTTAACGCGTGTGCGTTACATCCTAGGGTTTGTCATTGAAGAGGTTTCCATTCCCCGCTTGTTTGTGACAAGAAGTGGAATGGCTTGGTCAACCTCGTGGGGTTTCTCCGGGTCCTCCGATTTCCCCCCCCCCCCATCGCTAAATACAAGTGAAGTATTGGAATCAAATTAAACCATATTATTATGCTAATCCCGAAATGACAAATGGACGCAGTTACCGAGAGAGAGGGGGGAGGGGCGCGTCTAAACCCTGTCATTTTGTTTGGTATTAACATATGGTTCAATGTTCGCTTATGCGTAGGGACCAATAGCAGTGGGAGGAAATCGGAGGACCCTACCCTGATAGAAGCCATCTTGACTCAATGACTGACCGCATTAACCCATTCGGATAAGTTTATTGCCCGTTTCTGTCTTCTCGTTACATCTAATAAAGGTAAATATTTAATATTCACCTATTCCTACATTGATCTTTTTGTCAAGATATCGAACTATTTCTTCTTTATGAAAAGATAAGTAATCAATAATATAGTGTCATCCAGCAAGCAGGTACATCTATAATTGAGACCACGTGTCATCCAGCAAGCAGGTACATCTATAATTGAGACCACGTGTCATCCAGAAAACAGGTAGGCCCAACATCTATAATTGAGGCCACGTGTCATTCAGCAAACAGGTAGGCCCAACATCTATCATTGAGGCCACGCCAATTTGAATTTCTGTTCTTCCGGGTCTTGATAAATAAATATTCACTTAAATCACGTGCAATACGTTTTGTTTTAAAATATCAAAACTTAAACATAAATTATGCAAGAGCTAAATCTGACTAGTGCAGGTTTTTTTTCTTTCGGCCTGAAATGTTATTAATTAGACATTCCAGACTATAATCAACTCTCGATGTCAACGCTAGTCTGCGGAATTTACTGGATTATGATGTATAAACGAGACCATTTTTTTTATATTAAAAACATTAGTAACTATGATCGAGGCTAGTCCGAAAATTTAATCTAAATCTCGGTTCAGATTGGATGTTGCCTGAAATTTCCTTTACATTATCTAGTTTTTTAACTATTATAGTGAGGGCTGACAGCTCTTTCTTTATCTAATATTACATAATGTATCTTTTAAAAAATGAAACTAAAAAGCTTACAACCGGCACAAACAAGTATTTTATTTTTTATTGTTTTTTTTTTTAAAAAAAGGCATTTTTCAGAATAAAAAAAAAGTAATTTTTACAGGTTTTTCTGGAGTAGAGAAAATCTACTTGGTGAGGCCTTACCAGCAACATGTTTTAACACAGCGCTATTAACGATAATGCCAAGTAAAGATGAAAGAAATTCGTTGCCTCGGGCAAAGGGATGAAGTTTTTAATATTTTAAAAATGGATTACGAATTTTCAATATCAAATTATTTATCAGAAAACATGGGCCACAGAACAATGAGATATTTCTGGATCTGTTTTGAATTCTTAGAAATTGAATATATGGTATTGATTGGAGATATACAGATTCTAAGTATAAAATTAATTACTGATCAGAACAAAGTTCCCCACAGAGCAATAACATTTTCTGGGTCCTTTGTGAATTTTTTGCAAATAAACTTTTATACGGATGTGTAAATACACCCACGCAAATACATGTATAGCAAAAAATCTTCATTAAATCTTAAAATGCGTGCAGGGATGGAGTGGGGGGGGATATTTCTAGTGGACGGAAGAAAAGGGGTTATCATATTAGGCATTTAATATGAGAGAGAGAGAGAGAGAGAGAGAGAGAGAGACAGAGAGAGAGAGAGATAGGGTTTAACATCCACTCGACACAAACTAGGTCATTTCGGTTTAAACTTATGGTTTAATTTTATTTTAATAATTCGCTCGTGCGTAGGGGTCTTTTGCATTTAACATGAACTTTAATCATATTTCAATCAGCATCTTCGGATTTTAGGTCCTTTTGATAACGGTGTGGTGGGGGGGGGCGATCAAATGGTTTAACGCCTGCTGATTGAATCAAAATGTCCGTCATTGGATATGTCCAACCTCGTGGGTTTTCTAGGGGTTCTCCAAGTACTGAAGACTCATATGAGCAAGCGAAATATTGAAATAAAATTGAATAATCTGTTAGTATCGAAATGAGTATTATCGGGATTATCAAGTCACATTTTTGCCATCAGGGGTGAGGATGGAAGTCGGGCCGAGTAATTGGTCGTGACCATTACTTCTACTCCCTCACCCCTCCCCCCTTAAAAATTATATAGGCCTAAATAAAAAAAATAGGTTTTAAAAATGATATACATTTTAGATGGTCAAGAGGGGTGAAATTTCGCCACGGGGGCCCTTCTCAAGCCCATTTTTTTTGTTGTGGTGTCTACTAAAATCTGCGACCGTAGGAATGTCTCTTTAATGTCCCTGTCTCTTAAAACCCATCAAATTATCAATATCCCTATAAACCATGCTAATAGGAGTAAATAGACTTACTAGTACAAATATGTCGTCACTTAGTGTTGAGAGATGGTGAATTATTTATCCGAATATAAATAAAACATTTCCGTAATTCAAAGCTACAGATCGATTCTATTTTAAAAACCCCTTTAATGACGTTATACCTGTTATAACAATATTTTCAGGCCAACAGCCACATTCCTTCAAAATCAATGGCAGAATAACAATCTATAAGTTTAACGAACGCTAATCCAAATATCAGTTTGGGTTAAAGATTGTTATGGGGATGGGGGAATGCAAACTTAAAAATGCATATTTCCAATAAACAGAACTGACCGGCCATTTGCCCTTCCGATGTTTCGCGTTTTTGTCGCTTAGTTTCTGTTATTTTTAGGACATGTGGAATATAAAAAAAGTTCTTGCACTTTTATAAGTGGCGTATGTGTGTGGTGGGGGGGGGGTCAAAGCTGTCACCCAATTTATGGATTTCTAAATTCCGTGAAAATCTTATAGACAAGTGTTGGTTACTTCAAAAAACACCAACGGTCCGGCCACGTATGTGTGGTGTGCAATGCTCTACGCATATCGAGTCCCCATTAATTAATCAAAAACAAATATCAGATTTGATCTTTTATTTCATGAAAAAATAAGTTTTTCTAATATTCTTCTCCTTCTTCTTCACCTTCGCCTTCAACAGAATCAACACCAACTTCTTCATAATCTTTTTCTAGAGCAGCCAAATCTTCTCGAGCTTCGGAGAATTCACCTTCTTCCATACCTTCACCGACATACCAGTGGACGAAAGCCCTTTTAGCGTACATAAGATCAAATTTATGATCTAGCCGAGCCCAGGCCTCGGCAATGGCAGTTGTGTTACTCAACATACAAACAGCTCTCTGTACCTTGGCTAAATCACCTCCTGGTACAACAGTTGGTGGTTGGTAGTTGATACCTACTTTAAAACCAGTTGGACACCAGTCAACAAATTGGATGGTTCTCTTGGTCTTGATGGTGGCGATGGCAGCATTGACATCCTTGGGAACAACATCTCCTCGGTACAACATACAACAAGACATGTACTTGCCATGACGAGGATCACATTTTACCATCTGGTTCGCTGGTTCAAAACAAGCGTTGGTGATTTCAGCCACGGTAAGTTGTTCATGGTAGGCTTTCTCAGCAGAGATGACTGGAGCATAGGTAGCAAGAGGGAAATGGATACGTGGGTAGGGAACCAAGTTGGTCTGGAACTCAGTAAGATCAACATTAAGAGCACCATCGAATCGTAGAGAGGCGGTGATGGAGCTGACGATCTGGCCAATTAAACGATTCAAGTTGGTGTAGGTTGGACGTTCAATATCCAAGTTACGGCGACAGATGTCATAAATAGCTTCATTATCTACCATGAACGCACAGTCCGAATGTTCCAAGGTGGTGTGAGTGGTTAGGATAGAGTTGTAGGGTTCGACCACAGCAGTAGAAATTTGTGGTGCTGGGTATACGGCGAATTCTAACTTTGATTTCTTGCCATAGTCGACACTCAATCTTTCCATGAGAAGAGATGAGAAACCAGAACCGATTCCGCCACCAAAACTGTGGAAGATGAGGAATCCCTGAAGACCAGTACATTGATCAGCCAATTTCCTGATTCTGTCAAGAACCTGATCAACGATTTCTTTACCCACGGTGTAGTGACCTCGAGCATAGTTATTAGCAGCATCTTCTTTACCGGTGATGAGTTGTTCAGGATGAAAGAGTTGACGGTAGGTACCAGTTCTTACTTCATCTACAACGGTTGGTTCCAAGTCTACAAACACAGCTCTTGGTACATGTTTACCAGCCCCGGTTTCACTGAAGAAAGTGTTGAAGGAATCGTCTCCACCACCAACAGTTTTATCTGAAGGCATCTGACCATCGGGTTGGATTCCATGTTCCAAACAGTACAACTCCCAACAGGCATTACCCATCTGGACACCAGCTTGGCCGATATGGACAGAGATACACTCACGCTAGAAAAGAAAGAAATTCTTATGTCAACGAAATATCAATATAAGTAGGATTTAGGTTGGAGGGAGGGGTATAACTGGGGTTTAACTCCACTTGACACAATCTATGTCTTTCTGGGACTAACACATGGTACAAACATATGTCGATACATAGCTTGCGTGTATGGGTTTTTAGCAGTGGTGGATACAGTAGGACCTGGAGGCAAAGCAGGGGATCGTATTCCTTGTCCTGTTCAATCTTGTTATCGGTAACCTATCACTCGACTCTACAGTTGACCGACCGAATGATCTAAACAGAGTACATGATTCGGATTCAAGGTTATAGACATCAGAAAATACGCAAATCTAAAATGAAATGGGGTATAACGTCCTATTAGCTCTTACTGGGCTAATGAAGACGGAAATGCGCCATACATTTTGTACTGTTACGACACTACGGCCTACTCTTTTATAGAATTCCAACTGCCAGGGGATATTTTATGTGTACGCCCATCGGTAACCTATCACTCGACTCTACAGTTGACCGACCGAATGATCTAAAGTAGAGCACTCGACTCCCCACCCCAACCCTATCAAATAAACAGAGTACATGATTCGGATTCAAGGTTATAGACATCAGAAAATACGCAAATCTAAAATGAAATGGGGTATAACGTCCTATTAGCTCTTACTGGGCTAATGAAGACGGAAATGCGCCATACATTTTGTACTGTTACGACACTACGGCCTACTCTTTTATAGAATTCCAACTGCCAGGGGATATTTTATGTGTACGCCCATGTGTACACGGGACCTCGGTTTTTTGTGCTACCCGAAAGCCAAAACAGTCGTCCTGCTCCCGACTTTCTTCAGCAACGAGGGTCAGAGTCTTTCACACCTAGCCACCGTGGCTCCCAGAAAGTATAAACTATAGCAATTTATGTAAAGAAAGAAAATTGACTTACCATGTTGATGATCAAGTTCTAGCTTCTGTATAAAGTAATATGAAGACGTCAACAGCTTGCTATAACTGATGTTTGTCAGAAGGCAAGTCCAAGTAAATGATGACTTGAACTCCACAGTTTGTAGTTTATATACTGTAACAATTGTTGTCAATAGTAACCCTTTAAACGCCCTTAATCTTTGTTACAAACACAGAATCAGCGATCAACTAATGATGTGAGCAAAACAATTCAAGTGTTAGAAACTGTCGTCAACTAGAGGCGAGTTAATTGTTTAATCGGTCAACTGGTGACAATTGAGAAAACAACAACTGTTTACAATTAGTTAAATTACGTTAATTAACGCGGATAAATCTTCGAAGATTAATTAAATATGTAAATCTTCTGCCAATATCAGATTTGTAAATATAACAGTGCTTCTTGGCTAAAATAAACTTCTTATAAAAACTGCACAATATAAAAAGAGAGGGAGAGAGAGAGAGAGAGAGAGCTCACGTCATTCGACAATTGACCGACACTATGACCTTTAGCATACGCCTTAGACCATTCGGCCATCAATTAACGAAATATATGCTAATATTTGTGATTGCAGTTTCAGGGGCGTTTCCAGGAAAATTTTGCAGGAGGGCGTTTGCCAGATTACTGGGATAATGTAACGGGGGGGGGGGTCTCTCCCCTCGGACCTGTAAAGCGTTTCTGAAACTAATTGTGTAGAAAGCTATATACAAAATAAATTACTATTTATAACAACTATAGATGAATGGGGTTTAACGTTCTACTCCTCTACTGGGTTAATGTGTGCTTTGAGTGAAATTTTGCCCGGGCAGCGTCACTATGGCCTACTCTTATATCGAATTCCAACTGCCAATGTATACATGGGGCCTCGAGTTTTTTGTCCCATCGCAACAACAAGACAGTTGTCCTTGGCTTGTCAGGTACTCCGTTCTGCTTCACTGACAAGGGCAAACCACGTCGGAAGTTCTTGATAAACCTTCTTGGCCAATGGTATGCATGGATCGAAAACGCGACCTCCAGGCTAGCGAGCCAGCGGCTTACCCACTTAGCCACCGTGGCTCCCCCCTACAACTTCGTAGCTGTGCTCGTTATTTATCGATAATCAAAAATCATAAAATTCATTTGAAAAATGCTCTGGCGACGGTGGCTCTGCTGCAGTGAGTACGACGTTGACTCGCTAACCTGGAGGTTCCCATGTTTGATACCTGCGTTGGCCGAGAAAGTCCATAGGGATTTTTCCTGAGTGGTTCCATTTTGTTAGTGATGTTAGACGCAGGGCCGGGCAAGGGACAGTTTGTGGTCGTTCGGATGGGACAAAAAATCTAAGCGTGCACGTACAAGAACTCTGACAGATGGAATTCGATATAAAGAGTAGGCCGTGGCGCTGCTGTCGGGGCAAAATTTTCCTCATAGCGCACTGAACGACGTATGTCCATCTTCATTAGCTAAGGGGGACGTTAAACCCGATTCCATTTCATTTCGCAACCAATTTTAATAAAATAAAACCAGGTACGAGCAATCCAAACCATTAGACAAAATTCGAAGTCCTAAATAAACAATATAGGCAAAATAGTGTTATCAGGCAAAATTGTACGTGTAATCAGCATATGGACTGTACAAAAATACACGACAAACAGTGGTAACGGGTGTCCGGAAGAGTAAGCTTACCCTGCCTGGAGCGCCACACCCGCCATAGCTGCATCCAAACTATTAGGCGCAATCTCGGTAAAATAGCGTGATTGGCCAATGAACTATCGGTATGCAAAATGCACGTGATGAACAGTGTTAACGATGTAGTGGCCATATATTATCATGGAGACGCGTCATTTAAATATGTCTAGAATAATAGTCGAGAGAGACGTCATATTTACCAATCAAGACAATATGACGGCCATAAACTTTTAAAAGGTTTTAATTAGTTTAGTTCGTAAGTATCCCTGTAGTTGAAGCTTAGATGACAAATGCCTCGATCTATTTAAAAAATCAGAATAAAATGAACAAGATTTCGCGTAACGATTTAGCTGAGACACAAATAATTTTATAAAGATATCCTGTGAAAATCAATAAAGATCTCTTAAGCGTCAGTCACTTAAATAATATTGATAATATACATTGTTAAAAGTTTAAAATTTTTAATTTCCCGATAAATCCAGTGACAATTTTTAAAAAACTGAATAGAACAAATATGTCATCAATTAAGCAATGTTTAGAGATGAACAAAACATTTCTGTAATTCAAAACAACTTTTCTATTTTTTGAAGACACATTTTCAGGCCAGCAGCCATCATTCCTTTTCAAATCTATAGCAACATAAAAATCTATTAATTTAACAATTTTAGTTCTAAATGTCAACTCAGTACTAATTTTAACTTAAATCAATTTTAAATATAAACAGATTCTAAAGGTTTTCTTTCAAAGGCCTGAAACAACCGTTCAAACAATGAATGCAATGGGGTTTAACGTCCTACTGTTATGCACTTAACCAGAGCTAATTGAAGACGGGCATACGCCATACAGTGTGCTATGAGAGGAATTTTGCCCGGGCAGCGGCGCTACGGCCTACTCTTATATCGAATTCCAACTGCCAAGGGATCTTTTACGTGCACTCCAATGTGTACACGGGACCTCGGTTTTTCGTCCCATCCAAACGACTAGGCAGCTGTCCTTGTCAGGACCTCCTTCTGCATCACTGACAAGGGGAAATCACGCCGGAAAATCGAGATGAACTTTCTCGGCCATTTCAGGGATCGAACACCCGACCTCCAGTTAGCCCAGGTACGGTGCTTAAGCGTAGGACGTTAAACCCCATTTCATTCATTCATTCCCAGAAGAATGTTTTGAGATTTCGACCAGAAATAGTTTGTGGAGTATCCCGGGTGAGATGTATACATAGCTCTAAGCAGTTGGGGGTTGGGGTGGCCTAGAGACCTAGTGTGAGCGTATGTGACATGGAGATAGGGGCGCCTTCTCAACCTAGTGCGTTTCCTCCCACTGCTAAAGACCCCTACGCGCAAGTGAATTATTGAAATAGAGGTTGAAAACCATATGTGGTCCAAAAATGACCTAGTTTGTGTCGAGTAGACGTTAAACCCCATTTCTCTCTAAGCAGTTTGCGCCGATCTAGATTAGTAATCTGAAATAAGTTGTAGCAGATCAGATTACCGAATAGCGCAGAATTAGTTTGCAAGGAAAATACCCGGAGAATCGATTCAAGTTTCTTGTCGAGCAACCTTGATGAGTGAGTATAGGTGACCCTAGTGGAATTATTGGACAATCAACAAGACCGCTACCAGTCAATAAGAAATAAAATTTCTGGTTCACGGAAGCAGTTTTAATATCAACTTCCCGATTCCAACCCACCCAACATAATCTTAATCGGGTTTAACGTCCTACTGTTATGCACCTAACCTAATGGAAGAAAAACAAACGCCAGTGTGCTATGAGAGAAATTTTTCCCGGGCAGCGGCGCTACGGCCTACTCTTATGTTAAATTCCAACTGCCAAGGGATGTTTTACGTGCATGGGACCACTGTTTTTCGTCTCATCCGAGAGGACTAGGCAGCCCCTCCGTTCTGCATCACTGACAAGGGGAAACCACGCCAGAAAATCCGAGATACTTTCTCGGCCAATGCAGGGATCCAACACTCGACCTCCAGGCTAGCGAGCCAGCGTTTGGACTGACACCACTTCGGTCCCAAAACCTAATAATTTCAAAACTCATCTTAAAACACAGTTTCGCGATGTTGGGGGAAATGGGTCTTTCCCCTATGTTTAGATGGAAAGGGCGTGTAAGAAATTTAAAATCTCTATTACACAGAACAAGCGATTTGCTTATACAGTAGTTTGATATTTTTAAAAAGATGCATTATATCTTTATTTTGGCTTCGAATATTATGTAAACTTATTAAAATGACAAACCAATTATCAACTCTCTAGACAAACGTTTGAACGATGTACACATAGAGAAAAATGGGGTTTAACGTCTACTCAACACAACTAGGTCATTTCGGGACAAACATATGGTTTGATTTTATTTCAACAATTCTCTTGCGCGTAGGGGTCACACGAGGTTGAGAAGGCGTCCCTATCTTCATGCCACATACGCTCACACCAGGGCTCGAAACCAGTCGCAAGCCAGAGGTGGCCGGCCAGCTAGAGGTCGAAACGCGGCACTCTAGACCACTGGGCCATCCCAACCCCCCGAACGATGTACAAACAAGGCTTAGACTCTGAATGAAGTAATTTGAATGAAATGTTCAATGTTTATTGTAGGACTATATACTAAGAATGGTCAGCGTGTGCAATGCTCTACGCATATAGAGTCCCCATTAACTAATCAAAAACAAATATCAGATGTTCATCTTTTATTTCATGAAAAAATAAGTTTTTCTAATATTCTTCTCCTTCCTCTTCTCCCTCGCCTTCAACAGAATCAACACCAACTTCTTCATAATCTTTCTCTAGAGCAGCCAAATCTTCTCTAGCTTCAGAGAATTCACCTTCTTCCATACCTTCACCGACATACCAATGGACGAAAGCCCTTTTAGCGTACATCAGATCAAATTTATGATCTAGACGAGCCCAAGCTTCAGCAATGGCAGTTGTGTTACTCAACATACAAACAGCTCTCTGTACCTTGGCTAAATCACCTCCTGGTACAACAGTTGGTGGTTGGTAGTTGATACCTACTTTAAAACCAGTTGGACACCAGTCAACGAATTGGATGGTTCTCTTGGTTTTGATGGTGGCGATGGCAGCATTGACATCCTTGGGGACAACATCTCCTCGGTACAACATACAACAAGACATGTACTTTCCATGACGAGGATCACATTTTACCATCTGATTAGCGGGTTCAAAACAGGCGTTGGTAATTTCAGCCACGGTCAGTTGTTCATGGTAGGCTTTCTCAGCAGAGATGACTGGAGCATAGGTAGCGAGGGGGAAATGGATACGTGGGTAGGGAACCAAGTTGGTCTGGAACTCAGTAAGATCAACATTAAGGGCACCATCAAATCGTAGAGAGGCGGTGATGGAGCTGACAATCTGGCCAATTAAACGATTTAGGTTGGTGTAGGTTGGACGTTCAATATCTAAGTTACGGCGACAGATGTCATAAATAGCTTCATTATCTACCATGAACGCACAGTCAGAGTGTTCCAAGGTGGTGTGAGTGGTTAGGATAGAGTTGTAGGGTTCAACCACAGCAGTGGAAATTTGTGGTGCTGGGTATACGGCAAATTCTAACTTGGATTTCTTGCCATAGTCAACACTCAATCTTTCCATGAGAAGAGATGAGAAACCAGAGCCGGTTCCGCCACCAAAACTGTGGAAGATGAGGAATCCCTGAAGACCAGTACATTGATCAGCCAATTTCCTGATTCTGTCTAGAACCAGATCAATGATTTCTTTACCCACGGTGTAGTGACCTCGAGCATAGTTATTAGCAGCATCTTCTTTACCAGTGATGAGTTGTTCAGGATGGAAGAGTTGGCGGTATGTACCAGTTCTAACTTCATCTACAACAGTTGATTCCAAGTCCACAAACACAGCTCTTGGTACATGCTTACCAGCCCCGGTTTCACTGAAGAATGTGTTGAAGGAATCGTCTCCACCACCAACAGTTTTATCTGAAGGCATCTGACCATCAGGCTGGATTCCATGTTCCAAACAGTACAACTCCCAACAGGCATTACCCATCTGGACACCAGCTTGGCCGATATGGACAGAGATACACTCACGCTGGAAAAGAAAGACATTTATATTTTAATATCAATATTTAGTATGATTAAATACAATTTGATTAAAATACAGATCTATATTTTGTTTCGGTTTTTTTTATACTTTCGATGGCCTACACTACATGAAGATCCGACAAGTTATAGTGGTAGTTCACATCACGTGACAAACAAGCGGATTTTTATCCTGTGACGTTAGACATTGATTTACCAACAGTTCGGTGCTTCAAAACGTGGCTAATTTAACAACTTTTCCAGATCCAAGTGTAGTAAATACAAGCAAAACGAAATTTTGAACAATATTGGATCTTTGTTTTAATTAGATTGGATTAAATATGGAAGCACTAGTGGATCGAGGTGGATCACGGTGGGTAAGTGGGTGTTCGATCCTTGCATTGGCGTAGAAAATTCATCCATATTTTCCTCCGTGGTTTCCCCGGACCAAGACAGCTGTCTAGTTGTTCGGGTGGGACAAAACCGAGATCTCGTGAAAACATTTGCTTGCACGTAAAAGATCCCTAGGCAGTTTGAATTTGGTATAAGATTAAGAGTAGGCAAGAGCGCCGCTTCCCGGACAAAATTTCCCTCATAGCACACTGTATGGTGCATGTCCGTCTTCATTAGCCAAGTTTAGACACAAATGCCATTTCGAGACTAACATGTGTCACAATTTTATTCCCTTGCGCATTCGAGTCTTCCAGCAGAGGGGTTGGGGGTGGAAGACCCGTAAAAAATTCACGAGGTTGGTTTCTCGACTCAATAACAGAACAACTGCACCACCAAAACAGTGGCGATTTACCCCATGGCGTTATTGACCATTTAAAAACATTTTTAAACAAGCCAAGGTCTAACATGTTTGGTTTTGGGCATTATTTTCATTCATATTACATGATACTTTGAATAATTTATTTGCGTGTGTGTGGGTGATATAGTTTGAAAGGAATTAAACGACCATGCGTTATACAGTGCGTGAGACATGGGTGGCTGAACAAGTTGGTGGTTGTACTATACATGTTTTCAGAAAACGCGTAAACAAACGAACAAAAAATTGTTACATTGCTTACCACACTGAGCTGGAATTCAGTGAACCGAGAGAGTAATTATCTATTAAAGTAGATAAAGTACAAGTACTTCTTTTTGAAGCAACAATTGTGAGGTTTACAACGTATAAGATGTACTCAGTTACATGAGATCAAGCCTTCTATTATTGAAGATGTTTTCTATTTAACCTACACTGTATAGTCAAATATCTTTGGAAGGGGGTGGGGTGGCAGGGAAACGCTTGAGTCTTGAATCCCACACTTGGATTCAATTCACATCCCGGTGAAGTGTTGTGTTAGCCCAAAATATCTCGCCGTTTTGTTTTGATTCTGGTTTTGTTAGGACAATTCGTTTTTCTATAGCCATAGGAGAAAAAGAGAGCGAGAGAGAGAGATGAGGTTTAACGTTCACTAGACACAAACTAGGTCATTTCTGGACTAACATTATATGGTTTTTAATTTCACTTCAAAAATTCGCTTGCGCGTAGGGGTCTTCAGCAGTGGGGAGAAACCAGAGGATCCGGAGAAAACCCACGAGGTTAGACAGGCGCCACTACTCCTTGTCACGTACAACCGGAGATTTTAAACCTCGCCAATTGACTCAATGACAGGCTTTATGATACAGCAAGGGCGTGCTTACCATTCGGCCATCCAACGTAGTTTGAAAGACATATTTCGAAGTTATTTATGTCTCAATATGATACACCTTCCTATTTTGGGCAGACTGACCAGCCAGTGACTCCATCCTTGCTTTTCAGTTTCAATCCGACACTGCAACAACTCATCCTCAAAAGACAAGAATCTGGTGAAGTGGTGGCGTGGTTCCGATTCATTGATACATAAAAACATATAAACTGCAGTAAAGAAAGAAAATGGACTTACCATGTTGATGATCAAGTTCTAGCTTCTGTATAAAGTAATATGAAGAAGACGTCAACAGCTTGCTATAACTGATGTTTGTCAGAAGGCAAGTCAAAGTAAATGATGACTTCAACTCCACAGTTCGTAGTTTATATACTGTAACAATTGTTGTCAATAGTAACCCTTTAAACGCCCTTAATCTTTGTTACAAACACAGAATCAGCGATCAACTAATGATGTGAGCTAAACAATTTAGAAATTGTCGTCAACAAGGTGAGTTAATCTCTATACACCACTACGAGGTTTATCACGAGAAATAAAGTTGAAACTTTATATGCGTAACAACCGAGGGGTGAAAGGTCTATTACTTTACTTTATTACAAGGCAAAGCAAATCACTTGCTACAGCCAACATAGTAGGTACATAGAATAAATTTGGTGGTTATTGCACAACCGATAAGGAATATAAAGAACATACAATAGAAGAAAAAATCAATTTAAAAAAAATATATCAGACAAACAAATGAAGGGATCCACAACGAAACTCCCCCTGTCTTCAAAATGGACTAGTCCCTTGGCTGTTGTGTTAAGAAAACAGGTGCGTGCACACAATTTCTTGACCTTTGAGTTTCAATATTCAATAATCCGAACTTTGAAAATTTACGCCAAAAAAGTGTTGATGGACGTTTTTAAAACAGACAAAATGGTTCTAAAAACACATATTTTATATTAGTGTAATATAAATGTAAATGGAGTAATTTATATTCAAATTTTAATTTTTTTATTGTAATTTATTATCACTTTTGTTAGGTGAAATACTTGAACTGTCCAAATTGAACGGCAGTCGTTCCCAACTTCCCGCCTCCTTAGTCCATTCTACACGGTATTTTTATTACATTATAATTTTGCCGTTTTGGAATCACCCATTCCTAATTAATTCCACATTGCCTCGTGGGATATATTTTTCTTTGTTCATTACAAATGGAACCCGAAACAATTTAGTACACGACTCGTGTTCTTGTTTTAAACTGTACACGGTGTCTTGAATATTGGTTAATAAGATCCAATATTTTCATTTTAAAGGGGCTAAATCGCTAACATTTGGGACCTAGAAATTCACAAAAGTGGGTCGCAACGCATATAATACTGTATTATGAATGTATATAAACTGATTGACATTCAATCTAGCGTGTCTAGTTATTCCAGTCTACATAACTCCGTTTGAATTAGTGCAATGTGTCTAGCCTCGCCCCTTGAGTCTCTCAATACAATATTGAATTCTTATTCGTGTTTTTAATTTCGAATATTATGGAAAATATTGAGTTACAGATTTAGCCCCTGGTTCTGGATTAGAAGAGGAAACTAGATAATCAGATAGGAGAGAGCGAGAGAGAAATGAGGCTTAACATCCACTCGGCATAAACTATGTCATTTCCGGACTAACATATGACTCAATTTTATTTCAATAATTCGCTGTTGCAAGGCGACTCTACTCCTTGTCATGCACAAGTGGGGAATCGAAGCTACGCCATTTGACTTGATGTCAATGACAGACCTTCGGATCCAATTGTTTAAGTATATTTTGTTTTTCTTGTATGAAATATGCACGGAGGTAAATATCGTGATATTGATGACGACACAAGAGATTAATTGGAGCGACACTGGCTCTATGTGGCGCTGGCTCGATAACATTGGGGTTCCGAGAAAGTTCCGAGGGATTGTTCGACGCGGTTAAAGACGAGAGAAATGCTAACTAGTCCGCGAGTTTATCAGTCCACCGATATCTTAATTAGAGTTGGGGTTGGGTTACTGTCCACCGATATCTATTATAGGATTAGATTTAAGAATTATTGGTCAATTTAAATCAATATTGATGACGTAAACTTACCGGGAAAATATGAGCTTCTGATATCCGACATTTAAGATAAAATATATTGTTTAACATTGGTACACGAATTGTGTACCATAATGCGCTTCAGCCCCAGTTGTAATAAGAGACTCGAAGGACGAGGCTAGACACATTGCACCAAATAACGATATTATATAGACTTGAATAACCAGACGTTAGAAATTTGCACTCATCTGAGACTGCATGGCTTATTTCGCCGAGCATAACTGATTTTGAATAGAAGTAATAACGGAAACCATTGAATGTAAATCAGTTTATACACATTTATATCGTTGTAAGTGAGAGGGATATTCGGTCTCCCGTCCGATCAGGCAGGTTTCCCCCGAGTTCTTCGGTTTCTTCCTGCAGTAATGATCGAAATCATTCGCACGATCTGTGCCAAGGGCCAAATTGGAAAAAGGCCTCAGGCCTAATTTGCTACCCCTGTAAAATGACGCGATTATTATTATTATTATTATTATTATTATTATTGTATGCGTTGCAACCCACTTTTGTGAATTTCTAGGTCCCAAATGTTAGCGATTAAGCTCCTTTAAGCTTAGGTTTATTGATACCTATCGTGGACGGAGAGTCTGGCAAGTAACAGCGTCTTTTTGTTCGGATGGGACACCTTGACATCCACACAACAGAATCCTTGACATCTTTTACTCGACAACACGACATATTAATTTTAATGTCGCGTTCTGGTGATGCCGGGTTAAAGTTACGTTATGTCGGGTTTTCGCCTTATGAAGGTCGACATCGCGACATGATGCCAATCAGCCACCAGAATATGGTGCATGCCTGTCCAGGCCCGTAGCTAAGGGGGGGGGGGGGCTGTGAAATAATCTTGCACCCCCCCCCCCTGACAAAAGAATTACCCCCGACCCCCCCCCCTATCAGCCAGGCTGCTCCCCTCCGCCAGCAAGCTGGCTTAGGCTACGGGCCTGTGTCTGTCTACAGAAAAAAATAGGATCTTCTTACATACATTATGCAAGAGCTAAATCTGCCAATTGTCTCTCTTTAGGCCTTAAATGTTATCTAAATTATTAATCAGACCATAAGTAACGCTCGACGGCATCGCTGGCCTGCGAACTTTAGTGGATTATGACCCGATTTACTACATAGCTTCCAGGTGGATAACCGAGACTACGCTTTTTATCGTACTGACTTTAGTAATGATGATCGAGGCTAGGCGAAAATTTAAATCGCTTAATTCTTGGTTCATAGTGGATGAATTTGACTGAAATTTTCAGCAAATTGCCTTTACATTATTTAGTTTTACTATCATAGTGGGAACTGCCAACTCGTTATCTAATCTCCCATAATGTATCTTGTGAATAGCAGATTAGATAGAGAGAGAGAGAGAGAGAGAGAGAGAGAAATGGGGTTTAACGTCCACATATATCTGCGCTTTTTTACCAAAATGAATCCAGAGAGAGACAGAGATATGGGGTTTAACGTCCACTCGACACAAACTAGGTAATTTCGGAACTTAACACATGGTTAAGTCTTATTTCAATAAATCGCTTACGCATAAAGGTCTTTAGCAGTGGAAGGAACCGGAAAAACCCACGAGGTTGGACAGGCGACCCTTCTCCTTGTCACGTACAGCCGAGGAATCGAAACCATATAAATGATTATCAAACTAAATCTGCTGTAATAATTGCACAAAGTCTGGATCGAGAAGATAACTGAAGTCATTCACAAAAAAAAAGACATAGTATATAAATAATGAGTGGGATTATATCTACATAACCTGATACAACTTCTCATTTGTAGTCGTCGGAGGAAACCGGAGAAACCCACGAGGTTGGACAGGCGATCCTTCTTCTTGTCACATACAACCGGGGGATCGAAAACACCCCAGTTGAATCATGCAGACCTTATGATACATCGCGCACGTGCAATCATTCATCAAACCAACCCTCACCCACCCCGAGGCATATGAATGATTTAGATAAGGTGCTGGCCGTTCTTGCTATAATATATATAAATCACAATAAATATATTGAAAATTTTATTAAAATTACTTTATTCTCAGCGACATCACGACTGTTGATTGAGACTCCATTTATTAAAATAAAATCATTAAAGTGCGATCGTATTTTAATCCGTTAACATATGCGCCACCCGATGGTTTATATGGTGAATTATAGGTTTGTTGCGTGTAGATAGATGTCTAAATAAAAATCTATATTATATTTTATATTTGAAGCTCTTACATACTGCATCTTTAAGCCTGTCCGTATTCAGTATTCAGTGCGAGAGGGGGGGGGTAAGTCCAACTGGTGTGGTTTCGATTGACCGGTTGTTTGTGACAAGGAGTAGGTTCGCCTGTCCAACATGGTGGGGTTTCTCCGCGTCCTCTGGTTTCCTCCCACTGCTATAGACCCCTACGCGCAAGTGAATTATTGAAATAAAATTCAACCATATGTTAGTCCAAACGCCATTATCTTTTTCTTTGGATAGAACTTCGGTAATGGCGGAAGCGCATTGGCTTATTTGTGAAATCCAACGGGCGGCTGACCGCATTTTGCTGTATATTTTATCGCTGATAGTGTAAACCGGGCGTGAAATATCTTTTAGATAAATCAACCTATTCAATTAGATAAGAGGTTGCACATGCCGTATCTTGATCAATAAATTTTTAAACCTGGAGCACCCGGCAATCCACTCAACGCGTACACTAACAATGTGAAGTGTGCATGTTGTTTACAAACAGTAACAATATTGATTAAAACGATGAAGCATGGAGTTGTCAAGGCGATTATAGTAAGGCTTGGATCTTGTAGCCTGTAGGTGTAGCTTTCGTCGTGGTTACTCTTGTCAGTGATGCAGGACAGAGGCCCTGACAAGGACATCTGTCTAGTCGTGGCGTGCACGTAAAAGATCCCTTGACAATTGAAATTCGATATAAGAGTAGGCCGTAGTGTTGCTGTCCGGGCACACTGTATGGTGTATACCCGTCTTCATCAGCCCGGTTCAGAGCAGAATAGTAGGACGCTAAACTTCATTTCATTTTATTTCTGTAGGCGTAGATTATAAAACCAATATGAGTTTAACGTCCTTCTTTTCTGCACCAACCGGGATGATCAAGAGTTACTCAATAAACCAAAATAACTTTAATATATACAATGTATAGTGTACCCCAGTTTCAGGCTATTCTCTAAAGTTTTATGTCCGATTTCTTGCTTTTTTTAAAAAAAATGTCTTTGATAATATCATATATCAGTATTATTTCATATAGTTAGTTATATATTGGGGTAGGGGTAGGATTGGAGTGAGTAAAGGGCATATAGTTATGATAATTTGGTGTGGGGTTGGTGTGAGTAGGGGGTAACACGTAGTTAGTTATATATTAGTGCGGGATTGGAGTCAGTAAAGGGCATTATATAGTTATATTAGATATATATTTGTGTGGGGTTTAGTTATTTATGTATTGGTGTGAGGTTGGTGTGAGAAGAGGGTATCATATAGTTAGTTATATATGGGTGTGGTGTTGGTGTGAGTAGAGGGTATCATATAGTTATTATAATTTGGTGTGGGGTTGTTGTGAGTAGGGGGTAACATGTAGTTAGTTATATATTAGTGCGGGATTGGAGTCAGTAAAGGGCATTACAAGTTATATTAGATATATATTTGTGTGGGGTCAGTGTCGGACTGGGCCCACTTGCCCACTTGCCAATTGCAAGTGGGCCTAAGCCAAAAAAAAATAGTGGGCCTAAGCTTCAAAGAAAAACAGAAAAAAGTAAAAAAAAGAAAAGGTAGTAAAAGAGGGGAGGAGAGGTAACAGGGAAAGGAAAGGAAAGAAAAGCAGAAAGATAGATTTCGTTGGAAGAAACAAATTCTACCACCTGGTGAAATTATGCATAAATTCATGAGTTTAACCTCAAGATGGTGACAGCATTATAACCGACAATCTTTCTTCAGTCACTCCCAGCCCTTTATAAGTCAAATTTGATTTCTCTATTCGTATTCGAGGATGTGTGATTAAAGTGCTCGCAGGTCAACATATATCTCCATCCGCTGCTCTGGCCTGAGGTTGCCTTAGGTGCAGTCTATTTTTCCAAATATTCTGGGGGGAGAACCCCCAAGCCCCCCCCCCCCTCGAGCGCTCGCCTCTTGCGCCTGCGGGGCTGGTAGGCTGGCTTCGCCCGTCATTTGCTCGTGGGCCTTGTCACAGGTATGGCAAGTGGGCCTTCGGCCCACCAGTCCGGCACTGTGTGGGGTTGGTGAGAGTAGGGGTATCATATAGTTAGTTATATATTGATGTGGGGATGGTGTGAGTAGAGGGTATCATATAGTTAGTTATATATTGGTGTGGGGTTGTTGTGAGTAGGGGGTAACATGTAGTTAGTTATATATTGGTTTTTATTTTATTTTTATAGTTAGTTATATAAGGGTGTGGGGTTGGTGTGAGTAGAGGGTATCATATAGTTAGTTATATATGGGTGTGGGGTTAGTGTGAGTAGAGGGTATCATATAGTTAGTTATATATGGGTGTGGGGTTGGTGTGAGTAGAGGGTATCATATAGTTAGTTATATATGGGTGTGGTGTTGGTGTGAGTAGAGGGTATCATATAGTTAGTTATATATGGGTGTGGTGTTGGAGTGAGTAGGGGGTATCATATAGTTAGTTATATATGGGTGTGGGGTTGGTGTGAGTAGAGGGTATCATGTAGTTAAAAATATTGGTGCGGGATTGGAGTCAGTAAAGGGTATTATATAGTTATATTAGATATATATTTGTGTGGGGTTTGTGTGAGTAGAGGGTATCATATAGTTAGTTGTATATTGGTGTGGGGTTGGTGTGAGTAGGGGGTATCATATAGTTAGTTATATATGGGTGTGGTGTTGGTGTGAGTAGAAGGTATCATTTAGTTAGTTATATATTGGTGTGGTGTTGGTGTGCGTGGGGGTATCATATAGTTAGTTATATATATATATATATATATATATATATGGGTGTGGTGTTGGAGTGAGTAGAGGGTATCATATAGTTAGTTATATATGGGTGTGGTGTTGGTGTGAGTAGAGGGTATCATATAGTTAGTTATATATGGGTGTGGGGGTTGAAGTAAGTAGAGGGTATCATATAGTTAGTTATATATTGGTGTGGGGTTGAAGTAAGTAGAGGGTATCATATAGTTATTTGTATATTGGTGTGGGGTTGGTGTGAGTAGAGGGTATCATATAGTTAGTTATATATGGGTGTGGGGTTGAAGTAAGTAGAGGGTATCATATAGTTAGTTATATATGGGTGTGGGGTTGGTGTGAGTAGAGGGTATCATATAGTTAGTTATATATTTGGGTAGGGGTAAGATTGATGTGAGAAGACGGTATCGTATGGTTAGAATAGTTATATATTGGGCAATCTGATTAAAACACAAATTCTATTTCGTTTCGTTCAAATTTTCGTTTTACTTTCTTTACTACACTAGGATCTGGAAGAGCTGTTATCATTGACGTGTTCTGCAGGGTGTGAGGTATTAGCCAATGAAACGGTCTGTTACGCCAAGCTTTAGGCGTGTTTTGCACGGTACTGTTTGTAATCCACTAGTAATAGCAATGCTGATTGGTTAATCAAATGTCTGGCGTCATAGAGTCAAAAGCCGCCCGTATGACCTCTGACGTGTCCTATCGCAACAACTGGCCATATCTTCATGTAGTGTAGTGTAAAAAAACGAAACGAAATATAGGTCTGTATTTTAATCAGATTGTATATTGGGTAAGGTAAGATTGGAGTGAGCAAAGAGCATCGCATACATGGGATTTTGTTCAATCTGTTGATTATAATATTATTATTTTGGTTTACATTATTTTATGCGGGTGGCATTGTGGGAGTGGGGGGCTGTACAGTGGGAAATGGCATGACCCCCAGGTGGTTACGAGGATGAGTGTAATGTTATCGACGAGTGGGTGATGTTGATAATTATACTTATTATCAAGGTGGTGGTGATCGTGAAGAAATTATGACAACTACGATAGTTACCGGGACGGGAAGTGAAGGTGATCGAGAAGATGATGACGATGATGATGATGCTTACGATGGTCCTATAGATGAATGAATCTTGAAAATGATGATGATGGTGATGCTTACGATGGTCCTATAGATGAATGAATCTTGAAAATGATGATGATGATGATGACGATGATGATGATGACGACGGTGGTCCTATAGATGAATGAATTTTGACAATTATGATCAAGGTGATGTTGGTTTTGAAGAAATAGCAAATAAGACGGTGACTAGGATAATGATAACGACGACGATGACGATGATGCTTGTGATGTGAGTCATGTGATACTGGAGCGTGAAGAGACTGTGGTATAATATAGCATGTACGAGTCCATGTATATTAATAACCAACGAATACAAATCAATCGATCAATATAAAGACTTAATGTATATATCAACGATAAATAACATATTATAGATTATAGCTTAGTTATATTGATGTCATAGTATATCAACAATAATACCTTCTCCAAAATATCAAAGTTTCAAATAAGATAAATGAAAGCGCCTTTCTTAACCTATGTTAAAATAAAGTATTGAGTGTGGTTGAGCTAATATCGTATATCGACTGGCAAAGATCTGAATGAATGACTGAATGACTGAATGAATGAACGAACGAACGAATGATTATATCCAAAATATAAATTTAGTTTGTTATAAAATATATAGATCTACAGAAGAATATTAGTTATTGAATTTTGTTAAGTTATAATATATGACATTTTATTCATTATAAGCAAACACGTGTCAAATAAAATCAATACTCACTTTTCTTCCCAATATATATCACTACGCCGTTTAAACTTTTCCCTTGTTTGAGAAATGGCCGTCCCTGTTACCTCAATAAACCCACTGGTTTCTCTTTTAAATTCCTTCATGTTTGTCTGTATTTTCGTTTGCAATGTTTACCTACAATTTAAAGAAAAACATCCATTGGTCGATTGTAACTCAAATAGGGGCATGTAAATATGAATTGCATTTACATTAATCGAAGAATATTTGTCAACGTAGGTCTGTGTTCATTGTAATCAAGCCGTCTAATGAATTTTCCCCTTAAATGTCACCAGTTGGTATAAGAAATAACGTAAGGTGTCCTTAAGATACTCAATTACACCTAAAGAGAAAATTTCACGAAGAATATTGAATTCAATTTAAATATTATACCGTAAGATCTATTGGTCTGTGCCTATTGGAATCGAACCTGTCAATCCCTTAAATGTCACCAATGTGTACAAGAAATAACGTAATGCGTGCTTTACATACGAAATACACCTCGACAAAGGAATTACGCGACGAACATTTAATTTATCTCAAATATTCCGCAACAGTATTTAGTCTATGTCCATTGAAATCGAACCTTTAAATGAATTAATCACATAAGTGTCACCAATGATACCAATGATTAAGAAATCCCATAAAGTTAGTCCCAAAAATACCACAAAAACCTCTTTACTTACGTATATAGATACTGTTTTAATTAATATAATCGCTACGATGTCAACTGATATATGGGTTACATGTGTTAAAACCAAGGCACAAATGGTATCCAACAAACTGTTTTGTTTAAGATAAAAAAAATAGTTTATCTAATAACAACAAAAATCATCACTAGTATACAAATCTCCACACAACATCATCTTGTAAATAGTAAATATATCGCTTGAATAAGTCGCTTCATAACCTATCAATGTCAACCGTTGTCAAGTACGTGGTACAAAAAAACAACACGGCTCGATTAAAGACAGTGTTTTTTTAATCGAATATTATTGAACCCCGGTGCTGTACGCGAAGAGTGACTTTAAACGGCTGGGACGAAGAGACAAGCAAGCACTGACTTGATGCTGATATTCCTTTCATATGCAACAGGGCATAGAACTAAGCATGGACTTGCAGGCCCCGTACTTGCCGCTATTACTCTTTAACTAGCCTAACCACCGCGATTCTTGTCTTTTGGGCCTGGAAATGGATTCGAAATGTAGATTATTTTAAAAAATGGAATTATACATACATGAAATTCTAAGGCACTCTGTGTGGAACGCTGGAATCAAATCAAACATCAGTTATAACTTTGGCTCGTAGACTGGAACTGGAGTCGAATCGCAGATTATAAAAGCTGGAATTATAGTGTATACATACATACATGAAATATTTAGGCACTGTACACTAGTAACGCAGCATGTGGAAGGCTGAAATCCAGTGGAATCGAATAAAACAAACGTTATGACTTGGCGCTTCTTGTGACGTACAGAACAAACTGTATCTTTTCTATTAACCCATCGGGCCTATCCATCCATAGACTGGTTTTAATTGATTATTTTATAATCTTCATATGTTCATTGTTGACATGTTTTGACAGTTTACACGCTTTTAGTCAAAACTTCTAAATGTCACGCATCGATTGCAAACGAATTATTTAAGTTGTTAGAGGATACAAACTGTGTTATTATTAATTAAATTTTATAATTAATTAATTAAAGAAGTTCCAAAATATCAAAGTCATGAAATATCAGGAAAAATTAATGAAACAATTTCTGTCAATTTTTTTCCGAATTATAAAAATGATGATATGTTAGGGACGGGGGAAAGCTATAGAACGATTTTTGGTGATGTTACGTTTCAAATTTGGGCGGAGGGAGTGCAGAAACCAACACCATTGCTTCTTTAGTAGGCGACGTTCTTTTTAAAGGGGCAAGTCAGATCTTTCACATATACCCCCAGGCCCCACCCCTTCTTGTCAGCGGTGTGGGGCAGAGGGCATGTCAAGGGGAAACGTATAATCATTCGATAAACACAAAAGAACCTTCATAGCACAGTGCATGGCGTATGTCCGTCTTCATTAGCCCAGACAGACCAGAATAGTAGCTAGAACGTTAAACCCCATTCATTTCACATCATCTACAGGATATACTTTTAGTTAAAGTCACTACAAGCCAGGGCCCCGTTTCTCAATCGGATTTTATCTTTTATTAGTTAAAATTTCGTAAAACCGGCCCCAGGTCCTTAACATACTATCCCAGAAGTCAATGTGCAGTTGTTACAATTTTATTAGCAGTGCAAAAAATAAAAACGGCATGAAGAATGGATTGATTAGTACGAAACCGATTGGATTATTATTAATTCATTTGCCCAAAGGCACACAAAGATGACGAAATCAATAGAATCAATGTCAATTTAAAATGAATAATATTTGAACCAAAAATGTTTTATGCTTATTATGTGTTTAACCTTCGCTGGGGCTTTAATCAATCTAAACACAGGAGTGGCGAAGGGTCTGTCAGTCGAGTGCCACGGTTTCGATCCCACACTTGTACGTGACAAGGAGTATGGTCGCCTGTCTAACCTATTGGGTTTACTCCCACTGCTAAAAAAAAACCTTCACGCAAACTGAGCCATTGGTTAGTCCCGAAATGACACAGTTGGTGCCGAGTGGACGCTAATTTCCATTTCTACTTATTTCTCAGATACCAGGAACTCTCCATCTGTAACATTATCTTTGTACATTCCATATGGGTTGGATTCTATATAGTCACTGTTTGAATTAATGAAATGGGGTTTAACGTCCTACTGTTATGCACTCAACCTGAGCTAATTGAAGACGGGCATACGCCATACAGTGTGCTATGAGGGAAATTTTGCCCGTGCAGCGGCGCTACGGCCTACTCTTATATCGATTTCCAACTGCCAAGGGATCTTTTACGTGCACTCCAATGTGTACACGGGACCTCGGGTTTTCGTCCCATCCGAACGACTAGACAGCTGTCCTTGTCAGGCCCTCCTTCTGCATCACTGACAAGGGGGAATCAGGTCGGAAAATCGAGATGAACTTTCTCGGCCAACACCCGACCTCCAGGCTAGCGAACCAGCGCCTCAGCAGTCACTGTTTGTACATTCCATATGTATTATAAGCGTTAGATTCTAAAATAGTCCCTTTTTATAAGGTACTATGGCTCCGTGTGTAATAAAAGGCGTAGGAGAGGGAGTATTTAGCCCGGACAGTGGCATTTCAACTCCTTAAGATTGTGGTTTCTTTTTAATTTGTTTCTATATGAACATTACTGGAGAATGTTGAATGGGTAATGGAGGGTAGGGTGGGGTGTATTTCTTCCGGACATCGGTATTTCAGCTGTTTATGATTATGATCAGTTGGGGAGGGGGTGGGGTGGGGAGTCTAAACTGTAAGAACACTGCTAGATAATAGGCCTACTTTATATCGTCTGGAAAATAACACTACATTTCGCTAGGACAGTGGCATTTCAACCTTTTAAGATCATTTCTAGAAGTACCACCTATCGTGATTTTAAATGAAGACCTTCTTTCAGCGAATAGTACACATTAATGTATTAAAGGACCTAAGTCCGTAACTCAAAATCCTCCAAAATCTTCGACATCGAAAACACGAATTATTGGTCAATTTAAAACAACATTGATGTTGTGATCTTACCCAGGAAACGGTAGGCCTCTGATATCCAATATTTAAAACAAAATAAATATTTTACCATTGGTACGCGAATCGTGTACCATAGTGCGTTTTGGCGTCACTTGTAACAAGTGACCAGACAAAACGAGGCTAGATATATTTCACAACTCCTGTCAAACGACGAGGCCACATCTTATCTGGTGGGCATGCGCAGTAGACTGGAATAACCAGACACTAGAAATCTCTATTCGGTTGAGACTCATGCCGTATTTCGCTGAACATAACTGATTTGAAATTAGAGTCAAAACGGAAACAATTTATAGCAAATCAGTTTATATACCATTAGATTATATTATTATAAGCGTTTCGACCCATAAGGGTCAATTTCTAGGTCCCGAGTATTAGCGATTTAGCTCCTTTAAAACCCTTCATAATGTGTATTAATCATTACATGTAGGCCTATGTTTGAATGTCATATTAGATGATTAAGCGAAGAGCGGAATAATGCATAGAACAAGTCGGGCGGTGTTATAACTAAACAAACACATTGTGTTTAAACACAGACTAAGGGCATGGGATGAATATTGATTATATTGGAAGTTTTATGTCTCTATCTTGTCACACAAGTTATAATAGACATAACAAAAGATGTCAACGTCTCCTTGACAACCACCTCTTCAATTATTAATACACTTGTTTAATCTACTGGGTTTTGGTATCTTGTTCTTGGTGCTTGAGTACGACTTTTGGCGTTCTGCTACCGTAACTTCTTGACGTCGTCATTCTACATATTCCTGAAGCAACGGCCCGAGAAATACCTCTCTGGCCATTGCTGGATTCGCTTCGGATTCTTGACATTTAAGTAAATGTGTCTATTCTTCTCGTTCAATCAAATCTACTACTTACGTACAGTAACATGACATTCCGTCGTTTAATCTTGGGTCTTCCTTAATATTTTGGACAAAGATTTAAGTTATTAAAAACGTTGAAAGTCTGTTCGTTACCATACCGTAGTGTTTACTTTACGTCAATACCGATAGCCTCGTTTGTCACGCAATTAGTTTTGCTGCAATATCCTGCTATGCGCTGGTTAATATAGCATAAAAAAAACGTGCAGCCATGACGTACGTGTCGTAAACACAGTTGTCCTAATTAAACGTCTTGTTTTAAAGGTAATACCTTTGTAACGAATTCAGTTATTGGTCAGTAATAGGACCACTGGCCAGTCATAATTAGTGACAATAATACCCACTCAGTCCAGCAGGGAGTAGTCAGATTAGCTCTAATCAAACGGAACACTGCGAGGAGGATGTCATTCTATTGTCATTGCACTCATTGCTACGTCGCTCTCATGTGGCTTGTAATTCTAAAAACGTAAATCATAATGTAAAAAAAAGGAAGGGCCCATTCAGGCAGCACCGTGTGTGTGGGTGTGTGTGTGGGAGGCGGCTTTTACCCTGCGGTCCTGCATCAAACGACAAGCATCCCCCACCCAAGCGAAAGAAATGGGCCTGGTCATAATTTCACAGTGAGTAATATTGATGAATCTGATCTATACCGTGCCCACAAGCTTACGTGAGAAGTCCAAGAATGCCGAAAATCAACAGGCTTCGTCCCTCCGATCTCAGCCCTTCGCATCTAGTTTGAAAATCAAGACGGTCCATCCTTTGACTGCGACACAATAGGACACGGTGTACCCCCCCCCCAATAAAAAATTAATAACTGTATTGGGACCTCCATCACATTCACGTTACAAACTGTAGATATATCACGTTCACAATCTTTCGGGAACGGGAGCAATAACTGCGGAATTTTTGACGAATAGACAGACGGATCGACAGCACAATCCCACACCGAAATGTGCGCGTAGGCTATAAATATTGTTTCCAAAGGGCGGTGATAATCTCGTCACACTTTGTAGATTTTTCGCATCGGTTCGTTAGCTGTTCTGCAAGTTGACTGCTCAAGGAAGTCCCTGTCTGCTAAAATTTGCCTAGCAATTTTATGCACGTTTACGGTAATCTTCGGAAAGGGGGGGGGGGGAGAAAATCTGTAACTAGGCGTCGCTCAACAATGAATAGCAGTTAGATCTATTTCATAAGGTCAACTTCAAGATGTAAACAGGGCTAGAGCTAATCCCAACACTAACCCTAACCCTGGACCTAGCACTTACGCTTACCCTAACCAACAATCTCGCCCACAATCACATGCCCTGACCTTATTTACATCTCATCGACCGTGACGAAATATTTGTATGATTTGTCCTTTTTACGAGTCGACCCCATTTCTTCGCACCACATTGGAATTAAATCCCTCAAACACCGCAACCCTATCCTTCGCGGCATCAACGCCGGATTTACCATGGTGGGGGCCTTGGGGCCTGGAACATGTGGGGGCCCCTGATCACCGACTGCAACGGGGGTTGGGGATTCTCCCCCCTGGAAATTTTCATAAATTGGAGGCCGGAAATGTGATTTCGTGGCATTTCAGGCACTTGTGTGGAGCCATTTAGAAGTACCTCCCCTAGAAAAAATTAAATTCTGCCACAAAATTAGCGCATCCTGACGTTATTTCGGTTATTAAATTTTAGGGGAGGGGGGGGGGACATAGGTGGCGGGCGGAGAAAATTTTGAAAGCAGGATGCCTGAAAACGCTATCCGAGACAATTTTTGAGCATTCGGCAGAGATGAACGTACCGAGAATAAATTGTCGTTTTGGGCGAGAATAACCAACTACACAAATAAGGGATTAGGAATATTCTTTATTTCATCAGAATGAATAATTTCAGTCGACATGCCTTCATCAATTATCAATAAAGTATATAGTCTAAACTCGTTGAGTAGAATTTATTAAAAGCTGCTGAGGTCATGAAGAGCAGAGGCGGATTTAAGGGGGGGGGGGCGCAAGGGGCGCGCACCCCCCCCCTAATTTTCGACAGTGCCCTTTTTTACTTCTGAAAGTGCCTTTTTTACTTCCGAAAGTGCCTTTTCTCAGACCCAAATATGTCCGAAAATATCAGCCAAATAGCTCTTGGAATTGCTACAGATGCAAGGAACAGGAATGTAGCCACGCCAGGCGGCACTTTTTTCTGCCGCCAAGCACAAAGAAAAAAGCGAAAAAAGCCGCCCAGTCGTATTTAAACCCCAAAGACTTCGTCCTTCTCTGCACACAAACTCAGCGCTCGAAATTTACCACGGCAAATGACAAAGCCATGATAAAAGACTACACAAAGCATGTCTGCCACGGCATTATTTATTTTTGTGTGCCGTAGTAGACCTATCATCCAAATTTACGGCACTCCAATGTTAAAGGTTTAGATGTCGTTAATGGTGTCGTACGTTCGGTTTTACGATCAATTTTGAAGGTACTGTTTAAATCTACGATTAATCCTAGCCTATCCACAATGTCAATGTCTCTTATTTTTTTTCTTGCCTGGATTTGCTACGGCCCGGTAGTAGGACTAGGAGGACGATGATAACTTTCTCAACTTCTGTTTGACCTGATTGTCATTCCACCGTAATAATAATATAATTTGTGAGACACAAGTCTAACAAAACAGCGTGTTTTAATTATCAATATCTACCTGTTGTCATAATTCGTTGTACTCAAATAAAACACAAACACCGTTTTAAGAATAGGCCTATATAAATTTGAATATATAAATAGAAATTGATTTGCACTGAAGCAAATAAGACAGCAAATGCTCTAAAAATACCCCAACAAGGATTGAATTTTCATGAAAGACCACGCCCCCTCCCAAATTTTTTTTGGCTCGCTACGCTCACAAAAGATTGTTTCCACCACTCACCCCAGCGTCGTGCCCTTACTTTGCCGCCCCCCCCCCTTTCCGAAATGCCTAGATCCGCCCCTGAAGAGATCATTCTCGGATCGGGTTACATTAAAGACCGGGCATTAATATGACTCAAGTTTGGGGAGACGCTGACAGAGTACGGCGGGCGAAGGCATAGGGCCTCAGTCACGTGCGTGCGCTACCGGCGCGCATTTGGCGGGGGTCTTGGTGCCCCCCCCCCCCTCCCCGGAACATTTTTTAAAATTAGGATGCCTCAAAATGCTATCTGAGACCATTTCTGGGTAATGTATATCGGCATGTTCAGAAATTAGGCTACATTTTGCGGGCTGTAAATAAGACTTTTGAAATTTAATCGAAAAGTAGAAAGTCGAAAAGTAGAAAGTCGAAAAGTAATGTCGAAAAGTAGAAAGTCGCCAAGACAGTATACAAGCCAAAATCAACGCGAAAATAGGAAATTAAGATTTTTTTTTGTTCCTAATTTCTTGTTTTCGACATGCATTTCGAAGTTAGCTAACATGAATTTTCAAGATACTGACTTGCATTTTCAAGATACTGACTGGAATTTTCAAGATACTAACTTGAATTTTCAAGATACTAACTTGAATTTTCAAGATACTAACTTGAATTTTCAAGATACTAACTTGAATTTTCAAGATACTAACTTGAATTTTCAAGATACTAACTTGAATTTTCAAGATACTAACTTGAATTTTCAAGATACTAACTTTCAAGTTATTGTTATATTATGAAATAAGCGTTTTGATCTAATGATATAGTATGTCATGCAATGCTTTAGAGAATGGACGGCACGGTTATAGACCGAGACCCAATTATTAGCGCTTACTACCTTTTATGATTTTAGAATAAGTAAATTCGCATTCTTTTGGATTATGAATATGGAATTGTTGCTGGTTTCCCCAGCGAAATTACTCCCCACGCCTTAGGCACATAGATTGGCACAAATTGACCAGATTTTTAAAGTCTCAACGTGCCATAAAACACCATTCATTCATTCATTTGAACAGTTTTGGGCCCTATAGAAACCTTTTTGTAGTACAAAAACAAATTAAATATGTTGCGTTATGACGAATCAAACGTCCCAGTTCCCAGTTCTAATAAATAGTCTTATCGACGTTATACAAGACATTACCCCCCCCCCCCGCCCCCCTGGATATCTGCCCCGCCGGACATCTGCTCCGGATACCCCCTACACCCAGGAAATTTCCTCCTGAAGACATCTTCCCTCCTGGGACATCTACCCCCGGACCTTTACTTACCGGATATTTGCCCCCAGGACATCTGCCCCCCCCCCCCCCGGTGACATCTACCCCCACCCCTAGGACATCTCTGCCACCCCCATCCTTTAGAACCCTGGACGTTACGAGGTACAACAAAGTTTAATAAATATAATTTTTTTTACAGTGCATGATTTTACAGGTCGATGGTATAGAGTAAGATGAATGAATGAATGAAATGGGGTTTAACGTCCCACGCTTAAGCACCTAACCTGGGCCAATTGAAGACGGGCATACGCCAACAGTGTGCTATGAGGGAAATTTTGCCCGGGCAGCGGCGCTACGGCCTACTCTTATATCGAATTCCAACTGCCAAGGGATCTTTTACGTGCACTCCAATTTGTACACGGGACCTCGGTTTTTCGTCCAATCCGAACGACTAGGCAGCTGTCCTTGTCAGGCCCTCCTTCTGCATCACTGACAAGGGGAAATCACGCCGGAAAATCGAGATGAACTTTCTCGGCCAATGCAGGGATCGAACACTCAACCTCCAGGCTAGCGAACCAGCGCCTTATCCACTTAGCCACCGTGATCCCCATAGAGTAAGATAGTGGAATGTGTCCATATCCCCATTCCTAGCGTGCCGTAGAAGGCGACTCTTGGGGAAAGGGTCGAGTGGACGATAGACTACGTCTTGGTCTGCCACCAATGGTGTCGAGGGTTCGAGTCCCACTCTCTGCTCTCTTAGGGGTTAAGGCGTGGGAGCAGGCTACTCGATCACTTGGGGGTACTCCCAGAACATAAGGAGATTATCGGCGATAACACGTAGATTGGCATGATTTACTGTGTCGACGGGATATAAACAACATTCACCCAATCATTTATTTAGGTTAATACTACCAGTTTATGGAGGGAAGACATTGGATTTTTTTTAGAGTCCACACAACAATTGTGGACGGACGGAAGTCCGGACGGATAGGGGCGACGACATAATACGCCCACATGAAAATGTGGGCGTATAAACACTATAATAATAAACAAACTTTATTTATTAAAAACACTCTATTTATTAAAAACCCTTTATTTATTAAAAAAAAACATTACATGTATTTAGTAACAATTACTGGTTCAATTTTAAAACGTAAACATAGCAGTAAAAATTAAATTGAGTATACACTGTAATAATACTAATACTAAAAACTACAATTATAAAAACTCTTATCTTTTAACAATTATGTGTACAATTTTAAAATAACCGTTTTAATTTATTTTTTAAAAAAAGAAGATTATTTTCTAAAATTATTAACAGCTTTAATAAAAAACAAGAAGGGTATTTTCTAGTAAGTATACATTGTAAATTTAAAGGAGCTAAGCCCGTAACTCGTTATCATCCAAAATCTTATTTGTCAATTTAAAATAACATCGATGTGTAATCTGTCCGGGAAAAGGTGGGCTTCTAATATCCAATATTTAAGACAAAATATAAAAAATTACCATTGGTACACGAATCCTGTACCATGATGCGTTTCAGTCCCATTTTAACGAGGGACTTGAAGAACGGGGCTAGACGGTGACGCATATTCGTATATGGAGACATAGAACATGTAGGCTGGAATAACCAGACGCTTGAGATTTACTTTCGATTGAGACATCAAGCGTATTTCGCCGAACATTGGAATGAAATTAGATTAAAGACGGAAATGATTGAATGTAAATCAGTTTATTTACATTCATATTACATTATTAAATGCGTTGTGATCCATTTGTGTCAGTTTCTAGGTCCCAAATATTAGCGATTTAGCCCCTTTAAATCATAAAAAAAAACACAATTTGATGCATATGTTTCTAACATATGAACAAGCCTAAAAAACAATTAAAATTATATTCATTAATCAGAGATAATTGTATCAACGATTAAAAATTACAAAACAAAAACAAAACAAGACTATTTTTTAAAAAAAAAAAAAAAATACACTAATCCACACCAACAAAAGCAGCGATGGGTATTTTCATTTACATAATACGAGATACAACAAAGAAAGGAGGTTGGCCAACAACAATACAATATTTAATGATTAAATCATATGAGATACAACAAAGTACAGATATTATGTATAAAACAATTTAATATTTAATGATTTAATCATAGGTTATATAATAGCAACAATACAATATTTAATGATAAGATCATAGGTTATATAATAGCAACAATATAATATTTAATGATTAAATCATAGGTTATATAATAACAACAATATAATATTTAATGATAAGATCATAGGTTATATAATAGCAACAATATAATATTTAATGATTAAATCATGAGTCATATAAAATGAGATATTATGACAAAGAAAGGAGCCTGTTAAATACCAATATTATATTTACTGATTAAATAATTAGTTATATAGTCACGTTTCTCGCGAACCGTCGAATCTGATATATATCTAAGTATTGAGAATTATGTATTGAGAAATTTATACTCTGTTGTTATCTCTGTGGCCATAAAATAATAATATTTATTTAAATGACGTCAAGTGTCCTGACGTATATGTATGAAATAATACATCATAAATAAATATTGGTATTTGATGACTACAAACATAACAACAGAGTATAAATTTCTACAATTCTCAACATGCATTATTCAAGAGCTAAATCTGCCTAGCGCAGGTCTTTTTTTGGGCAAGAAGTGTTTTCTAAAGTATTAATTAGACATTAATTAACTGATACAGGACCATATCAACTTTGGATGGCATCAAATTGCTCTGATATTAAACAGATTACAACGTTTTCAGTGATAAATCAAATATGGCGCGCCCAGACGCTTCGAGTCTTAGCTTGATCAACCAGGACCGTGGTTGAAATTATTGCACAGGTCGGCCAAATCTTCAAATGCCAATATCTTCGCTTGCAATAGAGAAATTTGAATGAAATTTTCAAATTATTCATTTGACATCATCTACTTTCGAACTATTATAGCAAGAATGGCTAGTTCTTATCTATATCTTGAATAATGTAACTTTAACTATATATCAGATTCGTCGGTTCGCGAGAAACTCCAGAACTGAGTATAAACCCAATACTCTTCCCCCCCCCCTCTGTTAATTCTACGGAAGCGTAATAATAGGGCCATTATTTATCATTTTCTAAGTTTTAGAGCCGATTAGTCAATAACTTGAAAATTCTGGGTAGTAAAAGGCCATACTAAGAAAGATAAATCGCCCACACAGCAGCTACCAGAAATGTAACGGATATGTAACGGATAAAAGCCTGGACCAAATATAGGCCTACATCCCAGTCGGTTATAACTTCGTTAATACTTGGCGGGGGGGGGGGGGTACAGACGTCAAGTAAGTAACATGAAAAATTGAAAATGGAATAATAAAAAAAAATGTGTGGCCCTATTCATTCACTTGATTTGATATTTGTTTAGTGTTTGCAATGTCTATTTTCTGTCTTGTCCGCAGGTTTATCTTGTAGATTTTTTTTGTTATTTGTTTTGCGTGTAGTGCAGGAGTATTGTCGCCTGTCCAACATCGTTGGTTTTCTCCGGGTCCTCCGCCCCCCTACTGCTAAAGACTCCTACGCGCAAGCGAATAATTGAAATAAAATTTAAAAATCCATGTTAGTCCCGAAATGACCTAGTTTGTGTCGAGTTAACGTTAGACCCCATGTCTCACCCCCTCTCTCAATAGAGGTAATACATACATGTATGACGTCACACACATTGGCCGCCGCCATTTTGGTGGACAACCAGACTACACGTGGTCCGATAGTTACAATGTGATTTCAGTTGGAATTACGATTGTAAGGGCCTAGCGCTTCTGTCATATGTGATATTTATGTTGAATAAAAAGTTTGTCTATGTATTTTAAAGTTTACATTTATTTTCCATTTAAAATCAGAATTTACCGTGACATTTTGCCTTTAATTATAACGACAGAACGGTTGTTTGTTTATGCAAAGTACGGTATATAAAATAATTTCAATTTAAATACGCCTTCGACCGTTGCATACAACGCGTTTATAGCGACAGAGTTGTGTTTGTTTATATATCAAAAATATCAAATTATGTTTCTCTACGGCGAAAGTATTTCTTAAAAAATAGGCCTTCAATTATATTTATTTAATTATATAGGCGAGCTAGCTGCATCGTGTTTCTGTACATGGATAATGTCTGACGTGGAAAATTATAATTTATATGTTAGTTACTGACGCGAGGTTTTATCTTCGATACCTATGTAAATTCTTTTTTTTAATTTTTAAATTTATTTTTTTTAAATAATAAAACACACACACTTATAATGGAAAATCGTGTGAGAAGCTCGATACCGTAGGCTTTACGTAGGGTAATTAAAACTTTGTTAAACTGTTCTTTCACTGGATGACATCGCGCCTGGTACGTTCGTGCATTTTTATGCGCGAACTCTTAGTTTTCCTATTACTAGCACGCGCACGGGCACTATTTCTTTTTCTTTTGCATGTACCCAAATCTGGGTTTTCGCGCGGAGGTACTTTTGAGGTATTAGCCTGAGAAGCATAACACTTGCCACTTACCTGTGTATCGCTAATTATAAATCGAGTGTTTGAAGACAGATTATATAGATCACGAGTGTTATTTTCAGTACAGAGTGTATTCCCGCTCTATTATTTGCCGCTAAGCAAACCAATGGGACTATTTTCTCAACAGTGTATGAACTTATTCATAAGCGATAATATCCTTACACCGAGAGAAATTATCTAGTCTCGGTGAAAAACCATGATCATCTGGTAAAAAATTACTTTTCTATTTTTTGGAACGGAAAACAGTGTTTTTAAAAACAAACGAACCTGCCGCACATGAGGAAGTCATTATATTAATAATAACAGACGAGAACTCTTTTTGGGCACAGGCTTTCTTACCGAGTAGTAAATTGTCCACAAACAATCATTTATGACTACTGGAAGACTAACGACGACTGTAGACAGTAAGTAGGTTATACACTATACGTTTGAGCCGAGATTACTCGCTTTGAGTCGAGATTACCAGCTTTCAGGTCACCGATAACCAATTATGTCAGAAATACCATACTGACATTCGGTTTTTCAAGTTGTACGCGAACTTACAATCTGCGCCCTATTGTCTTCGCCATGATAACTAATAAACGGATTTCTTCGATTATGAGCAAACTATAGTTAATTTTGGTTATTATAATCTTACCTGTGTGTTTGAAATCAACTCCCGTTAAATAAAATCCATTACACAACTAATTATCACAACCATGAAAACACGTACTCTCTTGAAAAATTGAAATATCACAAACTTCCCAGAGAAATTTTCCAATATGGCAGATGTTTACGTGGGAAATACCATTTCGGATGAGGGATGACAGGACCGCTCGGACCAACACCAATCGGTTCAAGGCCAGTCGGACCAACTGATAGACCACTCGGCCTAAACAAAAAGACTTCTCGGACCCAACAGAAATACGACTCGGACCAATAATAAAGTGTTGTTTTAATAAATTTATGATTGCGTTTGTTTTAATATGATTACTCGAACAAATAATAGAGTGCCATTTTAATAAATTGATAATTGTGTTTGTTTTAATATGACTATAACTCGAACCAATAATGAAGTGTTTTTGGGGGGATACCGAGTACCACATAAGTCACGTTTAAAAAGGGGCATTTAAAAGGGGGTCTTCGTATTATTATGTGCCATTCTCCACGCAAGTCTCGCTATCCAGAATAATGTGGACTGCAAAGGAAGACAACTCTGTTCGAGAGATTGATTATGTGCTGTTAAGGACGGATAACTTGAAATGTGTCCCCCCACTCCCATATATTAACTTAGGGGTTAGTGGGGTAGAACGGAATGAAACCACTGGGGATACCGCGAATGTGGAAAAAGTAAAAATTAGGCTATTGAAATGTGTCCCCCCACTCCCATATATTAACTTAGGGGTTAGTGGGGTAGAACGGAATGAAACCACTGGGGATACCGCGAATGTGGAAAAAGTAAAAATTAGGCTATCAGATAAGAACAGTATTATGTAGAAACTGTCAAAAGTCCGGACATCCCGAGTCTCATTGCAAGAGTAAATAAGAAAAATTAGATTGATATTGTTTTCGGCACCATTATCGTTGATTTATTTTCCGTACACAAGATAATTGAACTAAACGACTCTAAATATAAGAATTCCGTATAAGAATTATTTGCTTCTTTGAATTGTGATTTAATAATAAATGAATAGCATATCTTCTAGCCTAATAATATAATTTAATTGGTCCAACTGGTCTTTTTTTGGTCCGCCTGGTCTTAGTCCGAGTAGTCTTTGGTCCGAGTGGTCTAGATACCTACGACAATTAGCATTGAGTTTGAGCGTTCGCACACATTACCGTCTTTTATATTCTAGTAAAATCTCTGCAAATTTTATAGCTTTACCTTTTGAAGTATTTTATTTTATTTATTTGATTAGAGACTCGGATGAGATAATTTTCTTTTGAACACGAATGCCGCACAAAAACAACTACATTCATTTTACGGGCCTTATTACATTTCTGTCAATTCGGGAATTAATGTTCCGTTTCTTACGGGCTTATTAGCATTTCAAACCCACCCAATAGACACTTTGAGGGTTTCGCAACACGCTTAAAGATGTTACTGGAGTATTTCGGCTAAGAACTGTCTCTGAGCGGACGATGTTCACTGACAGTTTCTGTCGTGCCATATACAGGCTGCAATATTAAAATACGGTAAAATACCGTTCTTACCCACCTCTCTTCTCAGGCTGTTTTAGAACACCAACCTTCTATTTTTCAACGTGATTCTTTATTTCCCACCAAAAGGAACCATTTATCAATATATTTGACACAATTTTTTAATTAATAACACAATTTTCAAGTAGAATTTAGCGATGAATAAAACATGCGGTTTGCGCATGTTCGGGTCTCGTAATGGCTTTCAGATCAAACATATTTTGTGTATGTTTTTAATCGCAGAATTCTACTTGGAAATAGTGTTGAATCATTAAAAATGTGTGTCGGCTGTGGCAAGAAATGATTTCTTAGGCGAATAAATTAGAATAAAGGTAAAAAAATAGTAGGTAAGGATTCCAAAATAGCCTCAGAACAGAGGTCGGGAATAACGGTATTGTCTTCAATTGATATTTTCGTCGCCTAAACTCAAAAGCTCTAAATACTCGCGCTTTGTTTTGATTACATCACGTGTTTGCCAAATTATCTATCAATGTTTAGCCACCCCCGCAACAGGTATATTGGATTCGTCCAATAAACACGAGGATATTATAGTAGGTAAGGATTCCAAAATAGCCTCAGAACAGAGGTCGGGAATACCGGTATTGCCTTCAATTGATATTTTCGTCGCCTAAACTCAAAAGCTCTAAATACTCGCGCTTTGTTTTGATTACATCACGTATTTGCCAAATTATCTATCAATGTTTAGCCACCCCCGCAACAGGTATATTGGATTCGTCCAATAAACACGAGGATATTGTTGACATTCGACTCAGTCGAAATTACTAGTAAATTTTCAAATTTTTCAAGAGAGAACTTGTGTTCATAGTTGTGATAATTAGTTGTGCAATGGATTTTACTTAACGGGAGTTCATTACAAACACACAGGTAAGATTATAATAACCAAAGTTAACTATTTTGTTCATAATCGAGGAAATCCGTTTATTGGTTATCATGGCGAAGACAATAACTCCAGTAACTGTCTTCGTCAGCTACTTCCAGTTTCACAATGGCGTGTTCGACATTGCTAAGTGTTATGTACTCACCCGTGTTATTTGCTGATAACGAAGCCCATCAAATAAGATTAATTAACAAAACAACTATAACTGAGTAGTGATTAAAATACTTCATTTTTTTTTCTTTCTCAAATAGTAAATGAGTTTGATTGACCGATGACTGCTAATGTTTTTTCGTGAATTAAACGGGATAATTGCAATCAACCCACGATCTTAAATTTTCCTGAAAAAAAAACCTTGCTTTGTTGAACACACTATAATTTATCGATTGGTATTGCCATCTACGACCAGATTGTCGAGGAATGCGTCAACGCACAGCTTACGGATTATCTTTAAAGGGACAATAACACTCTTGCTGGTTTGACGGGTTCCGAAGAAAAAAATTAGCCTTATTCTAACTACTAGATGCTTAGGTGTCCTACCCGTTTTGAAATTATCCATTATAACCTATCTTACTTGTCCAGAGGGTTCGAAAATATGTTTAAATCCAAGTTGCATCTGAAAGTGCTTACGTAAGGCTTTTCAAACCATTTTACGGCATGTAGTTGAATACTTTCAATTTTTTAAATTAGGAATGTTAAGATGAAATTTGTATCATTTATTAATTGGAATATTGTAATATAGTACAATTTGTTGACCAGAATAAAGATTGAGACATATTATTCAGTTACAACAAGAGTGGTATTGGGCCTTTAACAATTTCTAGGGGCTTGTTTTTGTGTATATCATTTTCAGTATATTATTCGTTTTTAACAAATTTATACAACTTTTATGGGAAACTATGATTATCAAACAACCGTAAACCCAACTGATGTTTTATCGTTTACTTGGGCCTTTTACGAACCACATGTAAGTCATGAACTTAATAAATATTTTCTTCAAACCTAACTAACGTGACGAAATTTATGACGTAGCTGGCTTTTTTTTCGCATGTACACAGTGACTGGCCATTTTGCGCAGTAATCACAGCCAGAATTTGGCTATTTTGTTAAAATTGCTATAAAATTTTTAATTTTTGTTTAGAACTGAAATAAATTAACTATTAGTCAATCCCCACACTAAAAACATTAAAATAATTGATTGTGTATATCTGAAATAGACCCGACCAAAACACAATATAATTCCAAGATGTCAGCGCCCATGAGCGAAAAGTTTCGGGACGCTATACATTTTCAAAGTCGAAGTTAGGAGTTACAAACCTAAATAAAAGACAACTAATAATGTTTTCGTTTCTTTATTATTATTCATAATCTGTCTTCGGCCATCATCTAAAACGAAAAAAGATAAGTTATTACTATTTCTACATAAATTCTTAGAAGTCCCAACTGTCGTTTATGTCGAGTACCGAGTCCCAAATAATAATTATTTAGCTTGGTCCGAGTGGTCTTTTAGCTTGGTCCGAGTGGTCTTTTCACTTGGTCCGAGTGGTCTATCAATTGGTGCAAGTGGTCTATTTTATGGTCCGAGTGGTCTTTGGTCCGAGTGGACTGGATACCTATCCCCCCCCCCTCTCGAAACATGTTATCAAGGCAACCCCTCCAGGGTTATAGTTATTTTTCAGGCATATTTATGTTGCCTGCACGGTCTCGAAAACTTTCACCTTTGAAAAACTTTTATTTGTTAATAATATTTGATATCACAACATTTTTTTATAAAACACTATGCAGTCAATTTACAACAAACTATAATTTAAACTTTAATCTTATATATATGGTGAATTCAAACCTAATTCTAATTGAAAAAATATGTATCGAAGTAATAAACAGAGAAAAAAATTTATGTAACGGATAGACATAATAAATATTTTTAATAGTACCATACATTATTGACGGTCTCCTGTAAGTGACGCAAGACAAAAGACTTGCCAAGACAGATACCTAGTCATTCGCATGGGAAGAGCAGCTTGGGTCCTGTGTACACCGTGCCATACACGTTACAGATTCTGTTTCAGTTGATACTCATTTTAAGAGTAGGCTGTAGTGCCGCTGTCCAGGCAAAACCTCCCCCATATCACATTTTATGAGAATATAAACCCCATTACCTTTATTTCATCCTAACCATACCAATTTGGTGACTTTAAACTTACAGTGAAATAGTGTTACAAAAATCAAAATTAACATAATGATCGATAATAAGGTTACGACGAGTGATTAATTATAGTTTATTAACTTCGAAAACAAAAAATCCATTAAACCATATACAGAAATAGCAATTTTTTGAAATAATTAATATATCATTACATTATGACAATATGACCAGTCAGTGTCAAGGACAATAATTGCCTCAAACTTCAATATAAATCTTAAACATATAAATATAGTGCAATTTTTAATGACTTTAACCTCAAATATAATAGTGTACAATAAAAAGAACTTAATTAATATAATAATTTGTAGACAAAATGGAATCAAACACTTTCAATTCATAATCTTCCCTGAGTGACAATTCTTGGACATTGTCCACAAAAATTAGGTTTCAAATGTAATTCACAAACCCCTCCCATGTCCCCATATTTACTATATTCAGTGATTAACCAACAAAACAATACAGATGTAGGTATGAAAGTTGTGTTAAATTAATTATCTGCAGAGAATTCTGCCTTTACAGGTTTACAATACACCTTTTCAATGTTAAAATTGTAAGAACACTGGAAGAACAAGACTAAAATAATGTATCGTGTTAAAATAGAACTGGACAGTAAAGGCTTGTATACCATGTAGGTAAACGATAGATTGTATAAAGCGAGTACAATATAGAGCGAGGAACACGTCAGTCAATTTGATTGACAGTTTGATGTACGGCCTTGACATTATGTATTAGTAGAGGCTAAAATCAGATCGTGGATCCACTTGTTAATATACGTTCGGACTCGCTGTTAGTGCGTCGGTTTAAAATAAAAGATTTTGGAATATTTCCATTAAAAAACCCACTAAATTTGAGTGACTTTATTATTTTAAATTAAGAATATTGTCGTATAGTTCTAGAAATAGAGAAAATCATCGTTTTATTCGACACATTGTCATTAGTCATGATTAGAATAGAACCCATCGGTTTCGCTTTATAATTTAAATAGCGAATCTTTTTCTTATATTTGAAAGACATTTGGAGTATTTCTTTCAATTAATTTCCATAAAATAAAGATTAGATTGATTTTATTATATAAATTATGAATATTATCCTATATTATATAGGCTATATTAATCTCCATATAATTATATTAGTAAAATTTAAATTATAGGCTTTATAGAATATATCAAAATAGGCCCGGCTTCATAATATCTAACACCTTTTTGTATAAAGCGAGTACGATATAGAGCGAGGAACGATTGGGTCAGAATTTAGTTCTATGATTCGGGTTGACAGTTCGATGTACGGCCTAGACATATGTATTATTAGCGACTAAAATCAGATTTTGGATCTACTTGCAAATATATGTTCGGCCTAGCTGTTAGTGCGTCGGTTTAATTAAAAGATTTTGGAATATTTTTCAAATTCATTTCCATAAAAATCCACTAAATTTGAGTGACTCTATTATTTTAAATTGAGAATATTGTCGTATAGTTCTAGAAATAGAGAAAATCATCGTTTTATTCGACACATTAGTCATGATTAGAATAGAACCCATCGGTTTCGTTTTATAATAATATAGCGAATCTTTTTCTTATACATGTATTTGAAAGACATTTGAAGTATTTCTTTCAAATAATTTCCATAAAATAAAGATATTAGATTGATTTTATTAAATAAATTATGAACATTATCCTATGTAGGCTATATAAATCTCCATAAAATAATTATATTAGTAGATATCTTTTTTACTGATGTTTGAAAGATTTGGGGATATTGTTTTCATTTAATTTCCATAAAATAATGCGTGATTTTATTATATAAATTAGGGATATTATCCTACATCTCCTAGAAACAGAGAAAATCATTGATAATGATTGACAGTTCAGTCCTCGCTTTATAGTGAGTCTTTTTCTTACCTTTTTTGAATTGTTGTTTTATTGTTTGTTTCGTTTGCTGTTTCGGAGTATGATGTCTGATAGTTTTATCGGCCATTACAGAACATCGACGTTTCTCAGAAAAAAAACCCCAGAAGAACAAGAAACGCCTAAACCTAAGAAAAGGCAAATTGTTCTTAAAGTGAGTTTACTTATTGTTTGGAACACATTGTCATGGCAACTATATAACAAAATATTGTTTCCGTGTTACACAATAATATCAATTGGCATTATCATTTTCTTTCCGAAAATATGCAATTAATTCATTTTAAATTCACCAAGTTATAATGATCCAAACAGATTTCAACAAAGAAATTTATATACGACGATTTTCTGAAATTATGGAAAAGAATCACACGGAAATCAAAGAACAAGACAGAAAGTAAAATAGGTCAGTTTACATTTTATATCATAACATCATCAAGCATCTCACAAAAAGGTAAGCAGCGGTAGCTCAGGAGGTCCGAGATTTACTATAGGGGTTTCCCCTTGGATATGCTGCAGGACCGAGGGCTTGGATTTTCCAACGTTAGAACTTGAAGTTGAAAATGAAATTGTTGCCAATTTTTCAACTGGCAATAGTGAATTATAGAATTAATAGGATTATTCTTTAAGAAGGTAGGACTGTTTATGGATACCATCTATTTTAAGGCTTTATTTTAATAAAGTTTAAAAATATAACTTTAAAAAATAAAAATTGTAGCTTTAAAACTGCAGATTTGGAGAAAAACTTCACAGTTTACACATGCTGAATGTCAATCTGATTAAAACCCAGATCCGAGTTCGTTTCGTTTTTACTTGTCTTTACACTAGGACCTGGTAGACTTGTTATTTATCGTTATGTCGCTTACTTGACACCTGACGTGAAATCCCACTATAACTTGTTAGATCTACATGTAGTTTAGGCCATCGAAAGTATAAAAAACGAAACGAAATATAGATCTATATTTTAATCAGATTGACTGAATGTGAAACCATGTCAGAATGTGAAATCAGACATAGCTAGCTGGATTTTAAAACTGATTGATTTGTCCCATCTTTGCACCCTGGCGACCTAGATAAGCCGTCTAAGAAAAAATATGTCCCCGGAACGTGTAGATAGCAGGATTTTTCAAACAGATTATTTGTGTTCAGACAAGAAAGTTAAGTTGCCTTAAAGGTGCAGCGTGTTAAAGCAAGATTGAAACACAATAAACACTAGAATAATAATATTCCTCCATTAGTGTAACATAACAGAAAACAGACGGTCAGCATAGTTGGTAGATCTTTATTGAGAACATAGAATAGACATAGATCGGAAGAAGCTCTATTCAAGTCTGACTTACTGTCAGTTAATTCTGGCTTTATAAAGCATACAGTAATTGAAAATAATGATACATGACAGATTAACTTATTTGGAATTGAGATTATAGTTTCTATAACCACACCTCGTATTTCCATTTAAGTCGCGAAGTTCTGCTGAGTGTTCAACACATAGAACATGTGTAGATTATAAATAACATATGGATAATTAAGATATTTAATGAGATCGTGCGTATTGTCAAAACTAAGAGAGGTCATTTGTGTGTTGCCCGTAAATAACATATTGAACACATTAGCAGAAGTTGTTTATATTTGAAAATGTCCAATATAATATAATGTAAAATCTAGAAAAGTTCTATGTATGTATTACTTTGTCACATTCCTTCATCACCCACGAGTTATGTACCAAAAGGACATAACAAACACAATTCTCACATGTGGGACATTGTCTTCATCTGTATACATTGATGTTTCACACAATAAAATTACATTACACACGAATTAGGAAGAGCACACGCGATATAATACCGCAAACATGATATAATAACATTACACATGAAATAATAACAGTACGTATGATATACGACATCTAACACGATGTAAAAAGAGTACTCAGGATACCACATTAATAATGAATGAATGAATGAAATGGGGTTTAACGTCCTACGCTTAAGCACCGTACCTGGGCTACGGCCTACTCTTATATCGAATTCCAACTGCCAAGGGATCTTTTACGTGCACTCCAATTTGTACACGGGACCTCGGTTTTTCGTCCCATCCGAACGACTAGGCAGCTGTCCTTGTCAGGCCCTCCTTCTGCATCACTGACAAGGGGAAATCACGCCGGAAAATCGAGATGAACTTTCTCGGCCAATGCAGGGATCGAACACTCAACCTCCAGGCTAGCGAACCAGCGCCTTATCCACTTAGCCACCGTGATCCCCCCACATTAATAAAAGTATATTACGGAATAAAACAGCACACACGATTAAGACATCTAACACGATATAAAAAGTACTGAGTATATAATGAAAAAAAAAAACCCGCGATTTTTATTGCACTGGAGCAACAGTGGTTCTAGATTTCATGTAGAACAATACCATTTATTGGGTCTACACCTCTCGCTACACCATTAAATTCTACCATTCTTCTTGACTAAATGATGACAAAGTTAATGTCATTTGATTATGTCTTAATGTTGATGTGGAATCATCTGTTCCATGGAGAGAATTCTCGTCCTCGGTCTCAGCCGACACCAATCTCCTTATGAGCAGCATACGCTGCTCTGACATACATTAAATACAATAGAATACAATAGCTACACTGCAAAACTCTAAATATGGAAATTACAATTCTAACATCTAAATTCACTGATAAACATGCTACAATATTATATAAAAAAAAATACTAGGTTAGACTATCAACACATTAAAAAAATCTACAAAAAAACACTGTTTCAATGTCAATATGTTCACTGATTTTAACACTTCATAATTAGATGTTCTATTCGCAGTTCTGATTTTCGCATAGCTAATTAGATGATGGTAAACACTGCTGCAATCTTCGCTTTAGATTCATTCCGGAATTCCCATGTGATGTTCGTTGTTGTTTCGCGTTAAGATATGGTACAATAAATCCCTTTAAAATGACCAGTGTACGTACCCAATTAGACCAATTATTACAATTACATTACCCTTAATTTATAACATTTATTTTAAAATTAATTTGATACGATTATATCTAACTTAATCATATGCTTTCCTTTAAGTTTACTAAACATTAAAATTGTATTTTCTTTAGTAGAAATACACCTGTATTAATCCTTAATTCGAGGATTTTTATTGCACTGGAGCAACAGTGGTTCTAGATTTCATGTAGAACAATACCATTTATTGGGTCTACACCTCTCGCTACACCATTAAATTCTACCATTCTTCTTGACTAAATGATGACAAAGTTAATGTCATTTGATTATGTCTTAATGTTGATGTGGAATCATCTGTTCCATGGAGAGAATTCTCGTCCTCGGTCTCAGCCGACACCAATCTCCTTATGAGCAGCATACGTTGCTCTGACATACATTAAATACAATAGAATACAATAGCTACACTGCAAAACTCTAAATATGGAAATTACAATTCTAACATCTAAATTCACTGATAAACATGCTACAATATTATATAAAAAAAAATACTAGGTTAGACTATCAACACATTAAAAAAATCTACAAAAAAACACTGTTTCAATGTCAATATGTTCACTGATTTTAACACTTCATAATTAGATGTTCTATTCGCAGTTCTGATTTTCGCATAGCTAATTAGATGATGGTAAACACTGCTGCAATCTTCGCTTTAGATTCATTCCGGAATTCCCATGTGATGTTCGTTGTTGTTTCGCGTTAAGATATGGTACAATAAATCCCTTTAAAATGACCAGTGTACGTACCCAATTAGACCAATTATTACAATTACATTACCCTTAATTTATAACATTTATTTTAAAATTAATTTGATACGATTATATCTAACTTAATCATATGCTTTCCTTTAAGTTTACTTAACATTAAAATTGTATTTTCTTTAGTAGAAATACACCTGTATTAATCCTTAATTCGAGGATTTTTATTGCACTGGAGCAACAGTGGTTCTAGATTTCATGTAGAACAATACCATTTATTGGGTCTACACCTCTCGCTACACCATTAAATTCTACCATTCTTCTTGACTAAATGATGACAAAGTTAATGTCATTTGATTATGTCTTAATGTTGATGTGGAATCATCTGTTCCATGGAGAGAATTCTCGTCCTCGGTCTCAGCCGACACCAATCTCCTTATGAGCAGCATACGTTGCTCTGACATACATTAAATACAATAGAATACAATAGCTACACTGCAAAACTCTAAATATGGAAATTACAATTCTAACATCTAAATTCACTGATAAACATGCTACAATATTATATAAAAAAAAATACTAGGTTAGACTATCAACACATTAAAAAAATCTACAAAAAAACACTGTTTCAATGTCAATATGTTCACTGATTTTAACACTTCATAATTAGATGTTCTATTCACAGTTCTGATTTTCGCATAGCTAATTAGATGATGGTAAACACTGCTGCAATCTTCGCTTTAGATTCATTCCGGAATTCGCATGTGATGTTCGTTGTTGTTTCGCGTTAAGATATGGTACAATAAATCCCTTTAAAATGACCAGTGTACGTACCCAATTAGACCAATTATTACAATTACATTACCCTTAATTTATAACATTTATTTTAAAATTAATTTGATACGATTATATCTAACTTAATCATATGCTTTCCTTTAAGTTTACTTAACATTAAAATTGTATTTTCTTTAGTAGAAATACACCTGTATTAATCCTTAATTCGAGGATTTTTATTGCACTGGAGCAACAGTGGTTCTAGATTTCATGTAGAACAATACCATTTATTGGGTCTACACCTCTCGCTACACCATTAAATTCTACCATTCTTCTTGACTAAATGATGACAAAGTTAATGTCATTTGATTATGTCTTAATGTTGATGTGGAATCATCTGTTCCATGGAGAGAATTCTCGTCCTCGGTCTCAGCCGACACCAATCTCCTTATGAGCAGCATACGTTGCTCTGACATACATTAAATACAATAGAATACAATAGCTACACTGCAAAACTCTAAATATGGAAATTACAATTCTAACATCTAAATTCACTGATAAACATGCTACAATATTATATAAAAAAAAATACTAGGTTAGACTATCAACACATTAAAAAAATCTACAAAAAAACACTGTTTCAATGTCAATATGTTCACTGATTTTAACACTTCATAATTAGATGTTCTATTCACAGTTCTGATTTTCGCATAGCTAATTAGATGATGGTAAACACTGCTGCAATCTTCGCTTTAGATTCATTCCGGAATTCCCATGTGATGTTCGTTGTTGTTTCGCGTTAAGATATGGTACAATAAATCCCTTTAAAATGACCAGTGTACGTACCCAATTAGACCAATTATTACAATTACATTACCCTTAATTTATAACATTTATTTTAAAATTAATTTGATACGATTATATCTAACTTAATCATATGCTTTCCTTTAAGTTTACTTAACATTAAAATTGTATTTTCTTTAGTAGAAATACACCTGTATTAATCCTTAATTCGAGTTACTTTTAATTGAATAAACTATTAACAAATACAACTCAATTTGTCCCCTTAATAACAGTTATTAGCATTAATTAGTACTCATCACCTCATTAGTATTCTCCTTACTTACTGACAGTGAACAGTTTCATCTCATAATTAACAAATCATCTTTAATTAATTATCTTAACCGTATCGGTTTACTGTGTAACGCTATACACCAACAGTTAACACGGAGGATATAGGATAGAAAGGTACACCTTTTAACATGGCGTATATGAACCTGCTTGTATAACCCAAGCTGGTAGCAGCATGTGTGCTAATTAACACACTGGGATCAGATAAGACAGACACGTCCCGTTTGCAAATTTCCATATAGATCTCCCTATGAACATTTTAAATCTTATTGTTAATTCATTTCTTTAAACAAATGTGATCAGTATTTATTTCAAGACCTGAATGTAATATATTCCCTATAAACACATAATTAGAACAAACAACAATTTACAAATAAGTTGCCAATACATGAGTATGGTTTTACGTATACGCTACACATGATATATGAGGAAATTCAAAATTTATTCGTCATGCTATATCATCGCACATCCAAAAATAAAATTTAAATAACCCATTTTACCATGGTATATTTTCACGTTTTTAACACAAATTTATACTTTTGAAACAAAACAAAACTACACGAATAATCCAGAAACAGTTATATTGCATAAGCTATTCGCTATATATTGCAATGCACCCTGATTCACTTTAAACCATTATTTAAATCCTAATACCGACCCACGCGCTACTCGCGAATTTACAAAGGGCCAGTCAGGTTCAAATTTCCCTTGGGCATATTCCGTTACCCATAAACATAAATTTTACACAGATCCATACCGGAAAAATACCCAGTTAAACACATATACATTAATTGGACATATATAACACAACATTACATTATTACAATCTAGATTTATAGTTCGGAGACATAATTTATTTCTGTTAGCTTAGTTTTACTTTTTCAATTGTACGATTCGTATTTATTCTTTCGGTTATATAAAATTGGTATATGTTTAAACCTAACTCTTAGTTACTTAACAATGTATAGTATCTGCTACGTAGCATTATGTAGTTCTTTGTGACACTGGCTAGATGTGGAAATCGTCCATAACCCCACATCTAACGTGTGACACCCGCCTCTTCATTGCTATTATATTATGATAACCGTGCGATCGTCCATTTTTTTAAAAACTTAACTTATTCCCTGAACGGATTCCCTAACTTATTTCCTTAACTTTATCACTTTACTAGTTTATATTAACCATATCCCTAACCTTAAAATTTGAGAAAAATTATCCCTTGGTCTGTTTGGCTTTCCATGGTCAATATATTAGGAAATAATGTACCTAACATAGAAAAACGTCTGGAAACTTTCTCTCCGTCCAAGAAATTCCTCCAGGGTCCCATTCGGATTTTACCGAAACCATTACTGCTGTCTGCAATCAGTGGCCCATGATCGTCTTGAAATCTTACTTATGCAACTAACAAGATTTCCTGCGGCTAGGACTTGTACACGCTATATCCTGGTCACGGCACCATTTCTAATATCTGTAACACTACAGATAACAGACGGTCAGCATAGTTGGTAGATCTTTATTGAGAACATAGAATAGACATAGATCGGAAGAAGCTCTATTCAAGTCTGACTTACTGTCAGTTAATTCTGGCTTTATAAAGCATACAGTAATTGAAAATAATGATACATGACAGATTAACTTATTTGGAATTGAGATTATAGTTTCTATAACCACACCTCGTATTTCCATTTAAGTCGCGAAGTTCTGCTGAGTGTTCAACACATAGAACATGTGTAGATTATAAATAACATATGGATAATTAAGATATTTAATGAGATCGTGCGTATTGTCAAAACTAAGAGAGGTCATTTGTGTGTTGCCCGTAAATAACATATTGAACACATTAGCAGAAGTTGTTTATAGTTGAAAATGTCCAATATAATATAATGTAAAATCTAGAAAAGTTCTATGTATGTATTACTTTGTCACATTAGCCCAGTCGGAGCAGAACAGTGGCATGCTAAACCCCGTTTCATTTCATTTCAAGAATAATGTGTATTACTAAATGAATCAATCTACCAAAATCAAATCGCGGATTAACTTCGTTTCAGCAAATTTTATCATGCGGCAACAAACGATATGCGCGGATTATTTTACGACCAACATAATAAAGATTTAATTTAATATACTTAATAATGTTCGTTGCATATAATATAGCTTAACAACACATCGACTCGCATCAATAACTTTACAATATTAAAATGAATATTCCAAAAAAAGGTAATATATTACATTCTAATTTAAAATTAACAGACCCCACGTTTAAAATTATTTAAAGATGCATTATGTAAGAGCTAAATCTTCCCAGTGCAAATATTTCGTTTGGCCTCAATTGTTATAAGTATTGTTAAATGGTCGAGAGCGCGACATTAAGTATTAATAAATATTGTAACAACAAGAGGACCGTGAGGTCCGATTGTTTTTACAATATATTACGCAATGTCTTAAACTCGAGGCCATTAAACAACTTAAAATTCAGACTACCCGCACGTGTGTTTACAGTTAAATACGTCACGCTTGACTAATATTTCACAAGGTACGATTGGCAAGTTGCCCGTACGATTATTTGAAATAATGGTACGCCAACATCTGTATTTTAAAAAATCTTTAATAGACGTTTATTCACGGTCTTGATTTTTAACGAATTTAAACACGATAACCAGTTAATATCTAATTTAAAGTGGATAATCGAGACTTTAATATAGTAACAACGGTATCAAAGACAATCGAGACTACACTGTTCTTCAAACGGTCATAACTTCGCTCAGAAGTTAGTAATTTGACTGAAATTTCATTTTCATTATCTATTTTGTAACTACATGTATTAAAAAAATATTACATAATGCATCTTTTATTTGGTCATTTTGACACTGACATCTGAAAGTTTTTCATTTGAATGAATAGTATAATTTAGCCAGGGTAGCGGCGTTTCCACTAAGGTTTCCATTTACGTGAAAGGAAATGTGTAAAAGGGTACACTGTAAGTTTTTGTGCCATCCGATATCATCATTGTCGAAGCAGACGTTAAACCACCAGCTGCTACTACTATCCCTAACACCGGGAAATCACACACCCCCCCCCATAAAAAAAAATTCGCTAACAATAATGATTTCTTAGGAGTGTTCTTAGCTGGCCATATTAAAAAAAATGTGCAGCAATCCAGTCCCCATCCTCCCTACCCAAATTAATATAGGCTGGCTACGGGCCCCTGTCCAATAAATCAGATTATAATTATGTTTTAATGGGGATTGTTTTTTAAACGACATTCATTATGTTACAATACAATAACTTATCTTATGTGAATATCAAACTTCTGTATCCATATTTCATAAACATGTCCATTAGAATGCCCCAGGGCCGAATCCCGGCTTATGACTGCGGGCTGGCACACAAAGCATGGCTGGCTGGTCGTTCGAGTGGGGAGAAAAACCGAGTCTCCTAGTATACACAATGGTGTTCACGCGAAGAAACCTTGGCTTTAGGGGTGAATCCTTTTATGAGAAAAGTGTCATCAGATGGTGGGATGGGATGGGCATTCAAAGCGCGAGAAAATAATATAGACTTTAGTGCTTTGCATCAATGAAATTGCACCACAATGTGATCCTATTAATTCATAATAAAAATTGACGTTGGATTTATCTTTTTAAAAAGCTCATTATGTAGACCTATTTATGGCTATGTAATTTGGAGACGTTGATAGCACCATGCATTGTCAATTGTCAAATTTCCTTAACAGGAGCCTGGCAAACCCCCGTCTGCAAAAATTCCTGGATCAGTACCTGGGAGGGCTTATTTAAAATGGCGGGGACCTAATTAATTTCTGGTCAGGGCTTATGTAGATTCCCGTCTGGCCTAAACCCCACCCCCTAACATTCATTGTCTATGCGTTTTTAATCGTATCAGACAAGTCTAAAAAAAACAATTGGGCATGAGGCTGCAGCCTCATCGCTTCACTGATAATCCGCTACTGTAGTACTGATCGAAATCTTTGGGCCTGAGGCTGCAGCCTCACTGATAATCCGCTACTGACCGAAATCTTTTGGCCTGAGGCTGCAGCCTCATCAGCCTCACTGATAATCCGCTACTGACCGAAATCTTTGGGCCTGGGGCTGCAGCCTCATCAGCTTCACTGATAATCCGCTACTGCATATTTGTCTTGTGCAACTTCTGGTATTTGTCTAACACACTCTCCCTTGAATCACTGGAATACTTGCAATCGCTAGAACGATCGGATTCTTCGCATTCCATCCGTGTTATGCAACAGGGGTGACATTTGTCTTGCCAGGTATTTGGTAATCCATACGCGCCGGTAAGGCTGGGGTTTGTTTCACGCTGACAAACATTTCCCGAAGCCATCCGTCCTGCATTACTGAAAATGGATATCCAGGCTGGACCCCCCCCCCCCTCGGAACAGTTAAATCCTGAGAAACATTTCATTCAACATATTATGCTAATACGCAAATTTCTCTAATACCTACGAAAACACCACGAATTTAATTCCAAATTCAATGATTTCTGTATAGATTAAAAGTGACGTCATGTCATTATTCTACGTAATATAATAGAATAACGTCATAACAATTAGATTTACCAAGTATAATATCACTACTGGTAAGTAACACATTGTATTTTCTGCAAGAATATTTGCTATTTTCGCACGGATCTCTACGAATTCACCTTAAAGTGTCTTCATAATCTTCTGAGGGTTAGTAGCAACAATATTCTGCCATTTTCGTCATTCAAATTTACGATTTTTTTCAGATTTGGATGTCATAATAAATAAAATGTAGCCGGGCCAAGACATTTAGATTTAGATCTAAGGCCCCGCACTAAACACCATGTTATGATAGAGATCGAATTAAGAAAAACTGAAATGGGGTTTAATGTCTTTCTTTTCTGCAACGACGAAGACGGAATGCGACATTTTGACCGACCAGCGGCCATTTAACTGGCGTAGGTTCATTTGCATGCGCGCCAATGGGCACACGGGTTTTTCGTACCATCCGAAAGACATCGCCCTCCTGAACTCTAATAGTTAGTGCAGGGGGACTGCGCCACATATGATTTACAAAAAGGACAAATACAACGACAAGACATCATACTCCGAAACAGCAAACGAAACAAACAATAAAACAACAATTCAAAAAAGAGTGAATGGATCCGGGGGCTAGCCGTAAGCGTCCACTGCGCTGTACAGTCCCGGGTCTGAAGCAACTCAGACTTCACTCAAGATTGAACATATTTACTCGTACAAGAAAACGCACAAACAACCCAACACAATGAAGCAAAGAAAATGTAGACCGCCTCGGGAGGCAGTCGTCTGCTAACTAAATGGTGTGACGTAAATACGTCGTAATGTTATCAATGACGTCAATAGAATTTCTTAACAAAAAGGGCGATAATCAAGATTTAATAATGCTAAAAGCTATAAGTTTAAACAACCAATTAGAATTTTTAAGTTGTATAATTGCACAAAACATAATACTAAATACCCCATACAAGCAATGCAAAACAGGAATGTAGAAGAAAGCATACAATGTAAGTGTATTTATGAAGTAATAAAATAATAACAATAAGGGCGATAATCCAAACATGGCTACGTAACTATACAAATTAAACTAAATTAAATTGGATAATTATCCAATATGTACTCGGTTATATACTTATAAGAAATGTTAAACTTGGTATATTGATGAAACGGAAGTTTCGAAATTTCTTTAAATATGCGTAACTGTGTACCACCTTTGGCAGTGCATTTAAAAAACAGGGATTTTATTCGGGAAAGAAACAGTTCTTTGTTGTTACATGCGGTCAAAAATCGTAATGCCTGTGAATAGAAAACATTATATAGTGTTGTATCTGGTATGTTACTATAAATTGACGGATATTTTACTACTTCAAAACCGAATTTGTCCGTTTTGTCGAAAATACCAACATTAAATCTATTGTTAATGATATTGATGTCCAGGTCAAGAACAGATGCAATTTGGGTGCCGGAATTTTCTTTATTTAATATTAGTTCAGGGGGATATATTTCACTTTTATATTTATTGAAATTTCCATTATCATTGATGGGTGTTATGTCATCAATGTAACGGAAGGTGTAGTTGAGACTTTTAGCTACTTTGTAATCTGTTTTTCTTTTATGGTCCTGAAAATAGAATTCATATTTATGTAAATGTGCATTTGCCATAAATGGGGCGGGGTCAGTTCCCATTGGTAAACCAATAGTTTGCTGTATTATCTGATCCCCAACCTCAAATATGGCATTGTCAATGAGAAAATGTATTATGTTTTGAAATTTTTCTTTATCAAAAATTACAGTTTCGGCATTGCGAGGTTTTATAATCCATCTAGCATCTTGAGAGTAAATGGCCATCAAGTTTCTGCCTTTTCCGAAAGCTCCATTAAAGGCTTTATCTACAAACCAATCCAAATTATTTTTAAGATCTGCATGTTGGAGCATAGTATACAAAGTAGAAAAATCGAACGTTTCTATTGTTTTTGCATTATCTTTATTATTGATTTTATCTATAGTCTCTACTATAGGTTTATTTTTATCAATAATGAAAAAACTATTAATACCAGTGTAATTTCGAAGTGTTTTGCACCAAATTGCATGTTGGGTTTGGCATAATTTAAGGCCTTTGGTGATGGTCTGCGCTAGAGGTTTTGTCTGGCAAACACTGGAGGATATTATATATCTAAATTTTACTGGGTTTTTATGAAATTTGGGTATCGAATAAATGTACGGTAGTGCATCTATTTTCACATTGTCTTTAATATTATTACTCCTGTTAAAAGAGTATTGGTTGTGCAAGATATCTTGTTTAGTTAAATCCGTAATGCATTTATAAGTGTCATTATTTGTGTTGGGCCAGAGTCCAACTTCAGTCAGAATATTTTTAATATAGTACTTTTTATAGATAAAGGCAATGTTATTACTGGCCTTATCGACAGGTGTTAGAACAAATCTCTCTTGGAGAGTGGTAAGACACTCAACTGCAGATGCATTTTTTAGAACCTCTGGACATGGACAAACCGCGCTGGAAAAACCCGACTATTTTTTTTAAAATTAGACTGGCCCAGTCTCTTCTATTTATTTTACATTTCGATTTATATAAAATTTTATTTTTCTTTATTTCAGGATTTTATCCTAAATCTTGTCGTCCTATAAACCGATTGAAATTGGATGATTTAGACTTCAGCCTGCAACTAGGCGACATCCAGGACATCAAAACACGACCTCTGTTTTCAGCATCATAAACGATCTCCTTAACTCAAATTAAACCGATTTCTAGTGGAACCATTCCTGAGATTGATATCTCAGACAAAATTATAAGTCATCGGTGCCAAGATACTAATTCTTCTACAGTTTTATCGGCCATTACAGAACATCGACGTTTCTCAGAAAAAAAACCCCAGAAGAACAAGAAACGCCTAAACCTAAGTAAAGGCAAATTGTTCTTAAAGTGAGTTTACTTATTGTTTGGAACACATTGTCATGGCAACTATATAACAAAATATTGTTTCCGTGTTACACAATAATATCAATTGGCATTATCATTTTCTTTCCGAAAATATGCAATTAATTCATTTTAAATTCACCAAGTTATAATGATCGAAACAGATTTCAACAAAGAAATTTATATACGACGATTTTCTGAAATTATGGAAAAGAATCACACGGAAATCAAAGAACAAGACAGAAAGTAAAATAGGTCAGTTTACATTTTATATCATAACATCATCAAGCATCTCACAAAAAGGTAAGCAGCGGTAGCTCAGGAGGTCCGAGATTTACTATAGGGGTTTCCCCTTGGATATGCTGCAGGACCGAGGGCTTGGATTTTCCAACGTTAGAACTTGAAGTTGAAAATGAAATTGTTGCCAATTTTTCAACTGGCAATAGTGAAATATAGAATTAATAGGATTATTCTCTAAGAAGGTAGGACTGTTTATGGATACCATCTATTTTAAGGCTTTATTTTAATAAAGTTTAAAAATATAACTTTAAAAAATAAAAATTGTAGCTTTAAAACTGCAGATTTGGAGAAAAACTTCACAGTTTACACATGCTGAATGTCAATCTGATTAAAACCCAGATCCGAGTTCGTTTCGTTTTTACTTGTCTTTACACTAGGACCTGGAAGACTTGTTATTTAGCGTTATGTCGCTTACTTGACACCTGACGTGAACTCCCACTATAACTTGTTAGATCTACATGTAGTTTAGGCCATCGAAAGTATAAAAAACGAAACGAAATATAGATCTATATTTTAATCAGATTGACTGAATGTGAAACCATGTCAGAATGTGAAATCAGACATAGCTAGCTGGATTTTAAAACTGATTGATTTGTCCCATCTTTGCACCCTGGCGACCTAGATAAGCCGTCTAAGAAAAAATATGTCCCCGGAACGTGTAGATAGCAGGATTTTTCAAACAGATTATTTGTGTTCAGACAAGAAAGTTAAGTTGCCTTAAAGGTGCAGCGTGTTAAAGCAAGATTAAAACACAATAAACACTAGAATAATAATATTCCTCCATTAGCCCAGTCGGAGCAGAACAGTGGGATGCTAAACCCCGTTTCATTTCATTTCAAGAATAATGTGTATTACTAAATGAATCAATCTACCAAAATCAAATCGCGGATTAACTTCGTTTCAGCAAATTTTATCATGCGGCAACAAACGATATGCGCGGATTATTTTACGACCAACATAATAAAGATTTAATTTAATATACTTAATAATGTTCGTTGCATATAATATAGCTTAACAACACATCGACTCGCATCAATAACTTTACAATATTAAAATGAATATTCCAAAAAAAGGTAATATATTACATTCTAAATTAAAATTAACAGACCCCACGTTTAAAATTATTTATAGATGCATTATGTAAGAGCTAAATCTTCCCAGTGCAAATATTTCGTTTGGCCTCAATTGTTATAAGTATTGTTAAATGGTCGAGAGCGCGACATTAAGTATTAATAAATATTGTAACAACAAGAGGACCGTGAGGTCCGATTGTTTTTACAATATATTACGCAATGTCTTAAACTCGAGGCCATTAAACAACTTAAAATTCAGACTACCCGCACGTGTGTTTACATTAAATACGTCACGCTTGACTAATATTTCACAAGGTACGATTGGCAAGTTGCCCGTACGATTATTTGAAATAATGGTACGCCAACATCAAAGGGTGACGTCACATCTGTATTTTAAAAAATCTTTAATAGACGTTTATTCACGGTCTTGATTTTTAACGAATTTAAACACGATAACCATTTAATATCTAATTTAAAGTGGATAATCGAGACTTTAATATAGTAACAACGGTATCAAAGACAATCGAGACTACACTGTTCTTCAAACGGTCATAACTTCGCTCAGAAGTTAGTAATTTGACTGAAATTTCATTTTCATTATCTATTTTGTAACTACATGTATTAACAAAATATTACATAATGCATCTTTTATTTGGTCATTTTGACACTGACATCTGAAAGTTTTTCATTTGAATGAATAGTATAATTTAGCCAGGGTAGCGGCGTTTCCACTAAGGTTTCCATTTACGTGAAAGGAAATGTGTAAAAGGGTACACTGTAAGTTTTTGTGCCATCCGATATCATCATTGTCGAAGCAGACGTTAAACCACCAGCTGCTACTACTATCCCTAACACCGGGAAATCACCCCCCCCCCCCCCCCCATAAAAAAAAATTCGCTAACAATAATGATTTCTTAGGAGTGTTCTTAGCTGGCCATATTAAAAAAATTGTGCAGCAATCCAGTCCCCATCCTCCCTACCCAAATTAATATAGGCTGGCTACGGGCCCCTGTCCAATAAATCAGATTATAATTATGTTTTAATGGGGATTGTTTTTTAAACGACATTAACCTATATTATGTGAATATCAAACTTCTGTATCCATATTTCATAAACATGTCCATTAGAATGCCCCAGGGCCGAATCCCGGCTTATGACTGCGGGCTGGCACACAAAGCATGGCTGGCTGGTCGTTCGAGTGGGGAGAAAAACCGAGTCTCCTAGTATACACAATGGTGTTCACGCGAAGAAACCTTGGCTTTAGGGGTGAATCCTTTTATGAGAAAAGTGTCATCAGATGGTGGGATGGGATGGGCATTCAAAGCGCGAGAAAATAATATAGACTTTAGTGCTTTGCATCAATGAAATTGCACCACAATGTGATCCTATTAATTCATAATAAAAATTGACGTTGGATTTATCTTTTTAAAAAGCTCATTATGTAGACCTATTTATGGCTATGTAATTTGGAGATGTTGATAGCACCATGCATTGTCAATTGTCAAATTTCCTTAACAGGAGCCTGGCAAACCCCCGTCTGCAAAAAATTCCTGGATCAGTACCTGGGAGGGCTTATTTAAAATGGCGGGGACCTAATTAATTTCTGGTCAGGGCTTATGTAGATTCCCGTCTGGCCTAAACCCCACCCCCTAACATTCATTGTCTATGCGTTTTTAATCGTATCAGACAAGTCTAAAAAAACAATTGGGCATGAGGCTGCAGCCTCATCGCTTCACTGATAATCCGCTACTGATCGAAATCTTTGGGCCTGAGGCTGCAGCCTCACTGATAATCCGCTACTGACCGAAATCTTTTGGCCTGAGGCTGCAGCCTCATCAGCCTCACTGATAATCCGCTACTGACCGAAATCTTTGGGCCTGGGGCTGCAGCCTCATCAGCTTCACTGATAATCCGCTACTGCATATTTGTCTTGTGCAACTTCTGGTATTTGTCTAACACACTCTCCCTTGAATCACTGGAATACTTGCAATCGCTAGAACGATCGGATTCTTCGCATTCCATCCGTGTTATGCAACAGGGGTGACATTTGTCTTGCCAGGTATTTGGTAATCCATACGCGCCGGTAAGGCTGGGGTTTGTTTCACGCTGACAAACATTTCCCGAAGCCATCCGTCCTGCATTACTGAAAATGGATATCCAGGCTGGACCCCCCTCGGAACAGTTAAATCCTGAGAAACATTTCATTCAACATATTATGCTAATACGCAAATTTCTCTAATACCTACGAAAACACCACGAATTTAATTCCAAATTCAATGATTTCTGTATAGATTAAAAGTGACGTCATGTCATTATTCTACGTAATATAATAGAATAACGTCATAACAATTAGATTTACCAAGTATAATATCACTACTGGTAAGTAACACATTGTATTTTCTGCAAGAATATTTGCTATTTTCGCACGGATCTCTACGAATTCAACTTAAAGTGTCTTCATAATCTTCTGAGGGTTAGTAGCAACAATATTCTGCCATTTTCGTCATTCAAATTTACCATTTTTTTCAGATTTGGATGTCATAATAAATAAAATGTAGCCGGGCCAAGACATTTAGATTTAGATCTAAGGCCCCGCAGTAAACACCATGTTATGATAGAGATCGAATTAAGAAAAACTGAAATGGGGTTTAATGTCTTTCTTTTCTGCAACGACGAAGACGGAATGCGACATTTTGACCGACCAGCGGCCATACGACCTTGTCTTACTCTTATTTCAAATTCCAACTTAACTGGCGTAGGTTCTTTTGCATGCGCGCCAATGGGCACACGGGTTTTTCGTACCATCCGAAAGACATCGCCCTCCTGAACTCTAAACATGGACAAACCGCGCTGGAAAAACCAGACTAATTTTTTAAAATTAGACTGGCCCAGTCTCTTCTATTTATCTTACATTTCGATTTATATAAAATTTTATTTTTCATTATTTCAGGATTTTATCCTAAATCTTGTCGTCCTATAAACCGATTGAAATTGGATGATTTAGACTTCAGCCTCCAACTAGGCGACATCCAGGACATCAAAACACGACCTCTGTTTTCAGCATCATAAACGATCTCCTTAACTCAAGTTAAACCGATTTCTAGTGGAACCATTCCTGAGATTGATATCTCAGACAAAATTATAAGTCATCGGTGCCAAGATACTAATTCTTCTACAGTTTTATCGGCCATTACAGAACATCGACGTTTCTCAGAAAAAAAACCCCAGAAGAACAAGAAACGCCTAAACCTAAGAAAAGGCAAATTGTTCTTAAAGTGAGTTTACTTATTGTTTGGAACACATTGTCATGGCAACTATATAACAAAATATTGTTTCCGTGTTACACAATAATATCAATTGGCATTATCATTTTCTTTCCGAAAATATGCAATTAATTCATTTTAAATTCACCAAGTTATAATGATCCAAACAGATTTCAACAAAGAAATTTATATACGACGATTTT